>CM050323.1:63234607-63731312 GCA_027475135.1 Bactrocera correcta | reverse complement strand
TGTTACAACGAATTCAATCGTGGCCAACGCTCGCTCAAAGACGAATTCCGTGAAGGTCGTCCAAACACAGCCGTTGTGCCAGAAAACATCGATGCCGTACGTGTACTGATAATGCGAGACCGTCATGTAACATACCTTCAGATAGAGGCATGCCTATGCATTTCTCCCACCAGCATACATTCGATATTGCATGAACACCTGGCCGTAAAACAGGTTTGTTCTCGTTGCATCCCGCACAATTTGACAATCGCTCAAAAAAAGGCTCTTGTGGATTGGTGTAAAGAAATGCTGAAAAAATACGATCGCGATGCTTCAAAAGACGTTTATAAGATCATCACAGGTGACGAATCATGGATCTATGCGTATGAGCCCGAAACGAAACAGCAATCGACCCTGTGGGTTTTCCAAGACGAGCCAAATCCAATAAAAAAAAAAAAAAACAATTTTCGTTGATTAATATGCCTATTTTTATTATTAGGCCAGAAATATATATAGCCCTCGTACAGACGCTATTAAAAATTGAGTTTTTTAAGTCAGTTAAGTTCTTCATGTGCAAATCTTTAATTAATTTATCATACTTATATTAACGACAAAAGCTGTTCACATCGCTCCTTCATGCACAGAAAGCGCTTTTTTATGGAGAAAATTTTAATCTATCTTCGGCGGATATGGAAGTAAAGCGCATTACCGTTGCACCACCGAGCTATATCGCTGCTCTTTATTTGTTATTGTTATTTTAACTTACTGCAGTTGTAATTTCCAGGTTTTTTAACCACAATTTCCTTTTAATTTTTTAACTTTTCAATATATTTACTTATTTATTACTGAAATACACTTTCTGTTGTATTTGGGTTTTATCGTGGCACTTATAGGTAACTGTTCTTCATTTAACTTGTGTGTTTTTGTTGGCTTTGCCGACTGACGTACATAAGTAAGTTGCTTAAAAAACACAGTTGTCCCGCTCCCTTTGTGTTTCTTAGACACTACTTTATTTTAACCAAGTCGTGAGTCGTGTCAAGCAGTCTTGTTATTTTAGTTTCGTATTGTTTGGCATTCATAATGGAAAGAACAACATTTACAATTCCTTCAACTTTATTACGAAAATTCACTTTTTACTGAGCGTACCATTTGCAACTCCATCATCCATCACGCGACCTAGCATTCATTATTGGATAATATTCGACCGAATAGACTACGTCATATACACAGTGAAGAAAATATAGCAGCCGTAGTTGAGAGTGTACACGTAGAGAGTCGATTCGGCGTCGTCCGCAGTAACTCGGCAGCTTGTGCAAGAATTGAAACCACTCGACCATCTCAAGCAAAATCGCTTCGCTCTATGTGATCTTGAAAAGTTCCAAGAAGATCTGACGTTTTCGAGCCAAATTTTGTTCAGCGATGAGGCCTATATCTTATTTCTTTTTCTAAAAAATTAAATGTTTTGATTTTCCCCAAAATTTGGATAGAAATTTTATAAAACCTTTATTTTGTTAATTAAAACAGAAGCTACTATCAGGCACTAGATAATCTATTCATAACAAGGATTAAGAGGCTTTATTCACTTGTTATTTTGAAAAAATCGAAAGTTTTCGTTTTTTTTGCATATCTTGATTGTCTATATATTCGAGAATATTGTCTATTTCCAAGTAATCCAGTAAATAATTTCGGAGTAAGGGGAATTTGAAAGTAGTGAAACCGTAACCCGGAGTAGACAAATCTTTAAGGGGTATTCTAGAATTTTGATAAAATCGATTTTTTTTCATATATTAAAATTTAGACCCTTAAGAACATATCCTCCAAAGAATTTTTAAAATCAAGATTACTTTAAGAGCTACAGTTACTTTAGTGACGCACTACCTAGCCCTGTTCGGTTTGACTCACTTTTTTAAACGCGTTTTTCTCGAAACTACTTTTTTCCACACGGCACCGGCATTATCTCAAGTTCTATATAACCGATTTACTTGAAATTTTGTGTGAACCTTCTTTATATAATCCTTTATCGTTCCTATCAGCATTGTGTCAAAATTTTTGTTTTTAATATTTAAAAAAAAATTCAGGAATTTCAAAAAAAGCGTAAAAAATGATTTTTATTTTCAGGCAGTCGCCATTTTTTCAAATTTTTTTTTTTCGTATTCCCTGAGGTAGGGACTATAACAGCATCGTTACTGATTAAGAATTTTTTCAAATTTTTTTCTCAGACTACCAGGAGAGCCAGGATCAATGTCACCAGGATACGATAGTTTTTTACACCTGTCTCTCCCCCCCCCCCCCCCCCCCCTAATTATTTTTATTTTTAATATTTTTTTGTAAAATTTTTTTTCTGTATTCTTAAGATATCAATAAAAACACCATAAAAAATGGATGGTAAAAATATTTTTTGCTTTTTTTTTAAATAAAATTTATAAAACTGCCCAAAATTTGATTTCTAGACTAGAATATGCCCTTAAATGCATTTTTCTCGGAATGAAGTGAGGTGAGAAATATTTCTCCGAAACGGCTTGACCGATTGACTTGAAATTGCCACAGGATCTTTTTATACTATATACTGTTGTCAGGTAATGATCAAAGAAATAAAGTTTCTCATAAAAATTTCGATTTTTAAAAACACTTTAACTTGTAAATTTTCGTGTAAAAATATTTTTTTTTTTTTGTGTTGGGAAGCCGCCATCTTGTCTAAAATCAAATTTTTTACTATTATCTACTCTAAAAGTAATTTTTTTGGTTTTTTTATTTCATATATGTTGAATCAGCGATATCTTCCTCACCGCGAAACACCTTTTTGTGGCGCGCTTTCAGGAGATCTTCTACAGGAACGACGAAACTCAATAGTTTTATTAATAAAATATGAATTCTTAGAATAATTTAAGTGCGCTTAAAGTTCATATATTTTATGTATGTATTCAATAAAAAGCCTCTCCAGAAAAAATTAACAAAAAACACATTTTTTCGAACTTACCAGTGGATATAACCTCTTAACACTCCAAGAATTAATAATGGTCAACGTGAGACGCTTGTAATAGAACTGGATCGACACAAAATTAAAATTGTTAAATTTTTTTCAAATTTCTGTCAAATCAAGTCGAAAAATTATTTAATGCTTTATTTTTGATTTTATAAAATGATAATAACAAGTGTAATCTTATCATGTCTCTGACATATCCGAACTAGAGGGCTGTCTCTTTAAGTTCTCTCTGCAGACACTTTCTGAGTAATTAGGTTTTTGAAAATAACTAAAAGTTACCTCTATTCAAAGAAGTATCGTTTCACAAATATTGGTTATTAGTTTAAATATAGTTTCACTGAGACCACATTTTGATTGTAATATCTAAGAGAATACTCATGGATCTAGAGGATCAGAATTCATAATGACTAAACACAATTACCTAAGGTGGTGAATTATAGCCCTCCTCATAATGTTAAGCCGTTAAGCTGTTTTGCGGAACCGAATTTTGCTAAGCTGATGAACAAAAGCTATGACCATGGGTTCTAAAAGAAGGCACTAAATAATATTTTGTAGCTTTTCAATAGACAAGACTTAGAGAAAACTTCTAGGAAGCGTAATGAGACTAAATTATAATTATATCCAGAGGGTTCTTCATAAAATAGAGGCTGCTTTATTATTAAATCTTTGTACGAAGAATACAATATCTCACATCATTTAATGGAGCTTTCTAAAATGAAAGCTCACATGAAATTTTAATGTCGTTTACTATAATTTTTTATTACTATAATTATACAAAATATATATCGCTTTCTATAAAATGAAAGCTTTTAGTTTCAATAATAAAATTTAAAACACTTGACGGTTTTTTTTAAAATGAAAGCTCACATGAAAGCTCAGTGGAATTTATCCCTTTTTTAAAGGGGGTTAGGGGTAGTCAGAGGCACGAAAAAATGAGAGTTTTCAGTATTTGTTTTTTTTTGCTACTAAATCATGATATTTTACAAAGGTAAGTAATATGGCGTTATTATAGGATGTGTTGACTTGAAGTCACGAAAATCTCAAAAAAAAAAAAAAAAAATTTAAATTTTCCCAAAATTATAGTTGTTTGTATTGACCCTGTTCCCAAAAAAGGTACTAGCGGTGACAAGTAGCGGTAAGTCCTTGGAGATTCATCTAAAAACAATGGGACGAAAAAAATTGTTTTATAAATAGATAATCCCAGGCCTGATCAAAGGATTTTATTTTTTTTTTCAAAATTAACAAAATGGCGGCCTCAGAAAACTTTTTTCTAAATTTTTGCGAAAAAATCAACAGTTAATTGGTCTTAAAAAAACGAAATTTTCGAAAAAATAAAAATCCTTCGATCAGGCCCGAGTTTATTATGTATACTAAAAGCTGTATAAATTTCATTAAAAGTGAGTGGGTTTTAAGTGCCCGAGATCTCTTTCTTATTTCTCGAATAAATCAAAAACTAATTATTGGATCAACATGAAATTTTCAGGGAATATTTTTAAGATATTACAATTAACGAAAATGCAAAAAAATTAATTTTTTTAAAATTCTAACTACCCCCAACCACTTAATACAATATTGCTATACCTAACTTATGTAACATTACCTTTATGCCCAGATCAGGTTTTCTTCACTTTGTCACACACTGGGAATACAAACACTTCTAATGCGTTGAGCAATGAAACTGATACTGAATTTGTGACACTAGTTTTTGAAAGCTCATAAAAGTCAACATTTCGGACGTTTGTTCTCTTCAATATTTTTTGTTTTTTGACATTCACTTGATATACGTAGCCGAGAACTTTTGCAGCTGTCACAATAATTACCAACTTGAGTTATTGAAATATGCATAACTCATTGTGTCAAGATCTACAGATAATCTAAATTACTGTCACGTATGTTAATAGTAAGCGAGGTTAGCAAATGACAAGTCAGTTGAGATGCAGAATATGAACTACGTTCATGCGTTTTGTGTATATAAATGTGTGCTTAGTTCTATGTATTGCATTGGCAATTTGATATGCACATTTGTTGCACGTACAACATTTGGCTTGTGGACTCTTCAAGCTTATTGCGTTGTTCACTCGAAAGGATCAAAGTGCGCTCGACCTTGACCATTAGCTTGCCAACTACCATTACCACAAGTATGAATGAATATATGTACGTACTAAAAAAATATTTCTTTAAATGTTTTGTGAAAATTTTAACGAATATATAAGTATGCATATGTACATGTGAAATACAGCGGCTTATAGTCATGTGTTTGTATTTTACTCACACAATTTATCTATATTTGTGTCTTTTACGCTGACAGTGGACGGGCAACAGCCGCGGCAATAGTGTTAGTGCCGGCTTTCATGCTGGGCACTTGTAACCATTTGCGGCCTTTTCAAGTTGTTGTGCGCGCCTAAAAGCCACAGTCGCTCTGAAAAGCACTTATGTCGCAAGGATATGCTCGAGCAAAGCCACAAGCAGCAACACTTGATTTCCGGTAGTGGCTTGATGGCGTGGGTAAAAAAGCGAAAGCATTTTGTGTGAACAAGTTTTTTTCAGCGGAAAATAAATAAAGATGAAATAAAACTTAGGCGAAATAAAAAATATTTATTATCTCTGAAATAAAAATTCGTCTAGGTATCATAGTCCATATAACCAACTATGTCTTACTTATATAAACCTTTCAGAAAAACTTTATAAGTCGTATGCTTTCTGTGTTGTGTGATAAACGTTATGCAATTTTAAAGAGGATTCTTTGAACTACAAAACGTCAGCAAATAACTTTACTTGCTACAAAGCATTCTCGATGACCTCGATTAGACATTTGTCACTGATTATTACTTTGAAAGCCTTGAAAAGTATGATTCTCGAGCCATCTATAAAATATAATATGAATATTAGTCAATATCATCCAAATAATGTCTGCTTCGGATTCATGACTAATATTATTTAAGATAGACTACACGTAGGCGTTTACAAGAAGTTGACGTAGAATACCACAAATATTCGAAAGAGCGACAAGTTAAAACATAGCGACTAATATTAATATTATTTTTAACAAAAAAAAAAAAAAATGCTTTCTTTAAATTGTATGACATGTTTCTCCTCTACAACTCAATCTTTCTCTGAAACTTTAAACTAAAATATTAATATTAGATACTTGACTTTCTAATTAGAATCGTCAGCTTATCTTTCTATAAATGACATATACATAGAAGTATATTCCCTATTTAAGCCATACCCTCGACTGTCTATTATTTACTAACAGTAAAACCATTTGCTGCCTTCTGTTGCGCTGAAAGGGGTGCAGCAGTAAAAATTAGCTGCTCTGTGGTTCAGGCTGGCGGCGCCGACGCTAAGCAACTGTGACGTTTTAGTGGCGACAAAACTTTTGCGCCATTTTATAGCTATTTTTACCACTTGCTGTGGGCCAGTTTTTTCTCATTTTTATACTCGCGTAACATGTTGCCCTAAAGTATAATAACTTTGTTCACCTAACGGTTGATTGTCACACCTAAAGTTAATTAAGATAGATATTGAGCTATATATACATTGTGGCAAGAGAGGTCGACATCTCTCGCGAGTCCGTTCGAATGATTTTGGTGGATATTTTGGTAAGAATCGTGTTCTTGACTCGTCCCGATAAAGCTGTACTTTTTTCCAAAAAGAGTACAGTAAAGAGGTTTTTTTAGAGATGCTTGATCGTTCGAATTCCAATCCCACATTTATAAAGAGCATTATAACTGCCAATGAGTTTGACATGCAAACAAGTCAACAGTCATCGGAATGGAGGGAAAAAAGGGATCAGAAGCTCATTGTTTTTTCAATATTCGTGGTTTGTTGCATCAAGAATTTGTTCCGAAGTCCCATACGGTCAATAAGGAGTTTTATTTGGCTGTATTGAGGGGTTTGCGTGAGAACATACGTCGAAAAATGAAAGAACAATTCATGAACGGACGAGTCCAGATCCGGCTGACTGTTTATTTGTTCTTCTGTTCGTCTATCCAAGCAAGCGATGACATGAGTAAAAACTGAATTATCCTAATGAAACTTGGTACAAGTCTTTTTTTGCATTTAAGGGAGGTTATTATTGAGGGGGCGGAATTGGACCATAGTCGCGCCCAAAAATGCCGTAAAACGGAAACCTGCTACTGTCAGGAGCTCTCTTTCAACTCCAGTTTCATATTTCCTGACTATTCCAGTGTCTTCCAAGCAGAGGTTGCAGCCATTAAGGTAGCTGTAGATCGATTACTCTGGAGTGCAGCCTCCTTCAAAGCAGCGTCCGTTCACTCGGGTAGCAGAGCGGGGTTACTAACTTTGATCTTATTTACGCTGTATTCAGGGTTGGTCTAGAAGTGATAAGACTGGTATGGGTGCCGGGACATAGCAGAACTGCAGGTAGTCGTAAAGCTGATGAGTTAGCAAAGAAAGGCTCCCAGAACTGCAATCGTTCCGTTCTCTTTCTTTCATTGGTTTTTTGTGTTATTAATGGAGGTGTTTACTGACTTAACATGTTATGAAACATTAATTTTCATTTTTCTCAGAGTTGCCTTAAATCTATTTCCGCATTTTACTGTAAAAATGAGTAAACTAAATTTGCAGATTACACCCTCCTCAGTTCAACTAATTTTCTGAGAAAGTTCCACTTGATTTTTCACACTCTAGGGCTTCCTGCATTAACAATCTTAATTCCGGTTCTAAAAGTGTGATAACTCAATAAATACATGAGCCACGAAAATTTAATCATACACCCGAGATGATACCGAAAGACTTCATGGGAACCAATGTAAAAAATGAACCAATGGATATTCAACCACCCTCCCTTAGGTGAAATCCTATTTCTCAGTAACTATTTGGCCAATTTTAACTTTTCAAGTCCCCTGATATATACATATTCGGTATGTGGAAAATATTGGTCAATTTATTAACAGTGTGTCCTTGTGTCTACATTGTACCCAATCAGTTCCATATAGCGAATATAGGAGTTCGAAACTTCCGATGGATTTTGTTAGATTTTTATTTTCTACTGAATTTTTTAACCTAATTTTTAGCCAACACCTGAAAGTATTATATTTCCGCAGCATTGAAACTTGAAAACTGAAAGAGTATAAAATGTTTGGTCACATTGCGAACTTAGCCTTTCCTTACTTATTTTTTATTTATTTTTTTTTTTAAGCCATTTCTCTTTACTTTTCATACGCTCGTTTACGCGCTTGTTTGTTTACTGCCTTATAAGTTTAATGCTTTTTTTCATTTGCTCGGGCAGCAAAACGGATCGGCAAAAATGTGGGTAAACTGGGCTGGCACACAACACCGAACATAGTTGAGTGGATAGTGCAGAGCGTAGATGTAGGTATGCAAGGCGTTGTTGTGGGAGTCTGGCGCATTTTCAAATGTTTTTCTTTCATTTTGCGTCGTGTTTTCTCGGCGGGCATTTTTGTATGTATGGAATTTTATTTGTAACAAGGCCACACATTCTTAACCATCCCCTACAAACACGGCCCTGTTTGCTGGCACTTTGATGAACCACTTCAGTTTGCTGGTAGCCTTCAGTCGATCAACGTGATAGCACACAGATAGCCAGCCAGCTAGGGGTTTAAAGTAGCCACACAACATTTCCGCCATTTTTTGATGTTTGTACTTCCAATTCGTTTCGTTTTATGTTACTTTTCTTCTTTTGTTCTCGCTTTTGAATTTGTCAAGTGTTTTCATTTCGTTTTCACCAACACAAAAAAAAAAAATTGAAACAAGAAAAATAGAAATGCTATTTTTAACGTTTCAAGCATTTCAACCGGATTGCTGGAAAAAGTGCAGCGTGAAAAGTGTAAGGCAAAACATCATCACTAGCCACTTAAGAACGCTTGTTGACAATATTTATTTTTTATCAGTTTGTTGCCACTTTTATCACCACTTTTATTGCGGTTGATGATTTTATTATTGGCACTTTTTTCTCACAATTTCACCCTCGAACTTTGTGCTTGCCACAGCGCAACTGAGCATCAGCAGGATTTTTGATTTCTCTTTGAATTTGTTCACTTTTTCCTAAGCGTGTAAAGCTTTTACTGTTTTTGATGCATGAACTTTTTAAAACATATTTTATTTTTTTTCTTGAATTTCTAAATTTTTTTTAAGCAGTTGCAGCTCGTTTTCTCACTTGCTTTAGCTTTCAGTGCATATTAAGAGGTTCAGTGGATTTCGAATTAAAAAATAGATCTGCAAATTTTCATAACAAATGGAACGATGCTTTGTTGGGCTGCGTTAAGAACTTTTACTAGTCTAAAGATATGCCTTATAATGTGTTACTGGAAGAGAGTAAGAATATCATAAATATTAAAAGTCAAAGCAATTGGTCCAATTAAAACTAATTATAATGATTTTGGTCTATAAAAATCTTTTGTGATATTTTCAAGGGGTTATGCGCTTGGTTTGGGATTCGGCACGTAAACAAACATCCCCAATGAAAAGGACAAAACCGCCTGGGATAAGAAACCACTTTTTGATGACGACTAGGTATCAAAGATACGATTTAAGTAAATGAGCGTATAGCCACAATCCAAATTAAGAGCCCACGCTCCGACGGAAGAGAATTACGATATGACCAAAAATGTCTTCTATGAGGGTTGGGAGCGCACAGTATTTGCGATTTGGCTTCCACATCACTATTGATAGTCATAACTTCGAAGTCGTGGAAAAATTCGTCTTCTTCATATTGGAAACAACATAAACACCAACAACAACGTCAGCTTCAAAATCCAACGCAGAAGAACCAACAGGTGCTACTTTAGGCTGAGTAGACAATTGAGTAGTAAAATCCTCTCTCGACCAACAGAGACCAGATTCTACAAGCCACACATTATCCCCGTTCTGCGTTATGGTATTACCAAATTATGGTAAAGTCGAGTTGAACTGCCGGTGAACTTAAAGCCGCCCTTGCTTTTTTTACTACGATGTAGTTGATCTTTGCCGCCTAGCTGTCTGTGTCTTCCGTATCTTCTCGCAGTTGTACAATAGAACTCTACAGATCTTCTCTATGCCCTGTACTTCCTTATAGACGATGCCAGCTGAGTTAGATAGACGGTAAGATAGAAAGACATTGAGCGCTTTGGATTATATCCTTGTTCCCACACCGCAGAACATTTGCGAGAAACTACTTCTCTTTTGTTTCACCAGCGCGAGGTTTTTTTATGATGTCCTTAGCGGCTTGATATCTTTAATGGCGACGTTGATTTTAGCTACGCTATCCGCTCAAAAGTCTAGGGAAGTCAGCCCGGCTTCACACTGGCTCACCATTTTTTTGCAGGATTTCCAGCTACTCGTTGTGGGAATGGTTATGTTTTTGTGAGCTTTTTTTATGGTTTCCTCGGGAGATTGTGATGTCTTCCTTTTCACTGGTTCACCACTTTTTTGCAGGATTTCCAGCTACTCGTTGTGGGAACGGTTCCTTTTTTGTGAGCTTTTTTTGTGGTTTCCTCGGGAGATTGCGATGTCTTTCTTTTCAGGAAACTTTCGTACTCGTCCCGTATTTCCGTTGAGCTTTTTACTCCTCAACATCAACCGAGGTTCTGCCAGCCTGATCTGTGGCCTTTTGCCCGGGCACGAAAATTGCCCTCTGATACCGGCTTCTCCTCCGTTGATTTTGAGATTTTTTGCGTGGTACTTCACCTTTGGCAGCTGGTGTACTATATACTTTGGTAATCATGGCCGCCTTGTTGTTGGATGGTTCCATATTTTGGTTTTGGGTGCTTTGGCTGGTACACTCTGTTTTTACTGTTATCACTGCTGGTGTACTTTGGCTGGCACAATCAGTAGTATTCATTATCGTATCCTGACTGGATTCGAGAAGATTGTCCTCATTAGATCTCGACCGGGAATTGAAGGGTACCGTTCGCGATGAGCTGCTCAATTCTCGCTCGCTGACTATTCAGCAATCTGCATGAGTACCTCAACATCTTGGCTTAGATTGGTATTGGTGCGGGTTCACTCACTCACTCCCCACAATAGGTGGATTGGCGTAAAATCTATGGTTCATTCATCAATTTGTCCATATTGTGTGAATCCCGGTATCCCTCTTAGTTCGTAAGAGTAATGTGTGCTTCCATTTGGGATGTGCCAAATACAATTACTGGAGTACCTGGTTTTATTGAAAAGTCTATGATATTAACTTTTGTTCTTTTGAACGCGCTTGAAACTTTAAAAGAACTGGGTTCGAATCTAAAAAATTATGGTTAAATGACTTTGATGAGAAAGCTTTACTAAAAATAGGGTGAATCCTTTTTTATAAGTTGCGAGCTCTTGTACATTCTTCGAGAGTTCCTGCTTGCTAAGAAATATTTTCCTTCAGATTTGTCTTTGAAACCTTTAGTTGGTTTTGTTTGTAAAGCTGTGTTAATTAGGCTTTATTCTAGTTACATAATCCTATTGAATCATTCAAATGGACTATAATAATGAAGGATGATTTGAACTGGGAATCTCAACAAGTTTCTTTCATTGTTAGCTGGAACTTAGAAATCGATAGATACTTAAGTCAGAATCCTCAACATTGTATATTTTTTCCTATCAGTTGTTTAATGCAATCTCAATCAACAAATAACTGTATACTGTTTGGATTTTAGGCAGCTTGAAGCAGCGACTTTAACAACTGTGATATTGGCGATATTTGTAGTTTAGCAGGGAACAGAAATCCTTCGCCGAATCATATTAAGCGGCGCCTTTTCCGACATCACACGATAACTAAGTAATATGTCAAAAAGATAACTTGAATGACATCATAAAATACTTTATTTCCGCTTTTAATTACTTCAACTCCCTCTACGATACCCCCGCCTTAAAAGTTCCTTTACAGCCCGCCCCCAATTTGTTTAAAAGCTTGGCACACCCACTGACACAATGCGAACGTTTGTTGAAGAGAAATTAAAACAGCTTCGTTCGCCCGAATTTCGCTGGCAAACAATGGCTCTAACGACAATTACGCTCGTTATGCGAAGTTGATGATGTTGATGATGTCGACTCGCTACCGAAATGAATAAAATGCATTTTTAATAAACACTTCAAGTGAGTGCCGAGCGCACCGCGTACAAAAGCAAGTGCTTAAGTACGTATGTGTGAGTGTGCGTGTGTGCACTCACATGTGTGCATTAAAAGTCAACCCTTAATAACAGTAAATGAGTCTTGCAGTCGCAACAACAACAACAACACTAACAATAATGGCAGTGACAGTGAAACGGCAACGACATTTGACGTAACATTGCCTTTGTTGTTGTGACTGCTGCATTGCATAAAGTCGTCGCTGCGTGTTGCTATTGTTGTTATTATCACTTTTGTTGGCAACAAGTCGCGCATAATGAAGACTCTTGTGCTTTGCGCAAAATGCAATGAGTACTTATAAGAAGCGATGGGGCGATCTGTCGCATTTCCCGTTATTTTCAGCGTAATGTTGATGCATTCTTTCTTAATATTGTTGTTGTTCACGTGTTTGTACTTTAAAAATTTGCATATGCTCATATATGTATATTCATAACGCTTGCATTGAACACTGAAGTGGGTTCAGTCACGCTGAGTTCTTACGATTCTCTTGAGAGTTCCAGCAACTCCTCGTTACGGCCAATGGGAGTCACATTGATTGATTTTTATATTGATATTTAAATTATTCTGGAGGATGGAGTCATGCAAATGAGGAAAGTTTTCTGAGAACCATTCACTAGGGAATGGCCACCAACAAATCTTTTAGGACTTCCAGTCTTAGACCAAGTATCCGCTGGGTAGCCAAAGAAAATCCATTTGAAGGCCAGCTAAAGTGCGAAGGCGAACCATTCGTCCGCAGAGTTGTGGGCTGAGTTTGGGACTCGCCACATTAAAAACTCTTCCAATGAAAAGAGACATCAGTCTCGGATGACTGACACCCTTTATGGGCATGCACCTGGAATATCCAGTCCCTTAATTGGGAAAATGCCGCTGAACAGCTGTTTGATGTGCTCGTAAGAGTAAAGGCTAACATCACCGTTGTCCAAGAAGTGCGATGGACGGGACAAGGACTGAGACAGTAGGTCGTTCTGGCATTTACTACAGTGGCCATATGAAGGAGCGCAAATTCGGTGTAGGATTCGTCGCCGAGTTCTGGCATTCACCTCGTTGGATGAATGTCTAGCCAAAATCCGCATCAAACTGAAGTTCTTCAACATATCACTGATTTGCGCTCGATCCCCGACGGATGAGAAGGACGATGTGACCAAAGATATCTGATGTGCGCTGCCTCGTCATGATGTCAAAGTTTTGCTTGGCAGCTTTAACGCCAGGGTGGGCAAATAAGACACAACGGTCGGTAAATTCAGCCTCTATATTGAAACATCCTAAAATGGATTGAGGCTCATCGACTTCGCCGTGGTCCAAAATATGGTTATCTGTAGTACTAGTTTCTAGCATTGGAAAATTCACCAAGCTACCTGGCAGCCTCTGGATCAAAAATCCACCAACCAGATCGATCATGTAGTGATAGCCGGAAGACACGTTTCCAGTGCTTTAGACGTGCGTATGTTGCAGCCAAGTTACACACTATCCTCTGTGCAGCAAAAAATGCTCGTCAACAAATACATGGAAGGTTCGACGTTGAGAAGTTGCAATCACAACTGACAGCCGAACGATTTTTCGAGAGAAAGGTTCTGCGAAAGATGAACATGGTCTTTCGTGCATTCGCCAGCTATTAGAGTAGTCGACGCAGTACCCGCCGGGGAAATAGGAGGAGAAAAAGACCTACACTCCGCCGGAGAGATCCGGTGTATAAGCAGCTGGCTGCACTTGGTATCTCGAATTGGCGCCAAATTGCGAAAAGAAGAGACAATTGGCGCTGTTGTTATCTTGGCTATAAGCTGGTAAGCGGTGTCTATGACAGTAAATAAGAAAGTTAATGATACATCGAGGATTTACAAGAGTATGGAATACTTTGACATTTGATTAAGTAAAAATAACATTACCATTAATGATGGGATAGTTAAATCCAAGTTCCATTAATGGCTCGGCCATAAGTTCTGTCTTGAAATTCATTTAACAATTAAATAGACTAGTATTAAACGAAATACTAACTGAAGTAATTGATGGACCCTTATTTTCATCAGCACAACCGCAGCCAACGATTGTGTAGTGGAAGTGAAATTATGTTTAGAGTAAATACCATTAAACAAAAAATTATTTTAAAAAAATTTCATTGGAAATACAGAACATATACATACAATAACCTGTCGATTGTCGTTGAAAATTAGGTATTCTTTGTCGCAGTCTCTGCTGCTTACATTCTAAATGATTTCCACGAAAATCCCCGAGTACTTTAAATAAAGCTCAACGTGTGTTAACACTCTGCGATGCTCGTGTAATTGCATACTTTTAGGGAAATTAACATGTGCGAGTGTGTCATGTGAAGTGCTTTTGGGCGTAGAATGCCACTGATGTGAAGTGTGGTGTTAATGTCATGCTTTGAATACTCAAAATGAAGAACGAAAAATGGAGTTTTACAAAACGCAAGAAAGCTTTATGAACAGAAAATTAAAAATTCACTGCAAAAAATAAATGCAAATTTGCAGTACTCCATTCCGCTGAAGTATTTTGCTGCCGCTGCAATGCACGTAGAAGAGCAATAATTCTCGCAACAAAAGCGCCGTCACTTTCGCATAACTCACACTCAACCTGATGGTTTTAATTTCACTTTCGTGCTGGTAGTAAAATACAAAAGGAAGGCGGCAAACAACCCTCGTGATGATAGCAGCTTCACTCACACCACATACGAGAGCAGAGCACATATGAATACATTATATTATAACGGCTTGTTTCTGAGTACTTGCGTATTACTTACAACAAAAGAGATAAAAACACTCGCACAAAATTAATATGTTGCCATTATGAACTCGTTATTGGTAGCGCGGCAAAAGCGAAACGCTCCGAAGTGGACGCGCAGAGTAAGGGAGTGGGTGCTGTAACTCATCTACACAAGTAATTTCCTTTGCGTACATGCATTTACTCATTTATGAAGCAATTCATAAAACAGGCCACCGACATGGTATATAGTTATAGGTACATATATATGGTACACCCCTGAACTGCCGCAAAGCACAAATTACTTTATTTCGCTTCGCCCCTAAATGTATGCAACGAACTCCCATTTGCACATTAATTTCAGTCGGGACGGAGTGTGTAACGCACACTAGTGGCGTATGCCCCTCATATTAATCTAAATTGTTTTACAAGCCAGCAGAGTAATACATTTGCTTTAAAGAAAGGGAAGACTTCACGCGTAGAAAGGTCATAACATCACCAGTCATATTAGTTGTGGCAAGTGGATGAAACTGTGTAGAAACTATAATAACAACAAGAACATACTCGTAAGACAAGCTGCAATTCGTTGTCGAGAAATAAAACTCTGCAGAAATTGGCACAAAGTAATAAAAGTCCACTTAGACTTCGCTGGCTGCGGCCAAAAATAAGAATACTCGTTTTTTCACCATTAGGCGACAGTGATAAAGTATAGATGTTTGTTGCTTTGGGATTCGGTAGCAAAAATATTAAGTGTATTATGTTGGTATTCAAAACGAAAGAAAAAATATTTTTGCGCGTGATTGGGAATATATCCACAATACGCCACGACTAAGTTGCACACTCAGTGAGACAATTGCACTAACTACTTGAACAATTTAAGAACTATTACATTGTTATTAGTCTGGTAAACTTTTTATTTTCAGTGAAGTATTGAAAGAAGTCGCGTGCAAAGTCAGTTAAAGAAGTTGGTATTGAGATCGAGCAGATAGATAGTTTCTTGTCTCCAAACGCTCGGCCGATTTTATGTTACAGTTCGTAAACTAATAATTTTTTTCCTAAAATTTTTGTTTATGAAACATTTTACTGTTATTCTGACTGCTAGTATTTCGTAAATAACCGGTAGTTTGATACTGATCCAAGTTTTAAGACAGTACCATTTGTAATGTTCTGAGAAAGAGGTCTACTTAATAACACGTGGATCAATAAGTCCCGGGACTGACGCATAGATGGCGCTGCCAACAAAAGTTCTGTATGATTTTTCATAACTACCAACCTTCAAAATATACCTGTCAAAATTTCATGTCATTTTGATGTTTGGCTCACGAGTTACAGTGATTTAAATGACGCTTGTCTTGATATTTTCAAAACAATGGATTCTCACGGTAGATCAAAATGACAAAGTGTCGTTGATTCTGAGCGCTGTTTGAAGCTATTTCGCCGGAACAAACCGGATTTTTTATGTCGTTATGTGACAATGGACGAAACCTGGATCCATCGCTACACTCTGGAGTCAAAGTGGTCGGTAGCCGAGTGAACTGCAGTCGATGAGAAGCGTCCAAAGCGGCAAAAAACGCAAATGTGGGCTGGTTAGGTTATAGCCTCAGTATTTTAGGGTGCTCATGGAGTTCTGCTCATTGACTATCTTGAAAAAGGTGAAACCATCGATGGCGAACGTTACATTGGCCGTTTGAAGGACGAAATCGCTGAGAAACGGCTCCATATGAAAAAGAAGGAAGTGCTCTTCACCAAGACAATGCGCCGTGTCAAAAGCCGCTTGCTACATTGGCGAAATTGCATGAATTCGGCTTCGAATTGCTTCCGCACCCACCATATTCACGGGATCTGGCCCCCAGTGACTATTATCTGTTTGCAGACCTCGAAAAAATGCTCCAAGCAAAGAGATTCTACTCCAACAAGGACGCCGAAACGACCGTTTATTTCAAGGCCATAGATAAATCGTTCTATAAGAAGGGTATTGAAATGTTAGAGAAGCGCTGGATTGATTGTGTTGCTCTTGAAGGATACTATGTTAATGAATAAAGTCGAATTTTGCCAAAAAAATGTGTTTTTCTTATTTACTTCCGGGACTTATTGATCCACGTGTTATGATAGCCGTCCATCGTTTACAAAAACTACTTTCAATGTCAGCAATCAGAGCAAAGAGTCGCAATGTGGGGTCACACCTTTTGTAAAGTTTAGAAAAAATTATTTATTTCTATTTTTGCCACATTTCGTTTGTCGTTACATTAAAAATACCATACAAATTTTAAAGGAATATTTAAAATATTTCTTTACTTTCAGGCTTCTGAAGTGTAACCGTTCAGCTCAATCGGTTCATTTAATTTAATTTCCACGGCTTTTTCTCCAAACAATAATTTCGTTAAAAAAAAAATATTATTAATTTTTCTACATCAATGTTGTCATCTTCAACGTAGTCATTATTCGATATTATGCACTTATGCCAGCGTTTCTTCCAAACGTCGAATAACTGCACATACTCAATCTTTGGGATAGCCTTTAACGCTTTCAGCGATACGATTTTAACCTCTGCCGGCAACCCTTTAGGGTTCTCTTTACTTTTGGGAATATGAAAAATTTACAGGAAGCTACCCTCAGCGAATAAGGAGGCTGAATTCATGATGCATTATGCCATTAAAGTCCAAGAACACAGGATAACTTTCTTGTTCGAACGGGCTTGTCGAGTCTCTTTCGGTCTTGGTCTCTAACCACTTTCAACGTCATATCCACAAATCCATATTTCGTCACCTGTCATAACACGTTTTAGTTATTCTTTACCATCGTCGACTTCATTTAGTAATTCCTTAGCAACTTCTATTCGGCACTATTTTTGTTAAAAGTTCAACAATTTTGGACTGAATTTTCCTGCCACACATATCATCATACCAAAGCATTCGAAAAAATTTGGTAGCAATCGATCATTAGCGACTGCTCTGATTGCGATTTGGCGATCAATTGTAAACATTGCTTTCACTTTCTCCACATTTCAATCGGTTGTTCATGTGTTGGGCCGTCCTGAGAGCTCGTCATCTTCAAGGGTTTCACGGCCATCTCTTCTTCTTGTTTAATGGCACAAACACCGCTACCGTGGTTATAATCGAGTTGACATAAGCGCACCAGTCTTTTTTTCTTTCCGCTATTTGGCATCAATTCGAGATACCAAGTAAGGCCAGGTCCTTCTCCTACTGGTCTTTCCAACGGAGTGAAGGTCTTCCTCCTCGTCTGCTTTTCCCGGCGGATATTGCGACTAAGAGCCGGAGGTTTTCATCCATTCGGACCACAATACTAACCAGCGTAGCCGTTGTCTCCTAATTCACTGAACTATGTCAATGACGTTGTTGCACAAAGGACTTTCCGCGGAACTTATCAGAATGTTGTCATCGTCCATGCCTCTGCACCATATATACGAGTATGTAGCAGGACGGTAATGATGAGTGACTTCAGCTCTGCAGTTCGAATTACTTTCTCCGGTAGGAGATTGAAAAAGTCGCACGATAGCGAGCCTCCTAGTCCGAAACCTCGTTGGATATTGCGCGGCTCGGAAAGTTCTTTCTCGGACCTGACCGAGCTTTTACTACTGTTCAACGTCAGTTTACTAAGCCACATTAGTTTTGCGGGGATACCGAATTCAGACATCGCGGCTTAAAAGCAGCTCCTTTTCGTGCTGCCAAAAGCAAAAATCGACGAAAACGTGGTGTGTGTCGATCCGCTTTTCACTGGTATTTTCCAAAGTTTGGCGCATGGTGTATATGTGGTCGGTTGTTGATTTTCCAAGCCTAAATCGGCGCCGATAAGTTGCAATAAGTTTGTTGACGGCGATCTTTAATCTGTCACACAGGACTCTTGAACCTTATATGTGATGTTGAGTAGGTTTATCCCACGGTTGTTGGCGCAGCTTGTGGGGTCTCCCTTCCGTTTTTGACAATTGGACTCTGCAGCCATGTAAAATTTTTGTTATTGTTACACTTTTAGTGATAAAATTTTAAAACAATTGATTTATTATTTTTTTTTTTTAACTTCTAAAAATTGCCTTTTTTAAGATGTGATACAAAGCGTACTCTTTAAGATTACAGTTCCATAATATGGTATAGCGCTATCACTCTCTATTTATCCAAACTTGATTTTTGTGCTGTGAAGGGAATGAAGGCAAGACAAGTTGCTTAGTCTGGAGTCGCCTATCTTTAAAAAGTGGCGGAAAGAACAAGCAAATGATCTGAGAACGATGAGAACGATACATTTTTACATTTTAGGATGGACTTGCAATTCTGAATCATTTTACGCATTCGTTTTTACTTGGGATATACATGGACGGATTTAAACCTTATATTAATTAAAATTTCTCCTGTCTTCAGACTACTACTTTAGAAAAGCCGTAGCTAAAGAGGAGTTGAAATATATCACAACAACGATCCGATAACATAAAAAAATCAATCAAATAAGAAAAATAGAGAAAAAACGGGATGGAAAAAACCAATGAGCTTCGCATATCGGTGAAGTGTGGCAGTCATAAAGTAAAACAAATATCGAAACATAACAAATAGTGAATAGACCGTAAATCATAACAAAGCAGCAACTCAAAGCGGTTATGAACAGCGATAAATATGGAGTATGAAGAGTCAAAAAAACGGTGAGAAGAGTCAAAAATACAGAAATAAACAACACAAAAGTTGCTTTTGCCCCATTAGTACGAAAGTACAAAACAGTCCGAATAAAAAAAGTTGGGGCACAACAAAGAGTTGCCGCAACAAAGGCACGGAGGTGTGGTAAAACCAAACCAAAAAGGTTGATAGATAACGTGGAAATTCGTTTGAGGCACAATTGAGAATTGCGGCTGGTACTTGTGGATATTGAGTGAAGTTTAGTGAGTGAGTAATAGCACGGGTGTTCATGTGAAATTTTGCCAGGCGGATTCCCCAGCGTAAGTTGTGCTGCAAAACGTGAATATGAATGAATGTAAATGCTATTTTTGTGTATTACTTGATGTATGGTGAGTAATTTTTCTCATAGCCGAGGTAGAGTGAGAGGCTGGTGGGTAGAGTGAACACCACATAAATCTCTAGAGTAATAAAAAAAAGCCCAAAAGCAAAGCGATAATATTCTACCAACGAAAATACAAAGCTTTGGTTGTATACGGACGTGTTACTAACCACTTTGAGGCATACATTTGGGCGTGGAAGTAATTAAAACTTAGGCGGGGAAAATACATACGCATTTGGGGTCACAAAAAATACCAAATCATGAATATCTCGTAGCCCTAGCTTTCTAAAAGTTTTAAAGACGTTATAACTGCGTTTAATCTTCATTGCTGCCTGCAGTCCGTTGTAAAATCCACAAAAGTATGCAATAATGTAGAGTTTCCAATAGCAATTCACGACGGAATCAGCATATGATTCGCGCTGCGGTCACATGTGTGTAAATGGCGTTTATAAATTCTTTATACTAGTGAATATTTAAATGAAATAAAAGGAATGAAGTTGTCGTGTAAGGGCAAAGCAGCCAAGAAATCCAGTAGACTTTCACTTGTCGCAGTCTGCCAATATTGAGGGCTTTAAGTAACGAAAAGGAAATGCAAATAGTCTCCGCTTTCAGCACACTTTCAGTGGCAAAGGTGGTAAGTCTGTTTGTCGAATATGCCAATTGTGTCTTTGACATTTTTATGTCCTCAAAAATTTTTATTTTCTAAAGGTCTCTGGCGCAATGTTCTCCCTGGCCTTCGTACCTCTTCTACACACCCTTCACCGTCTTGTGTAGAGCAGCCTAAAAATACTCGAAAATGCTACGCGCGTAGTAAGCTAAAAATGTCACTATAAATATTATTGAGACATTTACGCGAAAAGCCTGCAATTTGCATGTGTGTTTGGCTATGAAATGCAGCTGTGTTGGGTGGTGATTAAAGGAGATACAGTGGGCCGCAAAAGTTTGGCAATTAAAAGAAATATTTTGGATAAGATATTTTTCGATATATAGTATTTTTTTTTGGTTTTTGATTTTTCAGGCTATCAGTGTGTTGTCTGAAGTACAGGGACTTTTCATAGGTACGCTACAAAAAGTAGACCGATAGGGATGGCAAATGATGCCATATTTTTCCCGCTGCTTTGCCATTTCTATTCAGTAAGGCAACTCACACGTACTCCATGAGTCCCTAATGCGTGCCAAAAAAAAATACGGTTTGGTGCGGCGTAATTGCCCTGTACTTCTTCCGCGATAATCAAGACCTGCACGTTACTGTGAATGGGAAAAGCCATCGCTCAATGATGACGGAATATTTGTAGCTGGATGATATGAACTTGAATAATGTGTGGTTCCAACAAGACGGCGCCACAAGCACCTGTCTGGCATCCCCTTGCAGATATGATTTTAGATAGCTCATCTTTTTCGAGTCACTAATATCCTTATTATTACATGCATACTCCTCGAAGAGCTCTTCAAACGGTTGCCATTCTCTGAATTCACCTGAGAATTTTTGTAATTCCATTTTGACAATTCCAAATTTTCTGTTTTTTTTAAGTTGATTTCTTTTTGCGTTGGCAACATTCACAGACTGTCAATGACTTCAAAAGGTCATTCTTTTATTATAATGCTAATAAACGGACTGCTGTATTTGAGTGTCAATTCTTCGATGTTTCTTTCCATACAGTTCCAAAAATTCATAATACGGTCTTCATATCCTTCAAGTTCAGATTCGTCGGCAGTATCATTTTCATTTTTGCCTCTTTAATTATATGTATATAGTATTTCTTCTGCTCGTACAGACAGGTATATTTTTTTTTCTGGGTTAATATAGCTGTCCTTAATTACTGTACCAAATACGAGCGCGATCTGTCAACAAGATTGCTTACAGCAGCTGCTGAAGCCTAAAGTACACCTCAGTAGTGCGTTGCGATTTTTACACTGGATAAAAGTATTGAAGATAAAATTTGTCTCAATCTGTATATTTTTCATCAAACTTGGAGTGCGGAAAAGATTTACGATACTTTAGTTCTGTCAAGAACGTAAGCCGACGAGTGGTACAAAGCCTTCAAAGACGGTCGAGAGATCGTTGAAGTCATGCCTCGTTCTGGACAACCTTCGACCTCTTTAATTGATGAAAATATCATAGATCTCTTTGGACATGCTTGGTCGTGCGAATTCTGATATCTGATAACACACTCATGGAGAGCTTTATAACTGCCGAAGTGACATGGGTTTCGGAGTTTGATATGCAAACATGAAAACAATCATCGGATTGGGGGGAAACCGTGCCAAAACCAAAAAAAAAAAAAAAAAGAAAACTAGGCCAAAGCCGTTCAAAAAACAAGGTGATGCACAATTTTTGATTCGATATTCGAAGTTTGGTGCATCATGATTTTTTTCGGAGATTAATCTATGTATAAATCATCATAAATATGTAACATCTGAACTGGCTATTGTCTATATAAGTATGCGATAATCTATAACCATAAGCCATAATCCAGTGTGCCTGAATGACTTGAATAAGAATAACACAAATATATCGCTTGTGGGATTGAGGTTATATGGATTTCCTCGAGTAAAAAACAGCCTTTTTTAATAATTTTTTCATTTAAAACATTTCATTTCATTTACAAACATGCACTATTATCAATGAAATGCTGAAATTTTTGGGGAAAAATATTTTACACTCGGCCATTCCGACGCCATGTCCATGTAGGATAACTCCATATAGGATCATCTTAAGTGAAAAAATACGTATTTTAGTTAAAATTTAACTTAGAACTTGAACGAAGGAATAAATACTGAAAGTTGAATTTCTGGCAGTTTTACAAAAAAATTAAAATTCGGCGACATTTTTGTGTGGTAAATAGCTGCCGTCGAAAAAACGCCTTCGTACAAGTCTTTAAGAATTGTATTTCAAAGAACTGTGTAAAATTTCATGAATAACGGTTGAGTAGTAGATATTTTGCCCACCGCGATCTAAAAAACTCAGTCTCAAGACGGGTTTACGGGGTCAGTAGGGTAATCTTTTATCATTTTTTTATTTTTGCATTTTTTATACCCTCAGAATTAATGTAGAAACCCACTTTACCATTGGAAGGTTTCGAAAAAGGTCCAAAAATAATAATATCGCTCGACGTTCAGAGTGTTTTTCTCAAAGCGAACTTTTTTAAACTGGCGGATATGATTCCGGTCTAACTACCCAACCGATTTGCTTAATTTTTTTTTTTTTAACAAAACGCCAGGCTATCGCCCCTTTTAGATTTATAATTTTTTTATAATTTATTGGCAATTTGGCAATGTTATGACAAAATTTATGCAAAAAACGTGGGGAAAAATTACAAAAAAAAAAAACGTTAATTACTTTTTTCATTTTTCAACATTTTTTCATGATTCTAGTAGGGTCGATAACCATTCACGTACTTTTTAAGAACAAATTGGGTTTTGTGTTTCAGATGATTCCACCATGAGAAATCGTGTCTGGCAGTGAAAGAATCTCATTCACCCAGACAGATGTCATCAAAAAATTCTGAAAAAATTTGTTTACACTCTCCCCGATATACTTAATGATATGTGAAAGAAGTTCTATTGTAGAATAAAAATTTCTATGAAAAAAAGTCAAAAAAACAGGCCAGATTACCCTACTGACCCCTTAAAGATGGCACACTTAGTCTAGCTAGTCTCGAACGCACCAGTTCTCAAGACTGTATCGCCGAAACTATCACTCGGATCAAATTGAAAATGTATAACAATATTCTAGAGGTGTTGTGGAATTTAATAAGATAATAAAAAGATCGATTTTTTTGAAACCCGTAAGCCCATGTAATCACATAAAACATACAAAAAAAATTTTAGTCTCACAAACCCGATTTTTTAGTTTTAAATTGTTAGGTACTACAAATATATATATATTTTTTTTGTAAATCCGCAAACCAGTTTTTTATTATTTTTAAACTAAAATGCTATACTGAAAAATAAAAAAATTGATTTTTTATTAAAAATTAATTTCGGATTTCAAATATCAATTATTAAATCAAAAGCAAAATTTTAATGGCATGATCGAAATTAAAAACTGAAAATTAAAATTTTAATTCCAATTTGTTAGTTTTTAATCCATAAAAAATAAATTAAATTTTTTCTGATTTTTTAATCAAAATCTTCGCAATTCTCTTTACCCAATATTTAAATTCTTTTTTTTTTTGCTGTGAAGTATCTCTTGTCAATTTCAATTGCAAGTATCTATTATTATTGTAAGTATCTATTACTTAGCCATTAAATTTTATCCATAATCTGCGTGTAGATCTCGTTTATTGCACCCACTGTTGCATTCAATTATTTGGAATCGCTGCTTCGTCCATGGGTTACTGCAAATGCCAATTGTCAATTGCAAACGGAAGTACCAGACAGCGTGTCAGTCACATCCGGCTGTCGCAGCTGGTCTGTCGACTGTCCGCTTGCGTCTCATAAGCTGGCTACATACGCCTTCGACAAAACAGAGGCTGATCGAGCAGTTGGCGTGGCTGCCGCAGCACGAGCGCCACACCCACAAATTGGCGGGTTTTATATGCAAATCACTTGCTACTCACATACAAACGCCGCTCTCAGCTACTCAACACAGTTTGCTGAAAAAATCGCTGCTGCAGTGAAAGCTCTTTTAAATTGACAACAATAAAATATAGCGAGATGCGGCGAACAAGGCAGAGCGTGCGCGCATGTAGCATCTGTGGGTGTGTGAATCTATAGTGCACGCCTCTCCTTGGCTTATAACTTGTCCCATTATTGTTTTGCACATAAGTAGAAATTGTTAAAAATAATGTCAAGTGCTGTGCGATTACATTAAATGGCAACATATGCTGCGATTCTCTTCTAGTGTGTGTTGTTTCTTTTTTAATATTTACTACCCTAGACTTGGCTTTACTACCCCCAAAAACACTTTGTTGTTGTGAGCGAGGGTGAGTTTTAGCAGGCGGTAGCGTGGCGGGTATTTGCATATTGCCGATACTTTCCGGTTGTTAGTCGAGACGTGCTAGTTGTTGTTTTTGTTGTTATTAATGTTGTTGGCGCTGGTTAGTTGGGGGCGTTTTATGTGCTGGCACTTACGCTAAGGACACTGCATTGTAACACATGGCCACACAAATTGATTTACATATGCACAAATGTGCTGCGCGCTGCTTGTTGTTGTAAGTGCGAGTGTGTGTGTGTAAGTGGTTGTTGGACACATTTGCGTCTTCTTGTGCCGAAATTCATTTGAAACAAGAAAAAAACGTTAACTTCGGTTGCACCGAAGCTAAATACCCTTCACAGGTGCATTTCTGTTAGTAACTATGTGTCCAGTTTGTATAGAAGCTATATGCTATAGTAACTCCTTCTGAACAATTTCTTGGGAGATTACATTGTTACCTTAAAAAATAATCTATACCAAATTTCGTGAATATATCTCGTCAAATGTTAAAGTTGTCCATACAAGGACTTGATTCCGATCGTTCAGTTTGTATGGCAGCTATATGCTATAGTTAACCGATCTGAACAATTTCTTCGGATATTACATTGTTGCCTTAGAAAATAATATATACCAAATTTCGTGAATATATCTTGTCAAATGTGAAAGTTTTCCATACAAGGACTTGATTCCGATCGTTCAGTTTGTATGGCAGCTATATGTTATAGTTAACCGATCTGAACAATTTTCTCGGATATTACATTTTTTCCCTAGAAAATAATCCGTACCAAATTTGGTGATGATACATTGTCAAATGCGAAAGTTTTCCATACAAGAACTTGATTCCGATCGTTCAGTTTGTATGGCAGCTATATGCTATAGTCAACCGATCTGAACAATTTCTTCGGAGACTACATTTTTGCCTTAGAAAATATTATATACCAAATTTCGTGAGTATATCTTGTCAAATGTGAAAGTTTTCCATACAAGGACTTGATTCCGATCGTTCAGTTTGTATGGCAGCTATATGTTATAGTTAACCGATCTGAACAATTTTCTCGGATATTACATTTTTTCCCTAGAAAATAATCCATACCAAATTTGGTGATGATACATTGTCAAATGCGAAAGTTTTCCATATGAGAACTTGATTCCGATTGTTCAGTTTATATGGCAGCTATATGCTATAGTGGTCCGATATCGGCCGTTCCGACAAATGAGCAGCTTCTTGAAGAGAAAATGACGTTTGCAAAATTTCAAAAGGATATCTTAAAAACTGAGGGACTAGTTCGTATATATACAGACAGACGGACAGACGGACAGACGGACAGACGGACAGTCAGACGGACATGGCTAAATCGACTCAGCTCAACATCCTGATCATTTATATATATACTTTATAGGGTCTCCGACGCTTCCTTCTGGGTGTTACAAACGTCGTGACAAAGTTAATATACCCTGTTCAGGGTATAAAAAATATGCGTTACAAATCCTTAAATGGCATTTCAAATGCCAAATTGTAGCGGGTGAAAATTGAATTGAAATTTAATTTAAAAAATCTTTTCGAAATTGGCATTTGGCAGCTTTTATTCGGCACTTGTTTATGGCTTTGTTATTTATGTGTCAATAAATTTGTGCATTTTTTATTTATAAAATTTAGATTAACGATTGAAATGGATTGTATGTTGGTTCATACGGACATCCATTTGGATTTATTCGCAAATATTTCTTTAGCGTGAAACTTTCATGAAAAATAATTAAAAATCCGTGTACTTTTTGTTAACGTTTAGTACCTACTTCGAATGCTGATAACCCTCTTAAGGGGGTATTCTAGTCTAGAAATTAAAAAAAAAATCGAAGTTTTTTTTTATATTTTCAAAGTTTATCTATTCAAGAATATGTGTACAAGAGGATTTTTCAAAATTCAAATTATTTTCGGAGATATTTTCGATTTACAGGTTCTACTGGATCGATTTACTTGAAATTTTTATTGAGTCTTCTTTATAGGCTTGGCTATGGTTGGAACTAACCCCATCCCCAATTTTTTATTTTTATTATTTTTAAAAAATTAGAAATAGTCAGAAAAAGTGAACCAAAAAAAAACTTTTTTTTAAGCAGTATCCATTTTGTGAAAATTTTTTTTCCCCCTTTTCCGTAGTTATGACCATTGCGACATTATTCTAGATTAATAACCGTTTTTTCTTTTTGGTTTCAGATAACTAGGAGGGTTGAAATCATGGGTATGGTCACGTGGAAATTTTTAGAGACCCCTCAGCTCATAATTTTTGAATTTTTTTACTTTTTTTAGTTTTAAATTTTTTCTCTACTCTTCTGCAATTAACAAATAACTACTAAAATATAAAAAAATAAAAATATTAATTGCCTTTTTTTTTACGACGCTTTAAAAATTACCTGAAATTCATGCTTTTAGACTAGAATACCCCCTTAAGTCTTACACTTCACTCCAGAAGGTTTCCAGTTCGTTTTGTATATCAAAATATTGTACCAAATATTGAATGATCCAAGTAGAGATACTTTTTTCAATAGCCTCTTTTTGACAGATCGCGCAGGAGTCGTGTCAAGCGCCACTTGTATTGACATATCGAACAACTTGGTGCATTTTAAGTCGAGAGCTTTATTTAAAAAAACATACAAAATACAGCTTATGCAAGAACAGAAACCTATCGATCTTGCCAAGCGACATCGCTTCCCTCCATGGGATCTTAAAAAGTTCCAAGAAGATCCGAGGTTTTCGAGCCAAATTTTGTTCAGCGATGAGGCCCATTTCTGGCTCAATGGGTAACCTGAAGAGATTGAAGAGCTATCATTTCATCTAGAAACAATAAAAAAAAAAACGGTTTGGTGAAGTGCGTGAGCCAGTAAAATCATCGGTCCATATATTTTCAAAAATTATGCCAGCCAATGGCGACCGTTATTACTTCATTATAACCGCTGCAATTGAAGCTCGTGATCTCGGCGACATTTGATTGCAACAAGACGGCACTACTTCCTACCATCACCACCATCCATCGCATCAGTCAGAAGCTTTGTTGAGAGAACGCTTCGCTGAGGGGATAATTTCGCGTTTTGGGCCGGTAAAATGGCCATCAGGATCGTGTGATACAACACCGTTGGATTTTCTCCTGTGAAAATATGTAAGGTCTAAAGTCTGAGCAAAAAATTCTTCCACAATACAGGACTTAGAGCAAAACATCACGCGAGTCATTCACCAGTTACCATGCTAAATGCTCGGACAAGTCATGGAAAATTGTACTCAACGGATGGACCACCTGAGACGTAGCCACAACCAACATTTGGAAGAGATAATTTTCAAAAAATAAATGACAAAGAATATTCTTTTGAATGATAATAAATATTCCCCATTTAATTCGAAATTTCTGGGATTTTCCTTTAAAAAAGAAGAGTCTTGGAAATGGATCACCTTTTATATAAAAAACGGACAGCTTTTAGGATTACAAGTAGTTCAAACTGGTGGAGGATTCTGTATTTTCGATGTCACATCCGTTATGAATGTCAAAGCGTTGTTGTTGTTTTTTTGTTAGGTTAAGCACTTGTTAGCAGAGTCTGTATGCGTGATGATAGCATATTTTTTGTGAAAATGAAAAACTAGTTTTGAATGGGTAAACATGAAAAAAAAAATTATTCGCAGTACTGACCATGCCTATAGAAATGTTCGTCGTTTTAAGCACAGCAATCAGATTCCCAATTTTCGACTTATGCGTAGGAATCGAAGTGCTGCTCTGCCAATGCGTGTTCCATCGATGAAAACTTGTGGTAAACGGAAGTAAGCCGATTTTGCTTTGTGTGCAGGTGTACTTATGATCCCACCAAACACAGAGCATTGCCCTCTTAGCGAATCAATCTGTTTTTGCAGTCGATGCGGATGGTTGTTCCGTTTTAGCTCATGCTTTTCTCCGTTAGGAATCTTAAAATAAATCATCTTTTAATCACCAGCGACAATTCGATGAAAAATTGTTTTTTTTTTTTGTCTTTGAAGCAAACTTTCACAAGTGTTTTTTCGGTTTTTCAATTGTCTTTCATTTGGCACCCATTTTTTACAAGTTTTGATCTTTCCTATAGTTTTCAAAAGGGCTAAAAGGGCTGGAATTGTTTGTTATACAACATTCAACATGACTGCAGTTTGATTTTGACAAAAGGTAAGCCCTTCATCCAAGATTGTTTGCAGTTTGGTGTCTTCAAACTTTTTTGGTGGTCTTCTCTGTTCTTCATTTCTAACATCAAAAGTATTATCGCTAAAACATTGAAACCATTTTCTGCATGTTGCTTCTGATAGCGCATGAAGTCGTAGATAATTTCGTCTAACTTGGAATCAGTATTATCACCAACAACCACGTAGAACGCCAACGGAGAATAACTCGTCCCAGCAGGTGGTACTACGGACTGAGTAGGCAATTGAGAAGTAAGGTCTTCTCTCGATGAACAAAGAATAAATTCCATAAGTCACTCATTATCACCAGCCTGCTTTGTGGTGCAGAGGCTTGGACGATGATAACATCTTATGTCCCTGTTAAGAAGCATAATGAACTCCTCTTCAATCAGTTTCTGCTGAGGGTCAAGTACGAGTAGGTGGTGTCTATGCTGATAAAGAAGAAGAAGAAGCTTTCTCAACCATTTCCCGATTGTGGGAATTCTAAGGTATCCCTCTTAGTTCGTAAAAGAACCCATTTGGGTTGTGGTCATTACTATTACTTAACTTAGAGTCCACGGTACTTTTTTCTGCCGTTATCATGAAGTTGTTAATTCCATTAAATGGCATTGTTAAATTTGAGTATGCAATCTGTTCATTTCATTTCCGCTATTTATTTTTTAAAGTGTTTATTTCCATTTTTAAATATTTACTCACCAGCTGGCAGCAATTTTTAAACAAGAAGCCCAAAAGTATACACCAGAGACCTGAGCATCTTTGTCTTATACCATGTACACTCTTGTTTATGCAAGGCTTTTTGTGCTTTTTAATTTCACCACCTTTTTCTAAGAATACGTAGCGCTCAGGGAGCGCCGACTTCCTTAAAGAAAAAGGAGGGCGAAGTGGCAGAAAATCCCAGCAGTTATTAAACGCGCCATTAATGTTGACGCTGCTTTATTTATATATACAAGGCAGCTTCTTGCGCTGTCGGACATGGGCATCACAGGCAACGAACGATTGAATGCGCCAGCGAATAAATGAAACATATAAATTCACCATTTATTTTCAACCAATTTAACATTGGCATATTGGTTGCAAGTATTGAACGAAAAGGCATTGTACAGCGGCAGACAGAAAGGAGGAAACCTTCTTGCGTTTACGCGCTTCCACCCGCAGGCAGCTGGCGCACGCTTTTTTTTATATACGCCGCATATAATTTTTCGATCTGTTTGCTTTGCCTTCTGACTGATTTTGCAATATTTATGATTAGCAATTTTTCTTATTCAACAGCAGCGTCACGCGTAGCGTTTGTTTGCCGTTGTTGGCGTTGCTGCCACCAGCCAAACGCAAACATATCAGCACGAGCAGTGAACTTGTAAGCCATTATGATGAATGCCACTGGTATAGCGCCAAAAAGTATGCTACATAAAAACGTAGATATGCGATTAGCAAGCACTTAAATTGATTAACGCGCGGGAGTCTATGAAGAATGCCCAGTCAAAAAAATATATATACACCTACTTATCTAGTTTGTATTTGTAAATAACATTAACAAGTGTGCCGCTGGCTGTTATCTGTTCCTTTGTAAATAAACAAATCGAATCGATCATAAAATTGCTTCCATTTCAGTTTGCACCAGCAGACAAGCTAAAGAAAATTTATTTGCATAAAAAGCGTGAGTAGAACAAGTAAGCGATAATCTGAACTGATACGTAGCGTAACAATATCAACAGAGTGCAAAATAAGTCAGTGCACAAAAACAACAGACGTACAGACAATCATAGTCGGGGCACATGGAAAAGCAAGTTGAGCGCAAACATCAACAGCTTGCACAGTAAAAACGGGGCGGCAGGCGAGCGTAGCGCCTTGTATGCCTGCGAAAGTGACGAATAAAGAAATCGAGGCAGACAAACAGCTCAGCATTGCAATCATTTTGGCATTTAAATGTTGCACATATTTCATAGAGCATACTTCAGGGCGCTGCAACTGGCTTACTGCTGATTTTTATTTTTCTCATTTGCCAACGCCTTCGCTTTATTTCACTGTCATTGTGCTTGATGCCTTTACTTCTTCACTTCTTCGCTTCTGTCTCGTTTGTATTCATTGCTTTGCTGCTGCTGTTCGGTGAGGTATAATGAAAAATTGAAAATGAAGCGTTGCTTGTGTTGCGCAGGTTTCACTGGAAGTATTTGTGTTGGCAGATTGAATGGAATTGCTTTATGAAGTGAAGAAAATAACAGCGCGTGAGCTTTTTATGAAAATTATAAGCAAATGCTTAAAAAAGGTACGTTCACCTGCGATGGATTGGCTGGCTTAATGAAAAAAGTTACACAGTGAGTGTTTTAAAGGGGATTCGAAAAAAATTGAAACTTTTACAGTCTATATGCTGTATTTGTTTCATTGTAGTTACTATCACTTGAAGAACAAAAAAATATTCTTATCAAGAATTTTGTACTCCAGTTTGGTCATTGTCCATCTTCAAATACCTTTAATGATCCATTAATGTATGATGTATGAATAATATGGTATGTCCAATTCCGCAGACTTAGCCAGTTCGATTGCCAAGCCCTGAGTGCCACCATCGACGTCATGAGGGTGTCGAAAACTAATTTTTATTCTTCTTTATTGGCGTATACATCCCTTACGTGGTTACAGTTGAGTTTACAACGGCGGTGTAGTTGTTCTTCTTGTCGCTGTTTGGCTCTAATTATAGATTCCAAATGTAGTCAGGTCCTGATTCAACTGGTCCTTCGAATACTCTCAGAGCTGGAGTGTTTTCATCCATTCGGATGACATGACCTAGCTAGCGTAGCCGCTGTCTCTTAATTCGCTGAAATATGTCAATGTTTTCGTATAACTCGTACAGTTCATCGTTCCATCGACTGCAGTAATCGTCATTGCCAATGCGTAAAGGACCATAAATCTTGCATCTTTCTCTCGAAAACTCGTAACGTCGACTCATCAAACGTTGTTACCGTGCATGCCTCTACACCAAACATAAGTACATATAGCAGTGAGGGGATGAAGAGTGACCTATAGAATTTGGTCTTTGTTCGTCGATAGAGAACTTTACTTCTCCGTTGTCTATTCAGTCCGAAGTAGCACCTGTGGGAAAGAGTTATTTTGCGTTGAATTTCGAGGCTGACGTTGTTGTTGTTGTTAATGCTGGTTGTAAGATAGACGATATTACTTACGACTTCAAAGTTATAACCATCAACAGCGACATAGAAGACTGTTTGTTCGATGAGGGAAGAGATTTCATCTTGGCCTCAATCACTACCATACCCATTTGCTTCGGTTCTTTTCCCATCCTGGAGAAAGCAGAACTAACGGTGCGGTTGTTACGGCCATGTCGATGCCATTAGAGTTGTACACTCTTGTAGAAGAAATAAATAAATTTGATCCCAAGAGCATCAACTAATTATAGCATATCAGCTTGAACTATGCACCAAAAGAAAATCTATTTTAGAGGTATCAGTGCTGTTGCCAACCACAATCAGTTGATGGAAAGAAACTTACGAAGGTCACACTAGGGGTTGACGCTAGTAAGACGGTACTGATGATCCTCATGACCTCAATTTCATCCTCTCTCACTCGTTGGTTCTACAATTTCACTCTACCAAACAGCAAAATATCTAAGAATCAAGATCGATGCCAAACTGAACTGGGAATTGAACATTTAGAAATAAATATGAGATTGAGTTTTCCACTGAGTACAGAACTTGCTGCGGTGTTTAGGATCGTTGTCCCCTGCAGAATCCAATCTTCATTTTTTCTGATGAATCATCGTTTGGCACATAGCACTAAAGCCTTTTTGTAGATGTTTTATCATTTTCTCGGCATTTAAGTTGTCAGTAAAGAGGTACAAAGTGCTGAATCCCTGCTTTGAGAAGCAGCCCCAAAGATGCACCATGTTTTACGGTCCGCTGAACAAGCCTATTGGTGGAAGTTGACCAGGCTCGCGTGAGAACAGAACGTGCCCATATAGAACATTCATCAGTAAAAATGAATTTTTCAAAATCTCTATCAATATTCTAATGCGCAAAAGCGAGTCGCTTTGTCATAAGTTTTGCAGTCAACATAGGCTTCTTCATTGTGTTGCGCCATTTCAGATCATGAGTAGGAAGAAGGGTTCGGATAGTTTCGTAGGATATATCTACATCTTTTGCCATTAATTTTGCTTGTTCTTGACGAAGGGTTTTACAGACTGCCGCGAAAACAGATTCACTATTCTTTTTTAATCTTTTTTCTTCACTTTTCCTATCGAACCACGTTCTGGTAAATCATCGACATTTTTAGCCACTATATATCGCTGTATCCACTTCTGTACAAATGCCTTCGATTTTCTCATATATTTAGCAGCCGCGTAGTGCGACATTTTGGGACCTTTCGGATGGATGCAAATGAACATACCTTCGTAGCGCGACGCGTACTTAGCACTCATGGCGTTTAACGTGATTCTCTTTTAAAAGATCAACGACAGCTGAATCTTTGTTGACAACGCATTAAGGACAAAGCTTCCTTCTATCAGTAATATTCAATAACTGTCGGTAAAGTCGACCACGCTCTTACTTGACAGACTGTATATTCAATGGTGCTGAGTAATCCAGGATAAAAATTTGATTTTCAGTGCTGTCACAGTATCTGAATGAATTTTTGCATTTTCAAAAATTTGAAAAACTAATATTTAAATCACTAGTCGAATAATGTAACACAACTTGGAAATGAATAAAGTCAGAGACGGTTCTAATGCGTTCCACTATTTTTAGCAAAAAGCAACGAAAAAATCAAATAATAAATTGCTCGTCAACCACTTATATAGAAACCTCTTTCATTTGACGATGTAATTTCATGAAATTTTTTTTACCACAAAAAATGTAACTGTGAAGGGTATTATAGCTTCGGTGTAGCCGAGGTTAACGTTTTTTCTTGTTTGTTGTAATTTTTACTGCATGACACAATAAAAAAACGTAATCTTTTGTTCATAAGAAATATTATTAGCTAAGTTTTTCGTTTCTTACGACGTCATATAATAACAGTACACTGTTCAGAAAACTATTGTACAACGAAGAACTACTTCGTTTTAACTTTCAAAGCAAAACTTTGCACTTTTTCCTTTCCTTATCTCAATATCCGCCTTGATAGTCATTTGCTTGTGAGAAACATCTAAGCAGCTTCGCGCGAAATTTCATTCGCAAAAATTTTGTAATATAAATAATTGAACATTTATTTTGACGAGCTGGTAAGTATTTATGTGAAATTCATTGATTTTATATTAATATTAAAATTTGATTTCAAAACAGAAAAGCATGTAGGGGAAAATAAATTGAATGCAATTTTATTAGTAGACAAGTGACTGTAGTGTATTAATTATGTGACTTTCTCAAAAGTTGGACGACTCGCTCTAAGTGAACAGAGATGTAAATTTCGAAATAATTATTTTTGTCAAAAAACTTCCTCGTTTTTTACAATTTTATACCGACTTTTAAGAGACTAACTAAGGCGTATAAGTTTATTGCTGGCGTCATGTCTTTAGTTCCATAAGTTTCGAATAAACTCGGCGCCTTATCTTAATTAATGTCACGTTACACCCAGGCAAATTGAAATAATCCCTTTTGTGATGGCAAATGTATTGTTGAAGATGGTGTTTTAAACTTTATATACTGAACATACACCTTGATGCCATTAAAAATATGCTAAGACAATTTTGTAATAATAATAGATGTTTCACTTCGACGATTAAACTAGTGAAGGATTTTCAATATCGCCTGAATTTGCAAATGTTTATACCTCGTTGTCTTCTAAACAACTACGACTATTGACATTTGGCAACATTTTTAGGTTTACTAAGAACCCTAAAGATATATGTAGCTATTTAAATGCATTAAACCAATTACTTGTGCTCGCAGGAAGGCGTGAGCCTGGTAACCTTAAATCACACACGGAGCTTGCACCAGCTCTCAGCCCTGTATTATTAAGTTAAGGGGGTATTCTAGTCTAGAAGCATTAATTTCAGGTAATTTTTAAAGTATCGTAAAAAAAGGCAATTAATATTTTTACTATTTAATTTTTTTATTAGTTATTTGTTAATTTTAGAAGAGTAGAGAAAAAATTTAAAAACTAAAAATAAGTAAAGAATTTCAAAAATTGTGAGCTGACGAAGTGGGGGGTCTCTAAAAATTTCCACGTGACCATACCCATGATTTCAACCCTCCTAGTTATTTGAAACCAAAAAGAAAAAAAGATTATTAATCTAGAGTAATGTCTCAATGGCCGGAACTGCCGAAAAGTGGGAAAAAAATTATCACAAAATGGCCACTACCTAAAAAAAAAGTATTTTTGGATCACTTTTTCTGACTATATCGAATTTTTTAAAAATAATAAAAGTAAGAATTTGGGGATGGGGCTATTACCAACCATAGAAAAGCCTATAAAGAAGACCCTATAAAAATTTCAAGTAAATCGGTCTAGTAGAACCTGGAAATCGTGGGTATAGTTCCGAAAAAGTCAGGTTTGAGAAAAACGCGTTTAAAGTTTCGCGTTCCGGCTGAACCAGTTTGGATGCTGGGTCAGAAGAATGCCTATATCTCCGAAAATAATTTGAATTTTGAAAAATCCTCTTGTACACATATTCTTGAATAGTTTAACTTTGAAAATATAAAAAAAAAATCGATTTTTTTTAAATTTCTAGACTAGAATACCCCCTTAACAGTCTCATTGAGTTATTCTGTGTCTGAGCATATTGAGAGGGGAAACGCTACAGTTATTATGAAAAGCCACATTTGTAAGTTATCTCAATGATAGAGTAAAGTTCCTTTATCTCGCTTTGTATAATTGTAAGAGTTCACGGTTATAGATAATATTCTCAACTGTTCTCCTGAGCTTTGATTGGGAAAATTCTTTGCTCGCGTGTTTCAGAGGCGTTCACATGTCTCTTTCAGGTATGTATCTTATCTCAATCTGTCACTCTTTTTGCTATGATACGTTGGTCTTGAAAGACCGAACAATGCTACATTTTTCTTTCGTTCCATTTTGCACAAAAGTGATTAGATTCCGAAATATGTCGTTAAAATTATATCATTTCGTGCTAAAAAGTTTGATCACGTGCGGAGGATTGACGCCAGACAAAATATAATACCTCACGTTTTACAGATCAAGCAAAAAAGCAAGTAAGGCGGCTGAAAATATGGTCCCTATACATTAGCTGCAAATCATGCGGTTGATTTTGTCGAGCTTGTTTTAATTTGAGGCCTGTACTATGAACAGTTGGATATCTAAAGGAAGCTATTTACTAGAAAATGACCGGGTCTGGCCAATAGGAGAGGATTGGACACGGCTCCCTCATCGTTAGTGGCTCACTAAAAGCTCCAAAAATTTAGTTGACAGGTTCTTATGCATCTATCTTACAGCTTGGTTCCGATAGCAGCTCACTAAGTTATCTTTTTCGGTCTACTCGATCTTATACTTAGCATACTTTTAGGGTTTCGTCATGTCTTCAACTCCTTGTTAGCATAAAAATTCATTATTTCGTAAAAATACATAAGTACTCTCATGGATTGATACCAGACACAAGAGAAATTATTGCCTATAATAATTTCTTTAAAGCTAACCTTTAATTTTGCTAAATTTTTGGCGAACCTCTTTAAAATCTGCTCTAAATACAAAATATTCCTCAACAACAAATAATGATAGCTATTTCTTACACACTCGAATTCTTAGAAGAAAGCATATTTATGAAATTCGAATTTCCACAAAATTTATCACGGCTTAGCTTTAAAGCATGCACGCAGCATTCACTTTTACAAACAATTTATGTAAATAAATTTTGCCCACTTTTCGCAGCTTTGCGCATTTACAGCGAAGCTCGTTGCAGTACTTCGTGCGTTCGCATCAAATAAACATTATAAATTACCGCAATTTTTCAAATCCTCGCTGCTTTACGCCAACTACAACAAAAAATCAACAAAATACGGCAAACGAGGTACATACATACATACATATATGTACATAAGAGTGGCAAGGCATGCGAGTGTGCATAAAGATGCGTACACATTTGTCTGCTTGTATGTGCGTTTGTGTTTGTGTGCGTATGTAGCTGTGCGTACACTTGCAGTGTAGTAACGCGCACGTACTTGAGAAACGCGTATGAAACGCCATGAAACTAAAGAAGCAGTAAAAAATTGAGTAATACGAAAAGCGTAGCATGCTTTTGGGAGCAGCGCGCAAAAGCACGTGTACAGCGAAAAGTGAAATGCCAAAAAACAAAAATGCAAAAACAAACGAAGACGAAGCAGACAAAAAGTACAATAGATATTATGTTAAAATGTATTTCCGCAAGAGTGTGTGTGTGTGTAGTAATGGAAAAATGGCAGCCAGCTGCGTACGGCGTCGAGGAAACGCGCGAAAAAAGCCATTTAGAATTTATATATTGCACATGTGTATTGCCGCCAACAAATGCAGACAGGAGGCAACAGACAACAGCAAACGCACAACAGCAACTCGGGTGCAGTCAACGGTGTGGTGTTGGTATTGATGGCATGCTGAGGGATTGGTGGCGTGCGCTTTGCAGTTGCTTGAGAGAGTGCTCACATTTTGTTATATATTCCTATATTCTTATTTTCATATTTTTTTAGTTAAGTCAAAATCGGCTGCTTTGCGGCAACCCTTTCTTGTTCGCATTCGACGCTTTCATTGCCGCCTTTTGGTTGCCAAATTTGCTTTCAATATATTTTACATATATCAAGGCATGTAAGTTATACGTGATTACTTTTATACATACAACTCTTATAACTGAACTATAAACACGTGCAAATGCGCTGATAAACAGTGGACGAAAAAAGTGTGTGTACTTTAGTGACTGTTTTCTATTACAGTAGAATGTGGTAGCTTTAAGGATGACATGTACAACTTAAAAATTAGATAAAGATTATACAAAAATTCCAAAAACAAAAAGTGGAAATAAATTTATTTGATTTTTTACTGCTATATGCAAAAGACATAACGGTCAAATAGTTTATTGATATTTATCTTATCGAACCAAATTCAAAAATATGTTGCGGTGGCTTGAGATTTGTCCGAAATTTGTATTACGGATGGATCTGAATGTTATAGTTAGTGTGACTACACTTCAGCGTCATTACGTAGTTGTGCTGACACATAGATGGCGCTACTAGAATTAAATCTGTATGATTTTTAGTTAGACCTAACCTTAAAAATGCGCGTAACTTTGACAAACTGTCGTATCATTAGTTTGTGAAATATATTTTTTCGAGTAAATCAACCTCGTTATTGTGAAAAAAATGGTTAAAAAGAAATTTCGTGTTCATCAACTATCAAGGGTTGCTATGCTAAATTTAGACATGGTAAATTAAGCACCAAAGAAAGTGAACGCAGTGGACGTCCAAAAGAGATGATTACCGACGAAAAAATCGAAAAGTCCACAAAATAATTTTGGAGGATCGTATAGTGAAGTTGTTCGAGATAACAGGTATATTAAAATATTAACTAAACGTCTACCTCATATGCTTTACGAATATTTGAGTATAAGAAAGCTCTGAGCAAACTGTGCGCCGCGGAAGTCCACTTCAGACCAAAAAAAAACGACGATTTGATGATTCACAGCAGTGTTTGAAGATGCTCAAGAGTAATAAAATCAATTTTTTGGCAACATGTAACAATGACTAAAACAGAGCTCCATCATTTCACTCCCAAGTCCAATTGACAGTCATCCTCCTAATGGATTGTACACGATGAAACCACTCCAAACCGTCGAAGAACGACGATGCGCGATGCGCTTACAAGGTTATGACGGCTGTATTTTGATATGAGCATAGAATAATATTTAGTGGCTACCATTAAAAAAAAAAAAACATCAACAGCGACTAGTATATTTATTATTAGACCATTCTAAGAACGAAATCGTCGGAAAAACGGCCGAATTTGAAGAAAAAGAAAGTGCTGTTTTACCAAGCCGTGTCTGAGGTCAATGAAAACGTTGGCAACACTACATGAGTGTGCCCAGCGACTACTTCCAGAATGCTCGCGGAGAGGAAATTTTCGTCGAATCGTCGGTCAATCAGTAGCTATATAGCCCTTATCACTGCTTTCATAATTATACTCTGAACAGGTAAAATTTACTTCGACCTTATCAAGTATTTATAGTACATAAATGATTAGGGTGACCAGCTAAGTCGAATGATACTCGTGGGGTTTTGCTCCAAGGTCTGAATCGAATCCCGCTTCGCCGCAAAGAATTTAGACTTTATATATCTCCATAAGAAAAAGTCTAACGATGTGATATCACACTAACTGCTCATCGAAGTGTTGTCTCAATAAATCGATTGATTGATGCGATGTGTGGCAAGTGGCGCCATCATGTTGAAACCAAATGTCGTCGAGATCACGGTCTTCAATTTCAGGCATCAAATAGTCGGTTATCACGGCGCGACAATGGTCGCCATTGACGGTTACGTTCTCAGCGGTATCATTTCTAAAGAAATATGGACCACTGGTCCACAAAGCATACCAAAACGTTGTTTTTTCTGGATGAAATAGAAGCTATTGAATCTCGTCAGGTTGTTCTTTGTCCCAAATGCAGCAATTTTTCATTCATTGCTATGTATTGAGCCAGAAATGGGCCTCATCGTGGAACAAAATTTTGCTCGAAAACGTCGGTTTTTCTTGGAACTTTTCGAAAGCTGATAGAGCGAAGCGATAGTCGCTTGGAAAGGTCGAGCGGCTTCAGTTCTTGCACAAGCTGTATATTGTATTTATTCTTTCAATTTAAGATCTCGACGTAAAATTCGCCAAGTCGTTTCCTAAGTCAGTCCGAGTTTGTATATACTCTTTGCTACGGCTGATATATTTCTTTCAATGCGTGCTGGATGTGATCTATTCGGTCGAATATTACATAGTAATGAACGCTGGGTCTCAAAATGGGTGTTGGTGTCGCGAATAGTACCGATTATGCTGAGCGTAAGTTGAGCAAAGCGCGTGAAACACATTCTTCACAGAACGTGAACTTTCGTGATAAAGTTGAACGATTTGTAAACTTTGTTCATACGTTAGTCTTTCCACGATCAAATATCAAACAATACTAAACAAAAATAACATAACAGCTTAACACCACTCGCGTTCTTTGTCAGAAAAAGGCTATCGAAAAAAAATAACTCTACTTGTATCAGCCGCTAGCAAAATTAAATGACTTTGTGATATTAAAAATGCATGAGGGAAAGATATTTTAGTTCCGGTGTTGATGAAGTTAACTTTCTTTCTTGTTTTCTACTTTTGGTTGGCTTTACACATTTTCCTCTAAATTTCTTTGTCGCCACTTTTTCTCCACAGTGTATTAGAAGACACTGTAGTCAAGCTTTTAAGACACCGACACTTCCTCAAACCTGATAAAGGGAATAGCGTCTGTGTTCTACGCAACGTGTGCGTTGTTGTACATTTTAAAATATAAATTCACTATTGATAAGTTGTTATTCACACACGAAAACGCCTCTACGCCAAAGCATATTAAAGAGCGCGTAACAAAGAGGCGTCGCTGCTCAAGGCGAAGGCCAGCAATGCAAAGCGGAAATAGAAGTGTTGGGGGAAATGCGCCAAAAAAATTTACAATGCGTACAGAACAGGAAAGGGTAATATTATAAAAACAAAAACAATAACAAAAGATATTCGGCTTAAGATAAAGAACATTTGTGGTTTCATGTTTTTCAACGCCAAAAACAAAACAACACAAAAATACAAAAAAAAAAAAAAAAAACAAAAAATTACAAAAAAAAAAAGTGTAAAAACTAACAAATAATGCAACTTGCTTTTCGAAGGGTTGGCTTTTCAAATTCGATTGTAAAATAAATTGCTTGACAAAGTGGATAAGAATAAAGTGGATAAGAATGATGACACTAAGTTGAGGTGTATAAGAAATCGAATAAATTTGGTGTGAGTTGCTGTGAGGAAAGCGAAATCTATACGGATAAAAGATATATATAATTTGATGTGATGTTAATATATAAATATGTATGTGTAAGCACATATACATAACCTTCCAAGAGCCAGCTAAAATGGAGTGTAAATTGTAAATTTCCATAATCTTCGACGTGCATGCAAATAATAACAACAAAATGCATACATTTACATACATAAACGTAATAAATAAAATTACCAAAAATAACAAAAAACACAACAAAGCAAACAGCCAAAACAAGTGCTGCAAAATATGAGTTAAGAAAATCGTATCAGATTTCCTTGAGTGGAAAAAGTGTCGGCATAGAAAATATGGGTAAGGGTTGTTGTTATTTACTATGTACATATGTGTGTCTGTGCTGTTGAGCTTACCAACACCAATGCATGTTTGCATGTGTGCGTTTAAAATTTATGAAAATTAAATTTGTTACGCATGAAAAATGTTATATTAAATTTGTGACAAACAACATGCCATGGAAGATATTAAAAATTTATTCGATTTCTACAATTTATGGTATGCAAGATGATAGATATTGATAAATTGAAAAGTGTTGATGGAAATGAATTTATAAAATATTTGCTATAAAAGTGAGAGTGCGTCACTATGTGTATTTATATCGCTGGCTTTCATACATTTTCATGCAAAGTTGACAAACAATGATGAAAATTAAATAAATATACATATATAGCTATAGCTATATTTGTATTATAGTAAGTTATGAAAATTCATGCTTTCCATTCCATTCCATTAAGCTCGATGTACGCTATGGTCTTATCTTTCGAAAAGAGGGTGGCTGCGGCCATTTTCGCGTTTTGTATGAATGTGGTCAGACGGAGTCCTGGGCCACTTTCAAAGTGTGAAACTCCCGGGTGGCACCATGGCTAAGTTAGTGCAGAGATACAGTATCTTTTGTAGGAAAGATATAGAAGGGAGCCGGATTGCAGGCCATAGATCATATATATTCCACTGCTCACTCGAGCTCGCGTGCGGTTCCCGGCCGCCGAACCTTCCTCCTTTGGAGAACGAAAGAAGATTATAAGTGCTATAATTCCTCTCTGTTCACGTACGATTGGCTGATTATAAGGCTCGAGAGAACAGAGGAATCTTATCGGCAAGCGCTGTTACTTGAGGAGTACGTCGGTCCTTTTATGGAGTTTAAGGCGGCAATAAGCTACGGCTTCAAGGGGTGATAAAAAGGATCCTCAGATGGTAATGAACCCCTTAGTGCGGTAGAAAAGAAGGACTAATTCGTCATAGGGACTATGAAAGTATATCCCTCTCAATCGAATCTAGCCAGACATGAATGCGGATCGTTAGTTGGCGATTCTGGCTTCAGTCTGGAATGGCTGTTCGAAGAGGAGGGTACCAAACTGGTGCTACTGGAGAAGAGCATGGAGTATGCAGCTTCTTCAGATTAATCTTCAGTCGATGTCGTCCTGATCCTGGATCAGGTTGATCGTTATGTGTATGAGCAGTTATAGAATTTCTGGATTGAGGACTAAAAATTATATAAATGTTAACGGTCAGTCACGCTGGTAGGACGAAAGCTTGTTTGCAACTACGGAACGAACTAACAGTTTTTCTATTGAATAAATTCAGCGACGGTGATATAGTCACCGCAAAGTAGAAGGCGAGGAAGAAGGTGCTGCACGAAGGTGAGGTGGAACCACCTCCCATGGTGTTGAGATAGGCCCTGAAGGAAGCATGGCTAAGAGAAAACGGTGTCATTAGATCCGTCGCAAACGAGCGGAATAAAATCTGGTGAAGCTCAGATACAAACCAGAGAGGTGAATCCCTTTTCGAACTTATAAGATATAGATAAAGATCTTTGTAAATGCAATAGTAGTAACACAGCCACTTTTGTGGTAAACGGGCAGGAGGTCTTGGACCTAACGTTAGCCACAAATGCGCTGGCGCCACCTCTTCTAGAAAAAAAATCCTTCTCTGACCATAAGTTCATCGCAGTCAGTCTGGACGTGATGCTCCCGTGTAGGAAAATCTATACAAGTTTCAGAAAAACTAACTGGCACTTAAATTGTAGGAATATCCAAATAGCCCTACTCAACGCGCCAAAGAAGAGTTCCGTACTCTCTCCTGACTTCAGCACTGCTTGTAAAGCTTCCCTGAAGAGCTCCAGTCCAATTACTTCATCGGTAGAGGCAAACCCCCCTTGAGGACATTGGAACTCTCGGAAATTCGAGCTTTTTGCAGATGACGATCTTAATAAGGCCTGCAAAAGTGGGGCGACTAACGACAGGGCGCAGTATAAGACCGTACTTACAATCTATAAGTTCGAAATAAGTTTTCTGCGGAGAGGTAGATAAGTCTGTCATTAATCTTCAAGGTTCAGTCGCATTCTCGCAAAGAAACCCAAACCCTTGGGATACTTAGAGAATGATTAGAGGAAGGTACGATCTACGTCTTCGGTCAAATGTTAGCGTTGAGCATCTAGGGCTGAAACTATGGTGGAAACCTAACATAGATGGGAGGGCAAGGTTGCCCTATACTACCGCAGATGAGCCATTGGCCAAAGGTGGAAACTCTTACTAAAGGTAGTTCTTTGGATCTAATGTTCTACGAAGTTTTTGTGTGGTGGTAGGCGTGAATAAGACTACACTCCCGAAAAACTAGCTTAGTATACAACAAGCTGCTCTCATTGGTATCTGTGGTATACTACGAACCAAATCAATTATGGCATTAAATGCCATAGTATCAGTGACATACCCGCAATGTGTATGGCCACTAAAACTGTCCTCAGTTTCAGAGAATCTGGGCCCTCTGAAATCCTCGCACATTTCGATTTCATTCCACGATACATGGATTACCAGCTCGCCGAACTTAACCGTTTCTCTGCTTGCATACCTCCAAGGAAGGCCTTTCGATAAAGGTTGGTGTAAGAGTAAATTGTCGAGAACTTTGCATCAACTCCAGTTTTACGCCCCCTGACTAAGGTGGCAGTAGATCCACTGCTTCAGAGCGAAACCCTTTTCAGAGTGGTGACTATCCACTTCGAAGAAGGGCAGCAGTATTAGCCTCGAGTTAATTGACTGTGCGTTCAAAACTGATAAAGGGGTCTAGAGTTCTTATCTCTAGCAATAAGTTACTTTAGGATTAGACTGCTTTTGGCGCCTGACCACAGCTATATTGTAGGAAACTGTAAGTCTGAGGAACTTGCTTGGACAGACACCTCAGTATATATAACTGCAGAATAGGAACGGACGGTAGGAGCACAGTTGGCTTCCTGTGGTTTGGTACTGAACCGTTGTGCCTCAGACCAGTTCAGCATGCTTTGCTCAACTATCACCAGCTGTGCGGTCGTTAGGTCCTTTTTGGAATAAGTCTAGGGAGCTTTTGGCAAGGTTTACCTTTCAATTTTATAGGAGTTTAAACTTGATACTGTTCCATCGGGATTCATGCAGTGAAATTGAAAATCTTACCGGATGACAGCTGCACCAGCTGTTTGAAAGAAGATGAGATAGAAACATCTCAACACTTTCGCCTTGAGCTCACCATGTTTGCCAGAACAAGGCAAAACACCCCGTGTCTTATGCACTTACACATCCATGTGATATATGTAGCAAGAATAGACACAAAACACCTTAGCAGATTCGTGAGAGGTTCGGAGTGCTTTGCTGATAGCTAATATCTAGTCATCGGTTATGTCGGTCAGAGTATGCGTTATATAATATATAAAAATGCAAAGTTGTCGCTATACGGCGCAGTCTGTTCCATTGTATAAACCTACAAGTAACAAAAGAATCAGCTGTTTTCCAAGAATTTTTCACAGCTGAGATCACCTGATCGAAATCTGCCTTTTTTATGCACAGAGATGTAATTAAAAGAAATGTACTAGATCAACTTTTTTGTGAAAAAGTATTTGTAACGGAAAACATTAATCAAAACTTTCAAGAATATTTTTGAAACAAAAGTTTATTGGATATTTATTGCTCTTGCCCACTACCTCTGAGGTTACAATGTAGGCGCGCTACCGATCTGTGTTTAGGTGTTCAGTTCCCCAGGAGGCCTATTCAGCCTTTTTATATATACAGCTTTAAATCAATCTACTTATTATAAAAAATATGACTAGGCAAAAATAAATATATAAAGTCAGATACAATGCAGGAATATTAATTATATTAAAAATATTACATTGACAATATATGTCAGAACAATTAACTGGAAACTATTTAAACAAAAACCAAAATAAATATAAAAAACAATCAGGTACAATTTCGTTGTATGTATACGTTAACAACACAAGTCAAAACAATCAACTTGTAATTATTTTAACAAAAACTAAAATTAATATAAAAAAATTTAACGATCGGCTTGTGTTAATTTTAACAAAAACAAAAATTAATATAAGAAATCAGGTACAATTCAGGAACAACAACAATAATATTCAAAACAATCTACTAAGTATTAAATAATATTTACAAAATATTCTAAATCACCCACAGCGAAATACTTATTAAAAACCCTATCAAAGGAATAGTGGCGGAAAGAAGGGTCCTATTAAAAATTAATTAAAAATTTTTTTTATAAAATTGGAAACATTTAATAATATATTGATACAACAATTAATATTTTGGACAAAACTGATTAAATTTAATATTTAGGAATTTAAATAATCGAAAAATATTTGAATATTTTATAAAAATATTGTTAAAGTTATAAATTTTAAAACCTAACACGGCAGCACACTATAGCAGATTTGAGGCATTTGAACGTTTTAGTAGTGGAATATTTGGGGGCAACCCGTACCAAGTGACTAATTTGTAGTAGATTTTTGCGTATGTGTTAGTAAAAAATGAAGGATTGGTTACTTGTAGGTTTATACAATGGTCTGTTCGCTTAGAAGGTTGTGTGAAGGAGGTAAATGTGTAAATTGTATTCTTAGACTTGAATTAATGAAGAAATCAGTGTCTTCATTCATAAAATTATTGGGTTGTCAAAAAAGTCTTGCGGTATTTTTATTGAATGATTTATTGAATTTATTGAAATGGTTTATAACGGTTTGATGACTCATGCCCAGCTCTTGACCGATGCTACGGCTGCTACTATGCGCCGTATAGCGACAACTTTGCATTTTTTTGCTGTTCATGGGATCAGATTCCCATATTTTTGCACACTGATTCTTACGTACGAGTAGAATTTAACGAGGAATCGAATGGAAAGTCAATTTTGAAAAAAAGTTGCTGGAAAAGCACAAAAAACCGGGTTTGTGGAAAAAAAGTTTTTTTTTTTGGATTTTGAAATTTTTTTTTGGAAGTTAAACATATTTTTATCAGAAAGCTGAGATTTTTTTTACATAAAATTGGATAACTTAAAAATTTGTACCACTCAGTTTTGAGGTCGTTAAAAAATAAAAGAAATAGTCATTTTTTTTGTATGATTTCAATTTGAATTGCGCACCAAAAAACAATGGAGCAAATTTGACCACTAAAAAGTTAAGAGATATTCTTCTTTTGTTCTATATTATGATATTCTAAAGTTTGGTCAAAATCGGAGAACGACGGGTACAAAACCATGTCGCCAATTGATGGAATGGCGTATATAGCTTGCTTGGATTTTGATCCTCTGGTTGACGTTTTACATTTTAAGGTATTTTCCTTGCAAGAGTGTAAAATGTTTAGTTTCACCGTAGCTTAGCCCTTCCTTTTTTGTTCAGAACGCTGAAATACATACATATAAATCAGTTGAAAACATCCAGACAGCATTTCATCGATTTCAACCATACTAGAACTGATTTACTTCAGCTCCTGTTGAATATTATGCGCACGTACAATCCTTTTACCGTTAATCCGCTGTTCTACAACCGAAAGTAAGTTACTTGAAAACTATCGAGTCAAAATTGTGTAACAAAAAACCCATTACGCTTGCATTGTTGTGATATGTGTACTCCTCGAGCTTTTGCTTTTTGAAGTGTATGCAAATCATGTATGGCAAAAGATGAATATCTGAAATGCAATAAATCTCACATAAGTGCTACTCAAAACTTTTTCCGCATACCATTTCCTTGCTTTTCCATTTCCGGATATTTCAAATTGTTTAATATTTTTTGTTTACTCTTTTGCATGTTTGCTTGCTAAATTGTTGTTCGACAGTTGACTATGAACTGCGGCACAGTGGCGCAACTTTGTCAATAGGTCGAAGCGATATTTTGGTGAAGATGAAATTTTCGTCAAAAACTTGGTTTAAATATATTTTTGTGCCTAATATTTTTTGAATTTTTTAATAAAATATTAAAAGAAAAAATTTTTTTTTAATTTAATTTTTTGAAGAATTTTTATATGCGGTTGCCCTGTACTGCTGCAGAGGAGCCATAGGCAGAAGGAGTTTTAAATAATATATTTGTCTAATATTTCCTAGCAGTACACAATTTTTCTTTTTCGAAAATCTACAGGAAATTCGTCTCATTATTGCATATGAATATCTAAATGGAAACCCACTAACAGCAGCAAACACAACTAGTACATTTGTAGTTTTAGAGGAAAATGCACTCACTTGAAAGTTTTTTTGTTCACTTACTTTGTTACTCTCTTCCTATAAAAACTACAAAAAGTACTTGAAATCGTTACTTCCTTACTTTTTGCTTGTATGAGTATGTATCCCAAAAAATATTTATGTATTTGTTGTGCATTTTATACTCGTAGAACAAGTACAGTACAGTTTCATATGAAATATGTTTTCGTTTGGGAACAGTACTAGTTTTAGGTAATGGTAAAAATCTACAAAATTCTAGTACATATATCATATAGTTCTAAGCGAACTCCTTTAATTTTATAATGAAACAATATTTAAAAATCTTATGCATGTTCTGTTCACCTAACGGCTATTTGTATCACTCAAAGCTAAACTCGATAGACATAAACGACGTAGCTCTCAAGGTGGAAGAGAAATCTCTAAATACCGTATATGAGCTAACTCAGGGGTACCTTAGCACCGTAAGCAACAGGGCTGCTGAAAATGACCTCTTTATCACTAGTAGTAAGACCGATTTGTTTTTATTCACTGGAAAGTACGAAATTTCGGCGGCGCATCTACCACTTATAGGGGGGATGGAATGCTTATTAAGTATCTAGGGTTCATCCTAGACAGGAAATGATCATTAAAACCCAGCATAGAGCAGAGAGCAAGGATAGCTCCGGTTGCCTTGTACTGCTGCAGAGGGGCCATTGGCAAAAGGTGAGGACTTCCACCAAAGGCAGTTCTTTGGGTCTATAAAATCATAGTTAAACCAGTAATATTCTACGGTATTTTTGTGTGGTGGAAGGCGCTGAAAAAATGCATTCGCGAAAAAATGAGTGAGTATTCAAAGAGCTGCTCTAATCAGTATCTGTGGTGCACAACGAATAGCACCAATAATGACAACAAACGCCATGCAGCACATAGCACTAGCGACATAGCTCTCAGACGCAGAGAACCTGGGTAGAGTTATGTAGATATAAGTATATAAATAGTCAGGGTAACGAGTTGTGCGGAAATCTGGCTGATTGTCTAACTGTCCATCCGGCAGTCTATGAAAGCGATATCTTGAGTAAATATTATCATCGTGAAACGTGTTTCTTGGCATCCACGAAAGGTTGGTATAGCAGATTGGACTATTATCACGCCTACAAAATGCCTTTAAATGAAAGATTTTTGGTCAAATTATCGGTCACAAGCGTCGATCGAATGTCGGTTTCTGAGCAATTTTTGGTCGTCACTCAATTTGTGCGGCACAAACCGGGCACACACCTTTCGTAAGCCCTAATGTTCGGTCAAAATGCGATAAATCTATGTTTTTAAGATGTTCAATTCCATTTTCATGAATTTCATTGATGGTTTCGGCTGATTTTTTGATGAATTCTCGCACAGTTTCGATGGAATTTTTGGTGATCACGGATTTTGATATACATATTGATCGTCATTTTGATGTCCTCACGACCACTATGAAAACCTTGAAACTACTAGTACTGTTGCTACGGGTTAGGCAATCATCGCCATAAACTTGTTTCATCAATGGAAACGTTTCGGTAAAAGTTTTGCCAATTTAAAAAAAATTTAATGTTGGCCCTTTGTTTGAAGCTCATTTTCGCACCGTTAACACAAATATACGGACACTTAAAACGCAATAACTTCACTTTTAATCAATGAAATGTCATGAAATTCTCATTGGACGATTCATGAAGGTAACAGATTCTAACGCACCAGTCGATATATAGATGTCGTCACTAGGATACGCTAGATTCGAAAAGATTCCTGCTAACTTTGGAACACACCTTTTACATGATCAGCGTGATGAGCTGAGTTAAATTAGTCATACAAGTGTTTATCTATCTGTTCATTAGATTTTGAGATATCGATCTGAAAAAGCTTCTCATTTGTCCGAAACGACGATATCAGACCACAGCAGCATATAGCCAATTTTTTAGATATATTCACGAAATTTGATTATTGTCGACGACAATGGCGCAATCTGCGAATAAATTATTAAGATTGAGTCTTTCTAGCTGCCAGATAAACCGATCAAGTGTACCTATTAAAGTTCAGTAAGGTTTGCCTTTACATCATGGATCGTACATCTTGGTCCAACAACGAGTCGAAATTATTAAAGTTCAATTTTAAGAGCGATTTTTTTAATAATTCTATACCATAGTTCTTTTGATTTGAAAAGAGCATACAACAGAGTCAGTAACATCATTCATTGAGATCAGCCTAGAAATGCTCATTATTTAAAATTTTTTTTTTGTTTCTTTACGTTTTTTACTTAAAACAGTAAACAACGATAGAGTCAGATTACAAAGGTTAATGAAATAAGTAACGCTTGGACTTTTCCATTTATTTCTATCATTTTTATTGCCATAGAGCACATGGCAGTAGCGTGGTAACTCACATCCTATTGACTAGTACATAACTACTACTTTTTGGAACAGTTAAAATTTTGCTAACCGCTTACATTACAGCGTTTAAAGTTCGGGCGGAAAAATATATATTTATAAATCCTTGTATATAACTTATCCCCGCCTTGCATTTGCACTTGCCATATTTTATTGCAGCTGCAACGCGCATGCATAGCATACTTTCAGGCGTACCTGCATATGTGTACGCTCAGCCGTGCATGCACTTGTGCGATTACACACCAGCAAAGTCACGAGCAGCAGATAAATACTACGTACGATAAATTGCCAGCACAATGAGTAGATGCACTTTCGCCGGCGCATTCTTCTTCTTCCGGCGCGGCGCTTTTAACTTTTTCTGTGGTGTTTTCTTCCGAAAATTTCCGGTTTTCTTGCGCATCATGGCGCAGTTATACTGCCGCTGCTACGTTTCGTATTGTCTTTCAACAAAAGTTTATTACTTCTTTATGTGTTTTATTGCGCTACTTAGCGCAGAAGTAATATTTTTTTTCTCATTCATTTCTACTTTTCCGGCTGCACTTGCAACAGTTTCTATTTTTGTTTTGGCGCGGAAGTTGTTGCTTTTAAGCACTTTTTTGTTTCTACTGCTTCTTCGGTGTAAATAAATTTTGTGTACTCTCATATATATATGTATGTATGTTTATTGAGCTTAGTTTAAAAAAAAAATATATACTCGTATGTAATAGATGTAATGGAAAACCCACTCAAAAATATACAAGTGGAAGCAAATAAAAAAAATATATTTTAACCGGCACGTGTCCTGTCTACGATAGCCTTTCAACGACCACCTGGCCAGAAATTAATGTAGAAGTAAAAATATATGAAAGGCATTAATATTTTTCTAACCAAACTGTATGTGCGGAATCGCTAGGAATGTTGGAAAGGGCTTACAGTGATTGAGTTTTGTCAAAAACACAAGCCTACGAGTGGTACAAAGCCTTCAAAGACGATCGACAAATCGTTGAAACATGCCTTGTTCTAGACCAAATTCAATCTGTTCAAATGATGAAAATATTACAGAAGAAAATTGTCAGGCATAGGCTAGAGAGATGGTCAGAGAGCTCGACATCTCTCGTGAGTCCGATCGAATGATCACCGTTCGTATTTTGGGTATGAAACGCGTTCTTTCTTGACTCGTTCCGATAAAGCTGATTTTGTTTTCATAATGATCATAATGAATACCATAAAGAGGTCTCTTTCGGTACGCTTGTTCGTGCGGATCCTACATTCATAGAGGGTATTATAAATTCCGATGAGACATGGGTGAATGAGCTTCAGTTTGACATGCAAGCAAATAAACAATCATCAGAATGGAGGGGAAAAAGCGAGCCGAAACCAAAAAAACCAACTCAAAGCCGCTGAAAAATCAAGGTGCTGCGCATTGTTTATTTCGACATTCATTTTTTGCTGCATCATGAATTTGTTTTGGAAAGATAGAGGATCAATAAGGAGTTGTATATGGCCATATTGAGGATTTGTGTGAAAACATCTCTCGAAAACGGCCGAAATTGGGAAAAACAATTTACGCATTTTACTCAATGATAATGCACCATCGCATCGGGCCACGATTTTGACTGAATTTAAGGCCAAAAACGCAACGAATACCAGTGATCAACCACCGCATTCACGAGATTAGGCTCCGTTTGAGTTTTTCTGGTTCCTAAGACTGAAACGGTCGCTCCGTGGAGCCCGCTTTCCGTCGATCGAAAAGTTGAAACAAAATTCGCCGAAGCAGCTGGAGGCAATCGCAAAAACTGCTTGTGAAAAGTGTTTCGAGGACAAGAAAAATCGTTGGCATAAGTATATTACATCCGGGGAGGATTCCTTTGAAGGCTACAAAATAAAAAATGTATTGATGAATAATTAAATATCTTGCGTTTTATTTACAATTTCCGTTTACTTATTTGTCACAATGTATAAAAGAATATAATTTATTATATCGTAATTAATATGGAACGGTACATTGAGAAGCTGTGAGATAATTGCAATACAAATTATAAAAGTTTATTACTAACAAGTAGGGAAGAGTTCTATGGAGTAAAATTTCCTGCTCTGAAGCAGATTCCTGCCTCAGCATTTAAGCCACTTCTTATATTGTCTTATTTAGCATTTACTTATATTTCCGATAGTAGGAAATGAAAATAGCAAATGCAAATACAACAGTTTAAAATTTGTAAAAATTGAAAAAAAATTATTCTTTAATTCTTTTAGCCTCACAAATTTGTCGTTTCAATTAAATCTACTATCACTTTTGAATTTTTCAATTGGCTATCTATTAATTCTACATGTATTTGCTACACTTGTCCGCTTCGAAGACAAATGGATTGTTTGAATTTAAAAAAATGTGTTGATTGCCCTTTACTTTGGTCCAGCCGCAAGCCAGAAAATAAACAAAATGCAGCACTGACACAATCATCAATTATCCAAGGCATGTTTGCTGCCGCACGAAGTGTCTTGAAATGAGGTCAGTTTGCGGTAAGGCTTAAAGCGAGCAACACTTTTTTTCTTTTTTACTTAAGCCTCTACAAGCTTAGTCACCATTGTTCAGCTGTCATGCTGCTAAATTCTGTTTGAATGTGTGGCCGACATAACCTCTAATACAAATATCATTTATATCAATTTAAATAACGACCATTCAATGTATTTATTTCACTTTCTAACAAGTCATCCCTTTTGGTTACTCATACGCCTACGCCGCCTGTGGGCTAGTGGCTGAGTACTATACTGTACTTTTGTATTTGTGTAGCTTCACTAGCATAATTTATAAGAGCTGACAAGTAGCAAGCTGTCGCATATACATCGTTACATATGTACGTACATAGTATATATATATATAGGGTGATTTTTTAAGAGCTTGATAACTTTTTAAAAAAAAAAAACGCATAAAATTTGCAAAATCTCATCGGTTCTTTATTTGAAACGTTAGATTGGTTCATGACATTTACTTTTTGAAGATAATTTCATTTAAATGTTGACCGCGGCTGCGTCTTAGGTGGTCCATTCGGAAAGTCCAATTTTGGGCAACTTTTTCGAGCATTTCGGCCGGAATAGCCCGAATTTCTTCGGAAATGTTGTCTTCCAAAGCTGGAATAGTTGCTGGCTTATTTCTGTAGACTTTAGACTTGACGTAGCCCCACAAAAAATAGTCTAAAGGCGTTAAATCGCATGATCTTGGTGGCCAACTTACGGGTCCATTTCTTGAGATGAATTGTTGTCCGAAGTTTTCCCTCAAAATGGCAATAGAATCGCGAGCTGTGTGGCATGTAGCGCCATCTTGTTGAAACCACATGTCAACCAAGTTCAGTTCTTCCATTTTTGGCAACAAAAAGTTTGTTAGCATCGAACGATAGCGATCGCCATTCACCGTAACGTTGCGTCCAACAGCATCTTTGAAAAAATACGGTCCAATGATTCCACCAGCGTACAAACCACACCAAACAGTGCATTTTTCGGGATGCATGGGCAGTTCTTGAACGGCTTCTGGTTGCTCTTCACCCCAAATGCGGCAATTTTGCTTATTTACGTAGCCATTCAACCAGAAATGAGCCTCATCGCTGAACAAAATTTGTCGATAAAAAAGCGGATTTTCCGAACACTGATTTTGGTAATAAAATTCAATGATTTGCAAGCGTTGCTCGTTAGTAAGTCTATTCATGATGAAATGTCAAAGCATACTGAGCATCTTTCTCTTTGACACCATGTCTGAAATCCCACGTAATCTGTCAAATACTAATGCATGAAAATCCTAACCTCAAAAAAATCACCCGTTATATACGAGTATGTATATATGCGAGCATGTGTACATATATACATATAATCGCACATATAACCCAGTTAATGCTATCTGCTTAAATCTCACTAATACTATTGGAAAATATATTACTTGAGCCACCCTCACTCTTCCAGTTTACCCTACTCACTGATTTTCCACATCAAGCATACACGCACATTATGCACACGAAGCCACACATTCGACCCAGTGGCAGATAAGCAAACACCTCGTTGTCCAAGTGCTGAGATAGCGTTGACAGTCGTAAGCCATAAACCACCAGAAATCGGGTATAATATTAGTTAAGATGCTGTCAAAGTGGCAGTCAATGTTGGAAAACGTAAAAAATTAAATCGGACAGTGTGAGAAATAGGAAAAGCAATAATATATTATACAAAGACATACAAATATATATGTACATATACGAATGTGTGTGTAAACATTTCGGTTGTGACCGCAAAGCCAGCGAGTGCTGTCTCAACACAGTAGGTTGCTCTAGTTGGCCTGCTAACACACACTTAAAGAATACGTGTAAATGTGTATTTTTTCACTAATATAATCTTCATTTGCGCTTATTCTTTGTAGCGCGCTTACATATGTATGTGTGTTCATATATAAATATAAATGTGTGTGTATGTGTTGGTGTGCGTAGTATAAGCGCTTCGCCTTCGAACTTCGTTTAACACAATTTGACAGCTAACGAGTGAAGATGCATCGTGTCCGGCGATAAGAAAATACATTCATCTTCTTTGTGACCTTCTCGCCCAGCCGCAAGCTTTCAATTCCATTTGCCTTGTTAGTGAAAGTAGCCGCTGTAAAAGTCTTAAAGAATAGTAGGAATTTGCGTATAAAAGTAAATAAATATTTCAATGTCCTTAATTAGATGTGGCGTAATCAAATATTCGCAAATTGTAACCGAATTGAATGGTGCAGTGAGAGAAAAATTTTACGAGAAGGATGTTTAATTTGACTAAAAAAAATTTTAACGTTAATATTTTAAAATTAATATTAATTAATTAAAAAATACATTTATAGATGGAATATTTCAACAAAAAATTTCAAATTAAGTCCTAAGAAGAGCTCAAAATCTACTAAGCAGTGTACCAAATTACCTTAATGGGTTTATGGTCAGTTATGGTGCCCTTTTAAGCCTTTCAGCTTCAAAGTTGTTTGTAAACGACTTGTATGTTTGACACCGTTTAAAAAGTTAAAGACACAAAAACCTGTTTAAAATACACACCTCATTGATATGTAGGGTAGTCGAAAAAGTCTTTTCGTATTTCTATTCAAATTTCAACTTATTTTTTTTTTTATATAATGAACTTTACGAAAAAAATATGTACCACTTCAGTCGACCACTTATTGTCATTTTTCGACTGGAAACATAATTCCATCAAAGTAAAACTTTTCTGGTTTTTCGGCGAAAAACTGTGACAAGTAATTTCCACTGGCTTCTTGTGAAACCAACTTTACTTCATTAAGAGAATTCTGCGTTGACCGAAACAATTGCTAGGCCGATGGTGCAATGTCAGGGCTATATGGTGAATGCATTAAAACTTCCAAGCGAAGCTCTTCCAGTTTTTGCCGAGTCGTCAAAGATGTGTGTAGTCTAGCGTTGTCCTGAGGGAAGATGAAGCCTTTTCTGTTGATTAGTTACCGTTTTTGTCGATTGTTTGCTTCAGTCATATCAGTTGTTGACAGTGAAATGTAGAATCAATCATTCGAACAAGCTAGAGCAGCTCATAGTGGATAACTCCTTTTATATCTCATCAACCACTCAGCATAACCTTTCGAGGCGTCAATCCTGGCTTTGCGACCGTTTGTTGAGCTTCACCACGCTTGGACCATGATCTGTTTCGCATGTTGTTGTAGCATTTGTTCCACTTTTCGTCGCCTGTTACCATTCGCTTCAGAAGTGGTTCGATTTCATTTTGTTTTAACAAAGGATCGTGATGTTAATTCGGTCCATTAAATTTTTCACAGACAATTCATGTGATACACAAACATCGAGCACTTTGTTAGCCAACCTTTTTTAAGTGGTTCAAAACCGTCTCGTGATGAATGTTCAGTTCCTTAGTGATGACATGGCTGCTTATGTGACGGTTCTGGTCAATCTCTTCCATAATTTCATCGACTTTTTCAGCGATAGGTCGACCAGAGCGTGGTGCATCTTTCACATTGAAACTTCCAGAATGGAAGCGAACGAACCACTGTTGTGCTACACGAACTGATATAGCATAGTCTGTGTAAGCTTCAGAAAGTTCATTGGTGATTTGGGTGACATTCTTCCCTTTTTTATACATACAAAGATTTTAAAATGTGGCGAATTTCTTCATTATTTTTACTCATTTTTGAACAGCCGTAACTTTTTTTCAACCTCCCCGAATTGAATTTTTTGTTTGGTTAAAGTAAAATCTCATTTTTCTATATGGCATGACACAATGTGATTGATAGCACTGGAGATATACCACTGCAACGATATCTATTGACAAAAAACGAAAATACTTTTTCGACTACCAAATATATGAATTCGGGGAATAAGTAACAATAACATAACGGTTATGTCATGATCAATCACGTTTTGACTCATTAATCGAAGCGAAGTTGGATACACTCAATATGATATGATATGGAAAAAAATCGTTATTCAAGACTTTACTTGGAATGATGCTTTAATAAAATTGATTCCGGAACAGACCATTATGTATTCCCTCCAAGAGTTCGGCAGTGAACTCAATTGCTCAAATGAATATATTCGTCGATTTCTCAGCCTTTTATTGTACTTAGCCGCAGTCCCGCTGCCGGCGTGGTTTCAAGACCTCAAATTAATCGGAATAACGCAGTCGTTGCCTAGAAATAAATTAGAGAAAATAAGGAAATTTGCCCATTCTTCTTATAAGTCGAAGCAGTTATCTAAAAGCGATAATAATTATGACAAATTATACAAAATTCGTCCAATATTGTCGTTACTCAAAGAAAAAATCAACAATCTACAACAAGAGGAACATCAAAGCACTGATGAGCAAGTCAGAGGTGTGTAATAAATAAAAGATTTTGGTTATTATTTCAGGAAGATCGTGCTTTAAGCGGTACAATACTGCTAAACCCCACAATTGGGGACTGGAAATGCTCACGCGCGCAAGCTGGTCAGGTATTATTTATGACTATGCGCTCTACGTTGGTGATGGAGCTTAATCTTCATATGGACTTGGTATATCATCGGACATTCGGTTATACTTAACATTCGCAGTACCAAAGTTTAAAAACTACTAACTGTGTTTTGATAATTCCTTCACTTGTTGTGGTTTTAAAAGGAACGGAGATAATTTGCATCGGCACGGTCCGAAAAAGAAGTATAGAAAAGTATGAACTAAAGTCTTTATATTTGAAAATGCTTGGCAGGGGATCGTATGATATGAAATGCGAAGCTAATCTTGGCATTGCCGTACTGTGCTGGTTGGATAATAAGATAGTTCAGTTAATATCAATACTTGTGGGAGATGAACCTATCGAGACATGTAAGCGTTGGAATGGGAAAGAAGAAAATTTGTTGAAGTTCCGAGACTAGCTATTGTTTCAAAATACATGGGAGGATTTGATCTTGCCGACATGCCTATGGAACTATGTTAAGTGAAACGTCGCTCCAATAAGTGGAAAATGAAAGTATTTCACTGTAGTTCAGGCACAGTAGTTATCCATTCCTGGCTTCTGTATCGGAGACATTTCGAAATCGTTAATCCAAACGCCAAGCATATGACACTTATAAAATTCCAAATGAATCTCGCAACTGAGCCGCTTAAGAGCTTACGCCGGTGTTTTCCAGTTCAACTCAAAAGAATAGGAGACGACACAACTGCGGTTTAACCTTCTTCCACAGAGACATCTAGTTCGAAGCAAGATCATGTTATTCTAGAATCCCCCAATTCAAAGCGATATATACTCTTTTACTTTTCCTACTCCTCCTTCTGTAGAGTAAAATATAGAAAGAGAGCATTGTTGAGTCTAGAGTTCGGCGATTGTATATTAAACAGTGGAATTGACGCGCCGTTACTATACATTGTGTGTCTTTTCTTCCGAATAATTTCCTTTTAGATAATAGGAGAATTTTAACCCGTATAAAAAATATAACTCGAATTTTTTTGGGTTAAAGAAACATCAATGGAAAATGAGTTTTGTTCCATAACCAAACTTACGGATTGTTTTGGTCCGAATATTATTACGAAAATGTTAAGCTAGTTATAATTAAACAGGGAAACGTTCCGTTACTCCTCTTCAAACATGTATAGTGGAGTAGCGAATCGAAGAAACAACTGGTATAAATGCAATAGACTGGTATAAAGAGATAGCTAGTGGCTAATAAAATCTGAGTAGAATGCGGATTATGCAGTTAGTATACAGATCTTATTCATGGACTTCATATATTATTTTTCAAAAAAGTCTTGCGGTATTTTCGCTAGTTGGCGCTGAAAGCGCGTAGTTCAAGTTTTATTCGTCGTATCGGGTCATGCTATACCTTTTTGGAAAGCTCATTTCACGCGCTAACACGTGTTTGATTGATTGTCGTTTCTTTTAAGTCGTTCGTGAGTTATAGCGTCGCAAACATGTAGCAAAATAAAGAGAAAATACGGCATATTTTACAGTACTACCACGATAAAGGCAAAAATGCATCTCAAGCCGCCAATAATATTTGTGCAGTTTATGGACCCAATACAGTTTCCATTTCCACCGCACAACAATGGTTTCAAATTTTTCGTTCTGGTGTAGAGGTGGTCGAAGATGCGCCACGCTCCGGAAGGCCTATCGTCGAAAATTGCGATAAAATCGCTGAATTGGTCGAAAGAGACCGGCATAGTAGCAGCCGTAGCATCGGTCAAGAGCTGGGCATGAGTCATCAAAAATTCATTTCAATTTCAATAAAAAAAAATTCAATAAAAATACCGCAAGATTATTTTGACAACCCATTATTTACTGCTATAGGATATAAGGTCTTAAAAGTGATCTAAGTGAGGCAATTTGTTACAGGAATAAGGAAACCGAATCGTATTTGGGAGTGGTGACTACTAAACCAATCTTGAGTATAAGGTTTTCAGAAGACCTTGTCGATTATTTTGGGAACATCTGTCTCATTTCCTCTTCTCACTTTCGTGTGAAACGAAATAGGAAGCGGTAACTTAATCTGCAAAAGACTTGATAGTGAAATATGTACTTTATTTTTATTAAAAGTAAAATTATTATCAATTTATTTTCAGTGTACTATTTCTCCAGAAAAGTTTCTATCTTTTTCGACACTAAGCATTTACCAATTGGCTACCCGAAAAAAACGGACGTGCTCACTACAACAACCCATATTCTTCTTGAAGTCTTGAAATGTCCACTTAGTGTGGGTAACCACAAAAACCTTAACCCTATGCAAAGCAGCAAACTACTTAGCAGACAAATAGACAAAAGTTGAGTGCGAATAGTGACCGGCGGTGCGGCTACAAGCAGTATCTGTATCATATCAGTTGGTCAAAGGCTGTTAGGCTTAGGCAAACAATGCCACGGATGACCGAATAATGAGCGTACAGCTGAAGAAAAGTTTGAGTGCTGTTTCTTTTCAACAGTTGGGTTACAGTCTATTCTAATTGTTTTACTCTTTGCCTTGTACTTTCTTTCCATGCATTTTTTTTATTCTACTTTTTTTATCCTGCTTAGTTAGCCTTGCTTTATCTTGTTGAATACATTTGGTATTTTCATTTAACAACTCGGTCATTATTCATCGGTGTGCCGTTGCTTGGTGTGTGTGTGTATAGTTTGGTTTGTTTGATAACCATTTGCGACCGTTGGAATCTGAGTTTTGTCTGTTTTTTGTGCACTCGAATATTGAAATCTTTTCATCTAAGTAGGTAGATGTCCAAAACTGTAAAATGTAAATAAGAAACGAGAGAAAAGCTCTCTTTTATTTTTTAAGCTTGACCTCAGCCTATTTTTTATCAACTACTTAGCAATTTTATTCTTTTCTACTTTTCTTGTGAATTTTTCACCATTTTCTTTGTTAAACTTTTTATGAAAGAGCACTCTTTTATGCCTGAAGTTTTTCGAAATATTGTAAATTTTCTAATTTCTTTCACTATGCTTAAGCTGTTGAAAGCATAAGTACTGTTAGCTTCCTAAGCTGCCACATATTTTTTTTTTTTTTTGCTAGAGTGTAGGTGTGCAAAGTTGGTCATCCTTTTTCATTTCTAATTTAATTTTTTTATACACTCTTTGTTCACTCAATTGTACAGTTATTTTTGCCATATATTGATCTTTGGTGTCATTGTTTGTAACTGTTGAATTCGAATTATTCCATTCTGCAATCTTTTATTGTCTCTTTTGTGATGATTTTCTGCTGTTTTAAAGCAGGACAAATATGCAAATAGACCCGGCAGAATACAAAATATATGAAATATGAAGAACAACTAAACTGAAGCTTGTTGGTGAAATAATATGGGCTGTGCTTTTAACAAACATAAAAGGCCTAGAAAAGGTCACTCCGAACATTGATAGCTTGGAGTTTTGATCGATACGAGGCTTAATTTCAACGCACACGTTGAATCAGCCTGCGGCATGGAGGCTACAGTGGCTGCGGTCCTGTCGAGAATCATGGCAAACATTGGTTGTCCAAGCCAAAGTAGGAGAGCTCTGCAAACTTAAGCTAGCCATTCAATGCTTATGTAAGCAGCTTCGATGTGGGGGACCGCCCTGCGTCCAAAAATCTGTGTCAATAAAGCAAAGGCTGTGTGCATTCATATCTGGTCTTTTGCCACCGGATATAATAGTTTCTGGGTTAAGTAGAGTCTATTGTAAAACAAAGGCCATGAATAGGTGCCTAACATCCGACGAGCACAAAAAAGAGTGAAAGACAAGTCTCGATGAATGGCAAAACAAATGAGATGCGGTAGATGAAGGATGATGAACATATAGGCCAATTAAGAATGTATCAACCTGAATTGACAGACAACTTGGTGAGACACACTTTTATTTAACGCAGTTCTTATCGGGCCATGACTGTTTCAGATAATACTTGAACAAATTTGACCACGATGACGAAACAATATTCCTTCTGCAGAAATACCGCAGATAATGCGGAAAACATCTTTTTTTCCTGCTCGATGTATGTAGTGAAAGAAACCACCCTAGAAAAATTAATAAAAGAAACGATGACGCCCGACAACATAATGAGTCACATGCTTTTATCACAACTGGTGAGGCTAAAATAAAAGGAGCCCAATAGCGCTCCAAGAACTAAGAACGAAAGAAAGGCAGCGGAGAAACATAAGACTACATGAATAACCTTAGAGAGAGAGTGTGACTAGACGCCTATCGCCCAGCTTGGTCTTGCGAAGTAGAGCTTAAAGGTGGTGCCACAGGTCCAAATACAAGCTACAACAACCAGAGTTAAATGCATAGTACATAAGCATACTATTAAAGCCCAGTGTAGTTATTTAATATTGTCTGTTTGAGATTCTTAAAGAGGTGTACTTTAGCGGACAATATTAATCGATTAAGCTGCCAGTAACTTTGGCATATTCCACTTTCCGACCCAAAAAGTAAAAAAAAAACTAGGCAATCCTAAATTAGATTATGAAAATGGGCGCATTCAGGTAATGTCCACGCTTACTTCGCATAAAGCACAAGTTTGAATTCCATCTGAACCACTTCCCAGTACACAAATTAACTTTGCACAATACCATCTCGATTCTAAAAATTGTCTAAATCGCACCAAGACTGTTCTAGCCTCACATTCTGAATATGTGAACCCCATTGCGTATGGCTTTTGCTTAAAATATCTGAAGATCTGTGAGATATATTTTTGAAATTTGGTGAAAGGGAGGGTTGATATGATATTTATATTACTGTGTCCAAAAAATAAGGTTTTGAATTTAAACTGCGCGCGTCGAAGGATTTGGAGAATTATTTTTTTTTTTTTAGGTAGGTCAGTCACATTTATGTCAAATTTCATGTCAAAATATTTATTAGTGTTTGAGATACGTGTCGTTTTGTGAGTTGCTAAAAGTGAGTTTTTCGTATTTTGTGATGTCGAAATTTGTTGAGCAAAGAATTTGCATTAAATTTTGTTTACGGAATCAATTTTCTGCTGCGGATACGTTGAGGATAGTGCAGAAAGCCTTTGGTGATGAGGCTATGTCTAAACAAAATGTTTACAAGGGGTATGGTGAGTTCCAAGCCGGCCGTGAACGTGTCGAAGACGAAGAGCGTCCAGGGCGACCATCAACCTCAACCGACGAAGCTCACGTTCAACAAATCAAAGATTTGGTGTTGAAAACCGTCGATTAACACTTAGAGATCTTGCTGATGAAGTTGGCATATCGAAAGGCTCAGCCAATACCATTTTGAAGGATGTTTTGTTCCTCAAGCGCGTTAAATCTCGACTGGTACAGAAAACATTGAAGTTTTTGGAAAAAAGGCGTCGCGTTGAAGTGTGAGAAACGATGCTTTCCGACAATCAGGGTGTCATGAAATGCATTATAACTGGCGATGAGACTTGGATCTATGCTTACGACCCCGAAACAACCGATCAATCGAGCGAATATCGTGCCAAAAAAGAGCCATGACCAAAAAAATCGCGCCAAAGTCGCTCAAAAATCAAGGTCATGTTGACTGTTTTCTTCTATTATTGTGGTGTCGTGCATTATGAATTCCTTCCAACCGGCCAAAGAGTCAACAAGGAATATTATTTGAACGTTATGCGTCGTGTGCGTAACGCTATTCATCTAAAAAGGTCGGAATTGTGAAAAGACAATTCTTGGTTTTTTCACCACGATAATACACTATCCCATAAAGCCCTCGTAATTCGTGATCAATTCTCCAAAAACTCAACCCATATCGTTCCGCAACCACAGTATTCTCCTGATCTGGCGCCGGTCGACTTGTGGCTGTTCACCAAGCTCAAAAGACCGCTCCGGGGACACCGTTTTTATACGATATAGGAGATTCAAGCCGCAGCAAAGACGGAACTGAAGGCCATCCCGGAAAGTGACGTGACTACAACCAGTGTTTCGAAGATTGGAAAAGCAGTTGGCATAAGTGCATTGCATCGGAAGGGGATTACTTTGAAGGGTATGAAATTGATTTGGAAGAATAAATAATGAATTTTCAAAATAAATACAATGTCACTTTGTTTTTTGGGCACAGTAGTATATCGCTGATATATATTTTTTATGAACAATTTAAGGCCCAAAATTTGGCCAAAAATCGATTTTTGTTTAGAAATCTCCATTTTGTCATGTAATGGTCACCGCAAAACCTCTTTCTTGAGAGGAGCTCCCGGTGATCAGCTTTTCTTCCTTTCCAAATAATTATTTTGACTAGTACTTAGTCTTAAAATACAGTTAAAAGACATCACAATATGCTAGCAAAATTTTAAATCAATAACTTTATAAATTTTCTCATAAGATGTTCTGGAAAAATCGCTTTTTTAATAATATCTTATAGATAATAAGATTTTATTTGCTGAAAGTTTAGTTAAAATATTTTCTATACATAAAAATCTTACTTGCATATTCGATAACTATGAAAGTATGGCAAAACGTAATTTCAAATGGCAAAGGCCTTGAATTCTTCACTTTTGTAATACAGTTATGATTAAAAAAAGTAAATGCTTTCTATTCAACATAAAAACTAAGTAAGCTTAATTAAGCAATATCAGCATTTTCTTCTATAGATTTAACCCTCACTTTCACATAGCTGCTGCTTGTTCTTTGGTTTAAATCGAGTTCCCAGTATGTTCTAACCATATTTGTGTTCATGGATTAAGATATTTAATATTATTATATGACGCTTGACGTCAAAAAGAAGCAGCTCATAATTAGGACCAATGTTGCCATGGAAACCAGATATTTGCAGAGTTGTGGTGGTCTATATAGTATGGGGAGACATCGCGTGTAGACGCAGAGTATTAATTCAACGTTACTCTTTGTGTAGAGTGACAAATATTTTCTGATGTTACTTACTAATTGTTTTGTAATGGAGACATGCAGAAGTTAAACGGTAATAAATCCGATAAAATCAACTTCTCAGCTCCTCAGAAGTATTACATTTAAGTGATAATATTTTATCTTCAACCAAAATAATTTTTTTTCTTATTACCAGTTTGCCACGAATTGTTAAAATAATATCACTGCAGAATAATTTTTACTATTTTAACCAATTTTTCATAAAACTCTAACAAAATTTGAAGCGAAGTAAAAAGGCTGTGGGTGAGAGGTAAAGGAATTGTCGAAGCTGTTATAAAAGACACACCACTCCTATTATACGCTGGTAAGCGGCAATCTTATCACTGTCACATATTTTTCGCTTACGTTTTGTACGCATCTTCGTAGCTTGCGTGCGTGCTTGCCGTTAGCTGTCCGCTGCTTGCTTATTGGTTTGCGTAGGTAACCTCATTCGGCAATTAAAAGTGCTCAAACACCTCATCAAATCGTTTGTAGCAAATATTGTTGTTGTAATTCGCCCTGTTTGTGCTGAGACATCGATGAATTATGGTGCGTTTGCGCGTTGCTGACTATAATGGCTTCTCCATCTCATCATTTACATGCACCCACATTATTTTCTCCTCTCCTCTCATCTTTTCTTCTTTATTAGCTTTCTCCTCTTATCCCACAACTCAAAACGACCGCTTGTTGTGGCACACATTTGTCTCCTTTTTTTAGTGACAAGCGTAATGACAAGTTGCACATGATTACAGTTATCGATGGCTTTGTCTTGTTGCGGCCTACGCCGCTGCTGCTTCCACCAACTCTCTTGAGTGGCAAGCACCTGATTTTATGCATAATTTTGACCATTTTCCGCTTACGGGAATTGCCGTGTTTGCATTTATTGCATTATAGGCCCACTGGAGGCCACCTTCATCTCTCTTCGTTATGTTGATTCTCCTTTTGCTTTTGTAGCCAATAAAAATCATATCTTTATGGGCTCGTATTCCTCGCATAAATCGTCCATTTGACAACGTCCAATAAATGAAATGGCATTGTTAATTGCTATTTTGCGCGTTAACATAAAAACATTTTTACGATCCACAAAAATTGTATAAAAGCTATAATGGCTGTAATGACAGGAGTGGTGGTTATAAATGGAATTCATTGATGAATGCCGAAAGGCAGGTGGCGATTGAGCTATAGCTGCTGTAGCTATTAATTTTTTTTATTTTTATCATTTAAAGCTCTTATTAAATAAGCATCTGCTATGATTATATAGGTTTCTATACTCTTCTTTAATTTTTCCTACCATTTATAAATACTGGGTCACTTTTTAAAACTATTTCTTACTTGTGACCTATTTCGACTTACTTTGTCACCACCGTCATGCTTATATCTTAGACTACTAACTTCACTGCATATTTTCTCACAATATTTTTGGCGAATTTCAAGGAAGCTCATGGCCTTCGGAATTACCATGCACCCTTCCTGATAGTGTCAGTTTAGTTTTAATTTTCGTGCCTTGGTCAAAAATACGGCCACAGTGGTCGGGAATTGAAGAATAAACATTCACTGAGCTGCGAGAATGCAAGCACGTGAAACGACTTCCTGTTATCGCCGAACGAGTAAGAAGCGCATGGTGACTAATCGAATGAGGTCGAATGCGTTGGATCTCTTTTACAACTAATGAAGTAAATGAGCGATGATCCAATCTTTTTTCGGCTTGGCTGTTCAGGGAGTATCGAGTGTGGTGATGTTCTGCTTGGTCATAATTTAGGTTAGATTAGATTGTGAGGTTGATCCAAAGTTGACAAATCTAACTTGGATGGATGTCGGTTCTTTTTGTTACCCAAAGACTTATAAAAGGTTAATCCTCAGACAATGCGTTTTGTGCTTACCAGAAATTTATTAAGGCAGTCAATATCAATCATAGAAAACTTCGCTTGGTCCGCCGAAAGTGTGTTTACCGATATATTTCAATCTCAACCTGGCAAAAGCTGGGCAATAGAGAAAACAGCAACAAGATGATTTCGCCTCGCCTTCTTCCTTACAGCTTGAACAAAGAGCACTCTATAAGCCACACTACGAAGCAACATATCTACTGCTACCTTGATCGAAGCCACCTCCGTTTGAAAGTCGCTACAATTGTCTGGTAGTCTGAAATTAGAGTTGACGGAGAGCTTCCGATAGAACACTCCACAGCCTTTTTTCCTCCTTAGCCTCGATGCGTCCGTGTTCTCCAACCGCCCTCCACCAGACAATGACCTCATAAAACATTATTGGTTTATTTACGGTTTCAAAGAGCCAGAGCATCACTTTTAGTAAGAGGTCACACTTCTTTTCAGTTGCTCCTCTACAACAACAGAAATCTTCCTCACACTCTTTTCTCGCTGTTTGGATTTTTCTATAAAAGAAAAGCCCCAAATACTTCACACTGTCTCCCGGTCGAAGGAGAGAACATCGCAACGACCAAAAAGAGTTACACTCAAAACTGTTTTATCACTATAGATGATATGCTGAGATCAGTTTCGATCTCAAATTTATTTAAAGCTCTCACAATCGCATCCGGCCCTACGTTTTTAAAGGCCATTCGTTATCAAGAATGATACCCACAGCATAATCTTTTTGAATAAGCGCTCTTTCCAGTCATGTTACTACCGAGTGCAGAGCAGCGTCGACCGATCTGCACTTGCTGTAGGCATGCTGAGTACTGAAAAGCATGTTCTTTGAAATTGGACCCCTATTGTATATTTCATAAGCCTCCCAGAGTTTTTAATAGAAGCGTGGAGAGTCTGATATGTCTAAAATTCTTTGCAGTACTGGAGCTCTGCTAAATGGTTTAAAAGATTTCATAGCCCACGTGTGCTCGTCCAGAAGCTCCAAGCATGCTGTAAAGTCTTCTTGGAGATTTCTAAGGGCTACTTCTGTCGTAGGTAAGGTTAGTGGACAGGAGCAGATTCTTCTCTTAGATACCCCAATAGGGAAAGATTCTTTGCGAGAATATGATTAAACGTAGAGAATTAAAACCCTCTACATTTTCGAAAAAGGTTCTCTTGGAAGACCTTTTGACATTCCTAGTCTAAATCGTATATATAGCAAAGACCCATCCACATTGCACTAAGTCCACTTTTATGGGCTTTATTGAACAGCCTTCTGCTTAAAGATCTGATTTATGATAGTTCTGGTGTCCGGTAAGGATATTTTCCCTTTCCTTTCTGAGTTTTCAATGGTCACGTGCTTTTAAGCTTCATCTCTTCTATCTATTCAAGAGTGGAGGGTTTCGAATCAAACCAGGTGCGAGCGCGGGGATGCAGTGGATATTGGAAGGCCTACGTTGGTTCTACTTTAGGCAGGCCTTCTTAGCGAAGGAGAATTCGGCCAAATGTGACCTTTGTATCTTAACCGTTGGTTGTGACTCACTTGAGCCCTTTAATTCGCTATTCTCGAGGCCGCTAAACACTCTTCTATCCTACTCAGGTGTTGAGGCATAATGCTCAGATTCCTAAAAAGTCTACCTGCAACCGTAGCGGGTTATTATTTTTCTGTCATACGGTGGTCTGATTTCAAATTCCTGGTTGCCATCCGATTTCAAATTCCTGACTCCGAACCCATCATGAACATAGCAGGGGTTGGTCTAATATTGTTCTATATCTAGCCGGTGGCCCCGCTTTAAAAGGAAGGTTTTCTCTCTTGACGATTCCATCACTCCAGACAGTGGCGCGCCCAGCCCACAGTCCGATTTTAAGGTCGACTCCGACCTTTTTGATAAAAATATTCATTTTGGTTGTCTCACCACTCAGAGCCGATACTCCCGTTCATAATTTCACTCATATCTTATTTTGTCTCAAATCATATATTATGTAGTGAAGTATAGCCTTCTGCACTATATAATTTTGTCAACATTCCTATTGACACTAAAAAGAGTTTTTTTCTATATCATGTCATGCAGTGGGCATAAATGTGTCCTTCAATTAAGTCCTATAAACATGCTCAGGCAACAGAAGTACTCGTACAATCTTCAAAATACAAAGTGTTATAATCCCAGTAGAGCTCTTCAAACCAATACGGCACCACAGCTACGAGAAAAAAATGAAGCAAAAGTAATAAATCTGCATGCTTTCTAAATAATTAACGCGTACAATGGCGGCTCGCCTTTGCGCCCGACCATGTTGCTGCTCTCGCCGCTGTTCGGACTAAGTGACAAATTGTTGACCATTTGCAAAGATGCCAACAAACACCGGTGTTAGGCCCATAACAATGCACACACACATATCTACAAACGTTGTTAGAGACAAATGTGACGGTGTCTGTGTGCACCCCACTCGCCTTGCTTAGAGTTTATTGCTCTGTGGCGCCTTTTTGTCTTGCTTGCATACGCAAAGCGCACTAAGGACACTTTGTTATTATTGTAACGTTGTTGTTGGTGTTGTTACATTAAGTGATCTGCTGCTTTATTGCCATCATTCCAATAGGTTCTCGTTAGCTTACCGCTTCATTCTTTTGTAATTGTTGTTTTTGCTTGTTGTTTTGTATCTTCACTGTTCATTTGTTATTGTAGTCCACTGTCCATTGTTGGCATTCTAATCCACAAACCCAGTGTATCAAGTGATGCAAAAGCTGTGCGGCGGTGTCATTGTGTGGTGTTGTTGTGTTTTAGACGCTTCATTTACCTTTGTTACATTTTTTTTTGCGTAAATACATCAAGCTTCTCTGTCCGTGATTATTATAAAATATGTGTCACAAAATGAAGAACTTTTTCCCTTAACTAATAACGGTAAATTGGTTTTTTTCGCATAGGATTAGGTTATTACTCAAGCTTCAGATGTGTTAAGTGAGTGGCTCTTCTAAGTTATGTGACATCCCAATTGAGTAAATGGACCTCATTAATTTACTGTCCTCGTAATAATTTTTTCGTAGTGAACACTTTACAGAGTTTAATTGAACGCTATTTCAGATTTTGTCAAAATACTGCTCAACACTTCAATACAAAAGCTTTAGTAATACCTAAAATAATTTTTATTAAAAATAATGTCATACCAAAATAAAAACATAAATAGCATAAAATGTATATTTATATAGACAGATCAAGAACCTGAACAAATAGCTAATTCTTATCGCCCAATTAGTCTACGGGTAATTATTTGGAAAGTATTCGGAAGGATATTTTTACGCATGTTTTTGCCGGTGTTGGAAGACAAACAGATTATTCCGAATCATCAGTTGGCTTAAGATATTTTCAGGACACAATTGAGCAATATGATAGGGTAGAACACCTTATAAGTGATGCTATGGAAAATAATAAATACTGCTTTGCTGTGTTCCTCGATGTCCGCCAAGCATTTGACAAAGTCTGACATCAAGGCCTATTATTCGTTAAAGGAAAAAGTACCAGTGTCTTATTATTTGGTGATAAAGTCTTATTTGCATAATCGGACGTTCTACGTTAGTTGCTGTGATGCTACGTTCGATTTGAGACCCGTGCGTGCTGGCGTGACTCAAGGCAGTGTACTCCTCCCTGTGCTCTACATTCGTTATACAGCAAACTTTCCAGTGGTCAACTCTGACTTCACAATGACGGCAGCCTACTGCACTGCTAGCGTCAAGTGGTAACCCTAATACTGCTTCTAGAAAACTGCAGATTCAATTGAATTATATAGCGCCGTGGCTCACCAAATGGAACATTGACATCAACACTGAAAAAAACAAGTTATATATACCCTCGAGCACAAAAATTGCCCTCAAGTAGCTTCATATAGTCAGTTGTTACAAACAAACACATTTGCAAAATATTTCGAGATTACAGTTGATAAGATCGCGTAAAAATAGAAAGAACTCAGCTAAGATTAAAATTGGCCCAGCTATACTGGCTCCTTAGGCCAAGATTCCGCTTCAGTTTAAAGAAAAATTTGCTATTTATAAGATAATACTTATACCGATCACTACGTATGACATTCAAGTCTGGTTCAGCGTAGCGAATTCAACTTTAAAAGTAATTCCCCAATAGTGGGGGGCTCTTTTCTATGTGAGAAACTATGCCGTCTACCGGTATCTAAGATTATTCACTGTAAAAGAAACAGTCAAAGAATTTAGCAAGCGTTACCTCTTCCATTTGGATCATCATGAAAACCTATTTGCTTCAACTAGTCGACAATAGTTCATAACAAAGAAGTTTAAGAAGATATCACTCGCTCGTTTCAACCATCTAAATGCGGCGTATTCGCAAAGGTAAGGTTTCAACATCTACTATGCATTTTACCGAATCCCCTTTACCAATTTTGTGGAGATGGAATCTTAAACTGTCTGACTGTTGTAATTTGCCTAAAAATGGAAAATTTCTGATCTGTTCGTCATCAACACAAAATACCCTTATGGTATGTTTTGCATTGCTAATGTTCCAAGAAATGGGGTTAGGTCTCAGGTACTCTAGGGTCCTCGAGCGGGCCAATTAATTATTTCCGAGTATCCCACTGAGATTCTAGTTCCTGTACATTTGCATAAACTAGCATTATGAGAATTAGTTAGATGGTAAAAATAGCCGCAATTTAAGCTTGACTTTGCAATAAATCGTCTCGGCTTCTTTGGTAGATATATAAATTTTATCCTTAGAATTATCGATCACAGAACCAAAGGTAGATTAGTCTCTCCTATGGAAAGAGAACGTTGTAGTTAATTCCTAATGGTTTTCCTTTTCTCGGTTGCATTGACAATTTAGCCCAAATTCATTAACAAGGGCGAGGTGGATCCAATGGCCTATAACTCGAGAGTGAAATTTCTAAATTTCAGAGAGTTATTTGACAGGCTAAATTCCCCATTTATGATCGCAAACTATAGTCCAATAGGATTCAAATCTGTACTCCCAGACGACCAAACATATGCAGTTGATCGTACATTTTTGCCCTTTAGACATTATATGGATGAATGATGATCATGTTGAGCATCTGGAATAATAATTTTTGTTTCTTTTTTTTTGATGTTTTGTGCAGATTTTGTCATTGGTTAAAGCACGATATTGGTTCAAAATTTATCGAACAATTCATGACGAATCAATGCAATATTGATGTACGGTCAGGTGCATTATCGTGGTGCAAACTCCAAGAGATGTCAGCCCATAATTTCGACCTCTTTGGCTTCGCGCAAACGACGTACAACATTTATTCATTTGTTGACAGTTTGGCTTTTCGGCAGGAATTCGGAGTGCACCACACCTCGATAATCGTAGAAAACTGTCAACGCTTGATTTTTGACGTGCTTTGGCGTGGTTTTTTGGTTTTCGTTCACCTTTGTCATGATATTCGGCTGAGTGAAGGTCTGCTTCTGGGTTTTAAGCATAGATCCAAGACTCAACACCAGTAATAACACATATCATGACATATTGGTAGTCGGAAAACATTGTTTCAGCTCTTAAAGACAATATCCGTCAAGAATGTGGCAAAATGCCAAAAAAAGTGCACAAATGACAATCAACTGTGGTGGCGGCCGTTTACATGATATCGTATTCTCGACTTGATGCAAAAAAAAAAAAATTAAAAGAGCAAATAAAAATAATTCACAAGCAGAATTAAAGTTTTTAATTTTTTAAAAAAGTTTTGCAATTTCCAAAACATATCGGAAGGTTATTTTTGCGCCACCTGTTTTATGTATGTAACCGACCAAATACATTTAGCCTCTTTTTTGCTTTATATTCACACTCCCCAGCAAATAAAAGTCGCAGTTTTCAATTTATTTTTAATTATAAAAAAATGTATTTTATAAATTCAAAATTTTTACATGACCAACTTATAAGCAAACTATTTACATTAATTGGAAATTTGCATTTGACTTAAAATGAAAATCACTTAAACAATAATATATATATATTTATGTGTATATAATGTTATTTAGCATTACATTATCTGATTAATTTAATTATTTATTTATATTTTATCAATTTATTTATACATTGCTAAATCTTTACTTAGATATTATATACAGCAGTTTTAGTCAACTTAGTAAGCAGCATATTTTTGGTTATGTCAAATTTTTTTATATTGTCCATTTCATTTCATTTTATGTATGTATGTATATTCGTTTACATGCACACACACAAATATTTTTGCGCAGCTTATTGCCGGTTGGTATATGTATTTTTAAATGGTGGTGTAACTTAATGGATAAAGGAGTTAATTAAAACTTGGAGAGGGATTGCAGTGGGAGAAAATCTTCACATTGCAAAATAAAAGTAAAAATTATATTATTGTTAAAATTTTAAACGAATTTTTATTCATTCTTCATTTATATAGTTTAATGGTTAAATAAGTAATCTTCACTAAGATAGTAAAGTAATTGTTACATAAACATATTTTTATGCCGAATAATTTATGAAAATGTCTTGGTTTTTAGTTAGTCCATTTCTGTCTGCTTGTCTTAAATTTTATAAAAAAAAATCTTCTTTTCATTCATATAAAAATCAATTTAGTTAGAAAAGTAACTGTAAAGTCATTTATGACACACGCACACACACACAGTTATAAATGTCGATTTTTTTTTGTATTTCGATTTAAATTTAATTTTTCATACGTAACTCTTAAAGAATAGTTTCTTTCTTTTGAAAATTTACACAAAGCAGTTCACTTGAAGATTCGCAGATTTCGCTAGAATTTGCTGATATTCATTGTTTTCATAAATTAAATTTAAAATAGGCACATAAAAGACATATAAATAAGAAAAAAATTTAAAAATGAGACAAAAGTTTTGTTTAACAAATATTATATTTTTTGTTAATCAAATCTTTTTTTATTCAAACTTTTTTTCAAAAAAGAATTTTTTTATGTTTAATATTAAAATACTTTTTCCAAAAATTTTGTTTTGTTAAATATTAAAAAAAAAAAATTTTTTTTTGTAAAATATTTTTTCAAAAAAAAAAAACTCTTTTTGTGAAATATTTTTTCAAAAAAAAAAAATAAATTTTTTTGTAAAATATTTGTTCAAGTAAATGTTTTGTTTTCAAACACATTTAGAATGTAGTCCGGAACATTGGCAGTAGTAAATATATGCAGACAGTTAGTTATAAAGGGTGATTTTTTAAGAGCTTGATAACTTTTTTTAAAAAAAAAACGCATAAAATTTGCAAAATCTCATCGGTTCTTTATTTGAAACGTTAGATTGGTTCATGACATTTACTTTTTGAAGATAATTTCATTTAAATGTTGACCGCGGCTGCGTCTTAGGTGGTCCATTCGGAAAGTCCAATTTTGGGCAACTTTTTCGAGCATTTCGGCCGGAATAGCCCGAATTTCTTCGGAAATGTTGTCTTCCAAAGCTGGAATAGTTGCTGGCTTATTTCTGTAGACTTTAGACTTGACGTAGCCCCACAAAAAATAGTCTAAAGGCGTTAAATCGCATGATCTTGGTGGCCAACTTACGGGTCCATTTCTTGAGATGAATTGTTGTCCGAAGTTTTCCCTCAAAATGGCCATAGAATCGCGAGCTGTGTGGCATGTAGCGCCATCTTGTTGAAACCACATGTCAACCAAGTTCAGTTCTTCCATTTTTGGCAACAAAAAGTTTGTTAGCATCGAACGATAGCGATCGCCATTCACCGTAACGTTGCGTCCAACAGCATCTTTGAAAAAATACGGTCCAATGATTCCACCAGCGTACAAACCACACCAAACAGTGCATTTTTCGGGATGCATGGGCAGTTCTTGAACGGCTTCTGGTTGCTCTTCACCCCAAATGCGGCAATTTTGCTTATTTACGTAGCCATTCAACCAGAAATGAGCCTCATCGCTCATCGGACACGGACGCGAAACACATTTCGAACCGAACACTGATTTTGGTAATAAAATTCAATGATTTGCAAGCGTTGCTCGTTAGTAAGTCTATTCATGATGAAATGTCAAAGCATACTGAGCATCTTTCTCTTTGACACCATGTCTGAAATCCCACGTAATCTGTCAAATACTAATGCATGAAAATCCTAACCTCAAAAAAATCACCCTATAGGTTAATTTCAGTATTGCTGATAAGAAATAGCTGAAATATGTTTTGAAGCATTTTTTCTTTTACGGGTAGAATCCTAAACTCATTTGTATTTTATTTTTATTTAAATGGTATAGCAGATTTCTTAAAATTAGTGAAGGGCAGCATAGCTACCAATAAAAGGTAACCTATACATCAGCAGCACAAAATATCCCTAGATATAGCAGTATCAACTGAATTGGTAAGAAAAATAATATTTTACTGGTTATATAACTGGTAGTATTGGTTAAGCATCAACCGATGTATAACCGATTGTTTTGACAGATTTAAAAATGTCAATTTATATGCATTAGAGAAATTTTAGTTAGTAGAATTTAAAGGTCAACATTCAAATGGAAAGAAAATTAATATTTTACTGGTTATTTTATTCGTTATATAACTGGTGGTATTGGTTAAGCACAAACCGGTTTATAACCAATTGTTTTGACAGAGTGAGAAAATTCAAGTGACATACATACATAAAAGAGATTTTGGTCTACACTCAGGTGCCTATACATAAGGCCAGAAAAAAATCTCAAGATTCAACATTCCATTGGGAAAAAAATTAATATTTTACTGGTTATTATACTGGTTTTTTAACTGGCAAAAATGTTTAAGCATTAAAGCTGATTATGTTACCAGAGTGGAAAAATTCAAGTTACAAGGTAACAAAGGTAATATTTTACTGGTTATTTAAGTGGCAATAATGCTTTAGCACTAAACTGTATAACCAATTGTCAGCGTATTGGGATAACTCAATTTATATATAATACATAACAGCGCTATTATGGTAGTCTACTCTCTGGTGCCCATATAAAAGGTCCAAAAAAAAAATCTTAAGATTCGGAATTCAATTGGAAAGAAAAGTAATATTTTACAGGTTATTTTATTCGTTACTTAACTGGTAGTATTGGTAAGCACTAACCGATATATAAGTCAACACTCTCTACTCTCGAATACCTATACACAGGGAGAGAAAAAATCTCAAGATTCAGCATTTAATTGGAAAGAAAATTATTGGTTATTTTACTCGTTATTTAACTGGCAGCATTGGTAAGCACTAACCGATATATAACCGATTTTTCAACAGAGTGGGGAAAATCAATTTGCAAGCAAAAAAGAGATTTTAGTCTACTCTCACTTGCCAAAAAGATCGAAAATTGTCTGAAACAAAAACTTTAAATGCAGTCTCCAACACGGAGCGCTGTAAACCACTTTTTGGGTTTTAAGAGTGCTACAAAAATAGGTTAATCAAATATTAAATATTCAAATAAATTTATTATGTCACTTCACTCATGCTGCGCTCAAACTTTTCGCTTGTCATTTACAATATTTGTGTATACTTTATGAATATCAATTAAATGTTAACATTTTTTCAATATTATTTTGTGTTTTTATAATGTTGTTGCTTTACATTTTAACTGCATAGTACTCGAAGTTTTCTTACGTTTTGTAATTTTAGTATTTTGTTCGTGATTTACTTATTGTTATTTAGCTATTATATAACACTATACGTATCCCTTGTTTCATTTAATGTTGTTTCTTGCTACGCTTATGCAAATATATATATTTTATATACTTAAACGCTTAAGGTTAACAGGAAATTAGGTGTTCGTAGATGTACGAGATATTACGAATAATAATGCCTAACGTTTGCGGTGTTCTCCTTATTGGTGTATGTATGTATGTATGTATGCTTGTGTTTGTAACTTAGTTGCTAACAAATATACCCTTGTTTCGATTCATCGCTGCTAACGTACGATTTTAGTGTTGTTTATACATTTATTGTTTTTGTTTTGTTTTTTGTTTCCTATTACTCCCAAACCTACTCGTCTTTACTGCTAACACATAACAGTTTTCGCATTTGATTTAATTTCGTGTCATTAGTAGCAACTCCATTGCATTCGTGCGCTTTCGCTTGCAACGCCTTCTCTTTAGCCAGGCTCCGCTACGCTTCTTCTCGTCAGCCTGCCCCACCACATCTACGCCAACTGCCACGTTCTAAACTAATTTCATATAACTACTATAGTTGTTGTTGAGGCAATAGCGCAGCTCGCCTTCGGCCTCTACGCCCTCGCACTCCTTGCTTGCACTACCCTTTGCGTCGACGCCGCCGCCGACTTGTCCACCCGGGAGTCATACGTAGACCACATGCGGCTTAGCCGCTGTGCCACCAGCGCCAGCGCCACCCTTACCCATCAGCACCACACCATTAGCGCTGTTGTTGGTGTTGCAACCGTCAGTGTTGGACATTAGAGTCGCCTGCTTCGATTTGCTCAACGTTTGCATGTCCGGATAGTCGTAGTGGTCGAACTTCTCATACAAGTGCTCCGGTTCATCGCTGTAGGCATTCGCATCCTTCACGGGCGGCAACTCCCACGGCTTCAAGGCACGATATTCGTTGGCGATCGCCTGCGCCGCTAGATATCGTTCCAATTCCAGTTTGTCCACTTGCGCTGGCAGCGTTTGCTGGTACTCATGCGGGTGTAGCGGCAACATGGCATGATGTGTGCCACCTTGTTGTTGTAGCGTGTGATGTGGATACGTGAGACCGCCAACGCTCATGCCCAGTACGCTGCCGGTGCTGAGCGGTTGATGTTGCAGTATGCGATCGTGTACATTGACAATTGATTTGCCCGAACGTGTGAGCGAACGATCGTGTAGCAGCTTTCGCCGACGCTTCACGAAGCGCAGATAAAAGACAATGCTGGCGCCGATGGCGAAGACGAGCAGCAGCGTAAAAATCGCACACACAATGGTGACAATATGCGCGGGGCAAGTGATATCGCTCTCTGACATGGTCACTAGACGGCGGCGCGTGCGCACATTATCCTGCCAGATATCGCAGCCAATGCGTTCTATGTCGAGTTGTAGATAGCCGCTGCCGCCGCTACTGCTGCTGCTTACCCGTGTAGGTCTTTGTTGTGCGACATAAGCCTCCGCAGCTGCGGATGCTACATCGGCATCGGCTGTGCCCAGCGCGGCTACAGCCGCTTCGCCTTGACTGTGTGTAACATGCACACCGCCTGCGTTGTTGGCCTCACCATCAAAATTGCCGGTAACCAGACGCCACAGCCAGAGTAGCGAGCAATTGCATTGCAGTGGATTATCGCCAAGATAAAGACGCTCGAGCTGATCGACGGGAAATTGTGCGGAGTAGAGTGTCTGCAGGCTGTTGCCTTGCATATAGATTTCGAGTACGTTGGGATTGCCTTGGAACAGTCGCATGGGAATGTCGTATAGTTGTAGATTGTTGGTGAGGTGCAAAGCTTGCAGATGCGTATTGTCGATGAAGGCTCTGAAAAGAGTGGAAAAAAATGTAATAAGTAAAGCTATTTGTTTATTACTTTGAAAAATTTCATGAAGATTAATATATTTCAGAGTCGCTTTACATAATAACTGTATTAATGTAAATATATATATTTTTTTAAATAATATATTCATCCTATTTGATAGGGATCTTTTTTTATATGTCACTATTTTTGTACTGTGTTCCTGCGTATAAAATTCACTGCATCACTTAATTAACTGGTCTTATAATAGAGCACATCAAAAATATCGGAAATTCTTCCAACACTTAGCTTAAACTGCATAAACCATTTATTTTTATAAATATAAATTATTCGCCACATATTAGTGTAGTGCTTGAAAATTCTAGTGGTTCTTCAACGTCATGAGACGTATAGTATGAGACTTTCTCCCTTCGTAAAATTTCTTTTTTCTCTTTCTATTTTGTTATAATTTATTTAGGTATTGCACGAGCTTATCACTTCTGGGTGATGGCTAATTAATGCTTTGTAACACACCGTCGGAGACTTCATAAAGTAAATAACAGCTGATTCAAGTAAAGGTACTGCTTTCAATGGTAATTTTTGACAGATCACGCGCGAGTCGTGTCAAGTTGTCAAGTAATTTTTTTTTTCAGTTTAGTTTGGGATTTCATCATGGAAAAACTCAACAAGAATGTGTTTTGCGCGCTTCGCTCAACTTATGGTCAACGTAATCGTCCTACTGAGCTTACTCAAACCGAGCAATCGTTATCTGATAATATTTGACGGCATAGACTACGTCCTGTATGTAGTGAAGAAAATATAGTTCTCAGCTGAGAGTGTATATGAAGATCGTGGAGAGTCGATTCGGCGTCGTTCGTATAAATTTGGGCTGACGCATGGTACGACTTGTTACATTTTACTTCGAGATCTTTTATTGAAAGCGTACAAAATTTAGCTTGTGCAAAAACTGAAGCCTCTGGACCTACCCAAGTGATATTGCTTCGCTCTATAGGCTCTTTAAAACTTCCAAAAGGATCCGACATTTTCGAACCAAATTATGTGCAGCGATGAGGCCCATTTCTAGCTCAATGGGTATGCAAACAAGCAAAATTACCGCATTTAGGACAAAGAACAGCCTGAAGAGAACCAAAAGTTGCCATGCTCTCCCGAAAAAACAACGTTTTGGTATGGAATCAGCGGTCCATATTACTTCAAAACTGATTCCGGTGAGAACGTAACCGTCAATGACGACCCCTAATGTGCCTTGATAACCGATATTTGATGTCTGAAATGGAAGCTCGTGTTCTCGGCATTCTTTGGTTAAAAAAATAGAGCGTCAATGAATTTATTGAGCTGATAATTTCACGGTTTGGACCGGTCGATTGGCCATCAAGATTGTGTGATATCACACCGCTGGAATTTTTCATTTTTAGATATGTAAAATCTTAAGTCTATGCGGACAATGCTGCTTCGATTCAAGCCTCACTCATGATTCATAGATGCGAAAGAATATTCTTCCGAATGATAATAAATATTCTCCATTAAATTTGAAATTTCTGTGTTTTTGCTTTCAAAAAGTACGAAACCTCGAAATGGATCACGCTATATATTATATAAATGTTAAACATGAGTGAATTTAGTCTTGTGCGTCCTCCGTACTTATGAGAGCTATACTTCCAGTTTTCTGATCTGAAAATTCGCAAACGTCCATTTCTCTTCAAGAAGCTACTCACTTGTCGGAATCGCTGATATCGCACCACTATAGCATATAGCTACCACACAAACCAACCAATCAATCAAGATTAAGTGCTAGTTTGGAAAACTTTCTTTATTTCGAAAGATATCTTCTTAAATTTTGGTTTGACAATTTTATAAAGAAATAGTACAAGAAAATTGTTTTGATTGGACTAGTGTAGTATATACTTAGCTATTCAAACTGTATGTTCTTGTGTGGAAATCTTTCTTATTTGACTTGTTTACAAAATTTAACGTGAATAATTTGGCGAAGTGTCGGTAAAATCTCGAAAAAAAATTTGTAGATCGGACTACTGAAGCACATAGCTGCCATGCAAACCAAGTTCTTTATTTATGCAGGGTATTCTTCCTTCGGAGTTCCTTAACTTTAAACTTTATCGTGTTTGTTGTTCTTCATTTTAACAGTTTTTATGCAATTGTTGGTTACAGCTTTTTAAAAAAATTATTTATAGTTTTCCACAAAAAGCATGTTTCTGAACTTTTTCTTAAAGCATGATTAAATTTTGTTGCCAATTACCCACTTAATTAAATGCATTCGTAAACATTTATCTCTTTAAACATAAAACAAAATATTAAATTGCTTTCCACACTGCGTGCAGCCACTTGTAAAACTCAAATTGCCAAGCAAACAAGCAAACTAAAGATCTAATAATTAAAACACACAATAATAGAATGAAGACGCACACAAACATAACGGCGCTGCACATAAGTGCGCACACATAATAAATGTGTGACAGTAAATCTGCTGCAATTTGATTGCCAACAGCAAGTATTTGTTTGTAGGAATTGTACGACACCCACACACACACACATTAGCAAAACATTGTTGCGCATGTTGTTAATGGCACTCTACACATTTTATAAAATAAAATGAGACTTTTGTAAATTCTTTATTTGCTCTTGTTGTTGCTGCTCGAAGTTTTCTTGCTGCACAACTCGCTTCGTTTTCTTAACAACATGAGAAAATATGTTGGAAATTAATTTCAGTTGCATGAAATGCTTCACTAGACTAAATTAATTGCCAGTGTGCATACACGGAGCACGAGCAGCGGCAGTAAAGTATTAGCAAAACGAGTAACAACAGCAACAACAAGGCAAGCAGTCGCTGTAGCATTGGCAGTGGCAGTGGCATGTGCAGCAACAGCATCACAGCGCATTGTTTCACGTGTCGTGAACACATACACGCGCATATTAACAAGCAAACGTTCCATGCAACGTGCACACACACACACACATGCATAAACGCATGCCATTTTGCTTGGCTGAGAAATCTCACTCTTAACTCCTTAAACTAATAAGGAAATTGTAACAAATGACATTGCTGCTGCTACTTTGGCTCTATTGCAGCTAAAATTGTTTTTGTACTTCTACATTTGTTGTTGCTGCTGTCCGTTGTTCTTGCCGTTGTCGTTGGCATGTTAAGACTGACGCATAAGCTTACTTGAAATTTTCTATATTTGAAATGCATTTGTGTGTGTGTGCATGTGTCATAGCTGCTCTGTCCTTGACAACTGCAGTACCCATTCTTCGGCTGTCTGCTTACTTTAGATTTGTGCGTGAGCTTGCACTTGCCTGTAGTTGTGTTAGCTGCCTGACGACGTGAAGTAATGCAGCAATTTCGTTGCAATAAAGCCGAGTGGCAGCAGTTTAAGACGCTGCTCGGTGCATGCATAGACGATGTCACACTTATGTAGCGGCATAGTGGGCCAGAGTAAAGGAATTTGTGATATATATTTTTTTTTATTATTTGACTTTTTTTATTTTATAATTTTTATTTTTTTTTTATTATTCGTGTTAATGATACAAAATTAATATTTTTGTATAAATAATTTTGACATTTCAATAAAAAAAAAAATAAAACATAATGGAAATGGAATATTAAACAAGATCAAATACATAATTCATAAAATCCAAAATTAATTTAAATAAATTATAGAAAGACAAGTTTGTAAACAAAAAAAGATAATAATAATAAAAATATATAAAAATAAAATGAAATAATTTTCAGCAGCATGTTTACCGATATCTTGTTATGTATTATAGCTAAAATTAAAATAAATTGCCAAAATGTTTCGCTTAATTATCTACCATAAAAGGCTACATCAGCTTAAAGTTTTTCAAAATTTTTTTTTATTATTAATATTTTATAATTTTAATAAATAATGAAATATTTTAATTTTGTGAAATGCTTTTTTTAATAATATCTTATTATACATATTATTTTACTTTATTTTAATTTTACGAAATGTTTTTTAATCAGTTTTGTTTTAATTTTTTTTTTATTTTATTTAAATTTTACTAAAGGTTTTTTCTCAATTTTTAATTTTAAATATTTATTTTATTTTATTGTAATTTTGGGGAAGTTTATTTTTAATAAATATTTTTTTTTTTTTAGTATTTTAATATTATATATTTTTTAATTTTTCATTTATTTTATTTGTTTTTTTGCGAAATATGTTTTAATAATTTTTATTTTTTTATTAATATTTTATTTTATAATTTTTTAAATTAATTTTGTTTTAATTTTACTAGGCCTTTGTCGAGAATTTTTATTTTTTATTTTTATAATTTTTTAAATTAATTTTGCTTTCATTTTACCAAATCGTTTTTTAAGAATTTTTATTTTTTATTTTTTAATTTTTAATATTTTATAATTTTTTCTTATTCTTTTTTATTTTAATGATTTTACGAAATTTATTTTTAAAATATTTTTTTAATTTTTATTTTTTATATTTTATAATTTTTGTTATTTGTTTTAGTTTTGAGAAATGTGTTTCATTATTATTTTTTCATTATTTTATTTGTTATATTTTATATTTTTTTATTTATTTTATTTATTTTATACATATGTTACGAAGTGCCTTTTGTTTTTTTTTATAATTGTGTTATTTTTAATATTTTATAATTTTTTTTTTATTTATTTTATTCTTATTTTACGATATGTACATTTTTTATTTATATATTTTATTTTTTTTTTATTAAATTTTTTCACTTTAATTTTTTTGGTTTTAGTATTTAATAATTTTTTAATTTTTAATTCATTTTATTTAAATTTTTTGAAAGGCTTTTTGATATTTCTTGTTTTTTATGTCGAATATTTTAAAATATATTTTATTAATTTTATTTTAAATTTTCGAAATGTTTTATTAAAATATTTTTTTTTTAAATTTTTAGTATTTTTTAATTTTTTATTTACCATATTTTAATTTTTCAAAGAGTTTTGCCTTATTTTTTTAATTTTTAAATTTTTAATACTTATATATTTTTTTTTTAATTTTTTACGAAATGTATTTTAATTTTTTTTATTTAATTGTTTATATATTTTTATTTTTAATATTATATAATTCCCAATTCCTTTTATTTTTTAATTTTTAATATTTTATAATTTTTTTACTTACTTTATTTCTATGTAACGATTTTGTTTTTAATATTTTTATTTTTAATATCCTTATTTTGTTTTTTATTTTTACATTATAAATTTTTTTAAAAGGTTTTTTATATTAATTTTAAGATTTTTTTCCTCTTAATATTATTAAAATTCTATAATTTTTAAAATATTTAATATCTTTATTTTGGTTTATTATTTTTGCATTATAAATTTTTTTTATATTAATTTTACGAAATATTTTTTTTCTCTTAATATTATTAAAATTTTTTAATTATTAAAATATTTATTTATATATTTCAATTTTACGAAAATTTTTTTAATATTTTTTTTTTCAGTTTTAATATTTTATATTTTTTAATTTTTATTATTATATATTTCAATTTTAGGAAAATTTGTTTTGAAATATATTTTTAAAATGTTGTCATTTTAAAAACTTTATAATTTTGAATTATATACATATATATTAATTTGTTTTTTGTTTTTTACTTTTATGAAATTTTTAAAAACTAAAACCTGGTATTCTTGGTAACTTGGTCATGGAACTATATAGGCACACTGTGCCTGGCACAAATCTCTACATTTTACAGCTAATGCAGTTGACTTGCTGCCGCTTTAAGTCACCACACACACACGCACGTATAAGGGCAACTGAGGTATGCAAGCGTAGGTAGTGCTTGCTGCTTAAAATGCGACTTTTACGCACATTCGAAAGCCGCTGAATGCCAACTTTGTCACTCATACGCCACGTTGCACATTTTCATTTGGCTAAAAGAGCGCTAAAGCAATGTCTTTGCGGCAGGAATAACAGCAAATAGTGTGCGTAGTTATACCTACATAAGCATATTTATAATGTAATATAACTGTGCTGCTTTATACCGCTAAGCGAAGGCCACACATACAAGTATACACACATATACGCATGGCTGGCTCACACACTTGCAGTGCAGTTAAATCATTTTTAGCTTGCTTTTATTAAGTTAAAATAGATGACTTTAAATAAATCTTCATTCATCTACAACTGTCTTCGGAGACGTTGTCATGCGGCAGCTCAAGGATCTAAATCTGTATTTGGAAGTGCTCAAACTTTAAAGCGCATGGGTTTGTGGGTTTGCATGTCAGAGCTCCCCTTGGCTATGCCGGCGTTGTTGGCTCGTGTTGCTAAAGAGCTCCGTTTGCTACTAACATTATGCCCACATAATATGTTGGTGTGTGTGTGTTTGTAATTGTATGCAGTATGCTTTTATTCAACCAACTGTTTGACCGGCTGGCTGTCTTACTGTGGCCTCACTGCTTGCCACTGCCACTTAGTTTGATGAATTGCTGCGCCATAATTCAGGCTAAAAAGCTGTTGGCAGCAACAAGCAGCCTCAGTGCAGGCACAGCACTACTGCAACTTGCAACATATGTTTGTATGTATTTATTTATATGCATATATACTTTTATTTCATACATTTCTAACGCTCAGCGTTGAAGTTGCAAGTTGCTTGCAGCATGCGACTGAGATCAGTTGCCGGCTCGAGGGATGCGCGTTGCAAGCAGATTTGCAATTTCCTGTTGCTTAATTAAAGTGTACAATTTTAATGCGCAGCGTTGAATTGCATAAACTAAATAATAACAAACAACAACAACAAAAGAAAGTTGAAAGCAAGACGGAAATAAGAAAAATGGTTCCCAACAAATTGTAAACCGAGCTAAGGGGAACGCAGCGGAAAGTAGCTGAGTTGCAAGCAGTTGTTGCAAGGCAAAGCTAGGGCAAATTAAATAAAAGAAAACTGTAAATGGAAATGGCAGCAGGCAGTAGTCAGCGGAAATGGCACAAAGTGAGGCAGAAACGAAAATGTAATAGCATTTGCAACAAACACAAACGTCTGCGGCACGAAATATAAAGAAAATAAGATAAATGAACACATAGCAAAACAAATAACAAATTAACGCCGCAGAATGACAGTGGCACAACAGGCTGCAAAAAACATAAAAAAAAAAACTGCAGCCACAAAGCTCCAGCAGCAAAATCCCGCAAAAGCACTGCACTTAATGATTGCTTTGGTTAGCAAAAGTAAGCAGCTTTTCGCCTGCGCTTTTGATGATGGAGCTACACTCCTGTTGCATAATTTTGGGAGGTCACTTGTTGCGCACTAGATAAGTGCTAGTAGACCGGTGAAAGCATAAATGAGTGGTTGCTTTAAATAATTGAAGCGTCTTTTAGGCGCTTAATGTGTGGCACATCCTGCATTATCTGCTGGTCTGGTTGCCTTTTAACTCACTGTTTAAGTTATTGTGTTGTAAAATAATAATTTATTTTAATTCTAATTTCTAACTAAATTTCGTGTGCGAAATCGCTGCGAATGTTGGAAAAGGCTTACAGTGATTCCGTTTTATCAAAAATAGAAGCCTACAAGTGCTACACAGAATTCAAAGATGGTCCAGAGATTGTTGCAGACATGCCTCGTTCTGGACAAACTTCGACCTCTTCAGATGAAAATAACTAAACATTTGATACTTTCGGAATTTGGAAGCTTCAATGCAGTGAATACTCTCCCGTCCTATTGTGATATTTTCGGTAAGAAGCTTAACTTGATTTCGAATATTTTTGGACATTAAAGAAGCTCTTTTGTGCTCATAGCGCCTTTTTGTTTGACTCAAATTCTGTAAAGTGGAGGTGATGCCTAAATGAAGTGGAAAAAAGTGAACGATATGGCGCTTGAAAATCGTCAGACAAGTGCTACAGAGAAGGTAGGAGTGCTCGAAATCTCTCGCGTTTCTTTTAGAATGATTTTGGTGGATATTTTGGGTATAAAACGCGTTCTTGCTCGACTCTTTCTGATAAAGTTAAGTTTTTTCAAAAATAATGCTGTAAACAGATCTCTTTAGACATGCTTGATCGTGCGAATTCCATTCCCACATTCCTAAAGAGCATTATACCTGTCGACAAGATATGGGTTTTTTGAGTTTAACATGCAAACAGGTCAACAACTATTGGAATGGAGGGGAAAACTAGCCGAAACTAAAAACCCACGCCGAAACCGCTTAAAAAATCAAGCTGACGCTCTTTGTTTTTTCGATATTTGAGGTTTGGTGCATAAAGAATTTGTTGCGGAGAGATAGATGGTCAATAAGGATTTGGCCGTATTGAGACAATTTCTTGCGCGCTTCTGTTGAAAAGAGTCGGAATTGTGAAAGAACAATTAATGCATTTTACACGATGACAATGCGCCATCGCATCGAGCCTAGAGTGTGACCGAATTTAAAACAAAAACACAATGAAAGCCATCGACCAACTACCGTTTTCACCAGATTTGGCTCGGTGTGTTTGTTTCTTGTCCCCAAACTGAAATTGTCGCTTCGCGGGACCTGTTTTTAGTCGATCGAAGAGTTGAAACACAATTGACTGAAGGAGTTGAAGACCATCCCAAACAGTGCTTATGAAAAGTTTTTCGAGGACTGCAAAAATCGTTACGTAGTATTACATCAGGTGGGGACTACTTTGAAGGCGACGAAATAAATATTGGCTAAATATTTTGTGTTTGGTTAACAATTTTCTGGTATTTTTTTGTTGTAATGACAGACTGTATAGTCAAGAAAAAGCATGGACGTGTTAATTTATGAAAAAAAAAATATTTTATGAAACTTTCATATGTATATGTATATACATTGTACACATTACACAGAATGATGCAATTTGGTCAATAATATGTCCAGTCACCACCGGCTTCGCCTGGGTCCATGAGGCATGCTTTCTACGAATTTGACGGCATATTCTAGTAGCAAGGATCTCCAGATCCGACAAATTTTGAAGCTTCTGCTTAATATATGCCCACACATTTTCAATAGAGTTTGCATCGGGCGACTGCGACGGCCAAACCAATGTAGCGATGCCAGATTGATTTTTGCACTGAGTACAGAACTTGCTGCGGTGTTTAGGATCGTTGTCATCATGCAAAATTCAATCTTCATTTTTTCTAATAAACCATTGTTTGGCAGATGGCAGTAAAGCCTTTTTGTAGATTTTTATAATTTTCTCGGAAATTAGGTTGCCAGTAAAGAGGTACAAAGCGTCAAATCCCTGCTTTGAGAAGCAGCACCAAAGACGCACCTTTATTCCATGTTTTACGGTCCGTTGAACAAGCCTCTTGGTGGAAGTTGACCAGACTTGTGTGAGGACAGAACGTGCCCATATAGAACATTCATCAACAAAAATAAATTTTTCAAAATCTTTATCAATACTCTCATGCGCCCAAATGAGTTGCTTTGTCACAAGTTTTTCAGTCAATAGAGGCTTCTTCATTGTGTTGCGCCATTTGAGATCATGATTATGAAGAAGGGTTCGGATAGTTTCGTAATATATATCTAAATCTTTTGCCATTAATTTTGCTTGTCCTTGTCGCAGTGTTAAAGCTGGATTCCGCGAAAACAGATTGACTATCCTTCCTTCATCTTTTTTGTTCACTTTTCCTATCGAACCATGTTCTGGTAAATCATCGACATTTTTAGCCACTATATATCGCTGTATTCACTTCTGTACAAATGCTTTCGACTTTCTTATATGTTTAGCAGCCGCTGAATACGACATTTTGGGGCCTTTTGGGTGGATGCAAAGGAACACAGCTTCGTAGCTCGACGCGTACTTAGCACTCATGGCGTTTAACGTGATCCTCTTTCAAAAGATCAACGACAACTGAACCTTGGTTGATAACGCATCAAGGACAAAGCTTCCTTCTATCGGCTCGCGAAGGAATTAGAGCGAAACCTTTCAGTAACTGTCAATAAAGTCGACCACGCTCTTACTTGACAGACTGTAAGTGTATTACATCAAGTGGGCACTACTTTGAAGGCGACAAAATAAATATTGATTAAATATTTTGTATTTTGTTAACAAATTTCTGGTATTTTTTTGTTACAGTGTATATATTTATTCAGTATAAATATAATATTTATTCAATAAATCTTTTCGGCCGAACTTTTTTGGAAATTTTATTTACTAAATAATCCAGTAAAGTATTACTAATAATTACGAAGTTTTCGATTAACTGCTACTACGTCAATGCACATGCTAAATTGACTGTATATCAAGGGTGACTCAAAATTAACGCAAAATTGGAATTAAATATGATTGTGTTTCATTTCATCTTTCCTCCTTTCAAGCATGCGTGTTGTAGGTTTGTTTTAATAGACTTCTGATTTTAAATAACACAATAAAAATAAATCTAGTGACATTAGATAACTTCATTTTCAAAAGTTATGGTCCAATTATACTTCTAGCCATTTCGAGTGTAGCTCCCAAGCTTTTACTACTTTTGAAATTTTGTTCAATAGTGAATATATGAGCCGTATTCTCTTGTGTTGTGTTTTACTAAGCCTAGACTGTCAGCTGTCGATTTGTTTTTTTTTTTTTGTTTTGAGAGATGTGAAGTCTTTACTAAATAAATGACGGCAAGTTTAAATCTTGCGTTAATTTTGGGACACTTTTTATAACGTTTCTCAATATAGCGTCAAAATTAACGCTGATTAATGAATTTTCCACGAATCAACAGCACTTTCATTCAATGTCAAAATAGTCAAAAAAGCAAGAATACTTTATACACTAGCTTTATTTGAGTTACGACATCTTCAACAGACAAAAAAATATATCTACAACGCCTGTAAGTATGCAAAGACTAAGCGCGTGTTGCAAACAAAGCAAAGCCAGTTAGAGCACACAAATAAACATATATGTATATGTGTAAATATATGTGCATATGTATGTTTATTTATAAAGGTTTTATCATGCAATAACTGCCTACACTGCCGTTAGACGCAAAGCCTTCGCAACAGCCCTGAACCAACGGAGGTACCTTTGTACCACTGGCCTACTCAACTACGTACGAGTCGCACGCACACACCCACTTTCCAACAAACAATTTGCTACGCGCGCTGCATCATTCACACACATATAGCCGACACGAAACTTTGCCGTTGCATAATTGTAGGCGGCTTTAACTTTGTGTTGCAAGCAGCCGCGTTTAGTTGCGCACACTTTGCCATACATATTTGTTTGATAATTTTTTGCGGCTTTACATTTTTCATTTGTTGTACTTGCTGTTGCACGGCTAGTAGTGTTTTGCAGCAGCAATTTACCGCTAAATGTGGCATGTGGCGCAAAGAAAACTAGGTAACAGTAATGTTGGCAAAAGTGAAAAAAATATTTGTTTTTCTTCTTTTTTGTTGCTGTTTTGCAATATAACTGTAATAGAAATTAATTCAGGGCCAACAAATATGCGTTGCAAACTTTGTGACGCTCCTTTGCCGCACTTTACTTTGATGCTTTGCTGTTGCTATTGTTCACTCGGTTGCCTATAAAGCTTTGTAACTGAAAATTGCCGCAACGGCGCCCACCAACGCCATCAGCGCCCCGTCTCTCACCCTCAACGCTCGCTGGTTGTTGATTATTTGTGTTTGCGCTTTGCGTTTCGAGTTTTTCGCTTTGTGCCACAAAGTTGCTTAACACCTGGCTGCGCGGCTCGCTGCCGCTCAGCATGTTGCACTTTTACACTGCGAGTTATTTTTTCATTTTTCCATTTTCCTGTTAGTGCATTAGTGTGCTTTTGAAATTAATTACATGGAAAATTGACTTGCAGATTTTCAGTTTGTTTATGTATTTATATGTTTGTTGTTGTTGTTTTTTGTTTGTTTGTGGGTTTCGCCGAACGTGGGCAAAGTTCTCGAAATATCAAAAATACTTGAAACTCAAGTGCCACGCGGCGTTCCTCGAGAGTTTATATTGGTTGTAAAGTGGTAATCCATGTTGAATGGAGAGTGGTGTAGATGTGTGCGTGTGCACGGCATTTTCAGGCTTGAGCCTAGGCTATGTGACTCGCTGTAACCACAGATTAGAGTACTCAGTGCTCTTTAGCTTGCGTTTGCCTTTCAGTCTGCAAATGTTTAGCGGAGTATGCCTATGAAATACCAAAGAAGAGTCTGTCATTAGCTTCGCTCTAACTCAGCACGTTCTAGCTCGTGGTTTTCAGTGATAAGAGATGATACACTTTTATACTCGGAATTAAGTTTCTCACGAAAATTTCAAAACCTAGAAGGAATCGTATAAAATACATAATAAATGATCAGCATGACCAGCCGAGTCGATTTAGCCTTGCCCGCGTGCTAGACCCTCAGTTATTGAGATATCGATCAGAAATTTCTCATCGTGCTGTTCTCAGCGAGAGAAAATATCTGACTACAAGGGAGCGTTTGACTACCTAAGTTTATATCGAGTAGTGAGACGGCTGTAGAAGCTTGGCTATCCGCTAATTACACTTTGGCGGAGTTATTTTCCGGACAGAAAGGGCTCTCTAGTCGGCATGAATGGGAGTGTGAAGATTGGAGTGGTTCGTGGGTGTCCGCAGGGTTACATCTGTAGTCCATATATTTGGTAGCTTATGACGAAGTCTCTGCTTAGGCAGCTCGGACGACCTTCTTCTTCTGGCCGAAGGTAGCTCGAGGTGTGAGTAAGTGCGAGAGGGAGAAAACTCTTAGAGATTGTAAATACTTGTGGTTTAGACGTGGGTGTGGACATATCGATGGAAAAAACGGTTATAATACTGCTTAAAGGCAGATTGTCGCCGATTCGTCCACCGATTGTTCGGGTGAAGGAGGGTGGAGTCAGCATTAGGTATGTGACGCCAGTAATTTTGCGGAGTGTTTGGGGATTCAAACGTTGTGCTGTTCGCACCATATATCGCGGCTTGTTTGTGGTCTGTGCCAATTATGGAGCCGTAGTATGGTAGGAATTCAACGGATGCCATGCAGGTTTTGTTAGGTGTCTGCATGCTGCTGTATTGTTAAGAAGGACCTTGAGCGTGTCATTGCAAAGGAACGGCTGGATTTCCGATGTGATGTGGAGAGGGAGGGACTTCTAAGGAGCAAGTGGCTTATAGATGATAGGGGCGGGTGTAGGTGGCAAGACCGCTGGGACAATAGTCCTAACGGTCGAGTAACTTATGAATACATTTGGGATGTTGGGTTTGATGACGGTAACTCAGTAACTCAGACTTCAGATTTGGTCTGAGTATGGGGTTTCTGCTTTTAAGGCGGTATTTTTGCCCGATTTGCTTGGATATTAGGAATCTGGGTGGTATGGAGATTAGCTTGACTGATGGACGGCTTCTCGAGAAATATAGTGGTGGTTGTGCTTAAAAGCTGAATGCGGGAAGAACTGATAATTGTCAGTTGAGTGTGGAGTTGCATTGCAACCGGTTGCCGGACTCAAAGCACGGCAGTGGTTTTAGATGGACCTCGAACCCAACCAAGGGGGTTACTGTGTCCATTCCACACTGAAATGTATTGAACTGTGAACTGATGAAAAATTGCTGACAAATTATGTGAACAAGTATGAAGTTGTTTTTGTCGTAGTGTTAGTAAAAATTGCCCAAACAACTTTGAGGAAGTCTACCGATTTGAGTGTAGACTTTTCATAATTCTAATTCAACCAAGGCATTTCTCTCGTTCTTAAAGCTGAGCTACTGCCATTTTTGTGCCCACTGCATGTTTGTGGCAATAATTACTACCTCAAAAAATGTTCAAGAAATGCAGTTGTTGAAGATATCACATTTCATGACTAAATACCTTTAAAACCAATTTGTCAAACTAGCTAATGTACTGAGCGATACACACAAAGCAATTCCTTCACTTAAATGAAATATGAGCTAAAGCTTAACTAAAGCGGCAAGTTAGTAAGTGAAATGACGCGACAGTACGCGTGGGTGAGTGAAAGGTTACGGTGTGCAGCTAAATATGTACAACAACAACTACAAAGACCGAAACAGGCTTAAACCAGCAAAATACCTAAAAGTAAGCTGAAGCAGAAGTGGAGAGCGCTTGCCAAGCAAAAACGCTATTTATGCTGGCAAGAGCCGCTAAGCGAGCGGAAAAGGGTGGAAGCATACTAAAAGTCAGAGGTTGTGCGCAGCTTGGGCGAAGTCAAAGGATATGCGCATACCTGCCTGCCTGACTGGCTGGCTGACATACAAGCGAAAGCGATCAACGTGCAGCTAAGTGCGACGCATAAATATTTATGCAAATGCGTTAATGGAAATCCGTTGAATGAAATATCTATGCAATTATGTGTGGATGTGTGTGTGTGTGTGCTTTGCGATGTGATGTGTGTTGTGTGATGCTTGTTATGTATATGGGCTTTTATGGCTTATTTGAATGGATGTGTTGCGTTTCCAGCATTGAAGCTATGTGAATGTACACACATACATTCTTGCATATAGTTAACTGTAAATACCGTTATGTATTTATATGTGTGCGTAAAGGTATAGGTTGCAAATCCCAGTGGAATGGCATAAGCCCATTACAAATATGACACCTCAAATATGGGGGCGGATGACGTGGGTTTGGGTGAGTGAAAGAACATTTCAGCGTGTGTTTGTGTGTGTATAAGATAACCGTAGTTTGTTGCACAACCGGCAGCAGCGAGCAAAAGGTGCGTTCATTACGCTAGGTAGTTAGCGACACAGACAGACAGATATTTCTTTTTTTGAGTGCCTTTGGCATAACTGTTGCCAGACAACAACGTGGGTAGATGGAAATACACTAATAGGTGTCGCTGTGTCTGGGAAATATCAAACAGAATACGAAGTTAATTTTTATGACGCGTCAAAATTGCTCTTTGCTTTGTAGTCTGTGCTTGCTGCAGAGGGCTGCCGTACCATTGCCATTGATGGCGTTTGAGTGAGGTATTCGGTGCAATCAGGTGCTTGGTCCAAATACATTTGTTATACACATATTTATATATATATATATACATACACATTTTTACATTTGCAATATCATACCTTAAATTTTTTGTTGTGTTATGTATTTGGTATGTATTTTGTGTGCCACCACTCAAGTGAAATGTATACAGTTCGCTAATTGATACGGCAGAACTCATACAGAAAATATCCCTGTGTAGCAAAGAGACTTTCAAATTGCATAAATTAGTCTCAGTTGTTGTAATAAAGTACTTGCTGAGTAATACAACGCTTTTCATTTTCTTTTCATGTGAACAATTATTTGATATTGTTTTATGTGCAATATCTTCTTCAAAAATGATTATGCAGGGTTAACCTTGCTTTTTTGTGTTTGGCTGTGGGAATAATGTCAGAAATTGTGTGCGTTGGGCGCTCTCCCGTTTGTAATGAGGATAAGTACAATGTTATCTGATTTAGGTTGCTAAATAGCCCTCATTCCAAACGACTATGAGGGACTTTGTTCATAATTTTAATATTCTTATAATTATTCTTCGAAATCCAAGACAATTCCTTCAGGTTGATCCTTCTTGGCCGCAATATACCTGCGCCAACGTTTTTTCCAATCCTCGAAACAATTGTTAAAGCCTATTTCTGGAATAACCAATTTCTGGAATAACAAATTTCTGGAATAACCATTTAAGCTCTTCAAATGACTCAAAATGATTTCCCTTCAGCAGTCGTTTGAGTATATTGAACAACCAGAAGTCAAACAGAGCTAAATCAAGCGAATACGCTGGTTGCGGCACGATTTTGGTTGAAAATTTAGGGTAAAATTCATGAAAAATCAATGCAGTTTGTCACAGTGTATTGTCGTGGTGCAAAAACCAAAAGTTGTCGGCACATAATTCCGCGCAAACGACGCATAACACACAAGTAGAAGGAATTCAGAGTGCACCACACCTCGATAATCTAAAAAAACTATCAACATATGTATACTTGATGTGTAATCACTGATTTTTTCGGTTTCGGCTCACCTTTGCCACAATATTCGGCCGACTGATCGTCTGTTTCTGGGCCATAAGCCTAGATCCAAGACTCATTGTCAGCAATAAAACATTTCATAATGCCTGGTAGTCGAAAAGCATTGTTTCAGAGAAGTTAATGCGATGCTCTTTCTCGAAAATATTGCGTGATTTTGGAACCAACCAATCGTGCTTTCACTATTCTTGGACCAAATTAACTTTCAAAATGGTTTTCACTTTCAAAATGGTTTTCACATCACACCAATGATGCCAGGGAGATTTCTGACAGTTAATCATCGATTGTTAAACACCAATTGTTTTATTTCATTGTCGTGTTAATCATCAGTTGATGTTGATGTTCGTACTGTGTGCGGTTCGTGGTGAACGTTCTCGATCCTCTTTGCATAAATTGTACCAATGAAAAACACTTGCACTTGCGGCAGATATTTATTTCGTATTTCAATGAAATTTCCTAAATTTTCGAATATGACAAGGAACTTTAATAACAACTGCGCAAGCAAGCCAAAAAGTATTTTATAATACATTTGGGCAAACTTTAGGCTTTGTAGCGCCTGAATGTATGCTTCAGTGTGGCTTGGATTGAGTAATACAGGTCCATCACTTTCTCTGCAGCCTATTTTTTAGCGCTACGCATTACGTTAGTGATCTTTGCCATTATATGGCATATGTGAGTAACCGGTAGTTTATCTGGTAAATGCACAAATAGTTGTTGTCTATGTGAGTATTGCATGAGCATACTATATATGGGGTATTCCATACCAAAACGACCATTTGTGAAACCGACCACTTTAGATTTTGCTGAAACTTATCCATCCTTTTCTACCCTTTGAAAAACATTTTGAAGAATTTTTTCAAAATTTTTCGTCCAACTTCAAAAAAATTATGAAAAATGGCTTTTTTATTTTCAAATAGTCATACCTTTTATAGAAATTGACTTCTGGGGACCTTTTTTTAAATTTTTGTTTTTGAATGAACTTTTCGAAAAAAAAAACACGAAAAAAATTTAACACGATCAATTATATAAAATAATCGGTTTTTTTTCAAGTAAAATCGTCATTTTTTTAGAATTTCGCCATGTTTTTTTCTGTTTTTTGTTTTTTAAAAACTTCAATTAATTGGACAACTATCCCTGCTAATCCCGGAGTGGGTAGATTTTTTTTTATTTTTTTTTTATTTATTTAAAAAAAATTGTCAAATTTTCAAAAATGTTTTTTCCGTAAACTTTGTATAATTATAATTTTTGTAGCAGTACTGATTTTAAACCACCACGATAAACTTTAAATTTTGCGCTGAAAAATATTGTATTTATTTTGTGATCAGATAATATGGACAAGTGACGTAAAGACCCGAGAGATGAGGAAATCAGTGAATTTTTTGACGAATTTGAAGAAATGAGATTGGATTGTGCTGAAATATCTTCCGACTTAAAAACGATTGAGAACGATACCGAAGATTCTGCTCATTCCATGCATTTGATTCCGACGAGGCCATACCATTGTCCAATACATTTCCTTAAAGCAGCTTTATTAGGCAGTAATTTTTAGGTTGAAAATATGCAGCCATTCATTTGGAGTTTTTTTTCAGCTTTTTGGCTAATGACATAGTCAATTCATATGTTTTATATAATTTAACAAAACAACCCTCCTAAAAGCATCATAATTTTCAGCTTGAAATAATTGAAGGGTTCCTATCAAAAACAGATATTCCACTATGTCTATCGGAGGTAAAACTTGCTTCAAGGAGTATCATAAAGTTGGCATCAGCGGCAGTGGTCTATAATTTGTATAAATTGAAGCTATTATTGCTGTCTTTTCAAAATTTTTTTGTTTTGTTTTTTTAATTTTTATGTTATATTAATTGTCTCCTAAACTTTAAAAGCGTTTTTCTCGAAACTACTTTTTTTGAGGTGGTTGACATGATATCTCAAGTTTTACTGAACCGATTCCTTTGAAATTTGGTGTATATTTTCTTTATACAATGCTCTATCGTGTCTGTCTTGGATTTCCAAAAATTTCGATTTGAAATATTTTTAAAAAATTCAAAAATTCGAAAAAAATGGGTCAAAAAAAAGTTTTTTTCAAGTCGACGCCAGTTTGTTATTTATTTTATTTTTTTTTTTTTGAAATGGCCAACACGATAACGACATACTTACTATTGAAGAATCTTCTTGGTTTTTGTGTTTTAGATCTCTATAAGGGTTGAAATTACGTCAACAAGGACGCATCGTTTTTTTTTTTGAAGCCCCCCGTATATCGACGAATTTTGGTTTTTTCTTGCAATTTCTGTTTTTATATTACTAAAATGTCAATAAAAACCTATAAAAAAATTGATAGTAAATATGTTTTTAATCTTTTTTTCCCTTAGTTTAAAAAATGCCTAAAATTCATGCGTCTAGACCAGAATACCCCTTAATAATAATTGCCGAAGGTAGTAAAATGTCCTGTATTCGAGCTTGAATTTGAGTTCAGCATATTTACTTATGGTCTACTCACATTAACGAATATGTACGACAGAGCGTATTAGTGATATTTGGAAGGGGAGCAGCAATGAATGCATCACAGTTAAAAAATAGTAAAGCCCTCGAATCCACTGTAATAGGGTTGACTAAATTAGCTGTAGCCTCCAGTAGGCATTGCAAGACATTTCTAAGTTAGGGAAGACTGAACAAAGAACACTTCAATAGCAGTGAATACACTAAAAAAAATGGAGTAGCACGGCATATTTTTTGCGGTTTAAGTGAATTAGTATGGAGTTTAGCGTATGTAAATCAAAGCAATGGGTTAACCAATACACTCAGTAACCGCCGTTGCAAGCACAAAACTTCCACGAACAAATTGAGCGCAGCAGACTGCCAGTCCACCGTCGTCTACTGCGAGCTACAACGTGCATTTTGTGCATGACACCGCAAGCAAATTCAATTATCTGTGCAAATATTATGCAAATAGCGAAATCTTTGCCGCGCACACATGCAGATGCACGCATACAGACGCGCAGAAAGACGCGCGTAGGCGAACTAGCAAGCAGATGCCTCCATACCCACACATATACTGAGACAAGTCTGCGATTTCTGCTGCCGCAGCTATGAGCAAAAGATTTGAATATCAACGCGCAAATCGGCAGACAACCACAAACGGTTGCACACAAATTGCACGACACAACAGCAATAAGAAATATAAGAAGTTGTAAGTATGTGCGGTAGAAGGGGGGAACCACCTTTCAAGCCATGTGCTTTTCTCAGACAGTTTTGGCCTTAGTCACTGTGAGCAGCGGCAAATGGTCTGCAGTGTGGGGTAATGTATTCAAGCGCCTAAATGTATGCTAACAAAAGCGGCAGCAGTGCCCTTTAGTAAATACACATGCCAAGTAGCGTACGCGGCAAAAACTCCGCCGAGTAGCAATCGGATTTTGTGACTGCGTGGCAGCAACGTTGCCTGCGGCTGTTTTTGTTGTTAGATCTTATGTTGTAGCGATTTTTTGGCTTGTTTTTGCTTGCTACTTTACTTGTGTTCCTTGAAGATTTCGTGCGCTTGAAAATGCGCTGCGCACCGGAAGCGGAAATAAGCGCGCGAGCGGCATGTTAACTCGTCATGGGCTTGCCACTGCAATTGAACGGTTTTTAGTGGCTTGGTTGAGAGTGTGTGTGTGCGCAGACAATATACTAAAGATGTGTGTGTTTGTGTGGCATTAGAAGGTAAGGTATGCTTGTGTGTTTCTGTTTGTGTCTGCATTTTTCTACGCCACTTATTCAAATTGAACGACGAAAAAGCTTGAAAATTGAAAATTACATGCAACTTGTCGATTGAATTTTGTATTTATGCCGGCAGGCTTGGGTAAGAGGTTGATCAATTGAAAGCAGTGGTTAAGAAGTGATTGTAAGTTTGGGGTTAAAATGTGAATAAAGTAAAATATATATAGAAAGAGATGGAGTTAAAAGATTTTAACTATTCTTGTGGGATTTAAGGCCTGTTTTGATTTTTAAGCATGAAATGTAAAAACTGAGGATCCTCATTCCAAGTATTTGGCAATTGTATCGATAGTGAGGCCACAGAGTATGTCTAAAGCCGCGTCAAGCGTAGGCATCCTAAACGATGAAGAAACTGGTCTGTGCGTGGCTTTTTGGCCTACAAGATTAAGTTAACCTAAACTATATGAATTGTTAAAATAATATTGACCTTTCCATCGTAATAATGTAACAAATATTGTTATAAAATCCAAGAAGTCTCTAACCGAAATTTGACTATACATACAAGCGAAGATTGCTATTGATCCCAACAGCATTTATTGCCTTTTGGCCATGATCACTGTTTGATAGAATTCTTCCAACTTCCAAGTTTTCGTTACATTAATTGCGAGGAACGAAGAAGTAAGGCTGAGTTTGTTCGAAGGGAACGAAATAAAAATGTATGACTCCTCTTTTATGAAAGGAGCGAATATAATTTTTTTATAAGTCATATCTTTTTATCGTTACCTAAAATGCAAAATAATAAAACATCACTTTTCATAAGTTTACAGGCGAATAAAAAGCAATAACCAATATATAACCATTTTATAACCAAAACTCAAATTTTGTTTGAATGTGAGGGGTTTCTATTATACTTATGTTCAAACAAAATTTGAGTTTTGGTTATAAAATGGTAATATATTGGTTATATATGGGTTACATATTGGTTATATAGGTTATATAGTAGTTATATCTAACAACGGAAGCTGAAAATTTTATTTTATGTTCCACATGTCTATGTATATGATGTAGTGAATTGTATGCAATAAAAAAATCAATTTCGATTTTTTTGGTGATACGTTGCCTTGCATGGTGACGCTTATTATACTTGTATATTCCGATAGCCGCAAAATATTTTTGAAAACAAAAAAAGAATAATTTTTCAAACCACTTTAATGTGTTTTAAATACCATAAAAATGGAGTTGAATACTAAAATGTGATTTTAAAATGTTATGTATAAAGTCAAGGTCACATTGCCCAAGTACAGAATAAATACAGAAATGTTCACACCTTCAAACTACCTTTAGGAAATGATTTTTTCATATTTTCTACGTAGTTGAAAAACTTTAATAATAATTTCCACAAGCAAGTTCTTTAAAGACCAAAATTTTCGTACTTCCTAACTCATTACACAGCAATAAACACGGACACATTTCAATTACCAGTGATGAAACATACCAAAACTGTCATGTTACCATTTATATGCCCATCAGTTGTTGACAGCTGACTGCAAACAGTCGTAATACAACAATATTGCTTGCTATATGGCGTAATATTACCCAAAGGATGTTTAACATATCATCAGGCGCAACGTGAAATGAAATATTCCAACGCTAGCTAAATTCATAGACACAGAGCAAAACGCGCTGAAGCGAAAATGCACATTAAGACACATTGAAGCGAGTGCGCCGAGTGTCAATGTTGGCGATGGCAAGGCCAAGGCAAGGCCTTTTTATGTATGTATGTATGTATGTATAGCAGTTGAGTTAGGAATACAAGGACGATGACTGATAGACAGCTGGCAGACGGCATGCAGACAAACGAAGAAACCAAGCACTAGCTTGCTGGATATGTGAGAAAATGGTTTGAGTTTATGAGCACATTTGCGTATGAAAATATTTCCTAATATGTGTGTGTACGTGCGCCAGCTATTTGCGTGGCAAAGGCAGACAAACAATCATACACATGACTTAATCGCAAATCAACTTGGGATGCATCAATACGCGCCACAGAAATTAGACGCGATACGATGGGCAATGGTGGCGCTACATAGCTCGAGACGAGCAGTTGGATAGCGAGAGAGAGAGAGCGTGAGGGTATGTGTGTCAGCATTAGTATGAGGCTGAACATTGGCAGCTGATTGCGCAAATGGTTTATGTATCAAAGCATTCGGTTAAGGCGGTATTGGTGGCGGTGTGGCAAGCTATCAAATCAAATACAGTCAAGTCGCGCTACAGCTGTTTATACTTGTGTGCGTGTGTGTGTGTCTCAATAAAGTTATAACCAATGCAAAAACATTTGAAGACACTCGCTGATGCATTTCATAAGTATTTGCTGCAATATATATGTACATATGTATATTGAAATTGTCGGCATACGCGTGTGTGTGCTGGATTTTGTATGTATGATGCTTTTGCTTTCTCTCGTACGATTTTTTTTTTGTGTTTTTATATGAAAATTACACTGCAGAGAAATTATTGAATTATTTGCATGATTTGATTGCTTGACATGTCGTCAGCAACAGCATATACAAACTACATAGTTCTGTTTTGCTGTTGTATATATTATATAACATATTATTATACATATATATGTATATTACAATATAAAATAGTTAAATGTGTTACTGCTTGCATTATTGACCCTTTGCTTCATTTACATGTGGTTGCGAAATGTACAGTGCATGTAATGAGTATTTAAATGATGACAGTGACACAATAATGGTCCAAAGGCAATAAAGTGATGAACATATATGCTCAGATCTGACCATCCACAAATTAACAGGTACCTGTTAAGTCGCTGTATGTAGAAAACATAATTATAAAGTGATTTCATTTAAACGCGGTACTGTCCTCCCTTGGCAGAGTTCGAGCCGGCTTATCATATTTCGAGAGCTGATTAAAATTCCATATGTGACCTGGTCTACGAAAAGAGACCGTAGGTGTCAAAAAAAAAAAAAAACATATTTAATTAAATAAAAAAAAAATTTAAAAAAAAATATTGATTTTTTGACACCTAAGCCCCCTTTTCGTAGACCAGATCACATATATGTAGCATGACAAGAAAAAACGTTAACTTCGGCAGCACCGAAGCTAATATACCCTTCACAGGTGCATTTCTTTTAGTAACTATTTGTTTAAATAAATCTAAAGACATAAGCGGCCAGTGGTTTTCAGCCAAAGGAAAATATTTTACTATTAATTTCTATTTTCTTTGAATATATCTTTAATTTCTTTCGGAGATGAGCAACTTGAAGCTTTACTCGTTGAAAATTGTTGTCAAACACAGGAAAAACTCGCAGAATCTTTGAGAAAAACGGTACGCATGCCAGAAAAAATAAGAATTTCGTAATCATTTTCGTCACAAGAAGTAGTCGTTTTGCACCGGATTGTGGTTCTTGATGAAAATGAATTCATTACGATAACTCTATACGCAAAAAGACATATATGAAGCTGACCAACCAGCCAAACCAACGACAAAGCTGAATAACCATGACGCCTCCATTTGCTTTGCGCTGTATTTGGGTGGTACAGAAGGGGATGCGGTATTATATGTGTCAAGAATATCGAATTGTTTTTTCCATATTAATATTCAATAAAGTTAAATTTTATTTAAATTGGCATTACTCTATTGTGCGCTCGCTAACGACTCTTCTGCTTGCTCGTCAACCAATAATACTCACAAACTCCCGATGACGGTCTTAAGCTGGGTGAAACTATTAACTGGTAACGTTACCGACAAATATTCATGAGATTATATCGAGCAATTGCCAAAAAATCTATTTTATTGCAATCAAATAGAAGACAATATGTTTTCCTCAAACCAGCACGGCGTCAAGTTACAAGACCAGTTAAATATGTTTTGGAAAACGGCAGCTGAAAAATGTTGCCTCAATCGCCTTACAGTCCAGACCTTCTAACTAGCATTAGTTGGAATACGGTTCACATCAGCCAAAGCTGGCTTGGTTCATTTTCTGATGTAGTTATTTTAGAATGGAATCCACACAATGCCAGCAACACAATATTTGGATATTGCTCTAATTATATATATCATAAATAATCTTTCAAATTATATAGAAAAAAAAAGAAAAAAAAAAAAAAGAAAAGGAATATCGTCACTTGAAATGTAAAATACGTATCATCAAAAAAATCGAAATTCGTTTTTTAATGCTTATGATTTACTATATCATATTATATATATATCATAAAATTCTCAGCTTCCACTGTCATCTATAACCACTATATAACCAATATATAACCGATATATAACTATTTTATAACCGAAACTAAAATTTTGTTTCAATATTAGTTGTTGCTATTATAACGTTGTTATCATCGAAAAAAAAAATTAAAATCGTTGTCAGATATAATAACCAACATATAACCATTTTATAACCAAAACACAAATTTTGTTTCGATATGAGTATATGATAACCAATTTATAACAATTTTTTATCCAAAACTCCAAACTTTGTCTCAATATGGGGATTTCTAATATTTCGTTTTTCCTTGGCCTATAAAATTATGAAAACTGATGTTACGTTATTTTGCATTTTAGGTGATGATATGTAGTATGTGTGTGTATAGACTATAATTTACCTGTAATGTTTTTTATATTTTTTTTTAATTTATGCTGTTGCGTGACTTACCTTGAATCTATACGATTGAGATGATCCAAGCGATTTAAGTGCAATTCACGTAAATGAAACAGGTTCATGAAAGCAACCGCAGGCAGCTGTGTAAACCGATTACCGCTCAGCGACAAATAGGTAAGATTCGATAACTTTGAGAGCTGTTGTGTTGGCACCATCTATAAAAGGTGAAGGAATGAGAAAAATATTGATTAATTTTATTTTAATTTTGGCTTGCATTTAATGATAAAAGTTGTTTTTGTTTCGCTTTTTACAAATATTTGTTTTGCTATTGAAATTTCAGGCAACTTGGCAAGCGAGTCACTTTATCGCTTGAAACATTACATAATAAACAAAAATTCACATTTTGCCGCTATAAGACTTAAACAAAATACATATTTCTGCGCAAATTTTGAAACTTTATATTCCTAAACTATATATATACTATATATTATGACACATATTCCAACATTCATACTCTATATTAGATACCTTAAACATGCATTACGACTTGCTTGCGTGACACATGATCTACTTGTGGAATAATGAATTCGCCCAACCACTATATGAGTCGAGTGATTGATTACCAACTCCATTTCCAATAATTATTTTGCACTACTGAACTCATGCATTCGCCTTTTTGCAATCTTCACACAAGCACTGAGTGTAATCTTGGTTTGGGGCTGCATTTTAAGCATCAGGGTGAAGCATAATTCCGAAGATGCACTAACGGCAGCATCTACTCATGTATACAAACGTATATACTCACATGTAAAAACTTATATATACAGTTTCATATACATATTTACAAGAATATTTACCTTACTGCATATATATATATATATGTATATATAAGCAAATATATATAAGCAGCAAAGCAATCAGTCAGCCAATCATTCTACAGATATATACAGCCACGCACACAGGCATACACAGCTGCAATTCTTACTCTGCACGGCTGCTCGTGCACAGGTAAGCAATCTGCCATTATTTGATTGATTGAAATGGAAATTCATGTTTGATTAGTGTGCATTGGAATGCAATAAGCAGAGAATCTTTGGTAAAATGCTGATGAGTCTGATAATGAATCGCTATGCAAATATACTTATGATTATGCAAATAGAACTCAAAAAGCCAAAAGGTGATTGAGCGCAAGCAAAAAGAGAAAATATAATACAAATGAAAAAAAGAATTTTAATAATATGAAATTGCAGTAGTTGCTGCTTTGAAGATTAGTGAAAGATTAGTGAAACTTCTACAGCATGATATGCAATGAATAAATCGTTTTATTTAAATAATGAAATATATTTATTTACATTAAATTTACTGAAATAATAACAGTCTTATCTGCTACTGGATCTTGGCAAATATTTGTTTATTATCTTTAAGAAAATAATATTCTTACAAAATTATCGACTTAAATTCGTGGCTTTAGTCAAAACTCAGCATTATTATAATATTTTTTTTATTGCTAAAATTTTCGCTTAGTCTCAAAATTTAACATAGGTTTCTTAAATATATCTTTTAGTAATTAATTTAAAATTTTTTCTCACCGAAAAATATTTTTTTTTTATAAAAAAATTAAGGCTGACATTTTTTTTCAAAAACCATTTATTTTTTAAGAAACCGCCATTTTGTCAAAAAATTTTATTTTGCTTATTCTTCGATGTATCTTACTCGATTTAACATGCCATTAACGATTTTTTTTTTTAATTTCAGAGGTTCATAGTGGTCAGCGCAAAATGTCTTTTTTGAGAGTGGGAGCTCTTCTCTCAGCTGTTGTTTCCTTCCAAATAAATATTGTTACTAATACTAAGTACTTAAATACAGTTAAAAGATACCAAATTATGTGTAAAAATTTTTGGAATAATAAATTTAAAAGTTTTCTCAGAAAAAATTATGGAAAAATCGTTTTCTACTTGTGTATAACCTCTTAAATAACGTGATTCGAAGTATTTATGTGTTAGAAAAAAATATTTTGATACCTTATATATAATATATTTCAAAATTGTTTTTAACGAATTTTCGATAAACTATTTGAAACACCTTACCCTTCACTCGAATACCTTTCACTACCCAGTCTACAATAATTTATTATATATTATTATTTATCTACTATCTACACTGCCAATTCATAAATCAAATGGTTAATTAATAAAACGTTTATATATTTAACTAATAACTACTTGCATCCCACATCACTCTCAATGCTACCATCGAAATCACACACCTTCAGCCAATTCAAAACATTTCACACGCAAGCACCGGTACGCCACGTCGTATGCGCAACCACTTTACTTGTTATTAAGTGCTGCCCATTTGAGCTGACAAACTTGGCAATGGCACAGCACTCTCATAGTTGCATTAATACTAGCACGTGTAGCGCCATCGCGATAATTGCAGTATTATTCATGTTGTTGTTGGTGTCAGCTCTTGCTGTGGCTTGCGGTTGCATTTGAATGTGCATTTAGAGGTTATGCGATAAATTATGTGTGCACTCGACACGATATTGCTGACATTGCAGACACTCAAGGTAGTTGTTAAGTGAAAATCGATGGTTGGCCAGCAGAGATGCCAAGACTCATTTAATAATAACGAAAATGAGGTAAATGAAATGGGTGTAGACTTCGGATATGAAAATATATATTAGAAGAAGGGAAAGCAATACTGGCAGTACAAAAATTGTGTTGTATATTTGTAAGAGTTTTCATGAAATTTAGTTATTACATTTCGTATTTCAACATATTCTAAATATATTGAATTTTACAAAACAAAAATATTCGGAAGCAATTTTTATAAATTGTATATATGTATAATAGTGGTTCAATATTTTCTACAATTGCTGGCATCTCCATGTGATTTACATTAAAACTCAGTTGTTCCTCAACTCAATATTAAAATACTGTTAACACTGATTTTCAGTTTTGCACTTTAAATACGAGACTAGTACTTAATCCAATGCTTTTTAAGCTTGTATCTCTATAGAAACCAAAAATGTCACTCACTTTTAACCATCATCTAACATCTGCGCTATTGTATTATTTAAGGCGACTGTCAGCGTCTAATGTAGAAAGATGGAAAGTGAAATGAGAAAACGAACCTGTTAGGACTGCATAAGATGAAGCAAAAAGTACGCGGAGAAATTCAAATTAAAAAGAGAAGAATAAAAAGATTAAACGAAAGGAACTGAAAGGTGTAAAAGTTTGCTAGAATAGAAAATTAAACTAAGGTACAAGTGCTATAGAAATTATTTTAGTCGAAATAAAATAAAAAAGTAAAGAAAAGAACTAAAGAATGACCTTAAAAATTATATTCACCGTGAGAATGCTTCTAAATGAATTTTATATGCAAAACGCCAAAGATTTTTTTAATAAAGGCCTGAAGTAAATGGGCTTTTTTTTTTAATAAAAACAAAGCTTTTTTTTATTTAATAATACATTTTTTTTTTATAAAAAAGGAATTTTTTAATTAAAAATATATTATATTTCAGACTTTTATTTATAAAAATTTCACCCCTTAAAGTACGCAAGAAAAGTTAAAACCACTTTCAGGCATGTGGGTAGGAGACTTTATTTCACTAACTCCCTAAATGTATGCATATGTTTTAAGGCAATGTTAGAAATGATTAAAATAAGAATTACCGTGACAGTGAACAATTTACATAAACCACATCATGAGACGATAATCTGTAGTTGTTTCATATATACATAACAAGATTACCTGTCTTGGAGTAATTGCGTGAAATTGTGTTTAAAATCTCCATAACTGCTGAAACCATACCCTTAAGGGGGAAGCCTACTTTAGAGGCTTCAAAAAATCTATATTTTAAAGGATTTTTTTGGAAAGGAAAAAAATGTCTGCTTGAAATGAAACTTTTAGGATTTATTCTTATATATTTAAAGAGCCTTCTCGGAGGCGCCTCGAGTGTGAAATTTTTGAGTGGCGGGCAAGATGCAGGTTGCAATTTTCATCTGAGACAAAGAAGCAAAAGAAATTTTTAATTTTCAACACTGTAATTTCTAGGTGAACCAAGAAAATTCAATAAAAAGTGAAAAATTCAACTATTTTTGCAGATTAAAAAAAAAATGCATTTAAAAATAAAAAAATTTACTTTAAGTCTTTTAAAACCCGGATTAATGTTGACTTTCTTAAGGTATTTTAGGTTCACCTAGAAGAGAATTTAATTCCGCATTTTGATTTTTTGCGATAGAACGTTTACTTTTTTTCCTATCTTTCCCGCCAATTCTGTAAAATCGTAAAAATGAAAAACCGAAAAATCGGCCGTCAAAGTTTTCGCTTTCTGCTCAATCGCTCATATACTATCTACTAGACGCTCGGTCACTATTTTCCTTCTAGCTTCGAAAATACTTCGAATTTCCATTTATAACTTTGGGGCATATTCTTAGATATTTTTTATAGAGATTTAAGCAAAAAAAATCAATTTTTTAAGCTTCTAAAGTAGGCTCCCCCCTTAAGATTCTGATATCCATTATATATGGTAAAATTGAATGTGAATTTTAAGTCTGATAATAAATAGATTACGATAGAACTCGAGTTGTGAGTCTGGCTACTGTATAAGTAGGTATAAGGTGATTTGTTTAAGTCTTTCTTTCGATTTACTTTGAGCGAGAAGAGCTCTGCCTTCAGTGTTCACTTGGTCAGAAAGTTTTCCATATGAGACTTTGTATATTTTTTGATTGATGCGACAACTGCGTCAATTCCGAAATCGCGTTTAAGATCGTGGCTGCGAATTGACGGCGGTCTTAAAATTTCGTTTTGGAATCGCTGGATTTGTACGACCGTGCTAAGCCTTCAGCAGTCCCAAAGTTTTAGCCCATAAGTCCAAACTGGTCTGAACTTTTGCTTGTGAACAAGAATTTTGTTATATGTGGCTAGGACAGAGTTTCTAACCAAAAAACGTTAATTGTTTCTGAATTTTATTTCTAAATCTTATTTTTTTATTTTTGACATGTGCACTCCATCTGCACGTTTAATTCGAAAAATATGCTTCGAAATATATGATTTGAAGATATTGTAACATTTTTTTGTAAAAGTATCTTGGATATGTTTAGAAGCCCGCCATGCCAAACTTTATAAAAAGCTTTAGTTTAGTCAACAAAGACGACTGAGCAAATTTTCTTTCAATATTATAATACACAAGGTCCAAAGTAAACAAGACTTTTTGAAGCTCTTTGATACAAAAACACTTAAGAAACGCTCTGGCATATAATTTTTTATATTTATCTAGTGTTAAAAAAATTATAGGTCACTATTTGTCCAGGGTAAACTCCCAAACTACACCAACGATTTTAATAAAAAGTAGCACGAAGTGTTCAGTTTGATCCAAGTTAAGAGATAGGACAGCTTATTTTCTATATATATAATATATATATCTTAATACCATCAACATTTTAAAATTTTCCCACCCTTCATCCCCCTTGTACACTTACCGTCAAATTATTATCAGCCAAATTGAGATGCTTCAACGCAGTCAGACCCTCAAAAGCGCTCAAATCCAACTCGGATATCACATTGCCGCGCATCGTGAGCATCACCAACTCACGCAGTCCTTCGAAACTATCATTGCGCACATATTCCACTAGATTATCGGACAAATCCAGCGATTTGAGCGCATGCAAATGCTGCAAATTATTTGATGGCACATCCAAGAGTTGATTATTCTTGAATTTCAAAATCTCCAGCGAGATCATATTGTGAAAGCAATTATCCTCTAAACTCACAATATTATTATTAGTCAGATCGAGTTTAATCAGCGAGGTGAGATCACTCATAGCGCTGGCATCCGCCACTTCAATGCGATTAAAACTCAAGTCGAGCACCAGCAAATTACTCAGTCCGCGGAAGGCATCCTTTTGCAAAGCGCTCACCGAATTGCGACTCAAATTCAATGTGCGCATATCCTTTTGGAATTCGAAATTTTTCGAACCCAACGTATCGATGATGTTCTGCGACAAATCGAGCACTTCGAGCTTCATATAAAATGGCAGCGTAAATTCGAGATTGCGTATTTTGTTGCGCGTCAAATTGATATATTTCGTTTCGGGATTTAACTGTATGGGCACGTCTTCGAGCGCTGCGTCCACACAGTATGCCCGACTGTTCGCTTCGCCGCTGAGGCACTGACATTTCGAGGGGCAGAAGGCTTGCGTTTGTGCGTGTAAACTCAGCAGTGTGAGTGTGCCGAGCAGCAGCGCTGTTGTTGGTGTGAGCGAAGACAACTTTAGACGCGTCCAACTTGTTGTTAGTGGTATTGCTCTGTTTGGCGTTTGTGGCCTTTCATGGCGTATTTGTTTCATTTTCGTATTTGTTGTAGGTTTTGTGTTGTTCGCGGCTTTCGTTTTCGACCATCTCACTGGACTTGTGCAAACTGTTGGTGTGGCCATTTTATTTGTTGCTGTTTTGCTTTCACCGCGTGCGCTTAGCGTGTACAGTGGGCTCAGTTGTGATTTTATGTTTTATTTTTTTTTTCTATTTTCGGTGGCGCTCACTGTAGGCGCATGTTGGGTGCTGGAAAGGTAGAGAGAATACAGAAATGTTAGATTGTTGCAATATAAAGATCATTTAAAAATTTTGATAAAAACCGTAAAAAGATAATACTTTTTTTCATTTATCTTGTAATAACGAATAAAATTAGCTAAGTTTTACAGCCATATATCTTTTAATTAGACAATTTCTATACAGAAATGCCACGCGGTACCAACGTTTACTTTTCAATACGAACCGATTCATAGAGCTGCGTCTACTCAAGGATTTTCGAAAGCAAAAACATTGATGTATTGGAATGGCCGCTAGTATGTTCGGACCTAGATCCCAGCGAGAATCTATGGGGCCATTCTATTCAATAAAGTAACGGGTTTTTCAATGGAGATGATACAAAAGTGGACCGATGGGGACAGCAAACGACGTGATAATGGTAGTGGAAAAAGAAATCTTTTCGTATTTCTAAACAAACTTCAACTTATTCTTTTATATTTTTAATGAACTTTAACGAACCAAATATGTATCATTTTGGTCGACCACTTTTTGCCAATTTTCCGTAAGAGACACTATTCCATCGGTGTAACACTTTTGTGGTTTCTGGGCGAAAAACTGCGACAATTAATTTTCACAAGATTCTTTTGAAGTCAACTTTACTTCATTAAGGGATTTCTGCATTGACCGAAACAAATGGTTGTCCGATGGTGCAAGGACAGAGCTATTTGGTGGATGCATCTAAACTTCGCAGCCGAGCTCTTCCAGTGATTGCCGACTCATCAAATATGTGTGCTGTCTAGCGTTGTCCTGATGGAAGACGAAGCCCCTTCTGTTGATCAGTTCTGGTCGTTTTTTTCGATTGTTTGCTTCATTTTCTCATCATTTGTTCATATATAAATGGAGAATCAATCGTTCGACTAGGCTGGAGCAGCTCATAGTGGATGATTCTTTTCCAATAGAACCAACCGCTCAGCATAACCTTTCGAGGCGTCAATCCTGGCTTTGCGACCATTTGTTGAGCTTCACAACGCTTGGAACATCATCTGTTTCGCACATTATTATCGTATTTGATCCACTTTTCGACTCCTGTTACTATTCGATGTAGAAATGGTTCGCTTTCATTTTGTTTTAGCAAAGAGTTGCATAACTTGGTCCATTAAATTTTTCACAGACAATTCATGTGATACACAAACATCGAGCTTCTTTTTGTAGCCAGCCTTTTTTAAGTGGTTCAAAACCGTCTGATGATGAATGTTAAGTTCCTTAGCGATGTCATGGCTGCTTATGTGATGGCCTTGGGTAACCTTTTCCATAATTTCATCGACCTTTTTCTACGACAGGTCGACCAGAGTGAGGTGCATGTTTTACATCGAAATTTTCAGAACGGAAGTGAGCGAAGTTGTGCTGCACGATCTGATGCAGCATCGTCTCCGTAAACTTGACAAATTTCATTGGTGGCTTAAGTGGCATCCTTCCCTTTTTATTTCAAATATTTCAAAATAATGCGAATTTCTTCATTATTTCCACACTTTTTAAACAGCTTTAACTGTTTTTAATTTCCCCGAAATACATTTGTTTAGCTGAATGAAGCTTAAAATCTTACCTTTCAAACAGTATATGGCACGACGCAATGTGATTGGTATCACAGGAGATATACAACTGCAACGACATTGACGAAATGCGAAAAGACTTTTTCGACTACCCAATATTTTGTACAGATAACTCACTTCAAAGACATTTCTACTTAACTGAGTCCTCACCTGAACAACACGTACCAATCACACTTATCCGACACACCGCATAAGTTGACTGGCAATCCTGCAATTTATGCGAAATTTAAGCTTATACACTCAGCAACAGCTTCCCTCTAGCACTTTGCGACTTGTCAACCCAACATAAAGTGAAAACAGTTGTACAACTTTTGACTTGCACACTTTTTCCTCTACACATTTTAACTCAATCGCTGGCAACAGAACGCGCTCACTTTAGCCACAATGCTTTTGCGCGGCGACAAATAAAAATAAAATTTTGTTGGCAGGTAATAAAAGTACAAAAAACGACATTTTGTTGAAACTTTTTTACAAATTAAAAAAAAAAAAAAAAAAAAAAAATTATGTGAATCATTAATAAAACATACGTGTGAATTATTTAGCATGCATGTACATACTAGCGTTTGTGCGGGAGTTTTGCACACATATACGCGCAAGTAATTGTAACGCAATCCGACCATGAATTGCGTATGACGGGGCGTATGAGTAACGAAACATGGCAAATAATAAAAAAATGTACCGAAAATGAGCCGCAAACGAAAGTTGTGGTTGCGCTAACTGTGAGAGGGGAAAGCGTGTTGGCGTATAACAAAAGTCAAAGCTTTGAAATTTAAAGAAGGTGAAGAAGGGGCGAAAGCAAGGCTTATTTCCGAAATTGCACTTTGAGCAGTCAAAGTGATTGAAACCGCGAAGTTTTCACAAAAAGTGAATTTTTAACACACTACAAGGGCCTAAGGGGTTACTCAGCATTACTGTGACTTTTCATAGGAAAGGGTTGCACGCTTTGATGTTTGTGTAATAATTGTTTTACCGCCAACTTGCGATATTTCGCTTTGGAGACGGAAAATTATTAACAAACGCCTTTGCTGCGGCTTCTGCGAAGGTAAATTTATTGAGCATATCATTTCGTTTTGATTTACTTTATCTTTAGCTTCTATAAGGAGTTTACTTTTTACAGGTGAAAACTTTTACTAAAACTTTTCGCTGCTTTACTTTAGCTTTGCCTGTTTTACTCATTCGGAATCTTTGCTTTTTTGCTCAAAAACTTTATTTACTTTTACACGCATTGTACTATATGTGCTCACCGGTGAATATGCTACTACTGCTGAGTTCAGTAAGTATTTGAAGATGTTTCCATATAAAATTCAAATGGCACAAAAACTAAACCCAGCTGATTATCCGCGACGCCTTAATTTTGGCAAATGGGCAAATGGGTCAACTTTAAATGGCCTACCCTGTATCTTTTCCGCCTTTTTGAATTTCGCGACAAGCGGAGGCATGTAGGCCGCTCTTAAGCAAACATTAGAGCCGTATAATATGTCCTTTCCTGCCTGAACGGAGGCTGGGGATTGGCCCAGATAATATTCCATCGTCTTATTATCCTCCGAACATGCCCTGAATACCACCGAATCGATCTTTTCCGATTTCTGAAGGTGGGATCTTAAAATTAAGTGCCCTGTAATGACTCCTACAATGTTGCCAAGCTCGCTTTTGCCTAAAACTAAAAGCTTTTTGGTTTGTCCACTATCAGCACTACCCTAAAGTAATTTAGTGGCATGCCCTGTCTTGCTTGTGTTCCACGACCTGAGCTGTTCTTCTAGGGTTTACTGCTTCAAACAAGAGCTTGAAAGAGAGGTCTGGGGCAGCTTAGAGCCTTTGGTATCTCCAACTGCCTCCCAGCGGACCAACTCGTCTGTTTTTCAATCCTTAAATTCCAATATGACCAGGAACCCAGTTAATATTAACTGTGTTTGCTGCTAAAATTCTATTAATTTCCTTCTTGCCGAAACCTAACGCAATGTCAATTAGTATTGGCACTACGGATGGCTTTAATTGCCGCTTGACTACCCACCAGAATGTTTATGGACTTACTTACGTCCTTAGAATCCCACTTGACACCTTCTGTTACGCCCAAAATTTCGGCTTGAGAGACCGAATTTTAGACATTTAGTTTGAAGCTGCTTTCCATATATGGATTACTACAGAAGTATGGAGCAATGATGCTTGTACAGAGCCAATAGACCGATGTAATGGAATAGGGGTCATAAACCTCACTTTGAGGCAATGACTCTTCTGTAGAAGTTCCAGATTCGAATAGCTCTGGAAGCCCTGCGTTATGTGTTCTTTCCAGATTAGTTTTTCAACAACGCAATAATTTGACCGAGCTCGAGAGCAGTACCCACAACAATCGGGTCTACGTAATCGGAACGGACCCAGATTTTTATCCGGCAACGGACTGTCAACAAAACACAACAACAACAACAACCGAGCTCGAGAATGAAATAATACTGCTAAATAAGAGAATATTGAATTGAAAATTTATCGTTCTTCCTATGAAGAGACAAGTTTCTGTTTCCTCCGGATCAACAGTTTGTCAGTCTTTAGTGAAAAAATTTATTGATGAAATGTCTCTCCACAGAAGCATTTGATTTGGTCTTCTTATATCTAGTTTTCTTCGCATGTTTCTGAGCATTTTCCGAAGATATTTCCAAGCAAATTTGAAAGAATTTTCACAGCTAAGTTCAGTATTACTGGAGTTGCATGCTTTTAGGCGTTGCAAAGCCACTTACTACACATACGAACAGTGTAAACTGAGCTGTCACGAGATGTGAAGCAATTTGCGAAAATAGCAAAATTTTTACACACACAAACAAAAACAAAAACAGAAAGTGGCAAGCTGACAGGTGCTAAGTCTAGTAAGCGGAGAGAATCGCAAAAAGAAAAAATATTAAGAAAAAGACACGGAAGAAAATAAAATAAAACATAGAAAATAAAGCGAGCAAATGCAGTAAGGAAGCAAATGTGTGCTGGCAATGCAATGCCAAGCGCGAAGTCCTTGAAGTGCGCAAAAAACACCGAGTACAAAAACAACCAAGCAATCAAGTAGTGACGAAAAACAATAACAAACGCACACTCAGGCTGCACTATTGGCAGGCAACTCAATCGAAGTGCTGGGGCAGATGCATGCACTTTTGCGTTTTCCTAACCAACGCTTTTGCTGTTCTTGTTTTGCACCTTAATATTTGCCACGTGCCACACGTGCTGCGGCACTTTCAATTTTCCACCAAATGGCGCTTTGCGGCGTTTGCATTTCGCTCGCTCTTTTTTTTTATTGAAAGTGCAAGCAGCCTAACTGTGTAAGAAGCCCTTAAACCCTGGAGCAAACATGAGAAAAAACCGATAAAACAACAACAGCCAGAAGCAAGCGGTATGAAATTGCTTCGGAACAATGCCAAGGGAAAATTGCACAGCGCACTTTGACACAAACACTGGCAGTGGTGGCAAAAAGCTTTGAAGTGTCTATTGACATTGGCTAAAAATGGTGCTCAGCTGGCGGCGTTGCCGCTTCAGCCGTTGCTGCTTCAGCCTAGCGTGATAGTTAGCAAAAATCGCAGCAAAAAGCAGATCACCAAGCAGCGAAGTGAATGCGCTGAAAGCAGTATTGGCTCAATATTAAGGACGGCGTTCAATATTAAGGCCGAATGCAAATTCGCTGAGTTCCAGCGCTGTGGCCTCATTTCAATTGCAAATGTAAGCGAAAACTTTCAATTTCGTGGAAAATTAGGTTTTTCGCTTTCGCCTTTAACTGGTGACAATTGATTTTTTGGCTTGACTATTTGATTTTGAAGGAAATCGTAGATTTATGCATTCAATTTGGTGCCTTAATTGAGGTGTGATTGGCTAGGTGATTTTGGAGCAGAATTGGATGGGGTTGTTTTGCATGGCCGAATTGTTAATACTGGCTAGTATTTTTTATCTTAGGATTTCTTGTGTGCAGTAAATCTTTGAAGTAGCAGGAAATGATAGGCATAAGTTAGTTGTATCAGTCCTTTGATCAGTACATAGATGAAAAAATTCGTACAGTTAGTGTGTGTTTTTCTGAATAACTTCAAAGTAGAAAAAAGGTACGGAAAAAACGATGCAACAGCCGATATCTGAGCTGTATCGGAATTTAAAAATACACAAGAAGTGTGCTGGAGTGCTATCTCTCGGGAGTTGAAAGTACGCAAGAACTACTAGAGTTCTGTATAGGCTAGATGTGTATATTATTGAAATATGGAGGACCGTCCGATGGTCGTAAATAAACCATTAATTTTCAGATATCAGACGATGTGGCTGGCTGCAGAGGGAAGTTTTTTCATAGATATTGCTTTTCGTTGAGGATTAGTTTCTTTTTCACCGATTTTTACATCACTACTAATATTTTTTTCTTCCTCAGTCGATTTGCCTATAGTCTAAGATCAATAAAGTGGCTGAGTATATGACATACTTTTAGTTAAATTCCACCCATACCAGAAATATGATTCCGAATGTTGCTCCAAGCACCACTTCTACTCTTAATACTCCAAAAGACAGGACGATATAAGATAAATAGGATGAGCTGTATCTAATTCAAATGAGTGTTTTTGGGAGCATATGAGGTATATTTTCTGATTTACATCACATATGTATGAACAGAGCATCGACATGAGGTCAAAAAGAGCTAATCGCTTATCCTACCAGTTATCACTTCTAATTTAAGTTAGTGATAGACATAATAGGTTTTTCAATAGGGACGTTAGAAGTGTAGAAAAATGAAGAATACAAAGGCCGCCATATTTTCACCCGCTCTTTTAACATATCTTTTCAGTAAGATTCGCCATTTCACCATGGAAAGATATACGATCCAGAGTCGAAATTATTTAAATTTGCTATCAAAATTCGGAGTCAGTAGCCTCAACTTTAAGAGCGTTACGTTCAATTTATGGTCGTCATAATCGTCCTGTCAGCGAAACCATTGAATGTCTAGTGGAAAAATGTTAATCCAGAAGCACAGTACAAAATGCTCCTGTTCCAGTGAGACAAAGAAGAGCGTATATTCGTGAATATTGCAGCCACTAGCGCATCAATTTGGGAAGACCCAAGTCAGCCTCACACACGTCGTTCGCAAGTGTTGGACATCTCTGTGACGTCGTTGTGGCAAATTTTGCGAAAAGATCTTGACCTCAATCCTTATAATATACGTATAATATAAAATTGATGTAAGAACTGATGCCGCTTGTCCACCAGAATCGTTGTATGCTCGTGAATTGGGCTGAGCAACAACTTGAAAGTAATGCGGATTTTCATCAAAAAATCATCTTCAGCGATGAGGCTCATATCTGGATGAATCGCTTCATTCATATGCAAAATATGCATTATTGGTCAAAGAGAAGTATACTCGTAATCCGTTATTCACGACTGCATCCCGAAAAAAAATACGGTTTGTTCCGGTTTATGGGCTCTACTCCTTCCGTGATGACCAAGACCGACACGTCACTGTGAAAAGAAATCGCTAGCGCTGAATGATAACCGAATATTTTTGACAGGAGATGGATGATATAAACTTGAACAATATGTAGTTCTAACAGAATGCCGCAACAAGCCACACAGCGAAAGTCATAATCGATTTATTGAAAACCAAGTTTGGTGAACGTGTTATCTAACGAAATGGCCCAATCAATTGGACACCTCGCTCGTGCGATTTGACGTCGTTTTACTTTTTCCTGTGGAGATACTTCAAGTTCATGATCTGTGCCAACAAGCCAGTGACGATTGATAAACTTCGTGCGAATATCGAACGCGAAATTGCAGAAGTATCGGCCGATTTATGCTTGAAACCCGACGCAAATTGGTTTTAGCATCTGGACTTCTGCAAGCGTGCCCATCGTGATCATGCAAAAAAAATTGAATTCCATAATGACATCGAATGTACTTTCGTAGGAATAAAAAATTTCATTGATATATATATTTGTTTTATTCAAATACATACATGTAGTACACTGTAAAAAATGGCACGGAAAACGAAGAGAAATTACTAGGGAATATTATATTATATCATATATTTTTAATAGAGTCTCTTGTAGGTTAGGTACTTCGAAAACCACAATTAATAAAATGGTTCATAGTTCTGGTAAGTTTTATGAAATATTACTATATTTTATGAATTCAGAATAAATCCATATAAAAATTCCCTATAGGTTAGGCTAGGTTCAATTATACTAATGATAATAATTGTCCTTAAGGGGGAGCCTACTTCAGAAGCTTAAAAAAATGGATAATTTTTTTTTGCTTAAATCTCTTTAAAAAATATCTAAGAATATGTCCCCAAAGTTAGAAATCAATAACTCGAAATATTTTCGAAGCTAGAAGGAAAACAGTGACCGATTGTCTAGCAGATATATAAGAGAATGAGCAGAAAGTGAAAATTTTGACGGGCGATTTTTCGGTTTTTCATTGTTACAATTTTACTGAATTGGCGGGCAAGGTGGGAAAAAAAGTTGACGTCCTATCGAAATAAATCAAAATGCGTTGTATTTGGAATTAAATTCTCTTCTAGGAGAACCTAAAATACCTTAAAGAAGTTAACATTAATCCGGGTTTTAACCTTTTTTTTTTTTTTTTTTGTTTTTTAAAGCAAATTTTTTTTAATCTGCGAAAAATTGTTGAATTTTTCACTTTTTGTTGAATTTTCTTGGTTCACCTAGAAATTACGCTATTGAAAATTTCTCTTGTTTTTTTGTCTCAGCTGAAAATTACGACCTGCATCTTGTCCGCCATACAGAAATTGCACACTCGTGGCGCCTCCGTAAATTTCTTCAAACATGAAGAATATCTAATGTATAATAATAAAAAAGATTAAGAAGACTCTTCAAATATATAAGAATAAATCCTGAAAATTTCATTTTAATCAGACATTTCTTTGCTTTCCAAAAAAATCCCTCAAAAGTAGGCCCCTCCCTTAAATGGGAATAAAAATCTAAAATACATAATGAGAGTATGAACATTTTTCAGAATTTTTAAATCAATATGACACACGCACATGTATTAAGAGCTTGCAATCTCCTAAAAATAAAACCAACTATTTGAAAAAATTAAAAAAATTAAAAATTATCTTCTTAGAAGTAAGAAAAATTTCCAAAATGTGTACAAATGTTATTTGACAGATTAAAATAAGACAAAATTAAAATATTTAACACCATGCATGAGCTGATTATCGAAAAACTTCAGAGACATTAAAAAATGTTCCTGCAGCAGACATTGTCTAGGCGCGGTGAGAAGCGCAGAAATAGAAAATAAATCCACGAAGCAGCAGGCAATAAAGCGCGCAAAAGCCAGCCACCAGAGCCAGACCAAATTATTTGCACAAACTATTCATAGAGTGTGTCTGCGAGTGGTGGCAAGGCGAAAAGTGCAACAATGATGATGCTGACAAAATGAATGCGCGCAAGTGGCAGGCAACAAGAACAAAAATATTTGCATTAAATACAACAGAAAAGCAAAAAAAAAAAAAATTAAAAAATAAGAAAAGATAAACAACAACAATGACCAGATTTTGCCATGCGACAACTTCGTATAATAGTTCGCTATTTTCGTCTGCTGATTTGCCAGCTAACGGCAGTTCAGCTGTGTGTGGCAAGTGTTGCAAGTGCAGTGCGTCGGAAACTTGTCGCTTGTCGCGTGAAAAGTCTGCGTAACGCAGACGTCTATTGTGTCTAGTCGTGAGTTAGTTTGGTACAAGCGGCAAGAAATTGAAAAAAAAAACAAAAAAAACTTATTTGTTTGCATTTTGACTTGTTGTTGTTTCGGCTGCGCCCACTTTTGTTGTCATGTCTCTGCTTGCAACATAAATGACTTGCGTACTGTACAGTGACAGCGGCAATAATGTTGCCTGCTACTTGTCACTGTGCGCCTATAATTATTATTGCTGTTGTTGTTATTGCTACTGTTAAACTTGTACGCGTCGCCGTCATTGTTCGCTGATTTTATGGCGCGTGAAGCGAGAGTTACAAAAAAAAAAAACGATTTAATTTTTACAAATTCGCCAGGAAAATTGGCACTAAGTAAGCGTGTATGTTTGTATGGTTGATTTTTATGAGTATAAACTTGTACTAGTAGCATGTAGTAACTTTACGGAAGTATTTCACAGCATTTCAAATGTGGCATGCAGAATGTTGCATGGAAATTGATGGATTAGACTAAGTATAAGACGGGTGGTCTGCTGTGCACTTTTTAGTTGCAAAAACTGTTGGAACAGTAAAATATTAGTGTATGCAGGGTCTCATTGGAATTGGCAGCAAGTGCAGACAACATTTTTGTACTTTACATGAAAAGATAAAACAAATAGGTTTGTTTTTGAAGATCTAGATTTTTTAAAGTTTAAACACTCTTTTACTGTTTACACTTCATTTGGATAAAGCATGAAGAGCTCGTGGATTTCTATGTCGATTTTTAATAATAAGCTGCCTCTGTATACGCCTAAGTCCTATTAAACAACATGTCTTTTAGTAAGAATATCTTACCGAAGCTATAATATCCAACACATATACAATATATTCTATACAAGAACTTGATTTTGACCGGTCAGAAATCGGAAATTGTGCCACTGTCTTGAGCAATAATTCGTCTCATATTTCAAGAAGATATCTCGTCAAATATGAAAGTGTTCCATGCAAGGACTTAATTCCCTTTCGTTCAGTTTGCATGTCATGTGAAAGCTATAGTGTACCGATATCGGCAGTTGTAACAAATGAGCATCTTTTTGGGAAGAAAAAAGTGTGTGCGAAATTTCAGATCGATTCCTCATAAACTGACTTTCGAATTCCTAGCCAGACGGACGGACATTTATAAAAATATTCTGTTTTGAAATGCTCTGTAAATAAGTAAACATAGACTCCTGGGGAACGTATATACATATGTCGAAAAACAATAAAATGTCGAATATCAAACATAAGTCGCGGAAACCTAAGTTCGCAACATTTATGAGCAGTGTAGTCGAAGCATTATTCCCGACACATGACCGCATTTCTTATATTAAGCGAAACGAAACTACAAGGCCACACTATCAGTCACAGAAGAAAAACTATTGACTATTGCGAGAAAATCAAATACTCCAGAGCGCCTGGAAGAGATGGTATACCAAATAGAGCTCTTAAAGAAGCAATGTCTCAAAGACCCAGTATGTTTGTTAAAATAAACAATGGCGTATAATAGAAGAGATCCGTGGAAGGTACAGCATCTAGTTCTACTCCCAAAATCAAAATAGCCACCAGCAAAACCTGTGTATGCCCGACACGATTGTAAAGTGTATTTGTAAGAAACCGCTCGGAATTAGCAATCCGAAAAGCTAGCGGCTTAGCAGAGAGATAATACGGCTTTATAAAAAAAAAGGTTCTCTATTGATACACTAAGAAAACTAGTTGATACTGCGGAAAAATAGAAAGGCGGTTCAAAAAAAATACTACGAGCTATTAACCCTGGATATAAGAATGCGTTCAACTCCGTAAAATGACCAAATATGTATAATCAAAGCCCCAAACGAAATAAGTGCACCCCAGTATCTCGTAAACATTATAATGTGTTACTTTCAAAATAACAAATTTTTATTCGATACTTACGAAAGCACTCACAGCTACAATATCTCCAGTGGAGTACTGCAAAGCTCGGTTTTAGACCCACTACTATGGAACGTGATATACGAAGGGGTGCTAAGAATACATCAACCAAAAAATGTGAAAACAATCGCATATGCGGATGATCTCATAGTGATAGCGATTACTAAACATCTGGATGTACTGCGGATCTAATTCAATATATAAATGGTGTGCGCCGATGTTTTGCTACCATGAGTCTAGAGCTGGTTAAGCAGAAAAAAAGTCTTGTTCTTAAGTTCCAGCAAAATTGAAGAAAAGATATCGCTCAACATAGGAGAATGTGAGTTTATTTCACAGTCACAACTGAAGTACCAGTTGGTGGAATAGTAGACTCAAGACTCAAATTCCATTCATCTTTGCTGGGTTGCTTGATGAACTCTTTGATGGTAGCAGCTTCCTTGGAATCCATTTCCACAGTGCATAGGCTTTCAGCAATACGCGTGATAAGTGCTTTATGAACCATATCAACTGATGCTGCTAAGATATTAGTCATCACCGATTGACATCCAGGGAGACGAATCCGCGCGAATATATAACTTATCAGAGACGTCTCCCGCAGCAAAAAGAGAGGAGGGAATAAAACCATCGTGATGTGGCAGCAACGAAGGCAAATTTCTTGCTAAGGGCGACGGACCCACAGACTAATTTCGGATGTACATTTGTGAATAAACAGACAACATGGAGACCTGGATTTCTACCTGACGCAAATACTCAGATTGGAAGCTATCTATACAAATATCGTCATGACAATATTGACTAATATTGTCCGACGTGTAAGAGTGTATAGCAGACTCTGAACACGTACCCCATCATTGCCCTAGGTTTTAAAGTATAAGGGAAAAGCTGAAAACCACTCTTGAAGGTAGTCTCACGGTGGAAAATATATCTGCAAGTCCTCTGTAAAATGGAAAGCTGCCAGTGAAGTGGCAATGCTAATTATGGCAAGATTGAGACATTTACAACGGATTAGGCATCAGTTAATCAGTCCGTACAATAGAGGAGACTTAAATGTGTTCGCCTCTCCCATGAAAAAATACTTTGTCTAGTGGTCTCGTGAGAGTGATATGAGAAATGAGTAGCTTAGGTTAAGCAGATTAAAATCACTTGCACTCCGAATTTTGATGCTTCCTCTTACTATATTTACATTTATAAATATATGTATAGTGTATCCACTTCAAGGTATGAGAATAGAAATAGGAGATAAAATTTAGCTTATGTTGCTGAGTATATAGCCAAGACTTGGATGCAAATATTTGCAAGGACCCCTGCAACTTTTATAGCTAAAAAAAAGCTATATTTTTGGTCCATAATTCATGTCTTCCCGAAAACTCGATACTTTTTCACTTCTGTCTGAGCTAACAAATTTCTCCACAAGCGGTCCCTCTAAGACCTTCGTTTTTGCTATCTACAAATTTGCATCTAACTTTCTGCTCTTAAATGAATATGCTATAAAAATCCCGCAACCCGCAGTCGCCTCCCTCGTACACCTGCCAATGACCCATTAAATTGAAAATTGTTCTTAGCACGAAAAATATATTGACTCGCCCAACTATTTATATATTTCCAGCTCAGCTGTACGTGTGTTCATTACACTTGTGTGTGTGTGTCATTTATATTTTATGGCAATTCTTGCCAGCATTCTTGGCATTTTATGACAAAATGAATTTTAAACTGTTGGCAACTTTACTCGGCGCAGCGAGGAATGGCCGCGCGTCCAATGCTTAAAGTTGCCGCGCGGCCGTGTTGCTTTGCTATTTTAGCGCCTACACGCGCCGCCCACTCACTGCCCGCGGCCGCGCGTTCGTGGTAATTTATTATGTCGCTTGCCTTTGGCATTTCTTTGTAATGCTTATTTTAAAATTATTAACATGTTAATTCGTGCAACTTATTTAAATGCCAATTAATAAATTTTCATGCGCCGTTGCTCGCGCTGTGTGCGGCAGGCAGCTTTCGGCATTTAATGTGCTGCGTATTTATCACCTACTTTGCTCAGTTTTTTCTCTTGCTTTTTGTTAGTCGATTTTATTGCATTTGTTTGTTTATAGCTTTGAAATTTAACTTTTTGTTTTCATGAATAATCGCAGTGCTCATCTGTTGAATTTATTTTGTTATTAGTCTTTTGCTTGTTGTTTCATCGAATTCTTTGAATTTTCGAAATATTTCCCTGATTCTATATGCTGTGTGTAAAAGTTATTATTTAATATGTCAGCACGTTAGTGGGGGCAGCGACAGCTGTCATTTTTTAGATGCTGGTTGTGCTTTTGGTCTTTGGTCATATATTTTGTGTTGAAAATGTGATAAAAATTATTAGCAAGAAAATTTCTAGATGTATTTTTTCAACTTATACGTAGATACTACTATTTGTATCACTGTAAAAATGGGTAAAATAATAAATAAATATAATAAAGTTTTTATATAGTCACTTGCTCATATTTCGGGTTTACAGTCCTCGATCAAGAGTGTGAAGAGTGTGAAGTCATGAGTATAGGGAAGTTAGGAAAGTTTTCTGAGCGTCATTCGCTTGGAAGTGGCCAGAAACGGTATTCTTACATATGGCTCAAGCAGCTCACGACTTCCGGTCTTAGTTCAGGTATCCTCTGGGTAACCAAAAAACATCCGTGTTAAGCCAAACTAAAATGAGAAAGCTCAGTGTAGTGCGCTGAATTTGGTACCCGCCACGTAAAAACGCGCCCAATGACAAGGAAACAGCAGTCTCGAATGAGGAACCCACCTTTTGATCCCGTCTGAAGAACAACAAAGCGGCTGGACCGATGGATTGTCGGCCGAGCTATTCAAACACGGCGGCAAAAAACTGATAAGGAGCATGCACTAACTTCTTTATAGCATATGGTCGGATGAAAGCATACCCGATGATTGGAATTTAAGTGTGCTCTGCCCAATCCCCAAAAAGGGAGACCTCACAATCTACGTCACCTATCGTTGGTTATGTCTCCTCAATATCGCATATAAGGTTCTATCGAGCGTACTGTGTGAAAGAATGAAGATCACCGTAAATAAAGTGATTGGATCTTATCAGTGTGGCTTTAGACCTGGCAAATCCACAACTGACCAGATATTCACCATGCCGCTATGTCTGAATTTCGTATCTCCGCAAAACGAATACGGCTGTGCAAAGTGACGTTGAGCATTACCAAAAACTTTGTCAGAATCGGAAAAGACCTCTCCAAGCCCTCCAATACCAAAACAGGTTTCAGACAAGGCGACTTCTTATCGTGCGAAGTTTTCAATCTGTTGCTGAAGAAAATTATTCGAACTCTAGAGCTGAATCGAGAGGCTTAATCTTTTATAAGAGTGTACAACTGCTGGTGTGCGTCGAGCTTTCGATAGAAAAATTACTTGGAAGATTTATTATTATTTGGTCAATAGCAACAGCAAATACTGCAGTCGATGCAACGATGAGCTGTAAGAGATATACGACGCCACTGACATGGTTCAGCGAGTTAAAAGACAGCGGCTACGCTGACTAGGTCATATGGTCCTAATGGACGAAAATACCTCCGCTCTGAAAGTATTCGACGCAGTGACCGCCGGAGAAGAAGAAGAACAGGAAGACCTCCACTCCGTTAGAGGGAACAGGTGGGGAAGGACGTGCTTATTCCTGGAATCTCTAATTGGCGCCAAACTGCGGAAAGGAAGAACGACTGGCGCGGTGTAGTAAACCCGGCTATAACCACGTAAGCGTTGTCTACGCGAATAAAGAAGAATAAGATTTGTATGAAAGTTAATTAAAAATTCGAAATGCCAATAAAGAGAGTTATTGACTGGCTAGTCTGATAAGCCAGTTTGACCCGGAATGTTCCCTGTTATGTGCTTTTTGAAAATGCAGAGATTCCATTAGTGACCGAGCCGGACCTACCAGTGTTTGAAGGCGGATGGCTGAAGAGTAACTCTCCGTAATAATTTTGCCTTCAAAAACTTTTCCTGAATAGTGATACGAACGCGAAATGCAAAAAATCTGAATAAAATTCCAAAACTTACTTCGACCTTGGATCTTTGTAGAAGTTAAAATGAATCTAGTTTAGCGCTGAAAGCCCAAGCGTGTTAAATATTCAGGGATCTCATTGCATTAATATTTATTTTTCCGTTTCAAAAGAGATATATTATATATGCTGCCAGTTTCTCTCTTTTACAAATCTCTTACAATCTACTATTGTTCTGAGTTTTTTCTTTTAAAAAGCAGGAAACCTTGAAATGGATCACCTTTTCTTTCTATCACTTTCAATAAACCAACGGCACTTCAAATAACAATACACATTTGAAAACAAGCCGTTTCTGGTTCGAAAATAGTTACACATATGTACACCTCGAAGTTTGCAACAACAACAGCAAATATATGGCACATACTAACTTGATTAGACTACGAAAGTTTTAAGCAGTATCCTAAGAGAATTTCAGCGGTTGCACATTTATCAAATGAAGTCTGAAAGTTGACCGTGCAGTTGTCGATAGCTGGTGGCTGGCTGCGTGGTACTTTATTCTTTTTAGGTATAAAAACCGGTAGACAGGATGAGCTTGCGGTGATTGGTTTATAAATTCATACCGCTGCGTATATGCAAAAAAGTGCAGTTGAAGGTGCGCGGCAGATGATGAAAAATTAAACTTGCACCATCGGCAACACGTGTTGAGTGTATGTATGTATGCAGCGAAACTTTTAATCGCCGCAAAGTATGCAAAAGAAAGTTGAAGGCAAACTTGAGCGGGAGTTGAAAGAAAAAAACTAAGTAGAGGTATGCATGATGGAGAGATAAAGCAAAAAACTCAAAACTCAGAAAAAAGTGGCAGCGTATGCCGCAACTGGGCTGCGTGGAAGTCTGAGTCTGTTAGCATGTTGAAAAGGTGGTTTTTTATATTCCTTTAGTCCAAAATATATTTATGAGCAGGTGTTGATTTCTACAAGTTTTTGCATGCATTTACATATCTATTTATATCTTAAAAGAAATAAGCTTTTCTACGAAATGAAGGCTACATTGATAAAGCTTTTTGCTCTGTGCTATTCTATTCTATTTCAGTTGTGAGTTTTCATAAAAATAGCAACACCAAAAAAATTTGAAGCTGAAGACTTCTTATTGAGGGCTTTAAAATTTAACTTAATAAGCTTTCAAAAACTTAACTACGCTCACCTTGTGATCAACACAATCGACCTATTGAGCGTACTGCATTACATTTTGTACAACAAAAAATGTATCTCCTTCATTTTAAAATTTTGAGAAATATTGTTTTTAAAACTTGCTTAGTTATTCTCATTCTTAGAATCTACGAAAACGCAAGAGTTTAAATATCTTGCACAGTAAAACTTCACACAAAAGCTTAAAAGCTCTGCAGAGGGCTACAGAGAGTTTAAATATTTTATTTTATTTTTGTATGAACTTCAACACCGCCAGAAATAAAATTTTTTATTATGATCAGGCTTCACGCGAAAGCACAAAAACTCCAAAGATCGCAATACAGAGTTTAGGTAATTCAATTTTTTTTGTATGAATTTCTAAATCGCCAAAAATGTGTTTTTTAGAATAGTCAAGTTTCACACAAAAGCTCAAAAGCTCCATAGTTCTCTATATAGGCTTTAAATAATTTAATTTTTTTTTTGACTACATGAACTCCAACATCGCCAGGAATGCTGTTTTTAGTATAGTCAATCTTCCCACAAACGCTCAAAAGCTCCAAAGACCGCTATACAGTGTTTAAATAATTTAATTTTTTTTTTGTATGAATTTCTAAATCGCCAAAAATGCATTTTTTAGAATGGTCAAGTTTCATACAAAAGCTCAAAAGCTCCATAGTACTCTATATAGGCTTTAAATAATTTAATTTTTTTTGACTACGTGAACTCCAACTTCGCCAGGAATGTAGTTTTTAGTACAGTCAATCTTCCCATAAAAGCTCAAAAGCCCCAAAGAGCGCTATACAAAGTTTAAATAATTTAATTTTTTTTGGCTCTACTACCTCCAGCATCGCCAGAAATGTATTTTTTAGAAGGGTCAAGCTTCACACAAAAGCTCAAAAGCTCTAAAGATCACTACAGAAAGTTTAAATACCTTAATTTCTTTGATTCTACGAACTTCAACATAGCTAGGAATATTTTTTTAGTTAAGCCGCACACAAAAGGTCAAAAGCTCCAAAGATCACTACAATAAATTATTATTAAATTTTTTTGACTTTACGAACTCCAACATCACCAGGAATGCGTTTTTTAGAATATTGCTGACATGTTCTTTGAACTTGCGAGTTATTATTTTTTTTTGCCAAACGGCTGCGCTTTTTGGTGAAGACATTTAGTAGAAAAGCGGCGCCTGTCGTAATGCCAACTGCAATTGCAGCAATATGCATTTCTTGCACAGCTTGCTTTGGCAACTAAAGTACTTACTACGGCAAGCATAAATCTACTTAAGTTACGTACTAACACTGGCGCACAAATGTTGAAGCCAAGTATGTTGCCAACATTTTAAATGGACCTACTGAGTAGTTGGCTATGGAAAAGAACTTACTATATTTACTAAAGATAAAAAATAAAAAGTTAAAAAAAAATTAAAAAAAAAAAATTAAAAAAAAAATTAAAAAAAGAATTTAAAAAAAAAGTTAAAAAAAAATTAAAAAAAAGAATTAAAAAAAAAATAAAAAAAAATCGAATTAAAATAAAAAAAATTTAAAAAAATTAAAAAAAAATCGAAAAAATAAGAAAGAAAACCCATTTGAAAATAACAACAATTGCAGCATACATAACGGTAGCGTGCGTGCCAAGCGCGCTAGTGGAAAAATATGCGGCAAGTAAGCGCCGCCACAAGTCTAGCCTGCAGTCACATGTGCGTTTGTGTGTGTGAAAAATCACCTATTTGCTGCCAGCGCATTTATTGCAGCCAATTTTTTATGCTTAAAGGGCATTTTAGCTGTTGCACGCTGAGTTTGCTGACTTTACAACGGACTTGCGCTTCCGCACTGCGATTTTACATGTTGTCTAAAAGCCTGCAGGTCAGCAATGCCTTGTATTAAAATGTTGAAGAAATTTGTAATAAAAAACTTTAAGTTGAATATATGAGCAATATCTGAATATATCTTTGATATATAAATAATTTTTTTAATCGCATTTTGAGCTTTAAAGCTTTTCACTCAAATGATGCTTATAAATTCACGCAATTCAATCTCACTTCAATAATTTTTCTCAAGCATAATAAGTATGGCGGTGTCCACGGCAAGCGTCCTTTAACAAAGTAATAATTTCTTCTGCAAATATCAGAAAATAATTTAAAAAAAATTACACGCTCCAACTGCTATTCGCGAAGCACTTCACAAAAGCCGTTGCCGCTCAAATTTATTTTCTTGCTCCCGCCGAGCGCTGCACCGGCCGTATCTGTCAGCGCACTTAAGCCTCTGCCATCGCCTCTTCACCTATTTCTGGCTCACTACATTTGCACCGCCACATTTCAGTGTTCATTCGGCCATTCTTTTTAAGTAGCTTTTACTCGTTTACGTCTCATTGATTGCTGCATTGGCGTAATTTTCCAGGGCGCATTTTCATCATTTTCCAATTAAAATGTAATAATTTTATTGCAGCCCACGTCAGTTCAGCGCACAACACCTGCCGGCCACGCGCTTTTTTCTTGGCATTTCGTTTAAATTATGCCGCATCGAAGTGGGTCAACATCGATTTGGCGCGCTTTGGGTCAAGTGCAGACGGACAACTTTGATGCTGCGTTGCTTGAATGGCTTTTGGTCGGCTCAGTGTGCTGGAAAAGACACGCCTGATTGAGTTAATTGTATGAGCTTTTCACGAAATTTATTGCAGCCGTTAAAAAATGCGTTGAGATGGTTTAAGTTTCTGCTTGTCAATGAATGAAGCTTAGACTTCTTCATTTGTTGTTTTCAAATTATTGAATATATGTGAAGAATGGTAGGTTGCAAGTTTTCCGACGAAATATATTTTCGATGGCAATTTTTGGACTCGAAGACTATAGTACTCTAACTACGTGAACATGTGAACGGTGAATAAAATGAAACTTAACTCTCTGCCCTTTGAAGAAAGAAGATAAACAATCCTCCTTTAGTTATAAGAAAAATAACTTATCTGTTATAACCTAATAAACTATATATTAAATAAACCTATCCTTGGACATGTGAACGACGAATTAAATGAAAATAAACTGCCTTTTCGAAGAAAGAAGAAAATAATCTTTATTCTTCATACTTTAGTTATAAGATGAGTAACCTATCAACAGGTTACCCTGTTAATACTTCATGTTAAAACCAATACATTCTCTTACATCATTTCCAATTTTCTTAGATTCCGAGCAGCCTGAGTGTTTCTAATTAACTTCGATAGGGATATAGACGATCTAATGGATGCCTGTCTTGGAATTGCATAAACGCTTTAACAATCTAATTAATATATGTGACCTGGTCTACGAAAAGGGGGCTTAGGTGTCAAAAAAAAAAAAAAAAAAAAAAAAAAATGATTGTTTGACACCTAAGCCCCGTTTCGTAGACCAGGTTCAGGTATATTATATTCAATATCATAGACGTTTAGACCGAAGTTACTTTCAAAACTCTTCCCTCCCAACCTTTCATTATCTTTTACCTGCAATTTCCGAATAAAAAGATTCCATTTTAATTTGTCTGCAAATTAACCCGACAGTGGCCACAAAGTCGCCAGTGACAGCGGCAGTCACTGATATTTTCAACCTTTTTTTTTGTAGGCAGCGCTGGTTCATAATTTGTATCCTTTTCCACATTTACTTGGCACACATTGCCTGCCTTACAGCAAGGCGAATTTTTTACTCTCTTTGACGGAAATAAACAAACAAACAGCCTTTGGTCGCGCCGCCACTAGCTGGTAGGGAGAGGTCTATGCTGGCAGATAATAGCAGTGTGAGTGTTTGCGGCACAACGCGGCATCTGCCACAGTGGGTACCAAAAAAATAGAAAAAGTATGCACATAGAAAGCTATAGAAACTGTAAGAGATTGCACAGGCTGATAACATTGAAAAAAGTTCACTTTGCCAGGCGCTACAAGCATTTTTTCCGAAACGCTGCCGCAACGCTTGCAACCTTTATAATCGACCGTGCCAAGTTAACTCTTGCCGCGCCGTTGCTTTTTGCGCTGCTTACGTCGGTTATTGGCTTTAGTCAGCCCGCAACGGCACAGGGTTAACAGTCTGCCGCTGCCCGGTTTTACACTGATCTTTACTGCTTTATTTGCCAAAAGCAACGTATTAAGGCATAACTTTGTTTGGCGAATTGCTAGCAGCTCTAAGCGGATTTTCTAATGCATATACATATAGTACATAGCCCTAGTGTATATATTTACTATATGTATTTTCATATATTCACATGCAAACATATTCACATTCATACATATATGCTTGCAACTTAATTTAGACCTAGTAACACACTAACGTGGTTAATTACTTGGAAAGTTGGCTGTAAAATCCATATAGGCACAAGCAGTGCTGCTCTGAGCAACGAAATCGGTCAGCTTGCTGAAGCATTAAATTGTGTGCTGTTAAAGTGTGGCGATGAGTTGTTTCCTTCAACATATTTTTCAGGTATTCTTGTCTAGAAAATCTAAAAAAAAAAATAACAATTTTATAGGGAAAACTCAAATTTTGTTTCAATATGAGTGACTTCTATTATAACGTTTTTCCTTCAACTTTAAACTGAAAAGTGATGTTACGCAAATGTTCAGAAACGCGGACGACATTGTAATCGTCAGTAAAAAAGTATAAGCCCTATTCAAAACCTTCACTGATATCGAAGCAGCAGCTGGCCTAGTTGGTCTCGAACCAAAACAAATACAACGAAGTAAAGGCTAGTTTCAGAAATAATAAGCCAGCATCAAAAGCTAAAATTAAGGGATATAAATTTGAATCTATGCTGACTTTTACCTTCCTAGCCCTTAAGCTAATTAGAAATAACTCATCAAACCATAATATCGATGAGAGAACACAAGTAGTGAAGGCTCTGTACAAAACCATCAATGGAGTAATGTTATGCCACAGTGCAGAATTATGTTCGCTGCTCGAAAAACGAATTGAAAAATACCTCTTTCGTCGTTTGGTAGAAAAAAAAATTTGGAAAAAATAGCAGCTTTCTGAAGCTCTGGAGATGACATGTGCTGCCGGTCAAAGTTTTCAAAAGGCAATAGCGCCAACAGATAATAGTTTCAGTAACTTTATGAAACTTCAAGTTCTTAGAATTATTGTTATTAAGATTTTCTGCACATAAATATTTCTTATTGAAAGATTAATCAACTTTTCAGAGTCTGTTGAGTTTCTATTAAATATTATACTGGAACTCAATCGTTAGGGTCTCTATCTCCTCAATATGAACAAGACAATTACTTTTCGTTTACATTTTTATAAGAAAAAAATAAGGTATACTTGTTTCAAAGCTTTATAAACATGAACATTTACTTAACAATCGCGTTCACAAACATACACTTCATCTTAGATACTTAGGTAAGCCTTTGCAGGTATTTCGAGTCTTCTTCGTCTTCTTCCTTAAGGGGTTACATGGGTTTATAAGTTTCAAAAAATCGATTTTTTTATTATCTTATTCAATTCTACAACAGCTTTAACTGTTGTCCTAAACTTTCAAGTGTATTCGAGTAATAGCTTTGGAGATAGAACCTGGAAAACTTGTGCGCTCGGAGCTAGCTACGCTAAGTGCGTCATCTTTAAACGCTCGGAAAGATTTCTCGAGAACTACTCAACCGATTTTAATGAAATTTTTTACAGCTCTTTAAGATAAAATTCTTGAGGACTTGTACGAAGGATTTATTTTTTCAATTACCACTATTTGAAAGAAAAAAAAATTTCGCGGAATTTTAATTTTTTGGGGAAAATGTCTGCCAAAAATCCAATTTCCCTTTTTTTCCTTCGTTCTAAGTGAAAGTTTTAGCTAACACATATATTTTTTCACATGGAGGAGTTACCCAGCCGTACATTTTTGCTGAGAGGTTAAAGGAAATGGCGTGACATTGCCGTGTGAAAATATTTCTTACAAAAATTTCAGAATTTCTTTGTTAATAGTGTATGTTTGTAACAATAAAAAATTCTAATAAAATATTTAATTTTTTATATGAGAAAAAAATTGTTGAAGAAAGGCTGTTTTTACACGAGGAAACCCATGTTACCGCTCAAAATCAAATTCAATATAATGGCAGGAACAGAAAGTCAAGATGACTTCTGAATGGCAAAATAGTGTGTAGAAGTGTCTCAATTTAAATCAGAATATCTGATTAAAATCAATATGCAATCTGTCTAGGTGCTCTGAAAAGAATATCGATCACCACTTGACAATAATTTTGTGCTCAGATCAATAACTTTTAAACAATATCTTTTGTATTTGCTATTGATGAGGAGTGTGACGACGAAAAACAAATTGCTTTGAAGCATTTGCGGCATATAGTTCCATAGAAAAATGGTAGTACAGGGTTGAGTAATAATCAGAAATTAACTCTGAGGAGCTCGCCAAAAATTTGAGTGGAAGCTCATAAAAACGCTTAACTACTCGTATCATTCATATTTATCTAATTCAGACATCAAAATATTTCATTAAAACTTTAAATCGAAAATCATTCTTAGTTTTCAAAAATATGGCATGCCTTACTGCGCTAAGCTACTTATTTTCTGTGCTGATGTTCTGGGAAAGTATGCGCATTTAATTGTGTTTTTAAAAAATCTCAAAATTCTATCCAAGCTCAGCATTTCCGAAAATTTCAGCAACTTTCCTCACCTAAATGGAAAATTCATAATAACTTCCCGCACACACTTCCTGTTGACCACACGTAAATCACTCACCTAAAAGCCGATTACATACTTTGCGCCAAACACTAAAAGGCAATGCCCGAACGTCTTTAAAATGCCATCGTTATGCAGCCAAATTTTCACTTAAATTTCGCATAAAACTTTTTGATGACATTTGGGCCACAACAAAAGTAACAGCACTTACACGCACATACATACCTATTTGGCAGTTTACGAGCAACTAAAAATTTCAGAAGTACCACGAGCAGAGAGAGCAAGAGGAGCAATAAGAAAGTCACACTAACAAGCGGCAAAATGACAAACAAGCAAACACACAGAAAAGCAAACTCGGCACAGAGACACCTGAAAAGCTTGAGGACCAAACGGTAGAGCATTTAAATAAAAGCAAAAAAACAAAAACAAACAATGCAAAGGAAGTAAATGTGCGAACTTAGAAGTGTTGTTGTTCTCTTGTTGTTGTAGTTGGCAGTAGTCATAAAACGGAAATGTTGGTAGTTGTGATGACGCAGGCAACTTTTATACGCTCAGACAATAAAAAATTCTAGTAAAATCAGGTGAAAGTTTAGGTGAGTTACCAGTGTGGGTGAGAGAGTTAAGGAAACAGCAAGTCCGGCAGCAATGGTTGGGTTTATTTCGGAGTGTTAGTTAGTTAGAAAGATGATCTAAATTTCGAAAGTAGAGCATGGACACGTGTGAGTAAACTACAGTGGCTCACAAAAAATTTTTTTTGGTTTAGTGCAGCTCTGTGCGCATCAGTAGTTGGTATACATAGTAGGTAGGATGAACCACATTCCCGCTACTAGATGTTTTTTTCTTCTTTCTTATGAACAAGAGCTGATATGGAAAATGTGACTTGTTTTCTCGTATCAACTCACAAAATACATTTAAAATCAGGTATAAAATCTTAGGCACCAAAATGAGTGTAGGCCAGTGCTATGAGAGCGAGAGAGAAAGAACAGCGAGTGAGAACGTGAAATATTGTTAACAAAGCTGCGTAAGTAACGGTAAGTGTGACTGTTTGAATTTTTGTAGCTTAAGCTTGAACTTTACTTTGCTTTAGGACTTAGAGATTAGGCAACGAATTTGCTTGCCAAAATGGAAATAACATTTTTCGGCTTTTATGGTCTAAAATGGAGATTTATTTTACCTGAAATTTTTATTTTTACCACAGCAAATGGAAGAGCGAGTGAGGTAAGGAAGCACAAAGTAAGTTATTTCAAACACAGTGCACATAAACTGGTGGAAGCTGATGGCTTTCAGTTACATGTATCAAGTTTTGTGTATCTGAGAACATTTTTGAAGATTCTTTGAAACACATGCTATATGTAAAATACATCGATAAGAGGCATAAATGACACTCATACTAAACGAACCAGCCATATAACGGGTTTTTTATTAAGGACGCTACAAAAGTAGACCGACAGGGACAGCCATCGACACCATATTTTTTCCGCTCTTTTGACATTTGTCTGCAATAAGATTGGCTATTTCATGGTAGAACGTTATACGAACCAACAATGAGTCAAAATTATTAAAATTTACTATCGAAATTCGGAGTCAGTAACCTCAATCTTCTCTGAGCTCTGAGTCCAATTTATGGTCGTCATAGCCGTGCTGTCTGATCAGCAATTGAGCGTCTAGTGGAAAAACTAGAACTTACAGGCGCAGTACAAAATGTTTCCGTGGCAGTGATACAAAGAAGTGCCCGTAGTGTTGGAATATTGCTGCCGCTTGCGCAACAATTGAGGAAGACACAAATCAGTCTCTCACACGTCGTTCTCAAGCGTTGAGCATTTCGTGACGTAGTTGTGGCGAATTTTGCGAAAAGATCCTAACCTATATCCTTACAAAGTCAAATTGACACAAGAACTGATGTGGCCTGACCACCACACTCGTTGTATATTCGTGAATTGGGCTGAGCAACAACTTAAAAATGATCCGCATTTTCATCGAAAAATCATCTTCAGCTATGAACCTCATTTTTGGCTGAATGGCTTCGTCAAAAGCAAAATATGCGTTTTCTGGTCAGGCAGAAATGCACACGTACTCCATGAGTCATCATTGCACACCGAATAAATTACGGTTTGGTGGGGTTTATGGGCCGGCGACTTCATTGGGTTGAACTTCCTCCGTGATATTCAAGACCGGCACGTTACTGTGAAATCGCTACCGCTCAATGATAACTGAATATGTTTAGCCCAAATTAGATGATATGGACTTGTACAATATGTGGTTCCAATAGGTCGCCACCATAAGGCACACAGCGAATGTCACAATCGATTTGTAGGAAAGCGAGTTTGGTGAACGTGTTATTTCATGAAATGGTCCGGTCAACTGGCCGCTCCGGTCGTGCGAATTGACGCCATTAGGCTAATTCCTGTTCGGCTCTGTTGAGTATATGGTCTATGCCAACAAGCCAGTGACGATTGATAAACTTCGTACGAGTATCGAACTTGAAGTTGCAGCAGTATCGACCGATTTATGCTTGAAAACCGTCGAAAATTGAGTTCAGCGTCTGGACTTCTGTAAGCGGGCCGGTGGTGGCCATGCAAAAGAAATCGAGTTCCATACATAATGGCATCGTATGTATGTATGTTCTTTGACAGGAAGAAACCCGTTGCTTATAGTAGTAAACCCTGGAAACCGAAGCATTTCGAGATCTTCTGATGAAAAATGTGGAGCTGGAAAGAAATTTCTATAACATTTTAGGAAAGTTAACTTACTACCGCTGAGTTTCCACATCTACAACCACAATCCACAACGTGTCAACTTGATGCGTAAGGGAAATAATTAAATTTTTTTTAAGGAATTCTCGTTTACTTAAACAGAAATTTTAAAAACTCACACACTGCAAAAATTTTCGACTCACATTTTGCTACAGTTTTACCAAAATTACAAAAACAAAACTCGAAGTGAAAGTTGACTGCTGCCCAGACGCCTGAGCGTGCAAAGGCTCAGTAACCCACTTTTAGTTTAAATTCGGCAAAAGCTGGGGAAACACACCAATTGGCGTGTGCAGAGTGGCAACTCATGCAAAATCTAGGAACAAATATCAAAAAAGCAACAACAATAAAACTAACTGTAACGAAAGTGACTTGCAAGGTGACAAACAAATACAAATGCCAATTGCTAACTCCTGCCTCACGGGCGTGCGACAAAAGTCATGACAAACAAATTTACAAGCGCTTGTGACAAGTGAGCGGTAAGCGAGCGGCGGTAAGGCTGACAAGCAGTGGGGTGGGAGTGGCTGCTCACCAAGGCAAATAGTTAGCGCACTTAAACGAAATACTGAAGAAAATTTAGTTTATTTCGTGTGGAAGTACAACAAAAACAACAGCAGTAAATTGCTGTTTTTCGCCGTTTTCCTGTCGTGCGACGCGCTTGGCGCTTGGCGTTTGGTGTGTAGCATTCGCCGCGCGCGAATTAGAATATATAGCCACAATTGAGTTAACTGTATTATTATTTGTTTTTGGTTTTGTGTTGTTGTTGTTGCTGCTTGCCACTTCAAGTTGACTGTGCAACTTTAGTGCGACGACACTCACTAAAAATTGCATTTCCACATGCAAAAGTTTCAATCCGCTGCGGGCACGCCATGAAATATGAGTAAAGCAAAAAGCGAAATGAAATAAATTAGAAAAATATTAAAAAAAAAATAAAACAAAAATTGAACAAATACACATGAGCTTTGCTTTGTATGCAAGTTTTTTCTTTTTCAAATTTGGTTTACCACTTTTTGTTGCCGAAATTTTCCGAACTTTTATTCACTTTTCCTTTTTCACATACGAATTATGAATATTTCCTTTTATTTTCAACTTTTGGCCTGCAGCTGAAGTGCAAATAACTCAATTTCAACCACATACGTGAGCACACATATATATGTGTATGTGGTTAGTGCAGCGAAAGCTGACAAACTATTTCGCCGCATTTTTTGCTCTCTATCAACCTTGACTCAGATTTTATGGTTGGCTCCGTTGTGAAACCCTTTCGGCGTTTTCGTTTAAGCAAATGGAAAATTTGTGTTGAATTTTAATGATATTTACGAATGATTTATTGAGTTCTGATGGCAATGCGAAATCGGTGTTCAAGGTCAGTGGAAGTGGAATAAATAGTGAACTGAAGCAAGTAAAGAATACTGCTCTGTGGTAACTAAAGCGAGGTAGCGGAAGGGACAATCGACCAGAACCAGCTTGTCAGCTAAGCTTCTATTGCATGAGGCAGGCAAGTGCCTATGATGCTTGAAATGAAGACTAGATATTAATTGGCAGAATTCCAATTTTTTGACAACACAAAAACGGATCCATGTATTGAAGTCTACGCAGGAGAGGGAAGTTCTGTGAGCGCCATTCACTTGGGAGTGACCAGAAATGATTATTTAACATATGGCTCCAGTAGCTAACGACTTCCGGTCTTAGACCCAGAAGATACGCGTGTCCAAAAAAACATGTAGTTGAAGATGAGAGAAAGTGAAAAGGTAAAACATCCCTCTCCATGGTCGCAGGGTCTGTTTGGGATCCGCAACGTAAAAACCCTACTAATGAAAGGAAGAAAACAGCCTCGGATAAGGAACCCCACTTCTGATGACGACCACTGCAAACGCACTGAGGATTACGATTTAAGGGCATGCAGATGGAATATCCATTCCCCGCCCTGATGGAAGAAAAGGATGGTGTGACCAAAGATGCCTTCTATGAGCGCTTGGAGCGCATCTGTGAAAGATAAAGTGGAAAAAGAAAATATCTTTAGCACAGCGGTCGATATATTCAGCCACGAGGAAATATCCCCAAATGGACTGAGGCTATTCAACTTCGGCGAGGCCCGAAATATGACTATCTGTATTATTATTATTCCAGCATAAGGAAATTCAGCAAGCTTCCTGGCTGTCTCCGTAACGAAAACTCACCAACAGATCGTTCATGTTGTGATAGACGGACGACATATCTCCAGTGTGTTAGACGTACGTACGCTCCGAGGTCCTAAAATTGACTCGGATCACTATCTTGCTGCATCCAAGATAGGCACCCGCCTCTGTGCAGGAAAAAACGCATGTCAATAAACACAAGAAAGGTTCGACGTCGAGAAGCTGCAATCACAACAGACAGCCAAACAATATTCTAATCGACTTGCACTCTCTCTGAGAAAACTTATTAGCAAAGCGGTATAAGCGAATTGCGGGACGGTATTTAAATCTCCTTACGTACAACTGTAAACGAAAGCATTTGCAGACAGAAAAAGAAAAAGGCCGAAGTGGCCAGGGTAACAGGGACAGGGATAATGCTCGAAAATTCTACGAAAAGACGCGGCGACTAACAGAAGATTTCAAGACCGGAGCACACTATTTTAGAACCACCAGTGGTGATCTAGTGACTGATGCCCAGATCATACTAAAATTATGGAGAGAACATTTCTCCAGCCTGTTGAATGGCAGTGAAAGAATAACACCAAGATATGGTGAACCCGATTGCCCAATAGATTACACCATTGTGAAGAGGTTCGAATAGCAATTACGCGTCTGAAGACATCAAAGTGGCGGGGACGAATGAATTGCGGGTCGAGCTATTCAAACACGGCGGTAAAGAACTGATAAGAAGCATTCATCACGATCTGGGCCAACTGTCATGATGTAAGTCTCCTCAATATCGCATATAAAGTTCTATAAAGCGTATTGTATGAAAGAAAGCCCACGGCCAACAAATTGATTCGACCTCATCAATATGGCTTTAGGCCTGGAAAATCTACAACTGACCAGATATTCACCATCCGGAAAAGACCCGTGAAAAGAGGATCGACACACATCAACTCTTCGTCGATTTCAAAGCTGCTTTTGACAGCATGAAAAAGAGAGTCGGAGTTACGAGTTTTCGAGAAAAAGGTTCTCAGAAATATTTGTGGTCCTTTCGTATTGGCAAATGCCTATTATAAACAAGTAAAGAATTTACATTCGATATAAACTTACCACAGCTTGATATATCTCCTGGGGTGCTTAACAATTTAGTTATTAGTTTACGTGAATTAGCAGTCAATGTTGAAAGTACTGTAATTAAAAAAATAAAGATTATTATATAAATATTAATGCATAAAACATATTAATAACTAATACAAAGGCAGATCAGGTTAAGAAACGAAATTTAGAAAAAATATAATAATCCAGTCATTTAAGCTTAAATTAGGTAAGAATCTCGAAATTCGATATACCCATTTATATGTCTGTAAATACCCCTACCATATGTAGGTTTAGAGACAACTTTAGGGTGTCAATATACAAGTATTTACAGACATTTAAATGGGTATATCGAATTCCGAGGTGAACTTACTATAATGACTGGACTATAAGACTAGTTACAACTAAAATAAGTCAAATCAAATACTCACACCAACCGTGCCACACATTCTAAAACACGTCACTTAAGAAAACCCATTAAGAATAAACCCCACTCCATGCAGCAATCAAGAAAATCTACAAGTTTCTCCACCAACAGTTGACAAACATTCGTACGCCGCTCGTTGCTTAATGCCAAGCGCGTTGTCATTGTCCCGATTAGCGCGGTCGGTTAGTCAATAGCATCGTTTGCCATGCCATTGAATTTAAACTGCCTTTTCCTGACTGCTAACAAATCTACACGCCTAATCATATAAGCGTCTGCAACTCATCTCATTTCCCGGCTGGCTGGACCAAACACCACTTCACCGCACAATCCATGTAAGCAATTTCATTATCTCAACTTAATCTCTTTCTAATCTGTGTGTCCGACACGGTCGTGAATTTCATAATTTGATTTCTGTTCTGCGTCGCATTTTGCGAATGGTTTTTGTAAGAACATTAGGGTGGTACATTAATATTTTTGTACGAGAGCGGTAAGTGATAGCAAGGCTTAAAGATGAAATATAATTTTTGGTATCGACATTTTGATTGAGGACAATTGAAGATTTTCGAGTTTAAGGGGTTAGGTTGGGTTAGTTTACATGGACTGATAATGTAGTCATTTGAGAAGCCATTGAAAAAGAAACTCCCGTGTTCGGACTTACTGATTGATAAAACGCTTTATAGCCAATACAAATTTACAAAGGCGCTTAACTTCAACACCGGTCGGTTCGATAGGATGTCTGAAGGTATGCGTCCAGAGGTGTCAAAGTCTTGACCTTCCAAACGCGGGACAGTTAAAAAGGAAGTGCTGGCTTGTTTCTAACGCATCTTCCTCCAAACAACTTCTGCAGTCGGCTCCGGTAGGATTCCCATTCTTACCGCATGTATGCCAATAAGGTAGTGACCTGTTAAACGCCGCACTACCAATGAGAGGCTAGCCTTACTGAGGGTAAAGAGATCGCTAGATCTCCTGCGATCTAGCTTGGTTTAAGGAGTTCATATTGGAACTATTTTAGTAGCAGTTAAAGATAGATATCTACGAAATCCGGTAACACTGTCGTAGAGGAACTCTTATCGAAAGTTTTCTCGATTAAAAATACAAGATAGCTCTAAAGCTTAGACTCTACACGGTCACGATTTTTCGAAGCTTAATGTTAATCCTTATTCCTGTAATTAGTTGCCACCCTAATGCACTTCAAGCACCCGCAGTAAAAGAAATAGCACTTACAGCTACGCTACGAACACGTAGCAATGCGAGGAAAGCAATTCAACTCGGCAGCTCAATTTCAGTGTGCACGCCTTATCGCGGTTTCATCGACACTCGCAGAGCCGTCGAGAGGCAAAGAAAGTCGCAAAAACACCACAATAACTCGAAGAAAACTCAAGGCAAAAATTAAGTAGACGCAGCAGCAGCAGCAGCATCGGCTCGTGGAGACAACAAGCAGGAAGTCGAGTGCAGGCGAAATAAAGCAGACGTTGCACAGTTAAAGTTGACGACCGGACGCTACAGCAAATTGGCTTTTATCGAGCGCACGAGATCGAACGAACTACACGAAGTGGCAGGCAGTCTCGCCATTTCAGCTGTGAAGAGAGACGCGGGCAGCAGCCAGTACGCAGTCAGCCGCGTTGATTTTTAATGATGGGTGCGCACGACGTGCTGCTCTAGCGCCCGTTTTTATTTACCGTACTCACTGCAGGCGGCTGCTGTACATGCCGGCGGTTCGCCTTGACTTTTGGGGTGTGTACGGCAAATGAAATGAAATCATTACACTTTAACTCGTGCAATAGCAGGCAAAACACAGATGCCGTTTTGCAAGAGAGCGAAGTTGAAATGAGTAAAAGCAATAAAAAAATTAAGCAGAACCGGAGACGTTAGTTGAGGAGTCGACGTTGCGCGAGAAACTTGTGGGAATAAAAGACATGAAAAGGAACAAGAAACAGGGATGCCGCGTAGCGCGCTTCTGGAGTGCGGCTGCATGAGGGAATGATTTGCTGTATTGATTAAATTTCTACTTTTCCGCCCCCCTGAGCTCCACTTCGCTTAACTATTTATGGCATGGCGCTTGCTGCACTCGCGTTACGAGTCGGACGCTGGTGTTGGCGCATATTACACTTCTTTTAATTCGATTACAAGTCACACTTGAACTGATTTCTTGCCGCAACAAGGCGGCATACTTAAGTTGGATTGTTTTTGAAGCTGAAGTCAATAAGTCGCTGAACTATGCGGCAAGCAAAAAAGTTACAAGTAGCACGTACTTTAAAGTATTTGTGGCTGTTCTTGCTATTGCCGTTGGTGCTTTAAACCACAGGCCCTCAAGCATCAAGCTTTTAAACCGTAAACTGCCATTGAGTCTTTAGTCCTGTCAGTTTGTTTGACAGAAACGTAAATAGCTTCCACGCGCACTTAAGCGCATGCCATATGCAACACGCTACAAGGTTATTGCTACAAGCGCACACAAATGGCAGCTAGGCTCTCCTCGGCTTTCTTCGGCGTAGCAGAGTGCAGCTAAGATACATAGTAAGTAATAGGTGTAACAGTGTTGGTGCAAGCGAATGTTGCACAATTTTACTTAAGCAGTACATGACACATGTTCGCCGCGATTCGCGTCAAGCGGCTGACATTTAGTGCAGCAAGACGACGTAATAACATTGGAGTGTCAGCGAAGCAGGCTAAGTGCAGGCAGGCGACAAGTGGCAGGTGAGATATGGTAAGTTTCAGGCGGAATTCAAAAAGTGGGTGGAGAGATGTGGGTTGTATGTATGTGGCTTGTGGAAGGAAAGCAGTTATTTGAGTGGTATTTTATAGACGACGAGTGATGAAGTGCTGGAATCTTTACTGTTTTAGCAAAGGCCTCTTAAGTTTTCAGTTCCTGCATGACAATGGACGAAGCTCTACGAAGAGATAAAAATGACTGACGATCAGACTAACACCATGTTAGCTATTTAATATTTATTTGTAAAGAGAAAATTTTTAGAAGATAAGTTTATAAGGGTTTTTTTTAATAATGGACGTTGCCTTCCACAAATTAAGGTTAGATTTTGAAGTTATCATCGAATGGCTGCTTTAGTTTTAATAAAAATCGATTTTCTTTTTTTGATCTTATTTAATTCTACAACACCTCTAGAATATTGTCCCAACGCGTTCAATTGATCCGAGTAATAGTTTCGGAGATATAGCCTTAAGAACCGGGGCGCTCGAAGCTAACTAGGCTAAGTGAGACGCCTTCACACACGTTTTTCTCGAAACTGTATTTTTGTGGTCGGTTGGTAAGATTTCTCGAGAACTACTCAACCGATCTTCATGAAATTTTACACAGACTGTTCTTAAAGACTTGCAACCCCTTAACCTAAATATAATTTGTGGCTCAATGTCATTTGAAATCTCAATTTGATTTGAAGTAAGGAAGAAGACTGAAATCGACAATTAATAGCGCAAGAGAACAAAATAATACTATTTCAAATAAATTTTCACTTTTGTACCACCCTGTGTCCCTGCACACGCACTTAAAATAGCGTACTTATTCGAGTATGCCAAAAATGTGGGAGGTCGTCAGCGCCGACATTTTGTGCGTATCAAATTCTCAAGATGAAACACTCTAAATGCTGTCAGCATTGTTATAGTAGTCGAAATACACTCACGAAACAACAACAAACACAAAAAACAAAAACAACAGCAAAAGTGTATCGTGCATTTTGTGTGGGTTGTTGATGGTTTCTGCACAACTATGAAAGTAATTAATGCATAAGAGCATAACGACGACATTTTTGGCTTAAGAGACTTTCGGTATGACTTCGAAGAGATACAAAACGTGTAAAATGACTTGTAACGAGTGACTAGTGTTTATAGGCTTAGAGACCTCATTACCTCTGAGACTACGATTAATCTCCTAATCATTCGCTTATAATAAGGGGTAAGTATCCTAGAACTTACCGCGTTCCCGCTTTTCTCTAATACACATATTTTCGTATGTCTTTAGCATTAAACTTAAATTTGGTCTCCAATATAGTATTCGCTTTCAGAGAAAAGTGTGATAGGGATAAAATGGATAAATATCTAAACGGACGGTTTAAAATTGAATAATCGAGTGGAAGGTGGTGCCTTTTTAACAAAATTCGTTACCTGAACCACCTTCCGAGATCAGATGACTACTGTATGTTTCAAGCGGAGATGACAGCAATGAAAGAAAGGCTTTTTTCTGCCAAAGATGGCGATTACAACAAGGAATGTATTTATATTCTCAGATAGACTTTTAAAGATCCATCGCACATAATGAAATAATGCCTTTATCAATTAGCGGAAACTTAACTTTCTATTTCGCGGTAAACTTGTAATGGATTCTAGGACACTGTGAAATTTCTGATTCAGAGTGGAAACTAGGCAGAGCAGGCTCCACTCTACAACTCGACTCTGGAAAAGAGGGAATCAATATTACTCAGCCTACTTGTACAGGGTTTTCTAGGTGTCGTTTGGGTCACTTATACTATTCGTCGAATGGTTGAAAATTTCGAACATACATTTTCTTTGTATAATGTTCAAGTACCAATAAGATACAAAAAAAACTGCTCGAAGTAGTGAAAATATTGTTGCCGTTCAGACAAGTCGTGCTGAAGACCGCAGTTTGTCGAGAATTGGGACTGTCTGAAACCCACAACCTGGCGGATTTTGAGAAAGAATTTGGACTTGTTTCCGTATACTACTGTGTCCAAAAAATAAGGTGACATTTGAATTTAAACTGCGCGCGTCGAAGGATTTATAGAATTATTTTTTTTTTGGGTTGGTAGTACTGTCAGTCATATTTACATTAAATTTCATGTCAAAATATTCATTAGTGTTTGAGATACGTGCTGTTTTGCGAGCTGCTAAAAGTGAGTTTTTCGTTATGCGTCGTTTGCGTAACGCTATCCGCCTAAAAAAGACGGAATTGTGGAAAGCCAATTCTTGGTTTTTACACCACGATAATGCACCATCCCATACTGCCCTCGTAATTCGTGACAATTTTGCCAAAAACACAACCCAAATCATTCCGCAACCACCGTATTCACCTGATCTGGTGCCGTGCGACTTCTGGCTGTTCATCAAGTTCAAAAGACCGCTCCGGGGACACCGTTTTTATACGATAGAAGAGATTCAAGCCGCAGCGAAGACGGAACTGAAGGTCATCCCGGAAAGTGACTACAACCAGTGTTTCGAAGATTGGATTGCATAAATGCATTGCATCGGGAGGGGATTACTTTGAAGGGGATGAAAATGATTTGGAAGAATAAATAAAGAATTTTAAAAATAAATACCTTATTTTTTGGGCATAGTAATATAACTCTTATTCTATATCGACTAGTATTAAATATTATAAACCACCGTAAGGTGAATGAAACTATTACACTCTCGGTTGCGAGAGTATTTCAGGGTAAAAATTTTCTGTAGCTCGCATTCTCGCTAGAAAAGTAAATCTCATGACAAACAAAAATAGTAATAATTAATGAGGGCACATTTGAAGTCAGCTTATAGCTATTTCACATAAAATGCTGTTTTCTTTTGAAAAAATTTGGAACTATCCAATTGAACTGAATTATATTCCTCTTGAGGTTCCCCGTAATTATCTATATCAGATTTATAACAGCATAGAACAAAGTTGGAAATTATCTTTATTTCTATAAGACAAGCCTTCCCCACAATTCTTTTTATTGTTTTTGCCAATTTTTTCTCTTTTATTTGAAGCAGAAAATTATAAAAAGGTTTAAGTTTAATCTACCTAGATCACACCATAAAAAACACATATTCTAGGTACAATTGGCGCACCCTGTACCTACACGCACCCGCATCGGCGCGCATGTGACCCATTTCAATAGAAAACGCCACATTAGTTGCGGCCATAAAGTGCAGACACTCCTAACGGTAAGATATTAAATGCATTTCCTGCATTAATTTCGCACACTCGACTTTCATGTTCAAGTGTGTAAGTGTGCATGTGTGCGAGCACTGTCATCATAACAAATGCTTTCACGCTGACAAACGTGGCAAGCGGCAATCAGACATTGCAATATTCTCGCTATCAACATGAAATCAGTTTAAATTAACTGTCTGCGGCAAGTTGCGTGTATTGAAAATGCTTGCAACATGTTTAACCAATTCATTGCACAAGCGCACACACCCACACCGGCAACAACACGAACAACAAGCGAGTGCAACAAAGCAAAATATTGAATAAGTGCACGAACAATACCGATAAATACGAATGTGAGTGGAGAGATGAATGTGCGCGTTACTTGGAAGTTGCAACATTGTCAACACGGTGGCGTCGTAATGCCACAAAATGCGGCAGTGATGAAAATTACAAAACATAAATGTAAGTAAAATAGTCTGGCACCCAAGGAAAGCCAATGAAAGTGCTTGCTTGCAACGCAGCAAATGGCATGTGTGTGCAACATGGACGCAGGCAAGAACACCGGCTGGCGTGTGTGGGAGCGCCAACTGTGGTGACGGCGTTTATTGTGTGTGTGTGTGTGTGTGTGGCAAGCGCACGCTGCCTTAGGTGTGCCTACTAAATACCGCTACAAACATACACATATGTATGACTGTGCCACATGCAACATGTGCAAAAAATGTTGCTGCCCCGCACTGCCACATGCACATACTTACAGCAATAAGCAGATATGCATTTAATGTTTTTATCTTCCCCGCTCGCCGGTAGCCGTTGATGCTGCCACATTGCCACGTAGTATGTGCTTAAGTGCATGTATAATGTGGCAGAAATAGCGCATTTAAGCGTCTGCTACACGTACTTATGTCTATTTGTGCATACACTTTGCTGCCGCTGTCTAACTATTTGTGGCAAATAACTGTACATAAATGCTATGGCGCGCAGCGTCATTGCGCGCTGATACCGCGCTGATGGCATTGCACTTTTATAGTTGCACGCAGTGCTGCTGCAACAATGGCACGCGCACATAAAAAGAATTCCAGCACATCATCGTTGCATGCGCAGCGCTTTGCTTGCCTTATTTTTCATGCGCTTCTTTTCATTTGCTTTTTTTCGCATTCTCCTTTTTTATCTTTTATTTTCCGTTTCTTTTTTTCAGTATTAATGGATCCTTTAGTAGCGTTGTCGCGACTCCGGCCTTAGGGAGCTTTGGGTGTGGTGCATGAGTATGGCAAAGAGCGGTTATGAACGTGCAACGCGAGCGTACGGCAGCCGTGTTGCACGTATGCGCAAATAGGGTATGTCCCCAAATGAATAGAAGGAAGATCGTAAATGTGCCTCTACAAATGTGATTATGTGTAAGTGCCGTTATGTTATAAATTTTAATTTCATAGAAATTTGTTTTGTGGCAAGTAGAATTGAAAGGAAAACAAGAGAACACCTCAGCTTTGTGCGGTTGCCCTGAAACTATAATACCCTTCACGAATACAAAAGATTCATTGGTAAAACTTAATTTTGATCGCTCAGTTTGTAGGACAGCCGATCAAAACGATTTCTTCTGAGATTACGCCACTGTCTTTGAAAATATTACATGTCAAATTTCATGAAAATATCTCTTTAAATGAAAAATCTTTCCATACAAAGCACCTGCTTCCGTAGGAAAAATACAAGGTCTGTCGCAAAAGAAACAGAACTTTATAAATATAACTGTTTCTGGTGGCGCCACCTATTGGTGGGTATATTAAATAATAAGTTTGATCTCTTGTTGACATTTCGTAAAAATTTTAAGACAATTGGATAACTACAATCAATGTTATCGATCAAAAAGTGACGGTAGCTTTTGGTCATCGGTCGTAAAATGCAAAGAGCAAATATTGAATTTTGATTTAAACTTGGGAAAACGTTTACTGAAACATTTCAAATATGAAAAAAGTTTATGGTGATCGGTGCTTATCCCGTAGTAATCTGCATGAGGGGTTTAAGCGTTTCCAAGAAGGTCGTGAGGACCTCTGTGACGATGAGAAGTCAGCGAAAAAAAGTCAAAAATAAAGACAATGCTGATTTGTTTTTACGATTCCGAGGGTATTGTACACCGAGAGTTCGTCCCACCTGGCCAAACGATTAATTCTGTGTTTTACCTTGGTGCTATAAAGCGTCTTTTGTCACGCATTCGTCGTGCTCGACCACAATAAAGTGAGGCTTGTTACTGATTTAAAAAAAAAAAAAACTCCATAATAACCATTAATCACTCACCCTACTCATCTGATCTGGCACCCTGTGATTTTTAACTACTTGGAAAACTTCATTTGCCCTTGAAAGGACACTGGTTTCAGGACATTTCAGCTATCCAAAAGGCGACGACCGATATTCTCAAGAGCATTCCGAAAAATTACCTTAAAAACTCATTTGAAATGCTAATTGACCGGGCTAAACGCTATATCGAAGCACAAGGAAACTACTTTGAATATAAAATTATAACTTTTGAAAAATATTAATTTTTTGTTGTTTTTTTAACAGCCCTATTTCTTTTGCAACAGACCTTGCATATATTTGAAGTAAAAAAGTCGACGACTATTTTGAGTAAAAGTCATTACGAAAGTCTCTTTGTTCTCCTATTTAAGACCAATCGGATTGTTGCTCTTAGGGGAGTAGCTACTTCGATAAAATTCGTTTTGGTAACTTTAGGACATAGACGTTTTTATAATTCAAATTCGCTAATTTGAACAATCCTTATATGCTTGAGAGCTATATGTTCTCGTTGGCCGTTCTCATTCATACTGTCACCCGATAGAAGAGACTAATCGGAATACTAACTGGTGGCGAAGCGCGCAGAATGAGGCTGAGAGGACGAGAACTTATGCACATGTCTACGCTATAAGCATTTGAGGTCCGCACGGCAATCAATACACTGGAAGAGATATCGATAGAAAGATCAGAGAGTCTGTTAAAATTCGCAACAAACGCAGACATCCTTAAGGATGACTACTCCTCATGAGCCTAGTAACTGAACTCCATCTTGTATTGCAAAGGACCAACATCGGTCTAAGCATGGCACATTGGGCTACCAGACTAACCCAACCTAACCTTCCATGTTCATATACCATATTGGATGGGTAAATATCGAAAGTAGGTGGAAAAGTAGGTATTACCAAATATAAAATTCCAGCTATCTCCAAAATTGTGAGACTAGTTTAGAGCAAAAATTGGTTTGCATATGGACTACCAATTAAGATAAAGTTAGCTAACCAACCGTTTATAAAGCTCGCTATCTATCTGTAAAATTTCCTTTATATGGGAATTGAATACAACCACTTCCGGAACCTCGAGCTTCAGACACCCTACCCCATCACTCCCATTTCTTACATACGAGTATTCCTGAATAGTGCGAAGCAGCTCGAGTACACGAATGACCGCTTGAAATCTTTATTTTCTATAAATAACTATTCTTAAAGCTTGATTAACTAAAATTTATAGAATCGAAAGTAGGATGTAGGCTACTTTTAAAAAGGAAAATTGAGATTGAGATATATTGCTTTCAGGAGCTCACGAAATATTCCATAGAGCATTTAGAATGTTTCTTAAGAGATTACATGGGTTTATGGGTTTAAATAATAAATAAATTCCTCAACATCTCAAGGGTATTGTCCTACATTTTCAAGTTGATACGAGTAATAGTTTTGGAGATACAGCCTTGGTAACTTGTGTGCGAGGCTAGCTAGGCTAAGTGCGCCGTTTTGAAACGCGTTCTTCTCGAAAATGTATTTTTGAAGTCGGTTGGCAAGATTCCTCGGGAACTATTCAACTGATCTTCATAAAATTTAACACTCGTCTTTGAGATACAATACTGAACGATTAGGATGAAGGCTGTTTCTCGATAACAACTATTTGAAAAACAAAAAATTTCAAAAAATTTTCACTGAAATTTTATGTTTTTTTTGTAAAAATTACTGCCAAAAATCCAATTTTCATTTTTTTTTTCATTCGTCCAAGTTTTAAGTTAAGATTTTAACTAAACCACGTATTGTTTTCACTTTTGATGAACCTGCAAGGAGTTATCCTGCCAACGCGGGCACATCTTTTTTTCCGAGGGGTCATCGGAAATGGCGTCACAAAATGGTAAAAAAAGGTTGTTTTTTAGCCGAGGAAAAACATGTAACCTCTTAACCTTTCTTTACGCTCTATTTGCTGAATAAATTTATTTATATGCTCTTTTTTAGTGCTAAAGAGAGTGAGAAGACAAAGAATATTTGATAAAAAACGAATATGAATAATTCTATTCGCTTAACAAAGCAAAATTATTAGACATGAAAATGTATTGAAGATGAAATCACACAAATTTTTGCGCAAAATATGGACTAATAGACCAAAAACAATCAAATATATCGCAAAATGGGAAATCCAAAAGTAACACAAATCGCAAAAGGAAAGAGTAGCAAGAATTGCATGAAGAAACATCACCTCAAAATGTTTCCATATGTATGTTTCCATCTGAACTATAATGCAGAACTAAATAATTTTCCACAGCATCATGATACTTAAATAAAACATGCCACCGCTATGTCTGCAGTCAATGGATAGGCGACACAATCGCACACACCTCAATGAGACCTCAAATCACACGAGCTCTGGCACGTGTGCTCAACTTAAAGGGGGAAATGTGTATTAGCTAGCGCCGTTGCGCCACACCGCTCGTGAACGTCGACAGCTTAACTAAGCTGAGCAACAAAGTGTGGCGGTTATGCGGCGTGAATTATTAGCGCCATGGCGCTGACTTACGGCTCCCTAGTTGCTTATACGGCAGCCCCTACTAGCTTTTGTTGTCTTGCGCGGCAGACTTATGACTGGCGTACGCATAGCTGAAAGCATTACCGTTGACAACTTCAAATATCAAAATTTACGCTCTAAATTGAAATTGTGTGTGGCATGCTTTAGTACAAGGGTCAGGTGGCAAGACTGGTGGAAGTCAGATATATATACCTTACAATATACAGGTATTTATAGCATGTACTCTGTGACAAACGCAACTTTTTGAAGCAGACGCTGGTGTAAAGCATACAAAACGAAAAGGATTATACCGTAACATGCAGGCTCTTAATTTGTTTTGTTATTGTGGGGTATATTTAGGTCTTTAAATATATTTATTTATTCTGTTTTTTCTTTTCAATTTGAATGGAGTTCTATTGATAAAGAAAAATCAACGAACATCAAAAATTCAATTCTGGGGTTCTTCTTCTTTATTGCCGAGCTAACAACCGCGCACCAATCGTTCTTCCTTTCACTGTTTGGTGCCAGTTGGAGATTTCAAGTCTAGGCAGGTCTTTCTCCGCCTGGCCTTTCCAACTAAGTGCAGGCATTCCTCTTCCTCTGCTTCTCCCGGCGGATACTGCGTCGAACACTCTCAGAGCCGGAGTGTTTTCAGAGGTTGCTATTCTTGTGAGTGTTAATGCTGGTTCTAAAATAGACGAAATTATCTACGACTTCAAAGTTATGAGTCTCGATAGTGACGTGCTGGAACGGCTTCAGGAGCTAATGCGGGGTAAATCGTCCAATGGCCTGTATGGATTCAGGAAAGGACATGGTATAGAAAATGCATGGTTTCATGTAAAGAATTAGGGAAAATGTCAACAAATATATCCTTGTCTGAAAGTATTTTTGCATCAAAGACACCTATCTGATGGGGTCCATCCATGGACACCAGTCCAGAACAGTAGTGAAGCTCAACTGGTAGTAGTCTAAACTGGGATTTTATTATGGTACCACAGGGAGCCTGCCCCAACCTGCTCATGCGGACTGGCCCCTCGAGGAGTATCGTGATGGTTATGATTAAAACCCGAATGCTTTACTCAAAGTACGGCAACGGTCAACACATTGATTTGTTCTGCTGTGCTTTTGAGCGTCGTGGGGTAAGGCTGTCGTCAGCAGGTACTGGCTATTGTAAGAATGATTGCATTTATCAATCACTTACATCAGTTCAAACTTAGTTATACACTTTTTGAAAAAAAAAAAAAAAAAACAGCTTTCAGCCATTCCAAGACTGAACATTTAATGATAATTCACTTAAATTTAATTTCTAATATTCTAATACTGCTATCTCTTTCTGCTAGAGAACATTTTTTCCCCAAAATAAAAAAACACTGAAACATCATCCATGAAGCTTCTGTGCTGAGGTCTTAAGCTCTTGTATAAATCAAAAGTTCTAAACTAAAACTTTTTCTGAAAGTTGAGTACTAAAATATTTTAATTTTACCTAAATAATCTCAGACAACAGACCTTAGTTATGGCTTCTATGTATAGGCTGTTTTCTAGTTTCGATATTTCGTTGATCGTATAATTATTGGGCCGGTCTGTACTCAACTAGCGTGCATTAGTGCATAACCTTCGATTCTCTCCATAAGTTATTGCATTCGATTACCGACTTGATTATTATCTTTAGATTATTCGAAGTATCCTTTTTAATTGTCCTGTTTCGTTTTTGGTTTCCTAACGAGTAAGGCCTCAGTTTCTAGATTGTACTTAAATTACTCACTACTTTGTCAGCTTCACTATGATGTGCGGTGGACTCTCTGCGGACTTTAAATTTATCGCCGTGGACCTAAAGTTCTCTACCTGATTAGATGACTATTTAATAATAAATTTGTTCCTTCTCTGAGAAATAATTTCCTCATCTCAGGAGTAATCGTCTAATATAACATTTGCTTCCTGACTTTTCTGGCATAGCTTTCGTAGAAAATAGCACGTGACCTTGGGAGTTCTTCATTTTAAAAAAATTTGAAAAAAAAACCAAATCTTTAATTACCTACACTGGCAACTTTATACATTGTATTAAAGCTCCGACTTTTTGTTTTTTTTCACGCTTTTTTCAAACTGTCCCCATCACGCCTTGCTGCTTTGCCGACGAGCACGTTTCGTCCACATTGGAATTCGATTCAATATTTTCATTTGTTAAAACGTTTTTATAGTCTATTTAGAAAGCAATTTATAGTATGCCATAAAAATACTTGCAACTGGTCCGAGCACATCGCTGTGCTGCTTCGCACTCTCGCCACTGCTGCCTGTAGCTGCTGTGCGTGTCTTTCAATTTCTGTCGTAAATTTGCTGCTTTGTCACCACTGTTGGTTTTGTTTTTGTTTGCCTACACAGCCATTTTATGACATTGTTAAAGTGATTTTTATGGCTTTTTTGATAGATTTAATTCTGTTTGTGTGGCGTTTTTTCGGTGCGGCAGCGTGGCAGCGTGATGCATGTGGCCTAGGTTGCTTTTTATTTGAATACTTTTTGGTATTTTCGTTTACTTGGCGTTGTCACACTTCATTAGTTTGATTATAAGTGATTTTCTAGTGGCAAGTTCTTTTTTTTTTTTTCTTTTTTCAGACACCATTTTATTACCTCAGAGCGGCGGTTCAGGTGGAAATGGTGTTGATTAGCGCAACTTTGTTGAGGAGAAAGCGTTTAGTTTTTATTTAAGAAATATTTTTTTTAGAAAAACGACTCTTTCCTAGCATAAAAATTATATTTGCGTAGCTGCTTATAGAAGAACACTAAAATTCAATCTTTTCCACTATCAGTTTTGGGCGTGAGCGTAACTGCGCGTGTCATATAAACGAAATTGAAATTGATACACCATTAGCACACTCTCCGCCAACTCCACGATTCTACAGTTATTGTCACTGTTGAGTACTTGCCTTAGAGCAATAAAAATTGTAAAAAAAAGTAGTCCCTTTTCTATTAAAAAATTGAATTTTTTCCTACACTTCCCAACAGTTGCGTTTTTGAAGAAGCAGCTGACAATGGAAATCCAATATTCGCGGCATAACAATCGGACAGAATGCGAAAATTCCCTTTTACAATCACGAACAGGCGTTATTACAATTGCCATTGAATTGTGCAATATTGGAATTTTTTTTCTGTTTCAACGCTGACCGCAAATAAAGCTTGCTACTGTGTTTGGTGTGCCACAGGATTCCAATCTCCGCCGAAAACTCCACCAGCCATTCAGTGGCCACAGGCAAAAGCCGTTTCCGAGTGCTGGCGACTTAAAAAGGTTTTTATTGTTTTCTCAAATAGATGCAAAGAAGCGTATGTCCGCAGAGATTAGCAGATTTTTGCATCGAACCCAGCAATAATAATGAACATGGCTTGAGATTTTGAATGAAGACAAAAAACAATTGGTTAATTCAGCTGATTTGTTGGCAATATACTTATGAAAATCAGGAATTTTACAAATTGTGTAACATTTCCAGTTTAGAAATGTGTTCAGAAGCTTTGCATGTTTTGCTGCCTACATTTTGGCCTTTATACACTGAACAGGACATATTAAGTTTGCTACGATGTTTCTAAAACCTAAAAGACGTTGGAAACTTTACAAAGTATATATCTGAATAATCAGCATGACTATGAAGCAGCTGTTCTATTACCCGACTATGAAGAAGTTCGAATAGCAATTGCCCATCTGAAGAACAACGAAGCAGCGGAGCCTTTATATTGCTGGTCGAGCCATTCAAATACTGCGGTGTAGAACTGAAAAGGAGCATGCACCAGCTTCTTTTTAGAATATGCTTGGACGAAACCATGCCCTACGATTAATGTGGAGTGCAAGGGAGACCCCACAATATGCGCCACCTAATGTGGGATAAGCCTCCCCAACGTTCTGTCGAGCATACTGTGTGAAATGTTAAAGCACAAAGACCTGGAAAATCAACAGCTGATCAGATATTTCAAATGCGCCAAATCTGGGAAAAGATCTATGAAAAGAGAATCGAAACACACCACCTCCTCGTCGATTTTAAAGCTGCTTTTGTCAGCGCGAAAAGGATTCATTAAATAGAAAAAGGTACCATCTTATATAAAAGTGTACAACTGCTGGCATACGCCGAGGACATGGATAACTTTGACACCCGCGCTGTTAGTTCTGCTTTCGTCAGAATAGATAAGGAAGCAAAGCAAATCTTCTGCGAAAGATTTATGGTCCTTTGCGCAATGGCAACGGCGAATATCACATTCGCTGGAACGATGAGCTGTACGAGATATACGATGACATTGACATAGATCAGCGAATTAAAAAACAGTGGCTTCACGTCGTCATGTCGTCGGAATGGACGAAAACACTTTACTTCTGAAAGTCTTCGACACAGTACTCGTCAGGCGAAGCAGAGAAGAGGAAGACCTTCACTCCAATGGAAAAACCAGGTGAAGAAGGACCTGCCTTCACTTGAAATCTCCAATTGGTATCAAGTAGCGAAGAGGAGGAACTCGGCTATAACCGCAAAGGCGGTGTCTACGCCAGTAAAGAAGAAGAAATGATGAGCATGACGAGCTGAGTCGATTGAGCCATGTCTATCCGTCAGCCTGTACAGGGTTTTTCTGGTAAGTAATAAGACTGATTTTCTTCCGCCGCTACTGTAATTCGGAGCGTGCGCGGTTCGACTGGATTCGGTAGAGGGCGTTCCTAGCTAACGAACAAGCAGTTGTGTCAGTTGTCTCCGAACACCTGGACAGTCAGGATAAACATTTTCACGCGACGTGTTTCTGTAAGTGGCGCAAACCGAAAAGCCGTTTGTTAGAGCAGAAGTACGCAACGTTTGATATGATCAAACAGGCTTAGCCAGATGTTGCTTTAGCAAATGGTGGTGTGTTTCGTTGGCACAAGGCCTTTTTGGAGGGCCGGGAAGAGGTCGCTGATGAATAAGCAAATCCAAAGGGAAAATGACGCCCATTGTCTTTTTTGACATCAAAGGCATCGTTCACCATCAATTTGCTCCTCCTGGGCAAAACGTCAACGCCAAGTTTTACGTGGAAGTCCTCAAGAGACACAAATGAAGTGTCAATTGGCTTCGACAAGATATCGCAGCCGAGACATCGCAGCCGAATGGAGGTTGCACCACGACGCCCAGGCTCACACCGCCTTTCTTGTGAATAGGTACATACGAAACCTAACGCTTCCGTAGCCGCCCTTCAGCCTAGATGTGGCTCCCCGGACTTTTGTTGTATCCTTGCCTGAAAAGGCCGATGAAAGGCAAGCATTTTGAGACGACAGAGAGGATCCAAGCCTGCATTTCGGCTCTCAAGGCTATTCCGAAGAATACCTTCCACACAAGGATATTGTTGTATCTGTGATAGGTATTAACGCAAGCTACTTCTCTTCAAAATTTGAGCTGTGGATATTTTCTGAAGGTTTAAAACATCCTTTTAATTTGGCTTTTATATAGTAAGGTATACTATTTAGGATAGAATTAGTTAGTTTTAAATAAGGCTGACATATATTTACTATTGTCAAAACCTTTTCACTAACTAAATTGAATTATAGCCTCAAATTAATCTAACTAACCTTCAAATCAAATCCACACGTCCTATATAATGCTGGGTAAAACACTGTTCAAACAATTGAAGTACAGTACGAGACTTTTCACATATGAAAGCTCAAAGTATGGCCACAAGCAATTTTATTATTAGTTCCAAAGCCCGCCTTTTGCATTTCCCAAGGACACACCCATAGAGACGCAAATATCGCTGCCCGTGCGAATGCCACACAGCCAACAGTCGGCAAAGTTTCCGCATTTCGACGCTGCTATTGCCATTTGAGCTGTCAATTTTTATTGTTCGACAACCGAACTTTGCGTCTGGTTTTGATTTCAGCTGCTGGTTTTCAATTTTTTTCTTCCTTCCTCATTCAAACTTCTGTTTAATTTTGATTGCTTGACTTTGTAGTGACGCAGCCGCTGCTCTCGGCGGTGATTGGCCGTGTCTGCAGAACACAATGCTTCCGTTTCCGGTGCTCAGGCAACTCGTCTCGGCTGCTTGTCTCCTCTTTTGTTTGTGCTGTTGTAAGTTAAAGTATTTCGGCGCAGTTTGGCAATTATTTGTGGCTGCTATTTGGTCGAGTTCGGTCCATTCATATGTGTGTTTTCGAAATGTTTTATTTGCTCATCTCTTCCTATTTGATCGAAACTTTATTAGAATTTCTTTCGGCTCGTTTGCGCTGTGTACGCTTGTTCGTTTACCCTTCCTTAAAGCCACGCACATTTTCCAAGCAAACCAAACCGGCTCATGGACTCTTGCTTGTTCTTGTTTTGTGGCTTTTGATTGGCCTCTTTTCCGCCTGATGCGCCAATATTTCACATTTTTTCTTCCATTTTGTGTTGGAAAAACTTGTTCTAAGCGTTCTTTTCAACTGTTTGCCAACCGGCTAATCAAACTGTTCAAGTGCGTACGCCGGCGGGGCCCACAACACGCCTGCAGATCAATCTAAGCTTTCTGCTCGCTTCATGTCCTCCTCTTTTTTATGGCGCGTTTGGTTTTTCAGAGCGCACATTCCCGCACTATTACGACTTCACATTTTCCATCTAATTTAACGATAACGTCACTGTTGACATTTATAAATCAGCGCCTGAGAAACTCAATGGTAAATCCGATCCGTCGGCAGCGACGTGCCCATGCGGCGGAATGCTTCCTATTTATGTGTTTACAAACAGTTAAAGCAATGGTGCATGTGTGTGCAACATCAAGACGGTAAACGGTAAGCTGTTTTTGTTGTTGTTGTTGTTACCCCGCATTTATTGCGATATCAGGTTGCACACGGCACGCTGAGCTTTGGCTGGCATTATGACTCTCTTTGCCTGTTTTGCGGTTAGCTGGCTAGCAAAAGCGCCAACGTCTTCGACATTCGGAAGCCGCTTAAGTAACTGTCGAACCAACCACAACAACAACAACAAATAGGCAACACGCCGCTACAAGATTGCTTTCAATGATTCTTGTTTATGTTTTTTCAACTTTTTTTTATTACCGTTTATTAAGTGATTTTTTGTTTCTCTGCTTTAGTTATGATTCTGCTTTGCTTTGCTGTAGTTTTTTTTGCCGGTGGCAGCAGTGACTTATGTCGCAACACGTACGCGTATGACACATGATACACTTGGGAATATTTCATGCGTCTCGGTTGGAAATTTGTATGTGCGCTGATATGTGTGTCCTTATACTTATATAAACCGTTAGTTGTTTGCCCTAAAGTGGTGTGGCAAAAGAACCGGCTTCCTCGCGATATTGACTTAGTTAACCGTGTTGGTATGGCTTTGCGTAGGCGGTTGAAGTGTGGGAATTCTGGGACGGGTTTATTGAAGTTATAACTGTAAGAGTATATATAGGAGAATGAAGTCATGTGAAGAAATTCACGCAAGTGAGGAAGGCTCTCTGAGCTTCATTCATTTGGGAGTGGCCAGTAACAATAACTTTTTGTATGGCTCAAGCAGCTCACGACTTCTGGTCTTAGATCTGGGTAGCCGAAAAACATCCTTTTGAAAGCGCGCTAAAGTGAGAAGGCAAAACTTCCATCCCCGAGATTGTGCGCTGGGTTTGGGACTCTCCACGTAAATCAGTACACGCAGTAAAAATATCAAAAAAAGCCTCTGACGATAGACCCTCCTTTTGATGAGGACCACTGGAAATACACTAAGGTTTACGGTTTAAGGACAGGCACCTGGAATGTCCGGCGCCTTAATTGCGAAGGCTGCCCAGCTGGTTGATGTCCTCGTTAGAGTGAAGGTTAACATCACCGCGGTCCAAGAGATGCGATGGACGGAACAAGAACTGAGACGAGTACGAAAGGACAAACGCGGTGTGGAATTCAAGGTGGGAGAGATACTGCGACGGCGAGTACTGCTATTCACCCCGGTGGATGAACATCTAACCACGATCCGCAGTAAAGCGAGGTTATTCAACATATCGCTGATTTGCGCCTACGCCCGACGGAAGAGGAGGACGATGTGACCAAAGATGTCTTCTATAAGCGCTTGAGTGCACATATCAAAGCTCTCAAAAACGTGCTTGGTCACTTTAACGCCAGGGTGGGCAAAGAAAGTACCTCCACGATGAAACATTCCAAAATGGGTTGTGGCCGATCGACTTCGCCGGGGACTTTGGTTATTTGTACTACTAAATTCTAGCATAGAAAAGTTCATCAAGCTACCCGGCTGTTTTCGGATCGAAAAGCCACCAACCGATCGATCATGTTGTGATAGACAGAAAGCACGACTTGAGTGTTTTAGACGTACTTCCACTTCGAGGTCCCAACATCGACTCGGACCACTAAATTGCAGTCACGATACGCACTCACTTCTAACCAGTAAAAAACGCACTTCCACAAACACAAGGAAGGTTGGACGTGGAGAAGTTGCAATCACAACATACGAACGATTCTCAACTCGACTTGTACTCCTGCTCACTGAGAGCACTCTTCAAACCATGCAAAAGAACAGCGAGTACAATGAGGAGTGCCGTGAAGTGAAAACAGATTGCCTAGCTCGCAAAGTTAGAATCGACTACCTCCGTGCAGGATGGGATAGGTGCTGTAAGCGAAATGCATAGCACAAACAAAGTAAGAGGTCAAATTCATAAGTATGAAGAGCTTGACAAGCTGACCGACAGAGGTAATGCCCGAAAATTATACGAAAGGAAGGTGACTAATAGAACGTTTCAAGACCGGCGCATACTCTTGAAAAACCCCCAGAGGTGATCTAGTCACCTAGATCTAGCTGCCCAGAGCATACTTGAATTATGAAGATAACACTTCTGCGGCCTGCTGAAAGGTAGTGAAAGTATAACACCAGGAGATGGTGAACCTGATTCCCAATCGATGACGATGGAGCGGACATGCCATTACCCGACCATGAAGAAGTTCGAATAGCAATTGTCCGTGTAAAGATCAACAAAACATTACAAATACGACGACCAAGAACTGATAAGTGATATGCATTAGCTTCTTGGTAGAATACGGTCGAACATGAACGACGATTAAGGCATATAAGGCTCTATTGAGTGTATTGTGTGAGAGATTAAAGATCACCGTCAACAACTGATTGGACCTTATCAGTGTGGCTTTAGAAATGGCAAATCAACAACCGACCAGATATTCACCATGTGCCAAATCTTGGAAAAGACCCGTGAAAAAAGAGCGAATCACATTCACACGTAAGCGGTGTCTACGCCACTAGAGAATAAGCTTATAGCTTCGATGCAACCGAAATTAACGTTATTTAGTATTTTTCTTACATTTTTGGATATTTTTACAACTTTTTTAAATTTAACGTTCACATAGTATATTAAAGGAATAAAATTTCAAAAAGAGGGGCAAACTCATCTGTGCCACATTAAATTTCATAAACATAAGTATTTGAAGCCCAAAAATAAATAAAAGAAAAAATCAGGAAGGAAGGTAGCTAAAATGACGGAGCACTGCTTTCAAAAATGACGGTTGTAGTCATCAAGCAACGCCTATCAGAAAGTTTGGGTATATGTATTATATATGGATATATGTATATAACTATATGGCTCAGGACCGCGTGAAAGCGCATGTGGGTGGTAAAAGGAAATTGAATATATTTTAAGCGCGAAATGGTTGTGCTCATTTGGAGTGAAGCGGCGAAGTGCAAATGCGGAGGAGAGAAATGTGTTGGGTGTTTACAGGCGGGCATTTAAAAGGCGGAGGTGCTTTATAGGCGACGCAGGCAATTTCGGCAGGATGGCAACGCACCTACTGCATTAGTAAAACGGGGCGCTTGATATAAATCGCTTGTAATTGTATATAGTATATATAAATATATGTATATATATGTATATCTATATGTATGAATATGAATATACATATGTTGTATTTTGCTATAAATGTGGCAAGGCATTGAAAAAGAAAGAAAGCCTACAAGCGAATTTCCTGTGGCGCAATGCAAATTAATTTTAATTGTCTTGCAGTTAGGCGCGGCCAAGGATGTACGGGCACTGACAGGCAACACAGCCACCATCACCGCTCAATCCGATAACTTGCCAACTGTTTGGCGGTTTGCTTTGTCCGTACTTAATTTGATGGCGCACTTGCCGCATTGCCACAAATGCTCACGCGCGCATTTATTGTGCCACACAAATAACGCTGTTGGGCATTTAAGCCGGCACACACAAAATTTGCTAGCTTTTGTTGGCTACAAATGGACTGGCCACACACGCACACACATCGACATAGGTGTGTATACATGCAAAGAGATTTTAAAGTTTTGCTCACGATTTGGCAATTCCCACCTGATTTGGCACAGCACACACTCGCACTCACACACATGTGGCACATGCTAGAAAACGTAATTTGTTTGCAACATGCACCATTCGTGCCGTGAATTGCATGCCACGCTGCAGAGGTTGAGAAAAGCGAAATAAATGAAAGCCATTGCCACACAAAATACCAAACGAACGAACGGCGAAAGAGAACATTGGGGGCATGCAGGTGGACCAATGGGCTTTGCAATGAGCGTGCGGTGGCGCGTTGCGTTTGGTAGTGTGTGTGTGGCGGCCAAATGATTGCTGGCCAAGCAAAAGTGTGTAATTGCGACGCATTTGTTTGCACAACAACAACAACAACAAGCCAGATAGCAACGCGCGCTCATAAACACATTTGTAGCTAACAGCAATGGCAACAAAAGCAACAACAGAAAAGAGCAAAAAAAAAAGGAAATAACGGAAACACAAACTTTACAATAACAAGTTGCAAGAAAAATTGGGCAAAAATTTTGTGTGCCCACAAAATGCACGAGAGCGCTTACCGCAAGCGTACGCGCGCGCAACCAATTTTGGTGGCATGCATTAGAATTTCGTGGCATCTACATACATATGTATGTGCATATGTATCCATATATGTACATACATACAAACACATTTAAGCGCAAACGCACAAATGCTGTTATTGAGGAAATGGTGCACTTGCTCCTTTGTGGCTCATTTGAAAAGCGACCACGCTGAAATTTAATTGATTGGGGTCGCAACGCACACATGCACACACGCAATTGCTTGGAGCGCTCGTTGCAGTTGGAGCGCCTTACTGGCGCAGTAAATGGTGTGCGATTCGGGGATATGTGGCAGCGCGCACAGTCACTGGACTCTGTGATGAATGCGCATCATTATGCCGGCAAAGATGATAAGCACACAAACACACACGCATTTTGGCATTTGGAAATGCGAATTTGGCGTATTTTGTGGATTTGTTGCACAGCTGGCCTGATAGCGCCGATTTGTACAAAATTAATGCAGCCTTTTTGTGAATTGCATGAATGCTGGGCAGTTTTGGATAGCTGCAGTAAGCAAGGGATCTTACTAAGTACATGATACAAAGCGTTTGTGAATTTTCATTATTTTTCGACTGATTGGAGTCTATTGGGTATGTACTAAAAGCGGACTAAATGTGTACTAAAGGTTACTGAAGCCTTACGGCAATGTATTTTAAATATTACTGAGACACCAGAAGAAATAGTTAACATATTTTTTCCTTTATTGGCGTTTACACCGCTTCAGCGGTTGTAGCCGAGTTTACAACAGCGCCCCAGTCATTCTTCCTTTTCGCTGTCTGGCAACAATCGGAGATTCTGAAGTTCTTCTCCAACTGGTCTTTCCAACTGAGTTTAAGTCTTCCTCTTCATCTGCTTCCCCCGGCAGGTACTGCGTCCAATACTCTCAGATCAAGAGTGTTTTCAGCCATTCGGACGACATGACCTAGTCAGCGTAGGCGCTGTCTCTTTGTACCATGAACCCTTGATTTTGTCTGAGTCTGGGTTTTTTGCTTACGGGGGATGGGCCACTGGATGCACTTTTGCACTTAGAGGCACCTTCGTGATAGGTCGGGTTGTTTTTTGGGGCGGAGATAGAGCATTGGGTGCATGTAATTGCAGAATGCCCGATGTACCGGACATTAGGGATCGGGGTGGTATGGTAAATAACTGGATTGATGGAAGTTTAGATGTTATTTTTTGTGAATGTGTTCAATATACGTGTAAGTGCATATGGGGTGCAACCCCTGGTCACCTTTCCTGAGCAGTATGGAAGCTCAACTGGTAATAGTTTGGGCTACGAGGTCTGTCCTGAGACTTAAGTCTAGTACCATAGGAAGCAGGAGCCCTTGGAGTTTGCACCAATCTGCTTATGCGGACTGGCTTCTCAGGGGCTGTCGTGGTAGTTTTGGTTAAAACCCGAATACGGAACAACTGAAACATTATCAGTTGAATGCTGCGTTGCATTGCAATCGGGTTTCGGAACCAAAGTACGCAGAGTTTTTGGATGGACCTCGAACCCTACTAAGGTGGTTAATGTGTCCATTCCACACTGCCAATTGGTATTCAAAATGTCATTTTCAAGGCGCTGATAAACGCATTGATTTGATCCGCTGAGCTTTTGAGCGAACCCCAAAGGGCTGTAGTTAGCAGGTACCCACGCTAAAACACCAGAAATTGCCAATAACGACGTGGGAGCCAAGTCCTGAGTGTGATCGCTGTTTGTTTGATAACAAGATATATTTCTTCTTGTAGTCGTTCTCTACCAGACCCATTTGCTTTCCTTCCTTGTCCAGTCTGGAGAAAGCAGAACTAACGGCGCGGTATCATACCATCGGCGTACGCCAGCACCTGTACAATCTTATAAATAAGTGCTGCTCGATTACACTTTTCACCTCGAATTATATTCTCCAGCTGAGGATTGAAGAAGTCGCAAGATAGAGAGTTGCCTTGTCGGAAACCTCGTTTGGTATCGAACGTCTCGGAGATCTTTCCCAATCCTGACTGAGCTTCCGGTCAGTTTACTCAGCCGTATTAGTTTTGCGGGGTTACCAAATTCCGAAATACCGGCAAATGGCGGCTCCTTTTCGTGCTGTCAATAGCAGTTTTGAAATCGAAAAAGGAAAGTTGTGCGCCGATCCTCCTTTCTTCAGTCTTTTCCCCGACTTGGCGCATGGTGAATACTTGGTCAGATTTTTCAGGCCTAAAGCCACACTGATAAGGTCCAATCAGTTGGTTGACACTTAAATTCCAATCGTCGGCCATGTTTTCTTCCGACTATATTCTACAAAGAAGCTGATACATACCCCTTAGGAGTTCTTCACCGTCCTATTTGAATAGCTCGACCGGCAATCCATCAGCAACCGGCATTTTGCTGTTCTTCAGACGGGTAATTGCAATTCGAACTTCTTCACGGTCGGCCAATGAACCTCCCGTTCCATTGTCATCGATCGAGGAATCTGGTTCACCATTTCCTGGCGTTATATTTTCACTGCCATTCAACAGGCTGAAGAAGTGTTCTGTCCATAATTTTTTTCTGCTCAGAGCATTAGTTATCAGAAAAATTAAGTTGTCGATAGCCTAACCCAACGATTTAACCTAAACTTATAAATAAATTAATAAATTTCCCTTAATATAACGAAAACGCCACTGAAGTTGCAAAATTTTTAAATAATTTAATTTTTTTTATCAAATTCATGCAAGGCCTTATGCTGAATAATCAATATGAACCATTAGTAAATTAGCTGTCATTTGCAAAAATTGACTTCACCCACTTTGACACTTCGCAAATTCCTTTTCCACATTTATAGTATATACCGCACTCCAAAAAACAACCAACACAAAATAGCAACGCTGACGAATGCAAAACTCAAACTGTACACGAAAAAACGCCGTAGGAGCACCGAGTGAGTAGAGCGCAATGCAAAACTGTAAAAGGCTTGCAAATTTGAATGAGTTCACTGCTGCAGCGTTGCACATACGCGCTATACACGCCGCACTTGCAGCGGAAAACTTATAATTAAATTTAATTATAAGTTCTTGAGGCATAGCACTGAAGAGCGTTTGCGCTACGCGGCGCCGATAGAAAGAAAAGGCGTACGCTTCTTAAAAAAACCCCACAGAGATTGAAAAAGGGAGTAAGACAGCAGCGTTTTTATTTAAACTTGCCACTAGTGCCACTGCTTGCCACACATTTTAATGCATTTTTAGTATTTTTCGTTTTTTTTTGGTTTGTGTGAAGTTGAAAGTCCTGCCGCCAGTTGAAAGCGCCGAAATTTTCAATTTGTATAAAAGCCACACAAAAAACCGAAAATAAAAGCGTGCAAGAAAGTACTTGCAACTCCTTAACAGTTCGGCTGCACTTTTTCCTCTTTGCTGGCATTTCGTAAGAAAACGAAAACCTAACGGTGTTAGGCGTGCGTGCCGGCGTTATGCAAATAGCAGTGTGTGCGGTGTGCCGCTGAAATCGAGCTGCAACCGCCGGAAAAGTGCAAGCAAAAAATGCACAAAATATTATACTTCTTGCCATCACTTACAACTCCTTTCTTCGCAAGTTTGCGCATAACTTTTTACCATTGAACCGAACATTTTCTCCTTGTAGTCAGTTAGCAGTCATGCGCTTAATATCTAACCACTGAATTCGGCAAGGTTCCATGCACTGCACTTTGCCGCAAGGACGGGCGAATTGTACTACGTCTCGTGAGGTTCACGGATAAGGCGTGATAAAAGAGGTGCATGCAATAAAAACCAGTCCATTCATATGCACTCACTAACACAGTTACAGCCGAGCACTTTACGCAAATTGCATTGCTCACTGGCATTAAAGGAGCTGCAAGGCAGGACTCGTGCAAGAAATATATTCACAATAATGGAAACAAGTACAAGTAATATCCATTCAAATGCAACCTTGCGAGCTTGCCTGTAAGAATATAGCAAGATTTAAGCTGTTTGCTTGAAAGAATTTCTTTTGTATTGAATTACTTGTGGCTTAAATTTTAAAGCTGGCAAACTTTTGACAAGAAAGATACAAAAAATAATAATTTTCCACGTTTTGAGAAAAATAACACACCGACCATAATTCGATTTTTTATTAAAAAAATAGAAATAAATATCAGGAAGCATAAATAAGCATCCGTTAGGTCACTGTCATACTGAATTTTTAAAAAGGGTGGCAAATGTTGCCTTTTTTTCTGATTAGATGATAACAGTCTGAGAAAATTAGGTTATGTTAGTAGTAAGGTAGGCCAAATAGGCACGCATAGACTAGTTTGGGTCCTTTGCGATACCAGATGGATTTCAGTTGCTAAATCTAAGAGCAGTAGCCATGCTTTAGAATGCCTACGCTTGACGCGAATCTCGACAAACTCTGTGATACCTCTTATAGTATATCATACCATGCGGGCCCTAGTTGTTTCCAACGAAGTCTTGCCAAAGCGGTACAAGTGCACAAAAGATGCTCTATTTTTTCCCTGGGCCCTGCTCTAGACATTTCCTGCATTTTCCTCGATCTGTCAGCCCCATTAGTATTCCTTGCCTATATTCTCTTCTATGTGATGTCAATAGGAATTTTGTGTACTTTCGATCTACCGTTCTGCACACGACTTTTGCAGTTTTGCACCCAAGTAGCTAGTTCCATCGGGTTCTGATTTTTTTGACATGCTCCTTTCAGTCTTCAGTTGTTAGCAGAATTCTTGGCAATCTAGTTCACTTTTATTGGAACCGATGCCTTTCTGGCCTGGCAACCAGTAGAATTAGAATTAGAAATATACTTCTGGCTACACTTTCCACTGCAGTTTACTTTTCAAGACACTTCTGATCGATATGCGATACTAGGTTACTGCCTTCATTGCTGCTTGGCTGCTTATAAAGGAGTAGGCTTTTGAAATGCCTGCAGGTGCATTAGAATCCAGCTCTGCGGCTTTCGAATAGCAAAGACCTCAGAAGAAAATATACTGCAGTGGTCTGGCAACTTAAAAGGTTGCCTTATGTCTAACTCTGATCAGTATATTCCCGCAACACTATCGTCCATTTTCAAGCCATCCTTATATACGTTTAGAAAGATGCGTCCCCCCAGGTTTAGTACCAGTTCAAGAGCCGCTGTTTGAGTTGTTTTTAAAGCTCCCGTTATGCATAGCGCGGCGTGTTTCTTAACCCTTTTCGTTCGCTTCCGGTAGGGAGATTTCCGTACGCCTATCCACCATACTACTGCACCGTAGCACCGTAGAGCAGAATTGGTCTTACAATAGCTGTGTAGCACCAGTGCATGAGAGAGGGAGAGAGCCCTCAGGTTATGCCGAGCCTACACACATTTAAAGTATTTCTGGCTTTTCTCACTCTCTCTTCCACTTTGTACTTCCACAGCAGTTTGCTTTCCAAGCCTACCACATGGTACTTGGTGCGGTTTTTGAGAGAGAGTTGTGCCCTATTTATCGAAGGGAACCTCCATATGGGGATTTTGTGCTTTCTTGTGAACAAAAGAAGATTCGTTTTCTCTGGGTTCAACCCTAGACGCATTTGTGATACCAAATTCTGGACCGCATTGAGAGTGGTGGTCATAGTATGGCTAATGATCTGTCGACAAATTCCCGTTATTAAGATGCCAATGTCGTCCGCATGCCATTATCTAGGGGTCTTGCCTTCCAAGTTCCATAGCAGCTTATTAATTTCGTTTTTTGCCAAATTTACATAATACTTCCGGAATTTAGTATTTTTTTGTTTAATTTTTCTAATATTTTTTTCCTAATAAAATTTGATAGATTTTTTCTGCTTTTATTTTATATACAGCCATAAAAAATAAATTATATGTTTTTCAACTTTTTTTTTAAATAAATATTACCAAAGCAATAAAAAAATATCAATTTTTTGTTGTAGCTAACGTTTTTTAAGACACCAAAATTTTTTTATGCTTCTCTTTTTAGGTATTTCAATTGCTTGTCACCTCTAAAGCCCGCTTTTTCCAACAACTTTCAATATTTCGTCTTACATGTGCCATGCAGCTGATATGCACACAAACAAACATTTATTACACACAAACAAACATTTATTTCACACCCAGTTGTCTGCAAAAAAAGTGGAAGTAAAGCACAGCTAAGCTTTTCGATTGAATTTACATAAATTCTGCGAAACAGTAGAAATCTGTTGACTGCTGCGCACCCAACATATAAACACACACAACTCCTTTACATAACTGCAGTTTGGTTTCGTAACATGCACCACACCACCCTTTACCAAACCCCCATGCACTAAGCGAAACCCTTTCTCCATTACTCTACTTCTTACCACACTTTCTGACATTCCTCGGCATAATTCTTAGCTTTCTGCTCCACACGCTGCTTCAATTTGGTTTCCTCCTCCACTAAAACCAGTTTTTCTGTTCTCGCTCATCACATTACTGTTCACTGGCCTTGTACTGCATTTTGCTGGTGTTATCCTTGCATCCTTGCACTCCTAGGTCGCAAGTATGCCGCATGCAACCAGCAGCTGACAGCCGCAAAACCTTTAACAATAGAAAAACCAATGCAATCACCGAACACCTACTTCGCGGCTTTGCGGTTTTGTTAACATTTAGACATAGACGCGCATACATTTACATATACATATATATATACTTTTTTTTTGAATAAAAAACGAAATACATCTCTATATTAATGTATATAGTGTCCGTCATTTCAAAAGTTGATTTTTCACTCAAAAATTTTTTTTTTTACCAAAAATCCAATTCTCAGCTTTTTTCCCTTCGTCCAAGTTCTAAGTTAAGATTTTACTCAAAACACGTATTTTTTCATTTTATATGATCCTCTAAGCAGCTAACATGTCAACTTAGGTCCATCTTTTTTTCGAGGGCTCAGCGGAAATGGCGTCGCAATCGTCGAGTTGAAAATACTTTTTTCCAAAAAATTTTTGAATTTCTTTGCTAATAGTGTATGTTTATAACAATATTAAATTCTAATAAAATATTTAATTTACTGATTATTCAAAATATTGTTGAAAAATGCTGTTTCTTACTAGAGGAAACCCATGTTACCCCATAAATTTATGCATCATATGCAACGTATTCATAAAGTACACCATGTCGTATAAGCAACACAGGATGTATTAATCAATTATATAGTTTTCAAAAGAAGTAAATTTTGTATTAAAGAAACACTTTCGCTAAGTTGTAGATTTTCTTACATAATTCAAAATTTCGCATAGTCACTGATTAACTGTTTGGAAAAAGAAAGGTATTTTAGACACGCTTTATATCAAAATTAATGATACTTGTTTTTGAGGGAAAATTCAGATTCCGCCTGAAAAGAAAAAATAAAATTAAACTTGGAAAATAACGAAGCTTATGCAAATTGTTAAATATACTAACCAATCTGCAGTTTGTATATCTCCACATTTTTTGATGGGTTTTGAACATTCTTCACCACCTTCTTTGCAATATTATGCAACGAATATGCTTGCCACAACAGCAGCTTGGCGGGGAGTTTGCTTTAAACTACCACTTTTCCAGCGATACTTTTTCAAGCAATAACGCTGCAAGTTCCTTTCTATATATAATAGTTCTATATAGATATTTATAGTCCCTTATTACTTGTTGTCTACTTATTTTGTTCGTCAAAGTTTATTTATTAAGTTTTTGCTTTTTTCTTTACTCTTAGTACTTTTTTAATGTTCGTATATTTTAAATCCTTTTTTGTGTGTGTAAAATATATTCCTTTCATACAAAATGTTTTTTTTTTTGTTTTTTTTTTTGTGGCTTCTTGAGTGATTCTCTTGTCAATAATGGCCATTGCCCCCAAGAATTTTCGTTTCACAATTTGAATGTAAAATTTTGCAATTTTTGTATAAGACAGGTGGCGCTTCCGAGGGAAGTTGCATAGCTTAAATGATCGATAGGAAAAATGAAAAACTTACTAAAATAATAAAATGAAATGGAAAATTGACTTATTGGGAATACATTGAGAGGTTAAGTGATTGATTGGCCCATGAAATGTATACAAATATATATATTTTTTTAAATTGTAAAAGGAGTTATTTTTATAAAGTTAATTTCTTGAAAAAAAAAAAATGGATTTCGAGTAATCATGATAAACAAAAGTGGCATTCTCACACTCTTGCAACATGTTGCTCTAGAGCATAATAGTTCCGTTCACTATGGTTGGCACAAGTGAGCCTAATAGGAACCAGTATCGAATTTGGACATTTAGGTGATATCGTAAATTTCCGAACCTACTGAGCCAATTTTATAGGTTATTTAAACAGTGTCCAGTTGAAGTGGGAAAATGCGCGAAGTCGAATGAAACCGACGCCTACTTTCCATATAACACCGCTTCAAATTCCACCTTTCCCGTATAGGAATTCAGCACCAATTTATATTTCAGGATAAAATCTTGTACGAATGGTATCTTTGGAGTATGCCATCTCAGATCTAAAACTTATCAAAAGCAGACCACAACTTTTCAGGCACCTTGATAACGGAAATGTGAACCCCAGGCCTATGGCTTACTTTTTTTTACCGAAAATATCGATTAATGTATGAAATATGATATTTTATATAATGAAATAAGATAAAATCATTTCTTGGTAAAGTAAAAAATTGGTTGAATCATTTCCTTTCATATCCTTGTATACCTAATACAAAAATTTTTGAATTTCTGGCTGATTTTGTAACCTATATAACACGCAATATGTGAGTTATCTTCATCAAATTGTGGATAAATCAGCATCATCGCCCGACCACAACATACACACCACACTAGCACACAACATCGACTCAGACTCACAACACTGATACACAATCTTCACCACACTATTACTACTCATACGAGTACCACACTCACGTGCCACAATCACACCACACACACCATACGATATGATTCCTCACAAAAAACTAAAAGTAATGACTGACGAGAGGATCCCCACACTTCTTTGTATTTTTCTCTTAACGGTGCAACTCTATGCCTAAAAATATGAGGAAATAGAGTTTGGAAATAAATAAAAGATTATGTAAACCTACCTTAAAATTGGTCTAGTTGGAATAAATCTTTAATCTTTAATCGCTGTATCACTGAATTGAGCAATAATGTCGAATTTTTGCGAAAAATATTTGTCTAGCAATTTCGCTTCGAATTCCATCTATTAAATTTCCTGTATATCGAGGAAGTTGTCAAATAGCTATTGAGACTACTGTGTGTTGATGGCAATTTCCTTTACAATTAATGATACACTCAAGTCATATCCTGATTGTCTGTACAGGAGAAGAAGCAAGGTTCACAGAGAGCCAGCATGTTGGATAAGGTATATGTGTAGGAATGTATATATACATATATATCCACATATCTCCAAATCGCTTAGTGAAGATTAATGATCCCATCTTAGTCACGGCATTTGCATTAACATATCAACTCTGCGTTATCTCAAGGCAGTATAGTGCGGGAAATTACCACCCAACATGAGTACAGGCAGATATAAATATATACCTGTATACAATATATAATATATATATATGTATACAAAGTATATATATAAAATCTACCCGCTGAACCGCGCTGTCTTGGCATGTCGCTAGCCGCCGTTATGCGTCTAGAAATTAAACTCACCGCTAACTTTACAACCCAACCGGCAAACGCTCGCCGAACATGCTTATATTGTTTAGCAACGCCAAGAATCATCACTCACTACTAACCCAATTTAGCGGCAACATCGGCAACGCTGTGAGGCTGGGCTTCGTATGAAAAGGAGTGCACAACACCATTTATCTGCCTTAATTTGGACGGCAAGTGTGCTATGGAGAGAAGATGAGCAGTGTCAAATAGCGTTTGGCTGCAAGACAAGGGCGTCCGCATTAACTGTTTTTGGGTTGCAAGCGCGCATTAGCGCAAAATGTCAAAAATGACAGCTTCACTGACAGGCGCCAAACAGTCAAAAAAAGCAGCACAGTACAATAAAAAGGAGAGCGAAGAGAATAGTGTGAGCGCATTAAATAAATAGGTAAGGAAAGCGGCTAGAACATACATCAAAAAAAAAAAAAAAAATACCGAACTTAATTATTTTCTGAAGCTGAGAAGGCAAAATACTCAGCATGAAAAGGTGGACTTCACAATCTGCATTAAATATCGTGGGATCAGCCTCCTTAATATCACAAATGAGGTCTTAATGAGCGTGGTGAGTGAAAGACTGTAGCCCACCGTCAACAAACTATCGACCGGATTTTCCCCATACTCGTAGGCTAGATCTTAGAAAAGACCCGTGAAAGAAACGCCATCACACACCACCTCTTCGGGAAGAACCACTCCGAGCTGTTCGATACCAAGCGAGATTTTAAACAAGGAGGCTCTCTATCATGTGACTTCTTCATTCTATTGCTGGTGAAAATAATTCGAGCTACAGAACTAAACAGAGAAGCTACCATCTTCCATAGGAGTGTACAGCTTGTTGTTAACTCCGCCGGAAGAAGAGCGAAAATAACATCGGACGAGTGGACTTTTGCAGCGAGAGAAGGAGAAAGATTATCTCTAAACATGAAAAATAAAACCGGATGGTTACACTTATGTTAGAAAAGAGGTCGATCCCAGCAAGGATCATACTTGGATAGCTTCCACCTTCTAAGATCCGTTGTGGTACCTTACATTCCTACATAATAGATCAAAAGACCCTCACAAATCGGCAAACCGCTTTGAGCTTACCACAAATTTGTTGAAACGGCTAATGGTGAGTGGGCAATGTGTCCTGATTATCCGAAGGTAAAACTGCCGAGATGTTTTAACCTCAGTTTCACAAAGGCTGTACAATGGAGTAGCTTTTTAGCCTGATTTTTACACTTAGTTGGTATACAAGATTTGACAATTAAGTAATGAGACTGTAATGACACGTAGTACTATTTGTTTGTGAGAGTGAAAGGTATTTAAGAAGTGACGGTCTGGTTTTAGACTCGTTGTTGAAGATCCAAACTGCACTGAATTGAAATACATATGTTTTTATATCATTATATATATGTATATAATATATGAAATTATACATATACTTTTATAAATGTATAATGTCGGTACTACAAAGTCGGTAGCCAATCTGATAAAAATCAAAATTCCTTTGTTTTATTAAAAAGCGATCAGCTGATTGCACACGTGACGCAAAAAATTGAAAAATTTTAATTTGAATTTGATATTTTTTTTATAATTTGATGGTCATATCCCGTTTTGTGCTCTGTTTTAAGTTGTTTAACATGTCACTTGAATTTTTTGTCTCGCTTCAACGAATCATGAATGAGACTTGCTGATGACATTTTGCAATTTCTACACAGATGACAGATAACTGTAAAAGCTGTAATATAAATTTTTTAAACTCAATTACATGTAAAACACGATTTCAAACGCAATTTTCATGTTTTCTGTATTATCAGCGATTTGGTCACTAACAGCGAACCTATAAATACCATGTGAGCAACTATCATATTCACAATTTTTCGAAAAGCAATAAAACACCACGAGTACAAATGAAGTTCTCACTCAGCATGCAGTTCTGCGAGAGCGCATTTTTGTTTGTAATTTGTGTGCTGAGCGGCTTTTCGAAGGTATAAATATACCTCCTGATTTCTAATACACTTTTTTACATATTTCGTATTATTTCAGGCCGATCAACCATACACCGTTAAGAATGAGCGTTTAGAGCCTTTCAAGGGCTTAAAAGAGACAGCCTTTGATTTGAGCGATTTGAAAGTTGTTGGACGTCAGCGTTATATCAACGGTAGTGTGACACTCGCCGAAGACATGACTAGTGAGCATTTCAAATTTCAGATAGAAATTTTCTCCTCACCACAAGGCGATGGTCAATATAAGCAATTGCCAATGGGCGTGCCACGTACTCCCGTTTGTGAGGGCGTCAAAGAATTGTATACGAAATTGTTGCAACCGTCTTTGGTTGAGGGTAAAAACACTGACTTTCCGCATGTGCCCGAAGACGGTTTGTGTCCGTTACCGAAGGGTCAATATTTTATAAAGGACTTGGATATGAAAACAGACACTTGGCCAAATCAGATACCACGCGGCCTGTTGAAAGCGAAATTAACATTTTTCAAAGACGAAGTTGATGTTGGCGGCAGTTATGTGATAATAAGAGTCGAAGATCGGGAGTGAGAAACGAAGAAGTTGGAAAATCTTTTAATCAGAAATTTTGTTGTGCTTTGGTTAATGATTATAATTCTTAATAAAAAGTATTCATAAAAATTTGCAGTCATTACTTTTATAATAAATACATTTTTTTATATCTTATTAGTTAATAAAAGATATGTATGGGTGATTGGCGGCCTTTTTTTTGAGCATTTTTGGCGTGGCTTGTAAGCAGACATGTTTATAAGACTGCCGAAGAAAATAAAACTTAAGGGCTGAGATCTTCATTTAGTTGAAGATAACTACAGCAGGAGCACGCTAAGTGAGTTAATGCCATCGTAAGAACCACTGGAATGTAGTCTACATATTTTTAATCGAAATTGTATCGTCGAAAATAATTTCCGCAAGTCGTTGAATATTTTTAATTTCTGGATTTTGTTTTCAACACTTCTTCGGAATACATTTGAAAATATCGATACACATAAGGAAATCCTTAGAAAGCACATATTTCTTTCTCAGATTTCTGATTCAATCCTAAAAACAATGTTTTCCAACTTCAAACTAACAGATACCTGAAGAAATTGTGCTAAAATTTTCAAATTTGAAGTACCTCGTGGTGAAATATCAGAGTTTCTAGCTGCGGAGTACATGCTATAAGCACATCTGCCTAATAAATTTTAAAAGAGAATTCTGATTTGATTGTTTTATTACTCATTTTCAAAACCACATTTTCAAAAACACCTGTCTTATTTCGTGGTAGAGTTTAAATGTAAAAAAAAATTACTTGAAGTTTGTTTAGAAATACGAAAGACTTTTTCGACTACAAATATGTAGATTTACACTTCATCGACCCCTTATTGTACTCTGTACCATTATAAGAACGTTGAGGGCACAATATACTCATTGGCGTGGTGCAATCCTCGTCTATTTATCTAAATACTGGCATACAAACTCGGACGACTCATAATTAGCTGACCCATTTCGACACTATTTTGTGAACTTTAGATCACAGAAGTATACTAATATTATTGGTCCTCGGTACCAGGTACAAAATTACTGACAACACACATTACAGGACACTGGATCTGTGTTGTCTTTAGCTACCTTGTGTGAAGTCGTTCTTTGCTCGTTCGATATAAATCTATAATTTTTAGGGGAAAATCTTAAGCCAGATAATGTCATCTGGACAATCAACCCTTAGATTATTAATTATAAATGGGTTTCTAGGTCAGCTAAACGGAAAACTTTAACAAAAATCGTTTGATAGTCTATATATGTTCGGCTTCAAACACAGAAACTTCAAAAAACTTAGCGCCGTTGTAGCGCACCCTATATCCCTCTGCAGTATTATGAATTTAGATGTATATCTCAGTAATGAAATTAGTCTATAAATTTAGCATGTTCCACCATGTTCAGATCTTATCAGCGCTCTTTACAACAGTGCGAAAATCCTATAAATGAGACGCAACCAATGATAAACTTGAACAATAGTTCTGAAATCACAGATCACAGGTGTCTCTGCACGTCTTATTCGCTTATGTTGCCGACTGAAGTTCTACGTCGGCACCCTTATAACGGTATCTTGTATTTGGAAAAAATTTGCGGAGGTAACTGAAAAGTAATTGTATAGGAATCAAAACGAACACTCATTAAGTATCCAAAACTATTTCAGGGTAAACAAACTTACATGGTGACAAGCGAACGTTTCGAGCATTACGATGGTCTGACGCAGACTTTATTTTATGCGGATAACATGAAAATTATCGGTCATCAACGTAGCATAAATGGCACTATGAGATTTTTAGAAGACATGAGCGACGAACACTTTATGCTTAGTGTCGAAATGTTCACCGCTCAACATGGCGAGGGTCGGTTGAAACCGTTACCCAGTGTGGAGCGCATACGCATTTGCGAGGGTCTTAAAACCTAATTCATGGATAAAACGCAACCGTCTTTTGTATATGGTGAGAATACCGATTTTCCTTACATACCCGAAGAGGGTTTGTGTCCCCTGCCGAAAGGTGAATATTATTTTAAAAATTTAATACAGAACACCGACCCGTGGCCCACTGAGGTACCAAGGGCATTTTAAAAACAAAAATGATTTTTTCAAAGATGGAGTTAGTGTTGGAGCATGGTCACTGCAGATGAAATTGTAAGATCGTGAGTGAAGCTTTTTGGTTTTGAAAAGTAATGCAAAACAAAGAAAATTTGATTGATTTGCAATTTTAGAACAAAACGTAAAATAAAACGATACGAGAATAGAAATATTTGAAATTGTGTGTTTTTTCATGTACAGCTATCTCCAGATTTTGAAGGTTGGTTGAGAATGCCTACAAATAGTCGTTGATAAATTTGACTCTGACATTTTTAGGCGCAATATTTTGCCTGACATAACCTGACAAACTCATACAGCCAACCAAGCCTTGAGAGATTAATCTTCGATCATTGAGGCCTGCGTGGAGTTCCTTAGTATAAAAGTTGCGTTATAGGAACTTGTCATAAACAGTTAATCAAAGTTTGGCTTTTTCAAAATACAGCATTCGGTGAAAATGCTTGAATATTCGAAGGAAGAGTTACTAAGTCGGAATAAACAAAACACTTTGAAAAGATCTCTTGATAGTGTTTATGCTTCCGGCTTCAAACACAAAAAACTTCGCACCCTATAACTAGCTTCAATGTTATGAATTTAGATTTACATCTCTTAATTAAAACTATAATTTTAGTTTGTTTCAACTCGTTCAGGAATTATCTGAGATGTTAACAACATTTCGAAAATCCTATAAATGACATGCAACCAATGACAGACTCCAGCAATAATACTGTAGGAGTATTCGCAAGACTAAATGGTAAACGTTGCAGAATGAAATTCTACGTGGGCATCATTATAACGGTATTTTTTGTGTGCATGAGATTTGCAGAGGTAAATGAAAAGCAATTTGATATGGATAAAAAGGAACACTCATAAAATATCCGAAACTATTTTAGGCTGAGCAAAGTTACACGGTGATAAATGAACATTTTGAGCATTACGATGGTGTGCAGGAGACTCTATTTTATGCCAATAAGGCTAGAGTTATCGGTCGTCAACGTAACTTGAATGGCACTTTGAAGTTTTCGGTGGATATGGACAACGAACACTTTACGCTGAGTGTCGAAATTTTTCATTCTCAACCAGGTGATGATAATTTTAAGCTCATACCAATAGGCATCACGCGTATGCCTCTTTGCGACGCTTTCAAAACCTATTTCGCTAAAGTAGCGGAACCGTCTTTTGTACATGGTGAGAACACCGATTTTCCTTATATACCTGAAGAGGGGTTGTGTCCCATGCCGAAAGGTGAATATTACTTTAAAAATGTAACTTTAAAGACCGACACATGGCCCACTCATATACCAAGGGGCAATGTAAAAGCGAAAATGACGTTTTTCAAGGACGGGGTCAATATTGGAGCGGGGGCACTGGTAATGAGAGTGGAGGATCGTTAATGAAACTTTATGGTTTTGAAAAAGTAATGAAAAAAAGACAGAATTTGTTTGATAACAACTTAGTTATGGAAAAAAAAAACACAAAAAAAAAAATAACACGAACAAAGAAAATTTTAAACTTTTTGGTATTTTCATATTTTACATGTTCGGTAAGTTGGTTTGTTGATATAAAGTTTTAGTTCAAATATGCGCCGTTTCGTTCGATAATCTGTTTCCATCTAGACGACAACTATATAATACCTCCCTCGTGGAAGCCCACCCTCTTTATTTGCGAAGAACTCGGACAGCCACTTTTCACTAGCCTCTTTTGAGTTAAACTTTACGCCAACAAGAATGTTCGCTGTGGACAGGAACAGGTGATAATCACTTGGCGCTACGTTCGGGCTATATGGCGGTTGTGATAAAACCGATCCGATCTCCCGTAGCCTCTGACGAGTCATCAACGATGTCTGTGGGGTCTAGCGTTGTCCTGGTGGAACACTACACCCGTCATGTTGGCCAATTCTGTACGCTTCTGGTCGATGGCCATATGGGAGCAGCTCAAAGATTCTTTTCCAATCCCACCAAACACACAGCAAAACCTTCCTGGCTGCCAATCCCGGCTTGGCCACTGTTTGGGATAATTCATCGGACTTCGACCACGACCGTTTTCGCTTGATATTGTCGTATGTGATCTATTTTTCGTCGCCAGTCACCATCCGCTTCAGAAATGGGTCGAGTTCGTTTCGTTTCAGTAGCATATCGCAGACGTTAATTCGGTTCAGAAAGCTTTTTTGCGTCAAATCATGCGGCACCGAAACATCAAGCTTTTTTGTATCCAGCCTTCTGCAGATATTTTGAAATGGTTTGGTGAGTAACTCCCATCTTCTGGGCGATATCACGAGATGTCACATGCCGGTCTAACTCGATGTTTTCCTTGATTTGATCGGTGCTCGTCGTCACAGGTATTCCGCCGGCTGGCTTATGCATGGTGGAATTTCAGCGCTAGTGAACTCCATGTTTACACATGTATATAACTGTTGAATGAAATATCCAAACTAAACATACGTAGTGACGTTTTGTAGGTCATGTCAAGACCTCTCAAAGATGTACGCTTTATACATAGCCGCGCAATTCAAAGACAAAATGTTGGAAGAGAGATATTATCCAACCCTAATATACTAATTTTATTGGTCCTCGATACCAGCTACAAAATTACTTACAACACACATTGCTGCACATAAGATCTGCGTTGTCCTCAAGCCCGTTTTGTGTAAAGTCATAAATCATGAATCATTCGATATAAATCTAAAATGTTGAGGGGCAATCTTAAGCCAGACAATGCCATCTAGACAATTAATGCTTATAAGATTAATTCTTGATGACTAAGGATTGCCGGAGTCTCTTACTTCTTTATCTTATTCGAAATCCAGCGTTCACCGATTTTTCAATTTTTAAACAAATGGGTTTCGAGTTCAGAACATACAAAAACTCAAACAAAAAATCGGTTTATATTTTCTGCTTTGAACACTTCGTGCCGTTGTAACGCACCCTATATCCGGCTTCAGTGTTATGAATTTAGATTTATATCTCAAAAATTGAAAACATACTATAAATTTAGCATGTTCCACCATGTTCAGATCTTATCAGCGCCTTTTACAACAGTGCGAAAATCCTATAAATGAGACGCAACCAATGATAAACTTGAACAATAGTTCTGAAATCACAGATAGGTGTCTTCGCACGAATAAATCGCATATGTTGCAGAATGAAGTTTTACGTGGGCATTCTTATAACGGTATCTTGTATTTGGAAAAAATTTGCGGAGGTAACTGAAAAGTAATTTTATGTGGATAATAAAACACCAGTCATAAAATCTCCAAAACTATTTTAGGCTGAACAAACTTACATGGTGACAAGTGAGCGTTTCGAGCATTACGATGGTCTGCAGAAGACTCTATTTTATGCGGATAACATGAAAGTTATCGGTCGTCAACGTACCATAAATGGCACTATGAGATTTTTGGAAGATATGGGCGACGAACAATTTATGCTTAGTGTCGAAATGTTCTCCGCTCAACATGGCGATGATCGGTTGAAGCCGTTACCCATGGGTGTGCCGCGTATACGTATTTGCGAGGGTCTCAGAACCTATTTCGTGCAAATAGTGCAACCGTCTTTAGTGCAAGGTGAGAACACCGATTTTCCTTATATACCTGAAGAGGGTTTGTGTCCCCTGCCGAAAGGTGAATATTATTTCAAAAATTTAATATTGAACACCGATCCGTGGCCCACTCAGGTACCAAATGGCATTTTAAAAACAAAAATGACTTTTTTCAAAAACGGAATTAATGTTGGAGCATGGTCACTGCAGATGAAAGTGGAAGATCGTCAGTGAAGCTCTATGCTTGGAGGAATAACGTAAAAAAGACAAATTTGATTGATTGACAATATATTTGAGAAAAAAAAAACTTTTAATAAAACAATGCGAGGAAAGAAATATTTGAAATTTTGTGTCTTTTCATGTACAGTTATCTCCAGATTTTAAAGGTTGGTTAAGAATGCCTACAAATAATCGTTGATAAATTTGACACTGTAATTTTTAGCCTGTCATAATCTGAAAAAGTCATCTAGCCTATTAGACTTTGGTAGATTAATTTTCGATCATAAGGGCTTGCGTACAGTTTCGTATTATTTGTAAAGCATTAACGATACTTTTCATGAACAGTTAATCAAAATTTAGCTTTTTCACAATACAGCATTCGCTGAAAATGTTTGAATATTCAAAGGAAGAGTTACTAAGTCGAAATGAACAAAAAACTTTGAAAAGATCTCTTGATAGTGTTTATGCTTCCGGCTTCGAACACAAAAAGCTTCGCACCCTATAACTAACTTCAATGTTATGAATTTAGATTTACATCTCTTATTTAAAACGATAATTTTAGTATGTTCCAACTTGTTCAGGTATTATCTGAGATGTTTACAACATTTCGAAAATCCTATAAATGACACGCAACCAATAACAGACTCCAGGAATAGTACTGAAGTAACAGATACATCGGAGTATTCGCACGACGAAATCGCAAACGTTGCAGAATGAGGTTCTACGTCTGCATCATTATAACGGTATTTTTTGTGTGCATGAGATTTGCAGAGGTAAAAGAAAAGTAATTGTGTATAAATAGAAAAGAACACTCATAGAATATCCAAAACTATTTCAGGCTGGACGTTACACGGTGAAAACTGAGCGTTTCGAGTATTACGATGCTCTGCAGGAGACTCTATTTTATGGAGATAAAATGAAAGTTATCGGTCGTCAACGTAACTTGAATGGCACTTTGAAGTTTTTGGAAGATATGGACAACGAACACTTTATGCTGAGTGTAGAAACTTTCCATTCTCAACCAGGTGATGATAATTTTAAGCCTTTGCCCATGGGTGTCCCGCGTATTCCCTTTTGCGAGGGTCTCAAAAACTATTTCGCTAAAGTAGCGCAACCGTCTTTTGTACATGGTGAGAACACCGATTTTCCTTATATACCTGAAGAGGGTTTGTGTCCACTGCCGAAAGGTGAATATTATTTTAAAAATTTAAGTTTAAAGACCGACACGTGGCCCACTCAGTTACCAAAGGGCAATATAAAGGTGAAATTGACTCTGTTCAAGGATGGAGTCAGTATTGGGGCAGGGGGACTGGTATTGAAAGTGGAAGATGGTGAATGAAGCTTTATGGTTTCGAAAAGTAATGTAAAAAGGACAGAATTTGTTTGTTAACAACTTAGTTATGGAAAAAAAACACAAAAAAAAAATAATAATAATAATAATAATACGAACAAAGAAATAATTAAACTTTTTGGTGTTTTATATACAGCATGTTCGGTAAGTTAGTTTGTTGAAATCGAAATGTTGAAATATATATATTTTTCAGATTTAGAAGTATTACGCATAATCGCAGGCAATTTTCCAATTTACACCCGAGCGATATAAAATAGAAATTAAAACTAGAATTAGGTTTGGCTTCAGTGTTTTTCGAATAGCAATTAGAGTAGAAAAGTTCAACATAACTTTTTTTCGTTTTTACTTCCTCCATCCTATTAATTGTAAATATTTCTATTGAGTTATTGGTATTGCAAAAATTCGACAGCGACGGTTTCGTCCCCTCCAGGAGCAGCACTATCACCCGGGACAGAATTGAGTATCGGTTTCGACAACCCCGTCACTTCGGCTCCTCGCCTATAAAACAGTTCGGCGCAGTTTGGGTAATGAAAGTCGCGTGAACTAGGACTCACGAGCACAACCTGTTTGACATGTTGGAGCAAAACTGATTTTTCTAAAATAAATAAACAACTGATCATTCAACCGACTAATGTTACCCTTAGTTAATAAGTATAGAATTGAAATATTATGTTGCAAACAGAAAAGGACTCACTGAAATTGATCATTTTGAAGTGGCAGCGCTTATATAAACACGTATATGTAGAGTACGCAGAATATGAAAATATTTATACAAATCAATAACACGATAAACAATTACAACAACTGGCATGCCAATAATGCTGTCAACCACTCAAACCGCTGAGCTCTGTCACTTCAGCCGCTTAGGAAATGATTTTTAGCGAATTGCTTGTCAAAGTGAAGTGACGCTGAACCCATTGTTAGCGCTTCAATGGGCAGGCAAGTGTATATAGATGAGTTTACGCACATACTACACACACACACACACACTACATTTATGTAGCACTAAATAAATACACAGTATTGGCATTTTTATACATACAAATTCATTTACTTAGGTGCCAGCTGCCAGAGCTTCTAAGCAAATAGTGGCATGTGTAAGTGCAATGTAGAAGCTTTCATGTGTATAACGAAAGCAGCTTTCAATGTTGCGTATGTTATATATAGTATATATTTAACTATATACATATGTATAGTTAAATACACAGTCATATATATATTATATACATACATTCCTTTGAACTCTATTTTCTGCCAGGAAGATATTCTTCCTTGCATACTGTTTGTAGTGCTAAGCAAATAGTTTACATACATACACACACAGCTACACATATGTGTTAGTATTTGCTTGTGTAAGCTGGCAAGTCTGTTTGCACTTCAGCTTTTGCTATTGTTTGCATCAACGAGTGATTTGCTCGTAATCGACAGGCCAACTAAAACGTTGACACACTTACGTAGCCAAACACAAGTGCATGACTGTACATACGACATATATATGCGCACAGAAATATGTAAACGCATATAGAACACGCTATATTCTCTTGAAGAGCTTGAAGCATTAAAGCTCTAGTAGCACACATTTTCACAAAACTGCAACAATTTGCTGCAAAACTCGATTTCGAAGTGAATTTAATGAATGGAGACTCTAGCAATATTATTTAAGACTTACATAGTTTGAATACTCGGAAATCCTCACTCACTTTGACTTCTTCATTGGATCACTTGGATGACGGAGTCGCTAAACCGAACTCTGGCGGCTCCTTCTCTACTCATATACCGACAAGGGAGCTATGGGTGGGAAGAAGCTGTTGGAGGAGAGGGGCAGTGAGCTTCTTCACGAATGGCTGAAAGCTTGGAGGGGTCTACTATACCCATCCGTGGCTTGGAGGGGTCTACTTGAAAGTGGAGGGATCTACTATAGGGAGCTTTCTATCAACTCCATACTTCCCGACTATTGCAGCGTTTTGCTAATTTATAGTTTGAACACAGAAGTTCTTCTTTTCTATGGTATCACAAAGGGATACATATTCTAGTGCACTTGCGCTCTTTGATCAGCCATCTAACCTAACCTTCCTAGTTGATCATAGTTAGTCTTCGGCATTCCTTATGACAAAATCGATGTGTATTCTTTTAAAAAATTATCTATATTATCCGACTACTATTGCCAGATGTCCAGCAGCTAAAATTTATTCACCTTTTGCGCGGTTCAACCGATTTTCTCTTAGAAATTATTTGTTTTGAGTACCTGATGTGTTGCCTGAATGTATCAAGCTTGAATATTATAGAGACCTTAGAGTATTGGATTGCAGTGAGAAGCTCGAAATTAGTCTCACTTTTTGCCTTCTTCATTATTATTACTATGCGGTAGAAGAACGTATTATGACTATGTGAGAAAGTGGTGGTTAAGGAAGTATAACAATTTTTTCTATGCTGTGAGAACCCTTCGATATCTTTCGAAACTACTATATCACGAAATTTGGCATGGATTCATGTTAAAGCAAGGCAAGTTTATTATCTCCGCAGAAATTGTTTCGATCGGACCCTGTAGTATACATATATGTATGTTGCTGTCATACCAACTACTCGATTAAAATAATATTTTTATATGGAAAAATTTCTATTTGACTACATATCTTTTTCTTCTTGTATGGAAATTTTTGGATTTGTGAAGGGTAAGTGGTTGGTGTGTTGCCTCTTCGGGCTCAATTAGCGCTGGATGTGCCATTTGAATGCACTACAGTCGAACCTCTTTGCGTTCAAACCATTTGGTGCGCTCAATGAAACTACTTTTGATGCTATGCGTTTTGTGTACAGCCATTCAAGTTTGGTGCTTGATGTGTTTGAAGTATTTTTGTGTTAGAACTGTTTCTTTAATCCTTTCCAGCTTGCATATGCGGCAAATATTGTTATAGGACAAACTCATTTTTAGTATCTGTAAGTAATAAGTCCTTGGCTATATCTGCTTCGATATCTTGTTGCTCTGAGCTATTTGTTCAAAGCGAGTAGAAAACTCTCGTTTGATCGTTTTCCCAGTGGACATGGTATTAACGCCGCTTCGGATTCATCTAAAGGGGCTCCTAGTTTGACTAACTCCTTTTCTTTTTTAACACTTTTCCAGCTTGATTTGCCGGGCTTTCATAATTGACTTGCATTTAAATAACTAAATCTTTATTATTAGCTTTCATTTAGTTAAATCCATAGTAAGCGCATCAGAAACTTTTTTAAATTCAATGCACAGCTTCCATGCTGCAACTAAATAAAAACTCCCACATGTTTGCATTAGTTACAACTCATTTCATAGCCAATATTGCCCTTACTCTGACATACTCTCTGCTGCTCGGCTGTGATGACATGATTAATGTACGAGAAGATTTACGATTATTGTTGACCATTAACGAATACATTAAAACGACTCAATTAAGTTGAATTGATTGTGTAGTGATACGCATATCCACACACAAACACACATGCACAATTCAAATGCACCTACACATCCTCTCACCAGGAGAATTAGCGTCTAGAGCGAGCTAAAAGTGGAAAATGCTGCCGTGCCACTGTCAAAATGATGACAAATCACGTAAATATACACACACTCAGCCATACACAGTTATATGCCGCTACATTTATTACACTAAAAACCTGCATTGTTCGGCCTACAAAGAAACGAAGTGCCGCGCATACAGCAATAAAAACGAAGTATTGGCGCATTTAATTACGAATTCGTCAGCAACATTTTACTAGCGACGGCTTGCCATTGGCACGAGCATCTTTGTGCTTTTATTATTATTTGCTCTATCAAATTGGTGAGCACTAAAATGTCAATAAACAAATGGAATTCTTTCTGCAGCCTTTGTAGGTGCATATAACGACTGGAAAATAAAAAAAATGCAGCTTTTAATTTTTTTATTAGTTCGGTTGCCACATTTTAGTGGCGCTGGTAGCCCAAGACTAGCTGGTGGCATGTGGCGGCTTTGTGTGCGACGGTGTGTTATCATTTTCGGGTTTTTCGTTTCCTGCTTTTACAAGCGGACATTAAAAGTATGTAAGATAAGTCGGTATATTTTTAATTATCTCTTAAGTGGCAAGTGCTTGAGTGCCAAGCAAGTTGTCGTAAAATTATTTATACATACATATGTACATTTGTGTGTGTGTATAAATAATGTTTGTATACATGTGTTTATGTGGCTGTTAAGGTAATGCTGAAAATTCAAATGAGCTCTGATTAGATCGTGAAACCAACTTAGGCACAAATTTGACAAAAACAAAATCCCGAAATTTCGGGATTGCGAGAAAATATTAAAGGAACGAAAAATGTAATAATAAATTTATAAGTAGAAATATTTAACCTAATCCCGAATTTTCGGGATTGAGGGAAAATATTAAGGGAACGAAAAATCATGCAAATAAAATGTTTATATTTAAGATATTGAAATTAATCCCGAAATTTCGGGATTGAGAAAAAAATTAAAGGAACGAACAACGTTGTGAATATTGTGTTTTAATAAAAATTAAAAACAAAAAATCTTTTGATCTTAAAATTCTCGGGATTGGTACCGAAGTTAGAAATTTCGAGATTGAGAAAAAATATTAAAGGAATGAAAATGTTACAACATTTATATATACAAATATTTAACCTAAACCCGAATTTTCGTGATTGAGAGAAAATATTAAGGGAACGAAAAATTATGTGAATAAAATGTTTAAATTTAAAATATTGCAACTAATCCCGAAATTTCGGGATTGAGAAAAAAATTAAAGCAACGAAAAATGCTGTGAATAATGTGTTTTAATAAAAAAAAAAAAAAAAAACATATTGCGAACTTAAAATTCTCGGGATTGGTACCGAAGTCAGAAATTTGGAGATTGAGAAAAAGTTATTATGAGACCGGAAATGATGTGAATAAATTGTTTATATTGAAAAATATTTAAAGCCTATACTGGAAATTTTTTGAATATGTTAAACCTATGATATAGAATTTGATTTTTAAGTTCGAATGACAGCTTTTAACTATAGTGGTCTAGGGGTTCTGATAAATGAGCAGCTTCTTTGTTAGAAACAGCTGTAAGTTCAATTTTAGATCGATATCTCAAAAACTGTGGAACTCGCGTATATGCAGACGGACCCAATAATGGACATGACTAAATGAAAAATCATGACTCAGTTCGTCATACATATGTTTATACAATATATATACTTTAATATATATATGTAATGTGTATGTAAATAATATATGTATATAAATTATATATATGTTAACAGAACATTATTTAAGGTAGCAGAAAAATCAAAGTATTTCAGCAGTTTGCTTTCTTTGTATGCCCTACAACTTTAGTACCTAAACTTACTTGCAGCAATCGTGTTAAATAATCTCAAATTTATAACAAACCAATTTGCTTTCATTCGAGCAGCTTTGATCAGCAAACATACCTGAAAATAAAAGAGAAAATATCATCAGTTTTGCTTTAAAAAGGGTAAATAAACATACAAAAAGCCTTACATAACATATTGGAATTCGAGCGTAATATTAAAAAAAATCTTTTCTTTCTCAAACTTTGCTTAGTTTTCCTTTATTTTTGGTGTATCTTTTGTTTTCATTTAACGCTTTTGCTTGCTTGCTTACGGCTTTAATAGAATAAATGATGCTGCAGTGAAAGCTCAGCTGTCTATACTTAAGTACTTAATTTTAAGCTGATTAGTTGGAATAAATGAAACGCTAGCCATGAAGTGAGTCATAAAAGAAAGAAAAAATTGAGAAATAATGTATTTCGAAAAGATCATGGCTATTTGGTGAAAAGAGTTGTTCAATAAAGATTGGAAATTTGTTAAACGATTACAAGCATTCAAAGCAAGATCAATTAACTTGGATGGCTTTCTTTCCAAGGAATTGGTTTTAGGTTATGTATATATATTTATACATATGTACAAAAATGTTAGTGGTTCCCAACATAGAAAATATGACGAGCACATACTCAATGGCTTAAGAGTCTTTAGTATTCTGACCAGTCATCTAATTTGGGTATTCCGGAAAGGAAGTATATACTGCGCTTAAAATATAGTAGACCTAGCAACCTGGGTATTATAACTGAGATATTTTAAATTGAAAAAAATATTGTCAGAGAGTATAATGCCTGGAGAAGTATTCCAATCAACCAATATAATCGACGCTCTTCTGCAGTGGATATAAAAAGTATTATTATTAGTAGTAATTCATAAGTGGTTACATGGTATTAAAGTCTGCAATTACATTTCGAAAATTATGTTCTCAATTTTCAAGTTTACCCGAGTAATAGTTTCGGAGATATAGTCTTCATAACGCGAGGAAACCCATGTAACCCCTTAATAAGAGACCTAACGTTCGACTATTTGAATGCGTATTGACACTATGGAATATTCATAATCATACAGAGACTTCTTGAGTTCCAACTAAGATTTGACCAAGTTGTCATACCTGAAGGCACTGAACATCGCCGAGGACTAAACCTCACGAATGTAATGAATTAGAGTTTATGACCCCGGCTGGCGATATTCGAAGCGAAATAAATTACATTCCGTAGGATGGAACGGTGAGACTGAAATATACCATCTAATACGAGCCTTACGCGGAAATTCCCTAAAAAGATCTGCAAATTGGAAAAAGCCTCCAAAACTATAATATATATATTTTTTAAAATTTGAACACCACAACTGACAAAATGATGATTTGAAATGAGCATTGGAAGAAAAAGTAGAGGTTAATAAGCTGAGCTTTAGTGTTGTTGATGAGCTTAAAGTTAGCGAATCGAACAAAAATCGCAATGTTAGTGTGAAATGGGATTATACACTTCTTAATATTTCTAAATTGTGAATTTTTGAAGCTTTCATAGGACTAAAAGCTCTAAGTGTAAAAGCTTTCGCAGTGCTGAAAGTTTTTCAGCAAGCAAAAATGGGATTATTGTGAATTTTTAAGCTTTCATCGAACTAAAAGCTCCAAATGTAAAAGATTTCACAGTTTTAAAAGCCTTTCAGCAAGCAAAAATAGGATTATCTAGTTCATATGCATGATAATTCTAAATTGTGAATTTTTAAGCTTTCATCGAACTAAAAGCTCCAAGTGTAAAAGCTTTCACAGTTTTAAAAGCTTTTCAGCAAGCAAAAATGTGATTATCCACTTCATATGTATGGTAATTCGAATTTTTGAATTTTTGAGGCTAAAACTTGAACTAAAAGCTCTATGTGTAAAAGCTTTGATAGTGCTGAAAGCCTTTCAGGAAACAAATATAGAATTATCTACTTTATAAGCTTAATAATTCGAAATTTTGAATTTTTGAAGCTTTCATCGAACTGAAAGCTCTAAGTGTAAAAGCTTTCACAGTGCAGAAAGCCTTTCAGGAAACAAATATGGGATTATCTACTTCATAAACTTAATAATTCAAAATTTTGAATTTTTGAAGCTTTCATAGAACTAAAAGCTCTAATTGTAAAAGCTTTTACAGTGCTGAAAGCTTTTCAGGAACAATAGTTGCACAAAAGGCTAACTGCTTTAAGACAGCATTGATGAGAGTGGAACTCTGAAGATATTGATATACTATATACACATGTCATGGTTCCGTTATCACCAATTACCGATTACCAACTCATCCATCACTCTCTTATACTTTGCCGCAACTATAATGCTAATTTTGAACCAATACTCACTTACGAAAACTCAAGTTAGCTACTTTATTGTAGTTTAAAATTGTGCGAACAAAACTTCGTACGAGTCTTACACCTACCGAACACATGTCTGAACATCGTCAAGTACACGTGTACCCCATTTAAAGCCACGCGTGCGTTAACAACAAAGTTGTACAACAAATTTGACTTGTACCGTCAGCTCGAAAACCAAGTGAGTGGCAGCATTTGCAATAACAACAAAAACATACATTAAATACAACAAAGTCAGTAGTAGTGGCAAAGGTAACAACAAAAATGCTAGTTAAATATCTGTTAATCTTTGCTCAGGCAGTCAACTAGTCACATGACTATCAAATCAGTTGGTGGCTGCTGTTTGACCGACACACACACATACAGCGTCGCTGTAACTGGTAACAACGACCGCGATGAAGCGACCACCTATGGTGTTGCCACAGCAGTGTGTTGCAGCAGCTTAGCAAGGCATGGCTATGAACGCCACACGCAACGCAGCTCGGCATAGCACAGCGTACTTGGCTTCATGTAATGTGGTGATGTCGCCAGTGTTGTTGTTATGGTTTTAATCAATGTTAATACAACAACGCGCGCCAAATATGACTGGCGGGTAAAATTAAAATGATAGTTATAAGCGTTGAGAGCATACATACATGTGTGGTACAAGTTGTTGTTGTTGTTGTTGTTGTTGTTACTTTAATGATACGCTGGTCTGGTTTTGTACGTTTTAGGTCGCTTAGCTTTTGTTTTGCTTTGCCGTTACACGCCTGCTGGGCTGCATTATAGGTGCGCGCTCTTCATTTCAACGCTTTTGATTTTGTTGTTGTTGTCGTTGTTGTTGCTGCTGTTGTGGTTATGGTTTTTGTTGCCGCAACATTGTGTTGCGTGGGTGGTTTAATTATCCGCTAATGTTTGTCAGCTACGCTGTGCGCCGTCATTGTTTAACGACAACTTTAACCCCGCACACACACACACATCAACACAGATTCCTATACACACATATGTATTTATAAGTATTAGCAAATCTACATGCATTGTTGCCACACAGCAAGTGTTTGTGCCCATGTTTGCCACATGCTGTGCCGCAAAACAATGCATATCCAACGCTAACAGCTACAACAACAACAATATAATGTAAAAATGCAACAACAAAGTACGTCTGTCCACAGCACACCCTTTCTTCAAAGCTTTGCGCCACATTCGGTGGTCATGCTACATGCGCGGGCGGGCAGGCCACATGAGGCACTCGCGTCTGGCATATCGGACATGCAACGTTGCACAAACACCTACAAAAGCATACACTTACATGCATCCACACATATGTACATGTGTGAAACTATATACTCCATATTACATATGTGGCAACACTTTGGTTGCCCTGGCTGCCCTGGCTGCTGCGAAAACTCTTGTTAATTTAGTGCGCTTGACGCGCATGGTCCGCATCCAGCTTGCCCGTGTTGTTTTTGTTATTGCAAATGCCTTACTTTTTCCTATTTGCTGTGGTTTTCGTTTCACTTTCGTTTTTTAATTGCTTTTTGTTGTTGCTACATGCGGCTCACACTCATTTGGGTTGCAGTATCTTGTACACTTCTTTGTTGTTGTTGTTAGTGGTGTTGTAAAATGTTCGGTTTCAGTGGTTTCATGCTTTTGACATTTAACGCTAAATATTTGTTGTTAATTATCTTTCGAACACCCACTTAGCCGCAACACACTATGATTATTGCCCTTCGGCGCGCCGCATCCTCAGTAGGCGTTTGCTAACACCATTTAAAGTGTTACAGGGTTACTGCAGAACAGTGGGTCAAAGAGTTTTTTTTTTTTTTTTTTGTACAACACGCAAATATTCGGTTATATTACAACTCCAAGCCGTCTGACCTAGGCTTTGTACTAGACGAGAGGGAAAACAATCTGACCTACCACAACCCCAATATTATAACCTACTTCTTTACCTAGCCGAGTTAACAACAACGCGTTGGTTTCTTCTTCTTGCAGTGTGACGCCTTTTGAAGATTTCAAGCGAAGTCAGGTCTTTCTCCACCTGGTGTTTTCAACGGAGTGGAGGTCTTCCTCTTCCTTTACTTCTCCCGGCAGGTACTATGTTGATTACTTTCAAAGCTGGTGAGTTCGACTGTTTATTTGAGGACAGGAGATATTTCGTCTTGCCGTTTTTCACCACCAAAAAAATTTGCTTCGATTCCATATCCATTCTGGAGAAAGCAGAACTAACCCAATAGTATAGATAGCACATAGTTTAGAAACAAGAAGACTAGATAAATTTTTAGATGACCTGTCCACGTCTTGAAAATTTTTGAGGAGTTACGCTAATGGTTTGGTCCAAGCACATGCTTTGAAGACAAGTTCGGGTCTACATCCTTGAGGTCATTCAAGCTCTAACGTACTATTTTGTTTTGAAACTTCCATAAGCTCGGGTATGGAAGTAAGGATTTTTACACAACCTATCCAGTCTCTTCAAGGTTTCGGAATCGCGTTTTGGTTTAGTAGAATACAAATGACTTAGTTTCAACAACTATAGTAAGAAAATCTTACAGTTTCTTACAGTGTGGCAGCAAAAATCAAGTATCCATGAAGGTGGAGTTAGCATAAAGAAAATGTTCCAAGGTCAGTGGACTTAAAACAGGAACTAAGTTTCCAAATTGGAAGCCTGTATAGACCTTGTGCAAGAAGTAGGCATATTTAAAACTATTAAAATTGTGTCTTCATAGAATTTGGAACTGTTTTATAGAATAAATGTTCAGGTTGGAACGATTGGAGCAAGAGGTATGAAAGTCCAACTTATTAGACTTGAATCAGTGTGAAGAGGAATTAAGCAACTGAGGGTGTGCAATGTCGAAATTAAGTCTTAAAACATGTGGAAATATTAAAAATTCATATTATTGAGTTATCAAACTTGAAGCTAGATTCCAAGGAAGATGTAGAAGTCTTAAAGCTAAATTTCAAGGAAGATGTAGAAATAGTATATACTTGTATTAACTTGGGTCTGTTGAAAACAACTAAATCTCCAAAGTTGAACAAATTTTTCGAAATGACACCAGACATCATCAATATATCGATCCATCTCTCTATTTTTTATACAAAACAGATAATACAAAATTTCAACAATAAATTATTTCCATAACAATATTCTTCAGCGCATTGTCGCGCCACTGTCATTTAACCACGGCAACCCCTTGATGAGCTTGGCGATGCTGTGCGGTTTGTGAGTGTGCTGGTTTTTGTTTGGATTTAATTAAAACATTGGCAATCATTGCCAAAACCACAACCACAGTAACATATACATGGCACAGCAACAACAACAATAATTGTTAACGCGCGATGCAATAGACGAAATGTAGAGCAGAAAAATCAATTAATCAATGCTTGAGAGCAATTGCAAAGGGCTTGTCATAAATAAATCGATTTTAAGTGTAAATTGGCGCCGAAATGGTTTGAAATGCGGGGCAGCATTTATAATAACTAACATTGCATAATACATAGTTATATGGGTAAGTGTAAAAAAAATACGTTTGGACCAATTTTGACGGTATTTAAGCACGGAAATATTTCAACACTAAACGGTAAAATTTAAGCAAGCAAAAATGCTTAAATGGACTTTAGGAATTACAAAACTGATTGGATCATATCAGTGTTATATTAGGCTTGGAAAATCAACAAGATATTCATTAAAAATTCGAGAAAAAGGGATCGACACTCACCACCCTTTTCGGATTCAAAGCTGTTTTCGACGGCACGAAAAGGAACTGCCTTTATGCCGCGATGTCTGAATTTGGTATCCCCGCAAAACTAATACGGCTGTGTAAACTGAGGTTGAGAAATATCAAAAATTCCGTCATGATTGGGAAGGAACCCTCCGAGTCGTTCGATACCAAACGAGGTTTCAGACAAGGCGACTCCCTAACGTGCGACTTCTTCAATCTGCTGCTGGAGATGACAACATCTGCTCAATCGACGTTTCGAATTGTCAAGAGAAAGGTTCTGTGGAAAATTTAAGGTCTTTTGCGCATTGGCAACGGCTAATATCGCATTCGATGGAACTATGAGCTGTATTATATATAAGATGGTATTGACATAGTTCAGCTAATTAATATACAGCCGTTCCGCTGGCTAGGTTATGTCGTGTGAATGTATGAAAGAACCCCAGTTCTGAAAGTACTCGACGCCGTACTCTCTGGGGAAATAGAGGAAGATAAACCTCCACTCCGTTGGAAAGACCAGTTGAAGAAGAACCTGGCTACACTTGGAGTCTCCAATTGGCCCGAAACTGCGAAAAGGAAGAACTACTGGCGCGTTGTTATAAACTCGGCTATAACCGCGTAAGTCTACACTAAAAAAGACGAAGAAGAAAAACTCTCAGTTTTTGAAATATCGATCTGAAATAGCGAGCTAAGTCGATTTAGTCAGGTCTGTCTGTATATGTACGAATTAGTCCCTCAGTTTTTGAGATAGTGATCTGAAATTTTGTCTTTTTTCACTAAAAAAACCATTTGTCGGAACCGTCGGTGTCGGATCACTATAGAATATAGCAGCAAAACAATCAAATGAAGATGAGACATATTCTCAAAATTTGGCGATATATTCGAAGCCAATGGTGCAATCTTCGAAGAAATTGTTCAGATCGGATACATGTATATATGTATACTATATATATACATATATGCAGCTCACACCTGCTACACAAACTGAGAAGAGTATTGTAGCTTCTGGCAACCGAAATTAACGTTTATTTGATTTTAATTGAAACAGCAAATCCTTCCAAATAGAAAATGTTGCACTTTAGTATCAAATATAAATTACAAAAATTTTTCGGTAAACAATTAGTGTTTTTGTTTAAATCCTATTGAATAAATTTGTATGAAAGCGCTAATGAGGTATATTGGTAGGTATGGACACCTAACCATTGTTATATCTGCAGATATGTATATTTCGGCATGTTTTATGAATGCTTAAGCCGTAAAATGCCTAAAACAATAAATACACAAAATGAGCTTTCAACTATGATCCATTCTGTCCCATCTACTACATTTTTGGGGAAAAAAATAATATGAAACTGGCTCCCAGATGCAAACAGCAAAGAAATGCGAAAAATAAACGATAGCAACAACAACACAAATATACACTACCAAAACATAAAAGGAAATCAGCACAATAGTTGGTAAAGCGAAGAAAAAATAAGCAACAACAACAATGAACACGCCGTTCAGCTTTACGGCTTTGAAAGGAGTGCTTTGCTGGGTCTAGGCAGTCGCTGTCGGTAGCAGCAGTAGTCAATATTTTGTTTACTCGCCTCAATAGCCTACCGGCTATAACGCCATTCAATATTCTTTCCACCAAATTTTAGATAAAACAAAGAGAAACAACAACAAAAGCCTGCTGCTTAAGCACCACGAACTAGCAATGAGAAGTAGCGGCAAGCACAGCTGGTATGCGATTTTTTTTTTTTTTTTGTTTTGGGTAAGCCCATTACGCTAAACGAAAGTCGAAATCCCCAATTGGCGATGACTTGAAGTACGAGCAACACACAACAACAACTGACTTACGGTGAAGTTTGCAGCAGCTGCCAATTTGGCGCCCCATAGTTTGGGTTCTTATGCTGTGATTTTGTTGTAGTTGGCTTTTTTTTTCTCTCCAATAAAGCAATAGCTCCAATCGTTGACTGGTGAATTGCTTTTAACCAAAATACGGCATGAAAGCGGATGAGGCAAGAGATATTCACTTCATGATGATGGCTATTGTAAGACAGGTGCCTGTGTTTGTGTCTATGAGTGGATGTATATATGTATGTATGTAAGTATGTATGTATATACGAATGTATCAAGGCTATAATTAATTTTTTTTCTCCGTAGTATATAAGGAATATCAATAAGCAAAATCCGGCACTTATGAGTACACATACATCAATACTTATGTCTCATACATATGTACATATATTTATGAATAAATATCCATAGCAAAAATGTTTACGTCAATTGGTCCTATATACTATATAATGCTTATCTATATATAAAAAAGTTTATTAGATGCCTTTCTTCATTGGTTTTGTAACTTGGATTATTGCCTTTTGGCTCGTTTAAAGTAGTTAACATGTTTGTTTCCGTACAGGGTTTTCCAATAAGAACGATTTTCTTAAAACAAAAAATCTTAAAAAACCCCTCCAGGACATTTTTTGCAGAAAATTTTTCGATGAATCCAATTTTTTAGTATTTTTTGTGATAAATCAAGTCGTATGTCGTGAATAGCTCGTTCAATATTGACTTCTAAAGCGTGAAGAAAGTCTGGTTCCTTGCTAAAGTCCAATGACTTCAGATAACCCCACAAGAAATGGTCTAATTTTGTTAAATCACAACTTTTTTTCGGTCATTCAATGTCTCAATTTCTTGAAATAATCAAATCTCTGAACCTTTTTCTTAATAATTCGGTTGTTGTACGTGCTATGCCACACAGCCCCGTCTTGTTGGAACCCTATGTTGTCAAGGTCAACTTCTACCAATTGCTACCATAAAAAGTTGGTTATAATCTATCTACACTGGTCTCCATTGGCAGTAACGGTGCCACCAGCTTCATTTCAAAAGAAGTATGGACCTATGTTTCCATCAGACCAGAAACCACACCAAACTGACAACTGTCAAGGTGAATGTAATGATAGTTCATGAATAATTTGTAGATTTACCAAGGCAAAACCAGCAAGCTCATGACGGTTAAGGTGGTCCAATAGCTTCAGTTCTTGAGTGAGAACACTTAATGCGGATGCAAACTCAAATACTTTCTCAGGTTTGAGCTAGTTCCCATTCTTGACGAAAAGACACTTGTAAATCATATAATCTGTATCATTATTAAACCCGGTAATATTTAGGGATATTTACATATGGGAACTGATGTCAGAGAGATGTTTCGACTGTTTGCTCTGATAGAAAGTGGCATCGAACGTTCCAGAAAAAAGAGTAAATAAACACTAAACGTCAAAAAAATAACTATTCTACCGCAAATAATGCCGCCAAGGGAAATATTGCTTGAGCAGAGTCCTTAATATTTATTTTAACGGGGTATTCTAGTCTAGAAGCATAAATTTCAGGTAATTTTTAAAGTGTCGTAAAAAGAGGCAATTAATATTTTTAGTATCCATTTATATTATAAGTTATTTGTTAATTTTAAATGAGTAGAAAAAAAATTAAAAACTAAAAAAAGTAAAAAAATTCAAAAATTATGAGCTGACGAAGTGGGGGTCTCTAAAAATTTTCACGTGACCATACCCATGATTTCAACCCTCCTAGTTATCTGAAACCAAAAAGAAAAAAAGATTATTAATCTAGAATAATGTCGCATTAGTCGGAACTACGGAAAAGTGGGAAAATAAATTTTCACAAAATGGCGACTGCCTAAAAAAAAAGTTTTTTTGGATAACTTTTTCTGACTATTTCGAATTTTTAAAAATAATAAAAATAAAAAATTTTGGAATGGGGCTAGTTCCAACCATAGACAAGCCCATAAAGAAGACTCTATAAAAACTTCAAGTAAATCGGTCCAGTCGAACCTGAGAAATCGTGGGCATCGTTCCGAAAAAGTCAGTTTTAAGAAAAATGCGGTTAAAGTTTCCCTATTGTCTTTTGTTTGGTTAGTTCCCGCCGAACCAGTCAGAAAAATGCCTGTATCTCCGACAAAAATTTGAATTTTGAAAAATCCTCTTGTACACATATTCTTGAATAGTTAAACTTAAAAAAAAAATATTTCGATTTTTATAAATTTCTAGACTAGAATACCCCCTTAAAGTGTAGAAAATGAACTTGAGGTTTAAGACGAAGGAGTCAATATGGCAAAAGGGGTCGATTTAGACCTTTCTCCTAATTATTAAACAAATAAAACTTGCTTCCACAAGTAGTTTGGCGTGGTCATAGTCGCGAGCCTTACGTCGTATCTTTGCTTTGGTATATTTCAAAATAGTATTATGTATTGCTATTAGTAACAACAGCAATGTGCCATTCATTCACTTAATCACATGTGTAAAAATTTTATGTGGCTTGTTATACGACCCATCCATTCAGGATTCTTCCATTCGTTTACATACGCCTCGCCTTTTAAGCATGTATTCTACTTATTTCGCCCTTTGCCAAAATTCTTCTACGCATTACATAATTAGTGCTAAGTTCGGTCAGATTAGGAAATTCAATTGTTGACTACTTGACTATTCATGCGCATGCGAGTTTTTGTTGTTTCTATGGCTCTTGTTGTAGTGCTTAATTAATATTTATGATGAGAGCGGTCTGTGTAGTGGCTGCGAAGAGGCTGTGAAGGGACAAAGTGGCACTAATTTCAGACTTAAAGCATAAATTTGAGAAATTTTTTCTTCTTTTGAGACAAATTCTAGGCTTTAAAATCATTCCTGCGCCCTTTTGGTACAGTACTCCCCACAAAATATATATTTTTGTTTAAAAAAAATATATTTTTTGAATTTTTTTTAAGTTAAAAGCATTGTACACTTTGTGTTTATTTATTTATATTTCATTATTTGCCTTTCGGTTGGCAAACAGCCAATTAGCCATTAAATTTTCATTAAAATTTGTGTGTTTTTTACGAAATTTATAATTGCATTTATGCAAATGGCAAACAATAAAAGTGTGAAAATTCGAAAGCTGCAAATTACAGGAAATATTATGTACATAAATGTGTTTTATATATGTGTAATAGACATTAAACATTTACAACATTAACGGAAATGGCAATTGCCGGCTATTAAAGTGACCAATAAATTATAGCTAAGTAATTAGGCCTAATTGGTTTTGGCAATTCTTTTTTTATATTTTCGGAAAATGAGAAAAAATGTGCATAACTCATGTAAGCGCATTTATTTATAAATTTATATATCTAAGGTAAAGAAAGAAAGGAGGAAATTTTTTTTTTACACGAAAAAGTAAAAGTTGCATTGAGGAAGTATTACAGGCAATAATATCAGTAGCAGCGCTATCAATTTCTGATTTGTTTTCAAAATCGATTTCACTGAATTCAGTAAGCATTTACTATATAAACTTATAACATTTTTGTATAATTTTTAAAGTGAATTTGAGCTTGTGTTGCTTGTCTTCAACAACTAATATTTTGTATGAGTAGATTTAGTTGGGTTCTGCATTACCGATAAGGAGCAGTATTCGAAAGACAATTCAGTCTATTCTACTGATATTATTGAAATAATATTTTAATAGAGTTCTATAACATTCGAGCATTAAAAACATCACGTGACAGAATTCAAAAATGTCAATATAACGAACCCACCATTGGACCCTTAGGAAATAAACTTTATCAGAGGTCTATCTCAATATAAAATATAAATAATAATAATATAGAAAAAAGCCAAGCGACGTAAAGGAAGCGGAATTTTTTGTTCAGAGAAACTAACTAAAATGTTTAGTCCTTTTGTGTTCCAAGGTATTTTACCGGAGCTGAAAACAGCACAAAATGTAGTTGAAATCCAACCAGCAGCAAATAAAGGAGTGAAAAATATCAACAAAACTAGTTTTAAGCCAAAAACAGTCTATCGGCTTCGACTTGGTGACTGCCGATGTACTAAAAAATCTAACCCGAATAGCATTAACTAATCTTATATAAATAAATAAATAAACGTTTTTAATCTCAGATACGTCCTATAGTCATTGAAGGTAGCTGAAATCATTATGGTACAAAAACCTGAGAAAAGCGCACATGAGGCCTCATCTATTGCCCAATCTCACTGTTGTCTGTTTTGTCCAAGCTACTTGAAGCTGTAATTATAAGAGGACTTCAGAACGTAATTGAAGAAAGAGGCCTTATACCAATTAATCAATTTGGATTTAGATCTCAATAAGCACATCGAATAACAAGCATAATAAAAAATGCGATGAAAGAAAAGCACATTTAGCTGTTTTTCTTGACAGTTCCCAGGCATTCCATAAATTAAGACTTCTCTTTCCACAGTATCTAACTGACCTAATTGCCGTTTATCTACGCAATCGCTACTTCAGAAACAAGTAAAGGCCAATAAAAACAAGTGTGCCCTAAGGAAGGTATTCTGGGTTTACTCTTATCTATATATATAAAAAGTAATGCCACTTTTCGTTGTAACTTTATAACTTAAGAACTGTCTCACCTATCCAAACCAAATTATTAGGCTTTGTTTCGCCTATTTAGTGGATAGTTTATGTGAATTTTTCACTAGCTGCAATTTGAATGATATGCAAAACCATAACTTATTACGTTGCATTAAACCAAAAAAAAAGGTATTTTAGCAATTTCTTGAATTATTTTTTAATATAAGGTTTAAGGGGGTAATCTAGTCTAGAAATTTAAAAAATATTCAAGAATATGAATATATATAGGCATTTTTCTGACCCGGCATCCAAACAGGTTCGGCCGGAACTGATCAAACAAAAGACATTAGGGAAGCTTTAAATGCATTTTTCTCAAATTGACTTTTCGGAACGATGCCCACGATTTCTCAGGTTCTACTGGACCGATTTACTTGAAATTTTTGTGGAGTCTTCTTTATAGGCTTATCTATGGTTAGAACTAGCCCCATTCCAAAATTTTTATTTTTATTATTTTAAAAAAATTCGAAATAGTCAGAAAATATTTTTTTTCAGGCAGTCGGCATTTTGTGAAAAAAAAGTGTTTCCCACATTTCCGTAGTTCCGACTATTGCGACATTATTCTAGATTAATAATCTTTTTTTTTTTTAGTTTCAGATAACTAGGAGGGTTGAAAGCGTGGGCATGATCAGGTGGAAATTTTTAGAGACCACCCACTTCGTCAGCTCATAATTTTCTAAATTTTTTACTTTTTTTAGTTTTTAATTTTTTTCTGTACTCTTCAAAAATTAATAAATAACTGATAAGAAAAATAATAAATGCCTTTTTTTTACGACACTTTAAAAATTACCTGAAATTCATGCTTCTAGACTAGAATACCCCCTTAACACATCTTTGAAGAACACTTTTCAAATTTCAAGCAGCGAGAAAAATAAAAGTAGGGTTGCTGACAAAAACAGCATTATTTTGTTACTTATAAATAATATCATGGTTGAAATTAGCTTAGGTGGAGTTTGAATAAACCATAGTATACCGGTACCATATATACAGTTTATATCCGCTTTATATACGGTATAGCAGTAAGAATCCACTGCTTTCTGTAGAAGAAGAGTCAAGCCATCTAAATTTTAGCTGTCATATTATCTAGTTATAAGCCTTGCTTATATCTGAACGTCAATCCAAGAATTAACCACTTCATTTGAAACCAAAAACGTAGTGCCTGACTTTGCTAAGAAAAGCCTAAATGTAGGCCACCGATGTTTTGAAGCTTCAATGCAATCTGTTATTGTTATAAAAGATGGTAGATTTTGTTGTCGCTTTAAGTTCTAAATTTTCCTAAAAAATCGAAATAAATTTTCAAAATTTTGTTCTTGTATTCAAATACCAAATATGTAAAGAACCAAATTATCTAAGAAAACATAAGTAAAGACTACTTTAATAAAATAAATAAAATATAAACATACTTATATTCTTATATACAATATTATAATAAACATTTTAATAAAGATTCAAAGTAAATCCAAAGCCGAATCCATAGAAATTATATTTTTATAGAGAAGACAAAAACCAAATATGTTTTTATATTCACGACCCAAATTTGTGCCACAAAAAGGTCAAACGGTTGTAAAAACAAGCGAATGTGTGGCACAAAAATGTAGACAATATGCGCAAATACAAAAGGAATGTAAATAAAGCACTAATACAGCCTACAAAAACAATAAAGGCCTACAATAACAAATGTTGCAAGAACAAGCAAATAATTTTATGTTTATTATTATTAGTATTCATAGATTGCGATTATCTAACGTCTGCTAACGTCACATGGCACTGTTGGCCAAAAACCGCAAAGAAAAGCAAATAATTTCGCTGGCACACTGTCCCTTAACAGAAATGTTATTACACAGCAAGAAACGGCGTGCAGAAATAAATAACGGACCAACGCCATAAAAGCGAAATGAATGCTATAAGCCGAGATTATGAGAGAGAGATAAAAACGAGTGTAAAATTAGAAAGAGATGGACAGTAAAGCTGTTTACAACAGTTACATTTGGCTCACGGTAATTTTACGGCGCTCAATTTTAATAAAAAAAAATCTCACGTATGCTGTCAGTTCGTCGTGCATTAAAACCAAGCTCTGTAATTATCATTGTGTCCAACATATAGTTAATTTGTTATTAATTAATTATATTATTAACTACATAGAAAATTTTCAATAATATTCTGCCAAGCAGTTTATAAATGTTGTTAATTTCACGCAAAATCATTTGCCGCTTCTCTCATTTCAGCATTTTGTTTGTTGCTTTTTATTTATGCGAAAGCTAAAATTGGCGTATTTCTGTTTCGCCATTTTTACACTGTTTCGACATTTGTTTGCATCTGTAATTTGACGTTCATGCTTTTGTGGCTTTACTTTTAATTTGCCTATTTTGCTGTCGCTCAGCGCCGACGGGCACGCATAATATTTGCATGCTTTGCATACATTAAATGTGTTACTCTTTCGTTGTTCAGCTTGTGGTTGCAAAATATTGAACCTAAATAAACATGATTAAGCAATTTAACGCTTTGAAGGCCTTAATTTACATATGTGAGCATATTTAATCATAAATAATATAATATAAATGAAAAATTTGCTAAATTAAAGTTGATTGATTTTGAAAATTGACAAAAATATGCGGTTTACGGCGATTCGATGAGGCGTAAACGAGTTATTTTGGACAGAAAACACAGCGAAAAACAAAATATTCAATTTTTTTTAATTTTTAGTAATTGTATAGATGTGACTAATACTAACGCAGTTATGAGAATATTTTCGAAGTGGCACAATAATTTGAAAAGGCGTTTCCGATCGCCTGGGAGTACAATACTAAACTTTAAACGCGCTTTCCTCAAAGTGATGTTTTCAAAGCCGGTGACCAACATTACTCGAAAACGGCTTAGCCAATTACTTTCAAACCTTAACAAGAGCTTCTTAAAGTTAGTTTTTAGTAATGAAACAAAGATTTTTTCTCACCGATAATTTTGTATCTTTATAAACAATTTAGGGCCGAAATGTTGATCAAAAATAGCTTTTGTTTCTAGAAACCGCCATTTTGTTAAGGGGGTATTCTACTCCAGAATTTTGAAAAATTCGATTTTTTTTATCATATGCATGTTTAAAGCTTAGACCCTTAAGAACATATCCTCCAAAGGATTTGTAAAAATTAAAATTATTTTAAGAGCTACAATTACTTTAGTGACGCAGTACCTAGCCCGGTTCGGCTTGACTCACTTTTTTTAAACGCGTTTTTTTCGAAATTACTTTTTTCCACACGGTGCCGGCATTATCTCAAGTTCTATACAACCGATTTACTTGAAATTTTTTGTGAGCTTTCTTTATATAATTCTTTATCGTTCTTACTAGCATCGTGTCAAAATTTTTGTTTTTAATATTTTAAAAAAATTCAGCAATTTCAAAAAAAAGCGTACAAAATGATTTTTATTTTCAGGCAGTCGCCATTTTTCAAATTTTTTGTTTGTCGTGTTCCTGATTTAGGGACTATAACAGCATCCTTACTGATTAAGAAAATCTTTTGATTTTTTTTCAGACCACCAGGAGCGTCAGGATCAATGTCACCAGGATACGCCATTTTTTTTTACACCTGCCTCTCCCCCCCTCTAAATATTTTAATTTTTAATTTTTTTTGTAAATTTTTTTTATGTATTTTTAAGATATCAATAAAAATACCATAAAAAATGGATAGTAAAAATATTTTTGGTTTTTTTTTGTTTTTGTTTAATAAAATTCAAAAAACTGCCCAAAATTTGATTTCTATAGTAGAATACCTCTTTAAACCATTTTATTTTGGTTATTTCTTCGACTAACATTTAGATTTAACGAAATCTCTTGGGGTTTTAATTTTAGAGCTTTCAGTTCAGAGATATAGTAAGAGCAGCTGCCGGAGATCAGCTGTAGTTCCTTTTCAAATAGATCTTTTTACTATTACTAAGTCTTAAACTGCAGTTAGAAGATACCATAATATGTGCACAAGTTTTTGCATCAATAACCATAAAAAACTTTCTCAGAAAAAATTCAGGAAAATTCGCTTTTTCGGCTATCTATCTGTATATAACCCCTTAAGCTTCTCTATTTTCTTCTTCTATGTATTTCTTTATTTTTTTACTAGTGATAAACTGCAGTAGGGTATAATAAAGTACTCCTACAATCTATTCCCGTATCTTTAGCAGCCATTTATTATTATTAAAATAAAAAAAATTATATTTTCGATTTCTACAAAACCAGTCCAATATGTAAAACAAAAAGTTATTGCATACAATGATGTAATACAAAAGCTATATTATTTAAAAATTCAAAATTATAAATGAAATGAATTCTAAAGTCGATTAGTAATTTGCTAATTTCACCTTTTCTGAGAACAAATTCCTCACTTAGGTGCGTGACTTCGCTGACACCACTTTCTCACTCCTAAATGTAGGCAAGTTTTTATTTGAGTTATTTTGCAAATAATCTAATATATACAATAAATATATATATATATATATATATATAGATAAATTCAAAAACTTTAACAAAAGACTCAACTGTATATTAAGCAACGTGCTATATAAAAAAAGTAGCCGAAACATACAAATAAAAACGCAAAATATTCATTAATATTTAATTTTTTTCCTTCAAAGTAGTCCCCACCAGATTTAATTCACGTACATATACCAACGATTTTTCAAGTCCTCGATATACTTTTCAAAAGTACTTTTTGGTATGACCTTCAATTCCTTCAGCGAATTGTGTGTTATCCCTTCGATTGTCAGAAAACGGGTTCCGCGAAGCGGCAATTTAAGTTTGGGGAAAGAAAAAATCATACAGAGCCAAATCTGATGAATACGATGGAATTCATTGCGTTTTGGTTTTAAATTCGTTCACAATCGTGGCTCAATGCGCTGAAGCGTTACCATTGTGTAAAATTCATGAATTGTTCTTCCGCAATTCCGTCCGTTTTCGACGGATGTTCTCACAGAAACGCCTCAATATGGCGAAATAGAACTCCGTATTGACCATCTGCTTCTTTGGAACTAATTCATAATGCACCAAACCACGAATATCGAAACTTTGATTTCAGGACCTTGATTTTTGAGCAGATTTTGTGTAGTTTTTTGTTTTCGTCTTGTTTTTTTGCCTCCATTCCTATGATTGTTGACTTGCTTGCATCTCAAACTCATAAACCCATGTCTCATCGGCAGTTATAACGCTTTCTATGAATGTTGGATCGCAATTTGCACGATCAAGCATGTCCAAAGAGTCATGTTTATGGTGCTCTCTTTAAAAAAGCATTCTGCTTTATCGAAACGAGTCAAGCAAAAACGCGATTTATATCAAAATATCCACCAAAATCATTCAAACGGACAACATTTTTTTGAAACGTCATTTATCCGGGAATTTCAGGCTGCTTTTTGTCACAAATTACTTTTCATTTCAATAAAGAAATTATATTTCAAAACAATTTTAAAACATTTAAAGTCTTTTCAAGATTTTCGATGTATACTTTTGTCTCCTATATATCGTTACTTAAAAATCGAAAATCGTTGTCAGACATAATAACCAATATATAACCATTTTATAACCAGACATAATAACCCATATATAACCATTTTATAACCAGACATAATAACCCATATATAACCATTTTATAACCAAAACTCAATTTTTTTTTTATATGAGTGGTTTCTAGTGTATCGTTTTTTCATCGTTATTTCTTTAAAAAAGAAAAATCGATTAACTTGTTATTTGTTTTATCAATTCGAAGGTAAAGTAATCAAAACAAAACCCAGAACTTTTATATCCTATTTTCTGTCATCTTTCCTGCTTAATTTAAAAACTTGCAAAGTTTCGCAATTCAAGTAATTTAAAGTAATAGAACCATTTGCTGTTCTTTATTTTGTTTACTTTTATTGCTGTCCAAGTAATTCTGGCGTTTTCAATATAATGGTAGCATATTTTCAGGCTCTTAAGCATCGATTAACGTTTACAACTCAGTAGAATTGCCGTAACGGACAATACTTAAAGTTGTATTTGTGCGAATTTAGTTCTTTACTATTTTCAACAAGCAGGGTACATAACGTCTAGCAGTTAAATTGCGGAAGTTGTTAGCGTAAATTTAAATGAGCCATAGTTTTCTTTTCTTGCTGTTAAGGTCACCAAGTAGCGAGAAGATAGGACAAAACGATTGCTGATAAGAATAAAAAGGAATGGAACTATATATATGGGCCATTCCATCAATTGAACTTTGAATTTTTTTTGCTGTTCATGGGATCAGAGTCCCATATTTTTGAACACTGATTCTTATGTAAAATTTAACGAGGAATCGAATGAAAAAGTCAATTTTAAAAAATAGTTGGGGATAAAGCACAAAAAACCGGGTTTTTGGAAAAAAATGTTTTTTTTTTTGGATTTTGAAATTTGTTTTTGGATTTTGAAAATATTTTTATCAGAAAGCAGAGATTTTTTTACATAAAATTGGTTAACTTAAAAATTTTTTTCACTCAATTTTAAGGTCGATAAAAAATAAAAGAAAAAGTCATTTTTTTGTTTTATCTCAATTTGAAGTGCTCGCCAAAACATAATGGAGCAACTTTGACCACTAAAAAGTTAATAGATATTCTTCTATTGGTCTATATTTTGATATTCTAATGTTTGGTCAAAATCGGAGAACCACAGGTACAAAACCATGTCGGCAATTGATGGAATGGCCCATATACATATATGTAAGTAGTATGTACAGGTTTATGTAGCAAATATTTGAACTTGAATATGTAGGAAGTGAGAATTGTTCGAAAAGAGCGACAGAGAGAGAATTTAAAAATAGTTTCTATAACGCTAGTTGTCCACATTTCACATGTCTACTTCTTGTGAAACTGTTCAACAAACATTTTGTCACCAACAACACCGACAGTTGTACTCATTTAATTTGCTTTAAAATTTTACGAGCAGTCTTAGCTTTTAAAGAAATGGACGAAAACAGAAACTTACAAAAGATATAAAATTGCATGTTTTGTATTTCCTAAATTCTGCAGCTTAGTTTTTCCTGACCGTTATGGCCTCCCACCGAGCTTTGCACAGCTTTACGCAAAAAAATGTGTTTAACTTCGAATCAACGTCTTTTAAAAACTACACTCACTCACAATGCATTAATTCAAGCGAAAGCGTTAAGTTGACAAGCACTTTGTCTTGAATCAGCACTTTCATGCAAATTCTTCTGTCAAACTGTAAATGTTGAGGCTTAACCGCACAGCAGGTGATCAATATTTGACATTCTCTTAGAGTGTGTGTAGTCTTTACTCTTTCTCGCTTTAATGGTTATGGGTTGGAGTTTTTGTTTTTGTTGTTACAAGATAAACTGTTATGGCCGACAGGTACAAGCTGTTGACCTTGCCAGACATTAAGTTTAAGTGACCTGTGAAAGAGTTGGCTATTTAACGGTATAGTTGCGTATGTAAAACTGCTTTAAAGCAATATTAAAGAAAGCACTAGTTTATAAGTGGCACAAGTGTACTGGGGCCAAAGGAGGTTAGATTTTAAAGAATAAATTAGGAATTTTGAAATTACAAAAAAAGTCTTACTATTTTTAGGCACTCAGTTTTTTGACGAGATCTTCTTTTTCTTTGTTCGCGTAGACACCGCTTACGTCAGGACGTCAGTCGTTCTTCCCTTGGCTCTTTAGCACCAATTGGTTATTCCAATTGTAGGCAGGTCCTCCTCCACCTGGTGTTCCCACTGTTTCGAATACTCTCAGAGCTGGAGTGTTTTCATCCATACGGACGATATGATCCAGTCAGGATAACCAATGCGCAAAGGACCATAAATCATCCGCAGAACCTTTCTCTCGAAAACACGTAACGTCGGCTAATCAGATGTTACCATAGTGAATGCCTCTGCACCATTTAGCAGGACTTGAATAATGAGGGACTTACAGAGCTTGTTTTTTATTCGTCGAAAGAGGACTATACTTCTCCCTTGCCTACTCAGCCCGAAGTAGCACCTGTGGACAAGAGTTATGCTATGAGTTATGAGCATAGAGCCATATGTAGAAGTTCACGCAAGTGAGGAAAGTCTTCTGAGCGCCATTTACTTGGGAGTGGCAAGAAACGATTCTTTTTCATATGGCTCAAGCAGCTCACGACTTCCGGTCTTAGACCAAGGATTCTCTGGGTAGCCAAAAAACATCCGTTTGAAAGCGAGCTAAGGTGAGAAGGCGAAACATCCTCTCCCTTGGGTTGTGGGCTGGGTTTGGAACCCACCACGTAAAAAGCAACCCGAGTGAAAGTAAGAAGACAGCCGCGGATGAGAGAGCCCAAACCCACCTCCCAAATTGTTCAGAAAGAATCACTATAGCATATAGCTGTCATTCAAACTGACCGATCAAAATCAATTTAAAGATATTTTCATACACTTGTATGCTAAATAAAAGCACCTGTGAAGGGTATTATACCTTTTCTCCTTGCTTTAAATTTATTTTTTACCATTTTCTCCTTTTTATTTTCTGTATTCTAGTAGTTTTTTCAACTGCAGCTTTCGTTTAATTCATTTTCCGTTTGCTTCTCCTTTAAACGCTCGACCAAAAAAATGTCCACCAATATTACCGTTTCCTCTGTTTGCACTTTTCATTTAACCATTTACGCCGCTATCTTCAACTGTTAATCGGCATCTTCGTCGTTCACTTTCTTTTATGCGCTGACACTCTTAACAACTGTAATTCTATTCCAACGAAAGAGATATCCTTATTCGTTTATCCTTGCGGAAAACATTATTTTCAGTATATAACTACTTTAGTGAACTAACAACTTGAAAGCAAAGCGTGAAAATAGGTGCATACCCTGCAGGAAATATGCGAGTTAATTTACAGGAAGCTTAGACAACTTGATAAGTGAGTTAGGATATGCTTGAAATAAAAAAATGTAAGCAAAACTATTAAATAGCTATGTATATTAATGTTTGAGGACGGTATTTTGGGTTCAAGGCCGTGTCACTGAGCAAAGGCTTAAGACTTTAGGACACAGCATATAAATTTTAAGAACACTTTGATCTCAATTTATGTTTAACAGACATTAAAATTTCTTATAAATCAGTTGAGAAATATACTCGTATATTCGCAAGTTAAAATCTGTTAAGGAATTTCAAACAAATTATAGCTTTTAAGTGATTTGTATTTACGTTTCCTAGTGACTATTTATACATATGTATATTCTCAACTGAAAGTATATAATGTATTATACCTATATAACCTCTATATATGGAGTACATAATTGTCTCTCAAGCGACTTTGATAAATACACTCATTTACCACTGGCAATGCTTGCGACACTATCATTCCAGCGCACACCTACTTCCCGTTAGCTTTTTCTTTGCCTACTAACTTTCCATCCGGCTATGATTGGTCTGTAGTTTAACTTATTAGCTTCATTCGTTTAGAGTGTCACTACAATTTTTATTTATTGCAAATTGCATTGTACTTACATACTCACAAGCATTCTCGATTACTCGGGAGTGAGAACAAAAAAACAGTCTGAAAAACAGTCGAAAAGTGATGAGCGTAGAGCAGAGTTGCACTTTATTGAGTTGAAAGAAAAAAATATCTCTGATAAGACAGAAAATAGAGGATTAAAATAGTGTTCGATGGACTGTCCACAAATTTTTTTACTACGTTTTTGTTTTATGTGCAAATCACCTAGATAAGCCAGCTCATGCTTTTCGGCTTTGATCGAGACCCGTTTAAGAAATAAAGAGTAAATGGTTCAACTTATGATGAACATAATCAGCCTATTGGGCATACTATTTGTAACACCATCACCCACCTTGGTACCAAGCTAAGTCCAGTGCGCAGTGATGAAAAGAGAGCAGGCGTAGCTAAGAGTATACATGAAGACCGTGGAGAGACGATTCGCGCCGTTCGCACTTACTTGGACTGACGTATGGAATGACTTGGCGCATTTTATTTCGAGACCTTACTAAAGCAACAACACATCGATCTATGGGCTCCGACGGCCAAGGAGATCCGACGTTTTCGAGTCAAATTTTGTTCAGCGATCAGGCCCATTTTTGGCTCAATGGGTTTATTGAGAGCACACCTCGGTGAACAGATAATTTTATGTTTTGGGCCGGTCGTGTGGTCATGAAGATCGTTTAATATGACACCGTTAGACCTTTTTCTTTGGGGTATGTAAAGTGTGTGCGGAAAGATCCGCTTCAATTCAGGCATTGGAGCAAAACATCACGCGTGTCATTCGTCCGTTATCAGTCAAAATGCTCGAACGAGTCAACGAAATTTGGAGGAATCTAGTTATATTGGTGAACATGTTTATAATTGCTACTGTTGTGAGTTGTGAGATCTCTTCCTTAGCCAGCATCTAACTGAAAACACATCTCCAACTCGAAAGATGAGTGAACAGAGAGCAATACGCCAAGTCAATATGGAACAAATAGCAATTCCCTTAAGGAGCGCAACAACACTACTGTTGAAAGCGCTATTGCAGGGTGTGTCTATTACGGGAGAAGTGCTAAAAGGAAATAATATGAAAGAAGGCAAGCGACGAGTGGCAAAACGAAAAACAATTTAATGGTCTTGTGAGCTTGAACTCGAACCTTAAATCTATTATTGAAATCTACGAAAACCATTAAATTTTTTCACTCTGCTCGCTAGCTGGTTGAGACAGTGAACTTGCTTTGGGGAGTAGCGCATGTTGATTTCTCTACTGAGTATTTATTGTTGTTTTCGCATTTTTGTTTTGTTATTTTTGCTGCATTTCTTGCCGTTTTTATCGCAAGCGTGGATATCTTTTGAATTTCGGCTTTTATTCATTTTTAATATGAAGCATTCAAAGGAAATGCGTTTGCACGAAGATTGCGAAGGGAAGAAGTAGGAGGAGGAAATGGTGTAGACGCTTGAAGGGTGAGACAAAGAAATGGTTATTTTAGCAGACAGATAGTTAAGGCAAATAAGAATGCATTGTATGCAACAAATACAGCCAAAGAGAACAAGCGCTGTGCTGCTTAAATTCGCCATGGCTGTGTGGCGCGTGGTACGGGTGGTGGTGGGCGCGCTTTTTGGCTGCCATAAAGGTCATATGGCCACCACACTTTTGCTACTACACTCTACTCCTAATTCACTTCATTTACTTTTTGCGCTCTCTAACCACTCGCCACTGCCAAGCACTGTTCAGTATCTAAGCAGTTAAAAGGCTGCCGGTCAGCGCATCAAATCGCTGCTAGCGAGTAGCTTCGCCGTATTGTGCATCTGATAAGACAAACAGACACGCAGACCAACACACATATAGCAATCAGCATTTACCATTATAAATTTATTTAAGCCATCGCTTTTGCTTGTCCACCCGAAATTCATTCTGCCATGAACCGTAATCGAACGGATGGATCGCCGCTACAATAACTGTGATGGAAACGAGCGGCAGCGCAGCGTTTGCATGAATGCTTGGTTGGGCAGCTGGTTTCAGTTGGAGTCGGATATTCGTGCAACTGCTGCAATTCCTGGCAGACTTTTGGCTTTGCTGCCCCGACTGCTACGTCGGCTGGTTCGCTGGTTGGGTGTTGTTGATGGCAGCGTAGATTTGTGTGCGCCCGCGTACTTGAGGCGAGGAAATTGATGATGTGGATGAATGAACAGTGCGCAAAGTGATTAAGATGGTCAGCAAGGAGATATGGAGTTGCACAAAAAGTAGCTACGAGCCGAAAAGGAAATATAGAAGGCATGAGTGAGCGAAAGTTGGGGGTACAGTGTGACAGAAATGTACGTAGACAATCCGAATCGTAATAAAAAAAAATATACGGAAATATAAATAAATATATAACCATCAAATGGCTTATAAAAATTACTTCATTTGGCATATTTTGTGTAAAAAGAATCGAAAAAGTGATAACTCAAAATTTTAAATTTTTTAATATTTTTGATACTCGGAACTATGACGAAAAAAAATTAGAATCTATATATGTGACCTGGTCTACGAAAAGGGGGCTTAGGTGTCAAACAAAAAAAAAAACTAAATAAGATAAAATAAAAAAAAAAATAAAAAAAATATTTGACACCTAAGCCCCCTTTTCGTAGACCAGGTCACATATAATGAAAAGGTCAAGTCACTTGAAGTCAGATTTGTAATATAAAAAAAAATTTAAACTACTAAAGCCTTTTGTATTTGGAGATGTCTGAATTGAACGAATATCTAAACAAACCGATATCCTCAACTGTATAAGATATATAAGTTAGGTTAGGTGAGGTTAGACTAATCGGATAGGCCAATAAACCATACATAGACCCGTTTTGGTGCTCTGCGATACCAGATGGAACTCAGTTACTAGTTTGATAAGGAGTAAACATCCTTTAGGATACCTGCGCTTAACTCGAGTTTTAGCAGACTCTACGACCTCACTATCGATACCTCTTCCCGTGTATCATACCCCAGATGCTTATAACCTAGGCTTGCCAATGCGGAACAAGTGTACAAGATTCTCCATAGTTTCCCTGGAGCTTTTCTATAGACATTTCCTGCAGTTTTTTCGATTTGACAGCCCCATCCGGCGGTCGTGTGTCGCCACCAGACAGTGACCTGTTAGTATTCCGATCATGTTCCCATAGTCTTTGCTATTGGGTTCCAATAGGAATTCTTTGTTTTTCCGACCTACCGTTTTACACATGAATTTTGCCATTTTGCACCCATTTTCTTTACCATTCTTCTGTCAAGATCACCGTATAGACAATGCATGGGTTTCCCAATGTTGATCACGTTTTCGGATCACCATTCTTGGCAATTTCGTCCACTCGATATCTTTGTGGTCTGGCACCCAGTAGAAGTAAATTTGCTTGATTCTGGCAACACCTTCCACTGCTGCCTTGCTTCCCAAAACACTTCTGGCCGATGTACAATACGAGGTTAATGTATTAACTGCCAGCGTGGCTGTCTACGTAGATGTTGACTCTGGGATTTTCTACAGGTGCATTAGACTAACTCCGCGGCTTTCGAAATAGCAAAGATCTAAGCTTGAAATAAACTGCAGTGGCCTGGCAACTTAAAAGGTTGCCTTATGCCTAACTCTGGACAGTATATTCCACTACTAACTCCACCGTCCATTTTCGAGCCATTCGTATAGATGTTTAGAGAGTCGCGCGGAGCTAACATACATATACGCCAACCATCTATTTCTGCATTTACCTTTGAACCTTCTTTCTCAGTTTAAAAGTGGGGTCATGTAGTCGGTATTTGCTCAACCGCCATTACCCACCGAGTTATGCCCGAAGGTTTTATATGCAAATTCTCTTGCCGACAGGAGTCGTCCCGCCGATTTTGTTGTGCGCTTGTCAGCGAAGAGGGCTATATATAGATATATAGCGTATTAGAAGAAGTGTAATGTTGAATATAAGTATTTTCCAAAGACGCTTTGGAAATCAATTTTATATGTGTAGAAGACTGGGTGTGTGAAAAAATAGTTTGAATTACATTTGCTTAGGATTAAACTTCACTAAATCCACAAACACCAAATAAAGCAATAAATCGAATCCAAACTTATAATATACAATGGTTACCAGGTTACATATTATGCATTCACTTATAGGCGGATCTAATATTTAGAGACATACTCGTATATAAAAAACAACAACAAATTACAATTACTACACATGTACTCGGTTACCAATAATTTAAGCGGCATTGTCGGCGCGGCATCGCCTGTCTACCACACAATCCAATTAAGCTTAAGTGCTTTTTAAAAGCGTATAATTTAGCTGCGCATGCGCACCAACGCGCACAACTTGTATGAAATCCACACCCAAGCCACAGAGATAAACGAAGAGAAACTAAACAAAAATGGTGACCGATGAACAAAGCGGATGAAGCCGAAACCAAAAAGGCAGCCAGGTAATCAGCTAGCCAGCCGAGCCGTGTTTATCGCAGTCAACAGATCGCTTTTGGCGCGCGCAAGAAAAGAAGGAAATGAAACGCCATACGCATGCGCACAATAAGCCATAATTATAAAGCAAGATAAATAAAAAATCGACTATTTTTAATTTTCTTTTGTAAGCAAGCATTTCGCGCTAAGAAAGCCTACATAGAGCGCTTGAGCGTTGACGGCCGTCGCTTTTTCAGCAATAATTGTTGCAATTTTGAAGTCTTTTGAAGTCGTTAACAAAGAAATATCGTACGGTGGGGGAAGCTCGTAGTCAGCGGGTATTAGTGCTACCACGCAAAGCTTATTTGTAAGCGAGTAGCAATGGAAACCCGCCAGCGCGATATACGCCGTGTACTAACTGATTTCAATAACAATGCGTAGATGTGTTTGTATGTGGGTGTTGTTGCACTATTGTACGGCAGCAGCCTTAGTGGCGACTCAGTTTAATTGTATTGTAATGAAGCAAAGGATTAAAGCAGCGCAAATTGAAGGCTCCTGCCTGCCGAGTGTTCACATAAAAGGGCATGAGTAATGGTAGCATTTGTTGCACGTGCAACATTGGTAAAGGTATTACGTTATTGTGGTTGCGAACTGCTTTTACAGAATACTTGTATTCCTTCTTATAAATAGAATATAAAAGTTATAACATCAGTGTTGCATTAATTGAATTTGATAAGCAATTTATTAGCATTAAAAGCTTATGGTGTTGTGCATAATTGCTTAGATGGCTGTACATAGCTGCACGTTTATTGAAAACTACATACCATATTTTCAGATTAAAATGTTGGCGAACTACGTCCAAGACCATGGCAAGAAAATAAAGGAATTAGTGCTTGAGAATCTACAATTAACAGTCAGAGATGTCTTACTGACAGCGTTGGAATATCAGAAGGATCAGTGGAAGCATGATTGGTTTCAAATTCACTTAACTTTTTCGAAAAACAGCGTCGCGTTTTCGTCTGTGGAACAATGCTTACCGACTACAAGGATGTCATGAAGCGTATTATTACTGGCGATGATTATTGGATCCATGTTTACGAGCCGGAAACAGCCGATCAATTGGCAAAGTGTCAAAGTTGAGCCGCAGGCCGAAAAATCCAATTCAAAGCACGTCCAAAATCAATGTTATGTTGACAGTTTTCTTCGGCTATGGAGGTATGATGCAATACCAATTTCTACCGAGCGGTGAAACTGTCAACAAGGAATATTATGTGAGTATTATGCGTGGTTTAGATCGATGGTAACCAATTTTTGATGGCCTCAATTGGAGAAGTCGTGGAGGTCATTTGAGTAGTGTAAAATTTTGTATAATTCGAAAATTAACATCCCTTAAGGTCTAAAAGCAGTATCAAATGTGAAAGCTGTATTTAGGGTTTGTATGTGTTATGTAGTTTATATAACGGGTGGGTCATCTAACGTTTAAGTTTCAATTATCTATATTTCGACATTTGAAATGTCAAATACCATTCGGAAAGTGACAGATATTCAGTAAAAAGTCTAAAATTTACGAAATGGGTCGCTATTTACTAGAAAAAAACTGGGAAATATTGAAAAAAAAAAAACCGAGGATGGTCAATTTTACCGAAAAATCATCTTTTCGTACGGGATTCAAGCTGCTGTAGCTACCATAAGGCCTAAAACCACCGAGAAAGTACTCCAAAATTGGGTGAATCGGACAAGCTACTGTAAACTCAGCCGTGGTGGTCATTTGTCCGAAATTGATTTCCACAAAAAAATTTCATAAAACAACTTTTTAAATAAATGTTAGACCTTTGAAAAATATCAAGTCGTTTTTTTTATTGACTTTTTAAATTTAAAATTTTAAATGGCCCACCCTTTAGTAAATTAGTAGCCTCCCAAGAGAAATTTTTGTGACAAATCTTGATATAATACAAGACATTATAAGCAACCAGTTGGTCAAAAGGAAGATCCTTTAGAAGTGTTTGCCTGTACTTATTGCTTTCATTGATCTCTAGAGAGATTTGTTGAATTCCGTTAGATAAGGCTTAACTTACTTAAATATTTCGCTTCAACTAGTCAAAGTCAGTGGTCAGTGCAATTCTCGACGTTTGGGGCAGAACAAATTTATTGGTTTGAGGGATCTACATTCTTAATAAACAAGTAAGCTTCTGCAAAACAAAACTTTAAGAGTTTGTGAAACAGATAGATAGTGAGAAGTGTAATGCGGATATGCTGCAATCTTATAAAAACGATAGTTTTTTGTTACCCTGGAACCTCACGACGCCTACCGCACAAACAGGTCTTTTAAGACCCTAATCGCCGCCACATTAGTTCGTTAAACTGTTTGGTACGTGGCTTAAATTTTATATTTGCCTCAGTTACAAAGCACAGTTAGACTCATATTTGTTGCTCAACGCCGCGCGTGCCTTTTGCCACTTTCCGAGTTTTGCACTTCTGCCGCAAAGCGCGACGAGCACACACTCACTAACTGAGTATAGTTTTTCACGCGACTGTACGTGCGTTGTATGCAAATTTATGCAAAAACAACGCCGGCTAAGTAAAGTTAGAACAGAAAGTTAGGACAACAACAAAAGCGGCGGCTTTGGCTACACTTTCTATAGAGTAAGCAGTCTAAGAAGGGGAGCATGTGAGGGGCAAGCCAGCGTAAATGTTTTTTACATTTTCCACCGCTTTGCAAAACGCTGAAAATGTTTATGAAAATTGCAGTAAAGTAAATAGGCAGCTATATGTATGTGTGTATATTCATATATACCGCTGATATACTTTACTTCCACATAAACCCAAGCCCTCACATGTCTCCGTTTTGCTTTTGCCTTTGTGTTAGCTTATTTGTTGTTGTGCTACTACATACATACATCCCCGCATATGTTCGCATGCCCCAACAACTCGCATTTTAATTTATGACTTTGTATTTATTTAAATTAGGAACTCATTAGGAGTCGGTAACGCCGTCTGCGTTTAAGCAGCCACTCTGCCCCACTTACCTTACCAGCGCCTCAACACTGCCGCACACCATACAAAAATGTTTCACCGCCAAAGTGCTCCAGCGTCTGCATTGTAGAGCACTTCAGTGTTGCGCCAAGCGAGTCTGCCTGCCGCTTGCAACATTTTGTTGCCCACGCGGCATGAGTTGTTACTCTTTTGCTTGTGGCTTTTTTCGTGCTGCTCGCCTTTTTTATGTCATTACCACTTTGGTTTGCCATTTTTTAGCGCCACCACGTTATATTATTTTGCCTTTATTTGCTATTCTATGCGTCATACGTTGTGGTGGGTGGGCTGGTCGCTATACAATATACATCTACTATAAGTCTACTATCTACGAAGCACATACATATAACAGACTTCGCTCTTTAATAACCGGACTTAAGTGGTAAATTGTCTATTAGCAAATTGAGTTACGTCAGCGTATAAATTACGGATATAACTAGAGCAACAACAACAACAATAAGTGCGACATTGTGCTTTTTGACTAACAGAGTTTATAAAGAATATTTATTTCCAATACTCGAGCACCGTTTTTAGTCACCCAAATTTTTAATCATGACATTTCCTTCTTATGTTTGGACATGAAATATGTCTTCGCGAATAATATACATATGTTAATTTTAAAAATTGTTGGCTTAAATAAATATTTATTTTATTAAAGTAACTTTCAACTCATCAAAGTGCTGAGACCTCCAAAAAATTGTATGCCATACGAGAAAACTTAATATTCATCATAACAAGCAGTTGCATACTTCTTAAACACATTAAAAGGACATAACATAATTATAACATAATATATTAAACGGACGTCTCCAAAAGACCTCAAAGTATCTTAAACATATTAATTTAACATAGGGCGCTTCTGCTACTTCCTTCGATTTTCTTTGATTTTTAAAACTTTTTTCTTCTTCGAAAACATATGTACATTATTATAAACCGCGGAAAACCCGATATTAGATTATCTGATCCCGAAAATTCCGGGATTGACCAAATAACGTATGTTATATTTTACACAATATAATATTACTTCAATGTCCAAAATAAATTTCGAAATGCCTGGATTGGTTTTCTTAAATCCCGAAATTTCGGGATTGACGAAATAACATAAATTATATTTATAGAATATAATATTAGTACTTCAATGTCCAACATAAAACTGGAAATGTTGGGAATGTTGTTTTTAAATCCCGAAATTTCGGGATTGACCAAATAACATAAATTATATTTTACAGAATGTAATATTAGTACTTTAATGCCCAACATAAAACTCGAAATTTCGGGATTGTTGTTTTTAAATCTCAAAATTTCGGGATTCACCAAATAATATATATTATATTTTACACAATATAATATTATTTCAATGTTCAAAATAAATTTCGAAATGCCTGGATTGGTTTTCTTAAATCCCGAAATTTCGGGATTGACCAAATAACATATATTATATTTCACACAATATAATATTACTTCAATGTCCAAAATAAATTTCAAAATGCCTGGATTATTGTTCTTAAATCCCGAAATTTCGGGATTCACCAAACAACATATGTACATTATCTTTTACACAATATAATATTACTTCAATGTCCAAAATAAATTTCAAAATGCCTGGATTGTTGTTTTTAAATCCCGAAATTTCGGGATTCACCAAATAACATAAATTATATTTTACAGATTATAATATTAGTACTTCAATGTCCAACATAAAACTCGAAATGTCGGGATTGTTGTTTTTAAATCCCGAAATTTCGGGACCTAACAAGTTATTTGTTATTAAAATACAGAAATTTGCTACAAACGACGGTTACAATTTTAAAGAGCTTCAAGTGATGCAAACTTGAGCAAAATCTATCACCTTGAGCAAAATCTAGCTCTAACAACTTGGAATGCGATTTAAAAATGTTTTTACCTTCATTTAGCAAACATAAAATTGAATATGCCATTCCACATTAAATTATGCGAACCTTTGAAGTCCAGTCAGTGGTTTGAAAAAGAAAACAGAATTTCAAGCACTTTGGGTTTTTACCTGCAATGAGAAAGATGAGAAAATGCGAATAAGTCAGTGATGAGAAAAAAGCGAAATTTATTAGAATAAGAATGCAATATGAATTTTTCAATAATGACGCACAAGTATTCAAAGCTATATGTGTGCGATTGTATTTTAAATGAGCATTTATGGCATTTAAAAAGCGAATAAATAAATAATTCATAAATTAGCTGAGCACAAAAACAAACAAAAAAAAATTGTGAAATGATGACGAAAGACAAAAACTGGCAGGATATAAATGAGCGAACAATGAGTAGGCAAAATGTCTGCTGAATATGACTGTGTGTCTGTGTGTTGGACTGCACGTCATTGATCAAGCCACAAGTTGAATGCAACTGTCAATCAGCCGACATCAACGACGTATTGAAGTGATGGAGTGATATTGATGATCACAGTGCCACCGAGTGGGACCAAGGGGGGTCACAAAAGGGGCTACCAGCGCTGTGAAGGTGGAGACGCGCCATACATGGTCAATAGCTAGCCAATGGACAGCCAATTGCAAACGATGAGAAGCGTAGAAAAGGCGTACAACGCAATGCGGCAACGACGGACAAGAGCTACGAGCCGAAGAAGCTGCAGCAATTGGAGTCATTGTAGTCATCGAAGTCATCATTTTCATTGGAATTGTGTGGCAGGCACGGAGACGGTTATTAGACCTTATCGTGTTGTTGTTGTTGTTGGCATTTCTGTTGTTGGTGCAGTTCATTTTGCCATTTAATGCCTAATTTAAGCGTCACATTTGCAACGCACGAATAGCCAGCCAGCCAGCAAATCCGCATTCATTGCGCCTGCGCGCCGTCTACGCCGCCGCCTGCTGGCTGCTTTGCTAATTTTGCGCACGTACGCATATAAATTTCATAAAAAAATTCCACAAAATCTTGCATTCAAAAGAAGTTGAAGCAAAAGGCCAGCAAAGTAAAGGAAACTCGGCAAACAAATGGCAAAAGCTGTCGGTAAGCTATGTTTGTTTCTTTATATGTTTGTTTGCATGTATGTGGGCATTAAGAGAGACGACTGTAGAGTCAACGACAGCAGCAGGAGCCGCAGTAACGACTATCAAATTATGAAATTCCTGCGCGCCAAATTTTTCATAAGTTCGCATTCATTTCGACCGCAGCCGCCGAGTATGCGACGAGCAAAACGAATAAGCGCTGGAAATGGCGTGGCATAAATGCATTCCGAAACTCCGAATCGCAAAAACAAACACCAAAGGGAAACACACATCAAATAATTGTAAAAAAAAAATGCTTAAAATTGTAGAAAAATGCGAAAAAGGCACTATACAAATAAATTATGCGCCAAATGCTCATGTGTGCGTGTGTGCAAAACCCAACTGCCGGCTGATTAAAAATCTGCGGCATGCGACTAAAAAATGAATTCCATATGCAAGGATACACATATAATTATAGAAATACAAACAAAACACAAATGTACAGACATAATTTTAATTATAAAAATATTTCGCACAAAAGTCGTAAAAAGCGCAGAATGTGCGTAAATGTTAAATGTGACAGAAGAATTTAATAATAATTTAAGTATGCATTTTTATGTTAAATTTTTTTGCTGCAATATAAAAAATTTTCAGAGTTGTGAAATAAAATATTTTAAATTTAAAATTTTGTATTTTTAAGTATATATACATATTTTTTTCTTATTTTTATACATGCTTATATAAAAGCAGTTCTTTTGAAACTTAATCTAAATGCAGTTTCAAATATTTCGAGCTTGAAAAAAGTTTATCAAAAACAAAGTAAATTAATTTGAATTTGCTTTAGAAAACGATACATTTAACTAATAACAAATACGAAATAAAAATTTAATAAAATGGAGTTACAAAATACCATACACAGCTGTACAAAAACAAAAAAATTTTGTTGCCTCCAAATCTTACCAAATTTCGTTGCTTTTAGTGTTCAGATTACGAACTTTTTCATGAAAATGTTGGATGTGCGTAATTTCATATTTAATAATTTGGTATACAGAGTGGCAAAGGTTACCCGGAAATTTTAAATAAAACGAAAAATATTTATTTTTTCATCAATATTCCTCTTGTCGCCTTCAAAGTAATCTGCATTAGATGTATTACACCTATGCCAACGATTTTTACAGTCCTCGGAACACTTTTCATAAGCACTTATTGGGATAACCTTCAGTTTCTTCAGCGAATTTTGTTTTAACTCTTTGATCGACTAAAAACGAATTCCACAATTTCTGCTTGGGGAACAAGAAAAAATCACACAGTGGTCGTGAGGACATAAATGAAGATCAACATGTGGCCCAATCAAAATCCGTCATCACCGGAAATTTCATCGCAACTGTGTGTGAATTCATCAAAACTGAGCCGAAATTAACATTGAAATTGATGGAAATGTAATTGAACATCTCCAAAACATCGATTTATCGTATTTTGACCGAACATTTGTGTTTACGAAAGGTGTGTGCACTGTTTGTTCCGCACAAATTGACTGGCGACCAAAAATTGTTATCATCGATCGACGCTTGTGACCAAAAATCACATTTTAACCATTAACCACACCACGTATTCACCTGATTAGGCACCGTGCGACTTCTTCCTTTTAGATAAAATGTATTTGCCCATGAAAGGAAAGCGCTATGCAGACGTTGAGGCCATTCAAAAGGCTTGCACCGGCATACTGGCGGCCATACCGGCCAAAGAGCTAAAACACTCGTTTGACCTGCCTATGGACCATGCAAAAAGCTGTATTGACGCAGAAGGAGACTATTTTGAATAAAATAAATTAATTTTGCCGAAAAAAAAACCATTTATTGTGTTTTTTTTTTTTTTTAAGTCCTGCTTACTTTGGAACGCACCTTGCGCTACTCAGAAACAGCGATGTCGCCAAATACCTAGAAATTGATAAAATTTGCCAATGGAAGTGAAAATCTCTGAAATGAAAGTGGTCAACACCGACCTTATTACCTCAAAATGAACATGGAAGGATATTGCTTCAGCCACATTTGTCGAAAATTGCTGAACTTAATACGGAAAACTAAAAGGTGGGCTCTTTGTTGGTCTTCAAATACGGCAATTCATGAAACACACTGATTTTATCAAAGTTATGGCAGTTCGGAATATGGGATAGCTTGGAGGGGTTTAGTGTTGATAGTCAAAGTTTTATTAGGTACCCACAAAGCACCGAAGTACGAAAAAATTATCCAAAATATGTTGACAACCTTTAGTGTTCTAAGAGCTAATATGAGTATCAAGTTAGACTACGTTCGTAAAACCTCGTCATGAAGGATAAATTAAAGGGATGTGCATTACTGATCGCTTTCAAAATGCTAGAACAATCAACTAAATATATTACGAAACTACTGGGGTAAAAATAACTGAACGTTCTATCAAAAATGTTCAATAATCTTGGTTTACAAGCGCGACGTCCAGCCAAAAAACCACTTCTCACTACCCGTATGAAGAAATAGCTGCTAGAGTGAGCAAAATCATACAAAACTTGAACTGCATCAGACTGTGGAAATGTTATTTTTTTCGACGAATCCCAACTTCATTTGTTTGGACCCGACGGATACAGTGCGACGTAGAAAAAAAAAGCGGGTTTTGGAAATCTGTTTTGGAAAGCTGTGTTTTCCCTACCGTAAAGCATTCACCCTATTGTTTTGTGTATTGATTAATGGTGTGGGGGCTATAACCAAGTTTGTTGTTGGACTGTTTATTATTCTTAACGGATCTGTGAATGCTAAGAAATACATTGGAATTTCGAAAAAAAAATTTTGCCAACACACTCAAAAAGTTTATTTTTCGGTTGATTCTGACCCTTGCCATAGAGCCAAAACGGCAACTAAACCACAAAAATATTGAAATAGGTCTATCAAAAATTTGTTTTTAACACTTACTCGTACAGGTATCAAAACGAAAACATTTTTATCGGATTGAATCTCGCACGTGCTACGAAACAGTCCAGATCTCAATTCAATTGAGAACTGCTGGCTTTAGATGGTAAAAGGATAAGAAAAATGTGTCCAGAAAGTCGAAAAGAAGTGACAAAAATATTGGGTTGAAGAAATTGATAAAAATTATCTTCAATCCTTGTTCGTATCCATGCCTAAATGACAGCCGTAGTTATAAGGAGGAGAGGTTGTTCTATAAAATACTAAGATTTTTTTTCAACAAATATTTTTATTTCGCTTTTTTTATGTAATGGCCAGCCATTCTTATTTTTAATACTCTAATCCACAATGTTCTTAATGCGCATTAAACGAAATTCTCGACAACAACAACTAATAGGAAAATAAAGCCTTAGATGCTTTGCGAAAGTAATCTCATCCATTAGTTACGACTCCCCAGTAAAAACTAAAATCTATGAAAACTGTGAAAATTCGCGCTGAATAGAAAAAGCGCATCAAGCACACACACACACAAACCCATATCCATTGCCACATCATTTTAACCCGCGCGGTACGTCACTTTCCTAAATGGCTGTTTTACTTGAGGGCAAGCAGCAATGCCGCAGCGACTAGACAAAGAGGCTAGAAGAACAGTTACATGTTAAACTATCCATCAAAGTTCGAGAACGTCTGTCCGCCCAAGTGTGGAGGCCTGACGATTTTCATTTTTTATTATCGCCCGCTTTTTTATCACAATCCTTTTATTGGCTAGTGAGGCGCGAATACTTAACGCCCATTCTGCGCAACCTCCCATGTCAGCCGCTGGCTGGCTCTGCCACTGCGCCCCACATATGTTTAACGCTCCAGCATGCCGCGGCTGCAGCTGTCTCGGCGTACATGTGCGCTGAAAATAAGTTCCGGTTTGCTTTTTTTGGACTTTGCTGATTTCGCCTATTTTGTGCGCAATTTTTCCTCTAGTTAGCTCCTTTTTTAGGCAGCTCTGACCATCATAGCGCTAACGTGCATATGTCCGAGGTTGCCCTGGGGACACTAATCCTCAGCTGTGGCAGCCTCAATTGGAGCTGCTTTGCTTTGAATGACTGAATGCCTGAAGGCTGCTGAATTGCAATGTAAACGTTTGATATTTTGTTTTTGTTGTTGTTGTTGCTGTTGGATCTTTTGTTGCCCACTTATTTTGTTTCGGCTAAAATCGGCTAAATCTGTGCATATTTTTCACATTCGTCAGCCCACAAGCATTTGCTGACTGACATAGTCGATACTAGTATATAATCAGCGGTGTTAAGTAAAACTGACCCAGCAGGAAACTTTTGATAGTCTAGTAATAATCTAATTTTTAAATGAATGGAGTTTCATTATTATTATTTTTTTTTGATTTATTGTAACCTGAGACTACTAAATCTCCCTCACATGACATTTTTCATACTGGATTAAACTGTTTGATTGATTTGCAGACCAAAATCTCTAGATATTAATATATGATCACTACGTTTTCTTCTTTTCCCATTCTCATCTATATCCATGTTTCGCAGTTTCACTTCATTCTATATTGTTCCGACAATATTTTTTGATAACTTATCATCTTCTTCTTCGCTACTATCGTAGACACCGCTTAAGAAGTTATAATCGAGTTCACATTAGCACGCCAGTCGTTTTTCCTTGTCGCAATTTGGTGCCAATTCGAGATTACAAGTGCAGCCAGGACCTCCTTCTCCTGATCTCTTTAACGGAATCGAGGTCTTCCTCTTCCTCAGCTAACCCCGGCGGGTATTGCGGCGAATACTCTCAAAGCTGAAGTACTTTCATCCATTCGGGTGACATGACTAGCTGGCTAAGTCCGCTGTCTCTTATTTCGCTGAACTATGATAATGTCGTCGTATATCTCGTACAGCTCATCGTTCCATCGACTGCGGTATTCGCCGTTGGGAATGCGCAAAACCCAAAAACTCGCACGATAGGGGGTCGCCTTGTCTGAAACCTCGTTTGGTAGCAAAACGGCTCGGAGAGTTCCTTCACGATCCCGACGGAGCTTTAGGTATTACTCAACGCCAGTTTACACATCCGTATAAGTATTGCGTGAATACCAAATTCAGACATTGCGGCATAAAGGTAGCTCCTTTGATAGCACTTCTATATAAAAGTTTCAGGAACCCTGCTTTTAGTTTTAGTAACCCGGTAGTACCATAATTTCTTTCGTTAAATGATCAAAATGTTTCACTTCGATTCCAAATCGTTCCTATACATTATTTCATTTCATATTCTAGGTTTTGCTAACTTTTTATAAGTAAAAACGCTATACCTATATCTTTGTTTTGTGAAATCTTGACTTTGGTCCACACTCCAAATCGTTGCAATACCATGTTGTTGTTGTTGTAGCGGTAGGAAAGTTTCCTGAAGTAATTTCGAGGCATGGTGGCGCGTTTACAGTCCGTGGCCGGATAAAAATCCGGGCCCGTTCCGTTTTCTTAGACCCCACTGTCATTGGAACTGGCTTCAATGCCATACACCGCCTTGCATATTTAATTTCAAGCTTTGTAGATTATGTGTAAATGCAATTACAACTTCGTTAATTCGGTTCTTAATATATTTTCGCTTTAACTCTGGCACTTTTTATGCCGTGGCACCCAGTGCAAAGCCTTGGTCATCGTCATGGCCACTTTTGACGAATGAATTTGCTGCGCATCCGCAACTGATGGATTTGCGCGCAACACCAAGCAAGCTAAGAGCCAATCCATTCAATCCTCGCATACACAACTCACTTATAAAGCAATTCTACATGTGTGTGTGTGTTTCTATAACCACTGGCAATGCGGCACGTTCGTTTGGCATTTGCTCTGCCTCATCAATAATTGAGTGGAATAAATCATGGCAAATTGAATGCGAAATGCATTTTTCACTTCTTTTATTGCTACGTTCGCAGCGAGCGTTGCTTTGAATTTGGATTTGGCTTTGGCTTTGGCTTTGCCTGTTTTAGAACTAAAGACTTTGACGTTTGCTTGCCTCAAAATGGTCATACACATTGCAAATATGTTCAAATAATGCAAAATCTGTAGCAGCATAGTAAAATGCCTGCAGCGCTGCAAAAACACACACACACATATACATATGTACACTTGAATGCACATATAAATGGCGGTATTGAAAGTACGGCTTATAGATTGCGCTTTAGTTTTGCTATGAACTTAAGCTGGCCGCCTGCAAAAGGCCTGTCTAATACACTAGAGGAATGAGGAATGGCGGCAATTAGTGACAAAGCATGTGTTGCATGGCGTGTTGGAGTGGTATTGCGCGTGTGGCAAATGCATTAGTTTGCATTGATATGTGGCCACAGGCAACAGCAGCGGCTTAATAGCGGTTTAATGAGTTTCCTTTAACAAGACACCTTTTTGATGGTGCTGTCATCAATTACATTGTCCGTCGTTTGGTTTTTTTGTGTTCTGTGTGTGGAAACACTTGTACTTAATCGGTTGACGTATAACAAACTATCAACTGTTATTTATTTAATTTATTTTTAATTTTAATTAATTAAATATCTAAATTTAAGTAATTAGGTGCCGAATATGCGAATGCTGGGAACTATAGTTGACTTTTGACCAAAATAACGGTTAATATATTGACTATACAATTGAAATTCTGAGAGAATATTTTCATGTTATTAATATGTCTGTGTATTAAAAATGGGTTGAATCGGGTCAATACTTTCCCGAGCCCCCATATACCCAATATAAAGATTTTCGAAATTCCGGGTGACTTTGAGCTCGATCAATATTAAAGTTATCTCAATGACAATCACAGAACATGTTTTACTCATAACCGTATATCTTTGAGACTAAATTAGATAAAATTGGACGAAAACTTGACCTAGCCTCCATATAACTATTTTCAGGATTTTCGAACATTCAGCTGATTTTGTGTGTGATTTGTCGGTCGGTGTTTTTGAGTTTTATAGAGTAGATTCCGATCCTCTGATTGACATTTTACACCTTAAGTGGCTATACCAGTGTGACGCATGAAAAATTAGGCGATTTTCGTGAATTTTTTTAAAAGAAAATGCTAAATTGAATGTTTCGACGTTCTATGGACGTAATAAAGTATATTTTTAGCTATATTAAGATTTTTTTTGTTTTACAAAAATATTGAAAAATAACGGAGTTATGTGCTGCCTGCGGAAGTGCCGAAAAAAAGTGTCTCAACTGCTGGCATGATTCCAGTCGAATGAGTAGCTGAAACAAAAAAGTTCAAAATGTTTATTGAACTTTAATATATTTCCTATACAATGAACTATGATCTTTGAAAAACATCAAAAATTAAGAAAATGGCGTAATTTTGGAAAAAAATCGTTTTTTTACGAAAAAAATGGTCATTTTTTTTAATGCCAAATTGACAATTTTCAACAAATCAAAAAGATCCATTGTAGTCCATTGTATAGCAAATGTGTTCAACTATACCCAGTTTTCATTTGAAGTCGATCGGTCAATTTCTCGTTGAGTTGTGATGTCAGCAATTTTGAAAAATGTCGTTTCGAGATATGTTTGCACCTCTGAGCGGTCGCTGTTTAGCACGCTGCCATGCAAAAACTATTCAAGATACGACCTTGCCATTTTCACACGATATTTTCGAATATATAAACTATTGAAAAAAAAAAAAAATTTTTTGAAAGTGTCACACTGGTATAGTTCCTTAAGTTATTTCCTTGGCTTTCGTGGAAGCTGCAAGAGTATAAAATATTCGGTTTCACCCGAACTCAATTAAAAATAAATAGTTGAACTACTTTTTTACATATTTTTTGCAAATATCCCTATCTAAATCAATTTTTGATTTAATTTTATTGCCTGACATTCAATTATAATTCACATTCGAAGCACTTCTTGACCCTCACTAGATTAGTGCAACAGTTAGGATCGCAAAGCGCAACTAAAGCGCGTCAAACCAAATTTGCATGCAAATCGCAGCGAATCGTTTCGAAACGCTCTAAAGCAATTGAGGTGACTAAGGTCCGCTGCAGTGCAGAATTTACGACAAAAATATACACACATATAAATCTACTTCTATAGAAAATGGGAATATAAGAGCTGCAGTAACAGTGCCTCAAAGCACTCAAAGCCTTGCTTGGCCATTTATGGCAGCGAAGGGCATAACGAATTTGATTTTCTTAGCAATTTTGCGATATTCAAATTTCCTTCTGATGTGTGTGTGTGAGTGAATTAAATGCGATTGAAATAATGTTTATTGGATTGTGTGACTGAAGTGATAACTGCTTTGTGGCATGAATGCGAAATGAAATCGCGAATTTTTGCATTTTTCGTAATTTTTTATTGTAGTGTTGGTTAAAGTGGTAACTAAGCATGAAGAGGGATAGGAAAGTTGATCCAAGTTGAGTAACTTTTTTCCTTCCCAAGCGACAACGCTTTGCTCCATGGGCTCTTGAGAAGTTCCAAGAAGATCCGACGTTATCGAACCAAATTTTATTCTGCGACGAGGCCCATTTGTGACTCAGTGAGTATGGTAATAGGCAAAATTGTCCCCTTTGGGACGAAGAGCAATCTGAACAGAGTCAAGAGCTGCCAATAATTTTATGTAGCATAAATACAGCGCTCTTTCTATAATAAGCCGTTCTGATAACTAATAAGCAGTCTTTACTCAAATCCGACTGTCTACAACAACGAATTAGCCGTTTTCCTTATAATTTGATTTCCTTCGGATTTATGCTTTTATCCTTTATTACACTTTTGTATTTTTGTGTTTGTTGTTATTATTGTTTTTAACCCTCATAGCGAAATTATGTGTGCTGTGCAACAAAACTCAATCACCTTCAGATCAATGAGGTCCATACTCACAAAAATAGGTGTTTGTTGTTATTGCGGTGAATGTGTGTACACACAGCGTCTTTCTCTTCACCAATTTAATTTCAATTCAACTGTCGGCCGGTCGGTCGTTCGCTGCTATCAAATATCTCAAAGGTCTCATACAGCCAAGCAGACGTCAGATTTGCCGAAATTGATTTCGAGCAAAGGCGTCAGCATCGCCTTTTGTGTCATTGTTAACAGACCGTGTGCCCATCAGCCAGTATATTGTGCGTGCTGGCTAATTTTGTTTCTTCTTCATTTTCGTTTTTTGTACTTCTTTTCAGCTTGCCGTCATCAGTCAGCTTTTGTAAGCGTTATGTAATCACATGCTACATCAAAATTACGTTTCCACTGGCATTTGTTGGAAATTGCTCGGTGGCATCAATTTAAGGATTAAACCGTGAATGTACGTGCAACTCGTTGTTGCGCAAACTCGACATGAGCATTAAGCCCAACCGGCGGCTGCAACATCACAGCATCATAAGTGATATTGGTTCTTCATTATAATTCGTCAGCATCATTCTCATCATCCTCCACTTCTTCTTCATATACTGCATCATCTTCCCTCTTGCCCATCTTATCGTAACATCTGACGCGTCGCTACTTTTGTAATTCCTTTCAGCCGCTTTGGCTTGTACGAAAATATTGACGCGACAATCATATCTTATAATCCGGCTTAAAAAATGAAATTATGTATAAAAAAGCGTGTTGCCACAGGTAAATACAATTCTTTGTTATACAATTTCTTTTGTCGCAGCCACACAAATGCGCAATTACTGTCAATGCAGCCGATTCGTAATGGTGACTTACAGATTTTGATTGATTTATGAGTTAAAAGCCAGAGATTTTCTGCGATATTCGGTTCGTTCTGGTGTAGCGTTCTTTGTGTATTGTTGGTATTGGTCGGTTAAAGATCAAATTTGAATAATTTACTTGAATGAAATATTACAATAAACAAAGTTAAATTATAGTCTGATAAAGTTCCTAAAAGATAACTACAATAACTTCAGCATACAGTAATTCAATGACTTCATCAACATACTATGTTTCTTCCAACAAGAAATTGAGCTTAACTATCTAACTTTGCATGTTTCTAATTTCTCAAGCTCAATATAATTTTGTGCAGTTCCTTAAGAGTATGAAAATGATAAGTGTTTCGAATCGAGAAGTGCTGTTTATATACGGACAGAGCTGGAAACACATTATGGGGAGCAGAAGCGGTGGAATTCCTCACCCAAAGGGCGCTGGACCCATCGACTTATACCGGACATCCACTCGTGGATAGACAGACGCCGTGGGGACTTAGATTTCTATCTGACCCAAATACTTAGTGGACATGGATGCTTTAGAAGCTACCTTCTCCGATTCCACAATGACATTAGTCCGAACTATCTGACGTGTACAGAATATATAGAAGACTCTGAACATGTATTATTTCATTGCCCTCGATTTTCGAATACAAGGGAACAGCTAAAAATCACACTCGATGGTAGTTTTAGGGTCGATAACTTGACGACACTCATGCGTCAGACGTCTGATAAATGGAAAGCTGTCAGCGAAGCGTCAGCATTCATAATGACCAAACTGAAATCTTTTCAACAGACTAGGCGTCCGTCAGTCCACGCAATAGAGGAGACTTAAAGGCCTTGTCCCTCCCACGAAGTAATACCTAGCCGGTGGTTCCGTGGGTGAGACCTGAGTTGGAAGTAGGTTAGGTTTAGCGGATTAAAGTTCCGCACTTCGGCTTTTGATGCTTCCCCCTACTAAAAAAAAAAAAAACACATTATGGAGTGAAAGTAAGTGTGGACACAGTACGAAGAAGGTTGCAAGAAGTCGATTTGTTCGGAAGACGTCTTACAAAAAAGCCAATGCTGGCTCAAAAATGAAAAAAATCACGCCTAGAATGTAAAACAAGTACGAGAGCGGAACACTTGAGCAATGGCGAAACGTTTTGTGGTCAGGTGAAAGCAACTTCAATCTGCAGTCCGCCGACAACTTGCCCTGTGTGCGCCGCTTTGCTAAAGAACTATATGAAGAAAAATGTGTAGTCAAAACCGTTCAGTTGCCTCAAAGTCAGTTGAGCTGGGGATGATTTTGCCATTACAAGTAGACAAATTATGAAGAATTTTTTAGTACCGGCTCTCAAAGAGTATATTTCTTATACTTGGAAGGCAATTTTTCAAGACAACTTTGCGCCATGGTACCGAGTTAAAATTGTTAGTAATATTTTTTGTATTATTACGTCAAGATTCCAAACAACAAAACTGCAAACAAAACATTAATAAGAATTAAATTTTTTCCGAATTCGAAAAAAGGATATAGGAATTTCACGGCTGATTTAGCCGGGTAACTTCACAGACCTAAATCCGATTGAGCACTTATGGCACTTAATGAAGCAAAATGTAGCTGAACAGAAACCCACCAATAAAAATGTACTAAAGTGAGGTGTCTTAATGTATTAAACCGTCAATGAAGTAAGTTCTTCTCCCCAACGCTAATTATAATAGACTGATAATTTTCAAGGTTCACCACTTTAAAGCTTAATACTTTCATTATTTTGTACATAATGACAGTGTAATGGTGCTACCATATAGTGAGTTGTTTCTGAAAGAACTTAGCTGCCCATGTGAACACTAAGCCTTTGTATTATATAACTTAAGAGGCATATTGCCGGCTTTGTTAAGTTGTGAGGGTACTCAACACTTGAAGCGATCTTATTTTTATACGATTTACAGATCTACTAGTCTTAAGGGGTTAGGGGTAGTTAGAGGCACGAAAAAATTAGAGTTTTCAGTATTTTTTTTGCTATTAATTAATCATCTTATTTTACAAAAGTAGTAATATGGCATTATTATATGATGTGTTGACTTGAAATTACGAAAATTTCAAAAAAAAAAACTTTAATTTCCAAAGTTAGAGTTGTTCGTGTTGACCCTGTTCCAAAAAAGGTACTTGCGGTGACAAGCATAAGTCCTTGGAGATTCATTTAAAAACAATCGGACAAAAAAATTAGTTTTATAAATAGATAATCCCGGGCCTGATCGAAGGATTTTATTTTATTTTCAAAATTAACAAAATGGCGGCCTCAGGAAATTTTTTTCTAAATTTTTGCGAAAAAATCAACAGTTAATTGGCCTTAAAAAATCGAAATTTTCAAAAAAATAAAAATCCTTCGATCAGGTCAGAGTTTATTATGTATTCTAAAAGCTGTATAAATTTCATTAAAATCTATTAAGCGGTTTTCGAGGTACAGTTGTCACCGATTCAAAAAACATAGTTTTGAGAAAAACGCGTTTAAAGTTTCACACTAGCACTGTGAAGTGCCCGAGCTCTCTTTGTTATTTGTAGAATAACTCAAAAACTAATTATCGGATCAACGTGAAATTTTCAGAGAATATTTCTAAGATTTTACACTTTACGAAAATGCAAAAAAAGTTAATTTTTTGAAAATTCTGACTACCCCTAACCCCTTAATAACATTCCAATTTTTATACGATTTACAGATCTACTAGTCTTAATATCATTCGATTAAGGGGTCAGTAGAGTAATCTGGCCTGTTTTTTTACATTTTTTTTCATAGAAATTTTTTTTCTATAATAGAAATTTTTTCACATATCAAAGGTATGTCGTGGAGTGTATAAATAAAATTTTTCGGAATTTTTTGTTGACATCTGTCGGAGAAATGGCTGAGTGAATGAGGTGCGTTTTTTCACTGGCGCATACGATTTCTCATGTTTGGATCATCTGAAACACAAAACCCAATTTATTCTTAAAAAGTACGTGAATGGTTATTGTCCCTACTAGAATCATGAAAAAATGTTGATAAATTAAAAAGTAATTAATGATTTTTTTTTTTTAAATTTCCCCATGTTTTTTTACATAAATTTTGTCATAACATTGTCAATAAATTATAAAAATCTTGTAGGGACGATAGCCAGTCGTTTTGTGAATATTAAAAAAAAATGAGGCAAATCGGTTGAGTAGTTCGACCGGAATCATGTCCGCCAGTTTAAAAAAGTGTGTGTTTGAGAGAAAAACGCATTTAAAGTTTGAGGTACTGAAAAAGCATACAAGGATGGACATAAACGTTGGAAAATTGCCATAACTCTAATTATTATTTATGAAAATTTTTCGCTTTTCTAATTATTGTTTTTGCCTTCCAATGGTAAAATTGGTTTCTACATTAATTTTAAGGGTATAAGGGAATAGAAAATGCAAAAAAAACAAAGAACTTGAAAAAATATTACCCTACTGGCCCCTTAATCGATAAAAATTGCAAGAGCCCAAGCAAGCAGGTTTGAGGAATCCAGGTTGAAGTAGAAAACAGCAATCAGAAGTAAAAATAATATTTATTACATTCAGCAGGGGAATGTTAAACAAAACAAAACAATTCTCCCAACAATTTCACTTTTCTAAATATTTTCAAAAAACATTTTGTTTAACTTTCATCCATGCAACATTGTGAGCATTTTTATGCAACGCAGTCGTTTGTTGCTGTTGATCACCGAAATTGGTTAACTTCAAATGATTGAGTGACACTTTTAAGCTGCACAGAAAAACCGCAAAACTCGAATTATTGACAATAAACCCGATTGGAGCCGTTTATTTAGCAGTGTGTATATGTATGTGTGCACTAACATGTATATGTATGTGTGTACTAACATCCATATTGCATTTATGTGTTTGTAAATTCAGTTGAATTCAAGTGAGTTGGCAAACTTTTAATCCATGTTTATTGGCAAGACCGCATGACCACAGCAACCGCAAAATATGAACACCAATTGGCGTGCAGCAAACGCAAAAATTAATTGATATAGCAAAAATAACAGAAAATGTTATAAATAAATAAACGAAAATGTAAAAATATGCAAAGTGAATTTTAAAAGTTTGCAAAATATAGAAAGTGATGGTAAAAGTATGTACACATGTATGTATTTGCAGCACTTCAATAAAGGCAAGTGCCAGCGACTCAGTGATGCATTTAATAAGCGGTTGACTGACGGACGGTTGAAGCACATACAGGCACGACGAATGTGAATTCAGTCAAATATATATTAAGGTGGTTTTTCAATAAAAAATAAAAATAAAAAAAATTTCGGAATAAAAGGAGTTTACCGTTTTTGAAGTTTAAACATATATTACTTTTTGTTTAAGGTCATAGAAATCCACTTTGAGAACTGAAAGGATATACAGCGACTTGAAGATCTGTATAATGTGATGTTCTTTTATAAGAAATTACACTAAAAAATCCTTCCTTCACTTTTAGGCATTACCCTAATGTATGTGTATGCAAATCAAACCACGGCCAACATAAGCGTCAGCCCAAAAGTAATCATGTACTCAGCCGCACGCATCTAAGCTGCACTAATCCGGACTCAGCGTTGCGTTTGCCGAACTCGGTCAGGTGGAGATGCATTTTGATGCGTTGGTCGAGCGTTCGGTCGCGCGTTTGCGCATCATCATTAATGCATTGCAGGTGATTATGGCAGAGCAGCCGTCACTCTGTGCTGATGTGTGGCAACTGACAGGCGTATACGCGCGTATGTCTGTCGGACAGGCTAATCAGTGCTAAGAAATCGCTGATTGAGTGTAGGCTTAAGTAAAGTAATAAGCAGCGCGAATGCAAATGCCAACACACAAGCACACACGGCTGCCATCTGCGTAGGTATGTACGCGTGCCCACGCTTTTGTATGCATGCCGCTGCACAAGCATTCGCGTCAGTTACCGGCGTGCCTTTACATTGCTTGTCCTCAACGTAACTGTTCGATAAACTACTGTCACTTCTGGACATTTCACCGATGACATGACTCACTGAGCTGTTCATTAGCGCGCATGCTGCATGTGCTTGTTGATTATTGTGCTGGTATGTGTGTGTGAGTGAATGAAGCTTTAAAGCTTCGTTTGCTTTTAGGAAATTATATGCGGGTTTCGATTATATTTGTTGTGATTGTTGTTTTTGTTTTTATTTTTCACTTCGTGGGTATATCTTAAAGTGTAAGCAAGCGTGTGTGGCATGTAGCTCATGCGCTTATTGTGACATTTGACAACCCTTTGCTCGCTGTCATAATGCATTTTGACAGGCGATTCATCAACACAATGTGTGGTAGCCGATAAATATATTTATTATTTTTGTTTTTAACATACGCATTCAACATAAAACTTTAAGCAGAGATCAAGCGCATTTCAGTGAAGCGCCTTTTGATGTTTCGGAGTTAGTTTGACTAATAACGCTTTAAAATTGAAGTCAGCTATTGCAAAGTCATGTGATAAATATTAACATGATATTAATGAATTTTATACTGATGTATTAGCAGCTTGTCCTGTTATAACGTCATTTGTGGACACAGGTATCATAGAAAATTGAGTTATAGAATATTATTTTTGAATTTATTTTATGTTTGGTGTGCATTATTACAAGAAAATGCGCTTAAAAGGTGTAAAAAACATCAACTACAGTCAAACCATATGACGTTTGATCACATATTGGCATTGTATCTATAATTAGAAACAAATAATCATATTTGGTCTACAAGCTTATTTATTTTATTTGATGTTCTGTGCGTATTTCTAGATTACGTGATGTCACATCACTTGACTATCACGCGATTTCACATCATATGACTTTAAAACAATGAATTTCACATATTTAGAAACAAATAATTATATTTCGCCTACAAACATATTTATTTCATTTGATTTTTCAAGCATTTTTCCAGACCATGTGACATAACATCACTTGGCTATCATGTATTTAGAAACACATAATTATGTTTTTATTAAATAATTATTTTATTTATTTTATTTGATTTTCCAAGCATTTTTCTAGACCATTTGACATCACATCACTTTACCATCATGACATCATCTCACTCATAGGAATTTAAAGTAATAAATTTCATAAATGTAGAAACAAATATTTCTTAATTTTTTTTTTTTTTTGATTTTCCAAACATTTTGCCAAGTGACATCACATCACGTATTTATTATTCGATTTCCCCTCATATGAATTGAAAGTAATGTATTTCATACATTTAGAAACAAATAAATGTTTGAAAGCTTCTTTAAGCTAACATGCGATGTCACATCATATGACTTGAAAACACTGAATTACAGATATTTAGGAACAAACAATTGTCTACAAACTTATTATTTTACAAGTACTTTTCCCGATCAAGTGATATCAGTATCATATGATGTAACATCATATGACTTAAAAGCAATGACGTTCATAAATTTAGAACCAAACAATTATATTTGGTTTACAAACTTATTTTTTTATTGGTTTTCAAAACATTTTTCCAGATCATGTGACGTCACATCACATGACTATCATACGATTTCACATCATATGACGTGAAAGCAATAAATTTTAAATTGTGTTATAAAAGACTATAATAAATATGTCATAGCAAATATGTAAGTGATTATAAAATCATGTAAGCTAATATCGTATGATGCGATATCATATGATATTGTAGCTTAAGAATTAAATAATTCTGTCAAATAAAACTGTAGGTAAAAATTATAATTTTATATAAATAAATTAAATTATGATTTCATATAAAAATTATAATTTTTAAAAAATTATACATCAATTATATTTTTTTACATTTTTCCTTATTCCAGTCAGGTGATAAAAATTCTTAATTTAATTTTAATTTCCTTTCATAAGTACATTTTGACGTAAGCTCATTGGCTTGAAGCACTTTTTCGCTTTAATTGAAAACTCTTGTTGAATAGCAGCTCATTTGTCCAACCAACACACCGACTAAAATCCAACACCTTGGCACCGCAGGGCGCACGCAACGGAACAAACCCCAATTTGACAGCTAAATGTCAAATGTGTATACAACACAATAACAAAAACAACATTGAGTCAGTGACTTTGCCATGTCAAATGCATATTTATCAAAATATTGCATGTACGACGGAGATGTGACAGCCAGCAGGCAAGTAATGACATTGCCCATTCACCCACACGCCCAAATGGTGGGGGTCATAAATGATTAAATAACTGTAATTATCACCTTACTGTGTGTTATAGTGAGGAAAATTGCGCATGCAAAAGTTAAATGAAAAATATGAAGCCAGAAAAACACCAACAACAACAACTAATGTACCACAATTACTATGTTATGAAGTTTGTGCGCCTGCAGGTAGGCAACACTGACGGCGGCAGCGATATTACATTTTATTACGTTAATTACTTTATTTTCATTACAAGCAAACGCCGAGCAGACTAGCAGGCAAAGTGTGCAAAGACAGTTATACACGCAGTAGAAAAGCATATAAAAAGCAAATAAAACAAAGAAATCATCAAAATAAAAATAAAAATAAATATAAAAGTGAATATAAAAACAGCAAGACGTGCCGCACGCATAGGCCGTGAGCCGCAGGAACAGACCAGCAGTGTAAATAGGAATTCGCAGTAGCGCCAACGCGGCAACAACAATAATAAGTATAACAGCAACAACAACGACAGCGCTAAGTAATGCGGCGTGGGTGTCCGTGAGGCAAATGAGCCAACAAATGAAAGACTGATGAGATTCGTCATGCCATGACGAGGCAGCAGCACAAGGCACAAAGAAAAATTCATACACAAAAATCATAAGTGGTAATTTCGCTGCAAGAATGCTACAATGAAATGGGAAAAGGGAAAGGGGAAGCAGATAAGAAGCGGGTGTGTGCAGAGTATGTACTTTTGCAGGGCAGACAAGGCGTTGTGGCTCCAATGACGCTACATTAACATTGTCATAATTTAATTAAAACTCAAGCCATAACAAGGAGGATGCCACACATGTGCACCTCAAATAAATGAAGAAATAAAAAATAAATTTTGCCCAAAGAATTAAGTAAAACTTCGGCACAGTGCTACCGAAGTACCCGAAATTTACATATTTTGAATGCGGAAATAAAAGTCAATGCCTCACAAAGACGTAGAATACAAAAATTGAAATTACACGTGCAAGTATTCAATATCGGCACAATGAGCAAGCAACTGAAGTGAATACAGTGAAAAGTTAAATTTTCTGTATTTAAAAAGCGAATGTTGACAGATGTTATGTGAGCGCTTAAAAGTATGCTACACAATGGTACTAATGAATGCTAGGTAACATTTGTAATAATATTTCCAAACAGGAAGGCATGAAATGATTTTATAGTTTGTATGCAAGGTTTGGAGTATGAGCCGTAAGGAATAGCAGCTTCCTAAGGGACCAAAAGTGCAAACGGTCTAGGGAATGCAAAGAAAACCGCGTTAAGTAAGGTCGAGCTCGGCTCTTTCAAAATTTTCGATTAAAATTTCTATAAACTTATTTAGAATGATGAACGAATCAGAACTGTGAGGACCGATACAATTTTTGGAAAAATAAATTTCGATATATTCGAAACCGACGCACCTTTTATAGGTTATATTTTCGAAAACGCGGAAAAATGATTACGAATCTGAACTTAGAACGATTAAAATGTCTAAAATATTTTCAGAGGTTTATGTCTGATATTATACATATGTGTGAGAGTCTCTAAATTTCGGATGATTAGTCTAGTCATTATAGTAAGTTCACCTCGGAATTCGATATACCCATTTGCATGTCTGTATATACTTGTATATTGTCACCCTAAAGTTGTCTCAAAACCTACATATGGTAGGTATACCCGAGATTCTTACCTAATTTAAGCTTAAATGACTGGACTAGATACTTTAGAATTTTCACAGATATTGTAATATTTCGAAAAAATTTAAAAACAAAACAATGTTGCCACCCTATTGTCATATTACAAATTATTTAAAAATAATTATTTTTGTGTTGTTTATATAAAAAAAAAAATAGTTTTGCAGTAATTTGATTACAATTTTTTTGAACAGAGATGCCACCCAATTGATTCACTAAAATTGTAGAATTATTTTTATTAATATACTAGATCGTATACATATATTTCTAGCGTTTTTTTATTAAAAAAGTGAATACACTAATATTTTATACATAAAATTTAAGAACCAAATTTACCAACCTTATTGTTGTATTACAAATTATGTGAAAATAATTAGTTTTGTGTTGTTTTGTTTGTTTATACATAAAAAAATGTTTTGTAGAAATTTTATTACAAATTTTTTAAAACAGTGATGCCACGCAATTGGTTCACTAAATTATAGAAGTATTTTTGTTAATGCACTAGTACCTATACCTACGTAGCGCTTTTTAATAAAAAAAAAGTGAACACATTAATATTTTATATGTAAAATTAAAAAGTAAAATGGTGTTGCCACCTAACTGTCATATAAAAAATTATCTAAAAAAATTTTTGTTTGTGATGTTTACATAAAAAATTCTTTCACATCAATTTTATTACAAATTTTTTGGAGCAGTGATGCCACCTAATTGGTCCATCAAATTGTAGTAGTATTTTTTTAATATGCTAATTCGTATACATTTGCACCGCTTTTTATTAAAAAAGTGATTACACTAATATTTTATGCATGCAATTTAAAAACAACGGTGTTGCCACTTTATTGTTATATATAAAATTATGTGAATATAATTTTTTTACGATGTTTATATAAAAACAAAAACAGTTTTACGGTAATTTGATTAAATTTTTTTCGAACAGAGGTGCCACCCAATCGGCTTATCAAATTATAGAAGTATTTTTGTTAATATACTGATACGTATACGTTTATAGCACCTTTGTATTTGAAAAAGGTTTTCAGAAAATTTGAATTTATATACATTATAACGCAGGGTTGCCATATTGATAAAAAATAGGAACATGTTTTTTTTGCACTTATATGTAAATGTATTGATTTTATACAAATATTTCAAATGATGCCATATTTAAAATATATTCCGGGTTCACTATTAGAGCTAAGCGCCATAATAAATTTACTGAAGTCTTACTTAACGGCTGTAGTTTACATTATACTTTCTTGTAAAAATTTAGTTATTTTCGTAAGAAATATTATACAACTAATTTGGCATTAATTTAATTAATTCACCTGGTATGAGGTTGCCACCAAAAGTTAATTTTAAACCCCATTTTAGCAGAGTTCATTTTTATAATTCACAAATTAAATATCAAATTATTAAAAAAATATCATAAGAAAAAATAAATTTAATGTAAAAAACACTTGAAATCAATTTTCAGTTATTTTCTCATTTTACAAAAATAACAAACCGAGTTTCTACCACTTTAGCCCTAAATGTAAACATTCCTCTAGTACAAAGTATTTTTACATGTTTTCACAGTAGCCAAACAAATATATTTGCACATAACTGCAAATAGTTACTTCAGCGCCTGTTTGTATGCCTTAATATGACCGCTAAGCCGAGTAGATGAAAGGTAATGCGCCGTTGAGTCAACGGCGGTATTTTTAATTTGTTTGAATTAAAACAGCAAATTAAAAAGGGAAACAGCAACACATACATACACACAAAACATATGTGAGCGGTGAAAACAAAGGAAATTAAAACACAAGCAAACAAAAAATAGCAACAATATCAGCAGAATAAAGAAATTACGGCAAAAAGCCCAACAAACGCGAACACAAATGCGGAGGGCAACCGTGGCAACAACCACAAGGTAAAAAGCAGCAAGCGAAAAATAAATACCTCCATACACATTTAAAAAAATTCTCATACATATGCATACATGCACATGTAAGTTAAAAGAATTTACATTTGTGTGCGAACTTAGCATATTTTTAGGCGCTATACAACGACGTTGTACTTAGAAGAATGAAGGGGAAAGCAGAAAGCAACCGGTAGAAGTTCAAAACCAGTAAGTGCATATGTATGTGTGTGTTTGTATGTAGCTGAAACCGCACCTAAAAATACGAAGTAATTAAGGGCGGTAGGGAGAAAGGAAATTAATGAAAGAAGCTGAAGGTGGGCAAATGAAAAGGGAACGACCGCAAAGGAAATGTGAATTGATGCGAGTAAAAGTGGCTGATGGGTGTGTATATATGAGGCGCAACACATACATGTATATATACAGCCACACACACATATATACAGACGCACACACACATTGAAAAAACGTTACTCAACAATGCCAAGACCACTAATAGGCTGCGAAGGAGTGTGAGCGTCAAGTGGTGGGTGTTGCAGACACATGAGTTTGCGCTTTGTGATAAATGGCAGACACATCCTGTGACAAGCAGGCAATTTGAGGAAGTGTAGGTGAATGCGAAAAAACATTTTTTCTGCTGGTAACCATTAAGCGAGTATACGAAGGAAGACTGTATGAAGTAGGAGACTATAGAGAGTCAGACAAGACGGCTGTAAATGTACAATAACTGTTATGTGGCTTGTTGCTGTGTGTGCGAAGGCCAATATGGCTAACATGCATGGCCGAACAGGCAATAAAAGAATAAAGCGAAGAGCGAATGGTTTACGGGAATGTAAAGGAATTAAAAACAAAAAGAATTAAAAACTGTGTTGACTATGAAGACGCAACGTATGAGGAAGGTTGTATGAACAGTTTAAAAATAATAGAAAAATTTTACCAAATGCCAAATATGGCAAGCTGGTCTTTTTAAACCCCCACACTAAAGCGTACAATATTTTTCGAAATTTTCAATTTAGCGATTTAGATGAAAATTTCCGCCTTAGGTTAGACTTCAGTTCTCATATTACTTTCTATACAATACAAACTCTACTAAACAAAGCTAAGAATAATATTTTTAATATTTAAAATTTTACATTATTTTTTTAAATACATGTGGCAAAACCCTTTGTGATTTTTTATCACAAGCAGGCTCAACTATTTCTACAATCATAGCAAAAATTATTTTTTTAATAAATAAAATTTTACACTTTAAAAATTATTTATTTAAAAATATATGGCAACACCTTATGTTATTTTTTATCACAAGTACAGTTTTGTTATTTCTACTAATCATAGTTAAGAATAATACTTTTAAATTTTAAAATTTTACATTTTGAAAATTATTTATTTAAAAATATATGGCAACACCTTATGTGATTTTTTATCTCAAATACATTTTTATCATTTCTATTAATCATAGCTAAGAATAATTATTTTAAATATTTAAAATTTCACATTTCAAAAATTATTTATTTAGACACATGTGGCAACACCATAAGTGACTTTTTATTACAAGTACATTTTCATCATTTCTACTAATCATAACCAAAAATAATACTTTTTAATATATAAAATTTTTCATTTTACAAATTATATATTTAAAAACATGTGGCAACCTCATACGCTATTTTTGTTACAAGTACTGCAATCTTCATCTAAATAAACCTACATATGTCTCTATAAAACTAAAAATATTTAATAAAATAAACATCAATGGAAATAGCGCCTAAAAGTAGTTTTCAATTTTTCCATTTTTTGTTCTTCGTTGCTTATATAAGTAACTATTAAAGATTTGGTGCATTTAAATGTTCTCACTCGTACTCTAGTATATACATTTTAACTTAATTGCATAAAATATGTAATAAAAAAAATATATATATATATATTTTAAAATTTAGTTTTGTGGATCTGGCAACCTTGATTAATATTTTAAAAGCACTGCCTCCAGTATTGAAATTAATTTCTAACAAAAAATAATGCAATATTTTGTTAATTCGTCGAATTAGCATACATTAATACAATTTGCGCCTACAGATAGACTTCATTTTTTCACATTCAGCATTTTAACGCATAATTAAGTATTTTCTAAAGCTGTGATGAATCAAAATATTTTAATACTTACTCTAACATATTTTGTTATGATGAAAATATTATTAAATCGGCAGATAATTAAAAAATAAACATAAATTGTGAATAAGTAGCAGCTTTATTTAGTTCTGCTGGTATGGCAACCATGCAAATTTTAATCAAAATTGCTGCTACTACTAATGCGTTCAATGCTCAAAAATTAAGCACGCAATATTTTGTTTAAATTTGTAAATAATATTTATTAATATAAATTGCGCCTGCGGATAGGCTTCAATTTCCACAATGTTGCGCTTTAATGCTAATGTAAATATCGACCGCAGTTTTAGCGAATAAAAATGATTTGAATGCTTCTATTATACATTCCCTTACACACATAATATCAACTTTACATGCATGTATGTATATACATATGTATGTGTGTGTATTTCCATTTTTACGCCACCAACTTGAACCTGAACAACATGAATGCCACGAATATTTATTGTGCGCGCATGCAACATTCCAAAGAAAATAAATAAAAATTCAACGTAGAATGGCAAAAAACACCCGCGCACACATTGCCAGCGTAATTGTGCATGTATTGTAAATATAAACACCGATTTGCACATGTGTGCCTGTCTGTTAGTCTAGTCGCATGTGTTAATAGACGCTTTCGCCTGCAAATACTTGCCAACATGAGACCGCTTAGTCGGATGGTGCGGTGACTGTTCGTGTTGCGCAGCGCTGACATTCAAACACCAAAATTACTTAATGTTTGCTTGTTTGTTTGGCTGTGGTGCTTCGGTACACAATTTTCGCTTACTTTTTTGCTTATGTCTTCACCCAACGCCTCTTTCATGTTAAGCGTATAACTACATACATATTATTCATACATATACTATATGTATATCATTATGTGCATTTGTATGCATGCTTATGAGTATGAGATTCCTGATAAATAAAGTAATTAAATATGAGAAATTAAAAGAGAAGCAATGCAATTCCTGGAATGTTTGACTTGTGTGCGCCAGTCGGCAGCCACAGTGACGAAAGCATAGCTATAATGTGGCATGTCCTGTGCATGTGTAACCAAATGTGGCATTTATCAAGTTGCTAATAGTGTGGCAAGTAGACGACTACATTGTTTATGAACAAATATAATTAGAGTTGATTTTTTTATTATGCGGCACTCAGCGTTATTTATTTGTATAATGAATTACTTATATAAGTATTTTTCTACATGATGATGTGTCATTACATATTTGTTTACTTATGATTTAAAAGCTCATTGCCCTTAAAAATATCACTCCATACTTGTACTCAAGGATGGAGGAAGGTTTATTACTTTTATTTCTTTTTGTTTTTGTGTGTCGCAGTTTGAAGTCGTTTGGTACAAAATTGACGAAGTCAAGAAGAGAGAGAGATTATGAACATTTTATTTCAGATTTCAAAAACTTAAAGCGTTTTTTCCACTTCAAAATTACAGTCAAAACTACAGTACCCATCGTTTTGACATATAATTAATGAGGCAGCATTGGAGAGTCTCAAAATTGTTAATATTTTTATTTCACAATAACAAAATAATTGAAGTCTTCGCAAAGAATGGTCCTTTTCCTAGGTCTAAAATTGAAAAATTTACCCGATTTTACTTATTTTTGGCACAAGTTATATAATAATTTAGTTTCGATCATGAGCGTAAGATTGAATACCTTGAGTACTCTACCGGTACAAAGTTTTATTCTAATGACTGTATTGATGTTTGATTTGCATACTTGAAAGTAAAAGTATCAGATGTATATTAAAAGTTTTATATGCGAAGTGGGCGTGGTTGTTAACCGATTCCGCCCATTTACCATCATTCTATCACAGTAGTAATTCGATAACCCCACATACACGAATTTTTGGTGCCACGCCCATGGTCCAATTTTTACACCTGCTCCCATAAAACCCTTCCATATCAGCTCGTTTGCGAAATTTAGAGCTCAGTGCTCATTTATTAATTAAGTTATCACACTTTTAATCTATAACAGTTATATGGGAAGTGCACATGGTTATTATCTGATTTTATTCATTTTCAAAGTGTTTGAGGGAATTTAAATATTTTTTGTCTAAAATTTCATAATTTCTTTGTTGATAGTGTATGTTCGTAACAATAGAAACTTCTAATAAAATATTTAATTTTTTATATGTGAAAACATTTTTTGAAAAAAGGCTGTTTTGACCAGAGGAAACCTATATATGTAACCCCCTAAAAAATTGTTTTGCCCATAGTTGCTCCTTGCTATGCTTCAATATCAGACGAAATTACAGTTGTATACCCTAATTAAGCTTCTTACATCAAGTCGGGGCCCTGTCAGCACAAATTCTGTGTCGCGAAAAGCGTGCTTCCAGCTGTGCCCGAGTGGTTTTTGAAATGAAACACACATGTTAGTGTGAAATTCAGGTTTAAGGTCTCAATGCCAATTAAGTAAAATTATGTTCAGTGCTGCAATTCCACATATTCTAATCTTAATTTTCTTTGACAGCGGCAGCTAATGACTGCAGTGATGAGGTAGTGACGCTCCCCCACAGGGCGAGCAAGTGTTTTTGTTTCGTACAAATTATTCAAAGAGAGTCGAGAACGCGTTGACGATGAACCACGTAGAGGTCGGCCATCAACATAGACTGATGGTCAAAACGTCAAAATAATAAAGAATTGTTGCTTGATTATCGACGATTAGCAGTCAGAGAACTTACTGGTATCATTGGTATATCGGAAGGATCAGTGAAAATCATTTTGAAATTTTATTTGGGCTTAAGAAGAGTCAAAGCACGATTGGTTCAAAAACAACTTAATCTTTACGAAAAAAAACGTTGAGTAAACGTTTGTGAAACAATGCTTTCCGACTACCAGGATGTTGGGAAATGCAATATTGATGGCGATGAGTGTTGGATCTACTATATGCTTACGACGCGGAAGCAGACGTTCAGTCGACCGAATATCGCGGAGCCGATGCCGAAGAAACCTGGCTATTCAGCAAACCCAAGCGATCGCTCCGTGGAAACCGTTTTGAGTCAACTGAAGATATTAAAATTTATTAGCAACGCGCATTGAAGGCTATTCCAGAAATTCATTTTAATGACTATTTCGTGGAGTTTGGAAAAAACGTTGGCACAAGTGTATTGGGGCCAATGGGAATTACTTAGAGGCGACTAGAGGCGATTTAGATTTTGAAGAATAAATTTTTATATTCATAAATTATGAACACAGTCTTACTATTTTTGGCTCATAATAGTAAAAGAAAACTGTTAAAGAGTGAAAGCAGAGTTGTTTGAAAAAAAAGCGGATAAATACTGAAATTCCTTTTTTCGTCTGAATGCTCTTGTTCTGTATTTGCGCCTATAGATATACTACGGCTGCTGTTATTACTAGAATAAGAATACTAAAGTTATTATAATAACTAAAGAAACTGAATGTGTAATAATTTTACATCTATGTAATTATTCTACATCAAAATATTTCGAGTTTTCGGCCAGTTAATAAATTTCGTCCTTCCGTTGAATTTTTAAAAACACTGCAAAGGTGTTTATTTTAGAAAAGTTCAAGGCAGTGGTTTAATAAATATGCCTTTTCATCGAAGCGAAGTATTTTATGGCAATGTAATGAATTTATAACATACATTGCCTGCTTTATTATTTTATGTTAATATATCAAACATTTAATATTAAAGTCATATATAAAATGACGTGCTTTCTTCCACCGCTTCCACCGCTTCCAATCTACCATATTATTATTATTTTTATCATTATTATTATTAATATTATTTTTATATATTATAATCTATTACATTATTAACGATATTTCATTGCATACAAAAAATCTGAATTACCATGAATGCCACCTAGAAAATTCAATTATTGATAAATGCTTATAATTCTTTTTGACTGATTGCATTTTGTGTATGATAAATTCATGTTAATATCAAGATAATAGCATATGCTTACGAACGTATGAATTACAAACGACTTACACACGTTTACTCAAGTATATATGTATGTGCAAATATTTTTGCACGTGTGCAGGTGAGCGCGTAATATGCTTATCGCAAATTTCAATAATAGCGGAAAATACCTGCGATTGGCGGCTCATTGGCACCAACAGCAACAAAGGAAATCTCTTCCCCACACTAAGAGTACAACCATGGTTTCGACGATTGTGTATGTGTGCAGATTGGTTGTGCGTGGAGCCGCAAAATCTAATTTTCGCCATCAATAGAATTCAATAATTCACTGCACAATCGGTTGCGGTAGTTGAATTGAATTAAGAAAATCAGTTGGATGAAAAAAAGAAAATCAGCGTGGAAGGGGGTTATTATTACTGAAATCGTACAAGAATTCAAATATGGTGTTTTAATATATTTATTATATGAAGCTTAGCATATGCATTTGCTGGCGTGTTATGCGTAGCTGTGTGCGTAATTGAAATGAAGTGTTTGTCAACTGTTGTATTTACAAGCCGGAAATTGGATGTTGGATGTGAAGCAAGAGATGGCTGCTGTTATGCATGTATAAATGTACATACATATAAAGTTGTCAAGAAGACGTATGAAAACCTTCTACTTTTTATTCCATCTTATTAAAACGCAAATAAACATTAAATACGAATTTTAATTTTTTCGATAAATGTTTCAAATATTATTTTATACAACACAATAAAACAATAAAATCTCCAAGAGCGTTGATTTTCATATATGTTAATAGAAAAAGAACTCTTATTTTTGCCATACCTCGTTCGATAAATATTATAGCTAAATGTTATCGATAAATATAGAGTTATCGATATTTTTTAATTAATTTATTGACATCTTTCATTTTTGTCCATTTTGTTCCGTACTTTAACTCGAAATTTAAAATTTGTTATAAATATTATCGATAAATGTATAGTTATCGATAAATTTATACGTATCAATATTTTAACTGTTTTTATTTTCAAGCATTTTATTGCGTATTTTATTTTGAAAATTAGCTATTTTTGCCACAAAATCGATATGTACTACAAAAACTTGAATTCACTGTCGATTTTAATAATAAGCAAAAAATTCGAATTTCAAAAAAAAAAAATTCTAATAACATTGATTTGCATTAACATACTCTATATCTGTTATACCATGTTCTATAAATGTATAGTTTTATGCGAAACAAAATGTTTAAAGTAAACGCTGAAAAATTTGTAAATTATCGATAAATGTATCGATAACAATTTATGTAAAAAAATTAAAATCTATAAAATTTGTAAATTTTCGATAAATTTTCTGATAAACGTGTACTCATCGATGAATTTATCGATAATTTATCAATTGTACAGCTTTCGCTTTTTAACAATTTGTACCGTATTTCAGCGTGAAATTTAATATACACTTAAAGAAACCATTTAAAATTCAAAAAATATGAATTTTTTATTTAAATATCTGTCACACCACGTTCGATAAATATTATCGATAAATGTGTAGTTATGCCGAGCAAAGTGTAAAAAAAATAATAGCTGCAAAATTGATAAATTATTAACAAATTTATCGATAACTATACATTTATGTATAGCGATAAATTTTTCGATAATTTATCAATTTTATAGCATTTAATTTTTAACGTTTTGTTTCGATTATTAGTTTGAAATTTAGAAGTTTTTGCCATTAAATCGATATCTACTATCAAAACCTTTAATTCACTTTCAATTTTAACCCAGCAGTCGTTCATTAAATTATTACAGTAATTACATTAATTAAAGTTAATCGCATTATGATAAAAATTCAAAGCAATATTAAAGTATGCCAATCAGCTGACCTGCAATCGCAAATGTGCCTGTTTCTGATAATTCCCACGAGAATACCGCTAAGCAGCTGTATTCACACACATACACACTACTTTCAGTTGAATTATTAGGATTTTGTGTAATTAAACGTATGTGCTTATAAAAGCAACTGATTACCGCTATCGATTCCGTATATACACTTGTATTTGTGTGCGTGTTTGCGCTACTTGCTATTTACTTTTCCACGCGCTTTCCAACGGCTTAGGGAACTTCCACAAAACGCTCAAGAGCTTGTATATTTGTATGTATGCAGGTCAGCTGAGCGTTCGAGGCAGCGAAAGTTAACGCCAACGAGCTTAAGTGAACAATAATGAGCACAACAACAACAACAAAACATAAATAACAACAACAAGCACAATAATGAAATGAGAATATATGGAAATAGCGCAACTGCATAAACCTCTTAGGTTGGCTTCCGAACAGCAACGCCAAAATAATTCATCATTAATCTTATGCTCAAAGGCGGCTTGGCAGACGCCAACGGGCAGCCGAGCAGCTGCAGTTAACTATGCGAAACCTTCAAGTGTCAGAATTATGCGACGGCTGTGGTGATTGTGGATTTACTCTGTCCATTTGTTTGGCCTGTAAATGTATGTGTGTGCTCCTCAAGTAGCCCACCGCAGCGGCAGTATGCGTCTCTTCATTGGTTGCCCAACAGAATTTGGCTTTTCGGTGATTAATTGAAGCATTTTGAATATCTGCGCAGGCAACAACACACGCAGCCGTCGCCGCCACGAACAGAATGAGCAGCCATTACCACAAAAGACGCCACAAGCTCAAGTATATGCCTGCGCTTGATGCTGGATTACCCTTACTGTGACTGTTGTTGTGCGGTGCGGATGGTGGCACTGGTGTCGCAGTTCGCTTATAGTTGAAGCAGCGTTTCACGGGGCGCTTAATCACATTAAAACTTTGTGCAAAATATTTAATGTATAATTAGCGAGGAGATAAGTGCGGCAGGTTGTGGTGTTTCAGGGTTTTTTGGTATTTTGAACTGAAATCAATGTGAATATCATTTCGAGAAGAAATTTATGGAAAATGTTAGACTTCGTATGTATGTAAATGATATCTCCGCCCAAGATTCAGTACCAGAATTGGTGAAGAGCTGCCGATAAGAGAAAAACACAGGGCTTATTTTCTTATAGTCTAACTTGCGTGGCAATGCTTACGATTTGTGCAGCAGTTTCGTTTTTAAGGGGTTACAAGGGCTTATCGGTTTTAATAAATCGATGTGTTTTCTTATACTTTTAAATTTTACAACAGTTCCAGAATATTGTGCTGAATTTAAAAGTAGATCTGAGATACAGCCTTGAGAACTTGTGCGCTCAAGTCTAGCTAGTCGCGTCGCCTTTAAACGCTTTTTTTCTCAAAAATGTGTTTTTAAAGTCGGTTAGTAAGATTTCTCGAGATCTACTCAACTGATTCTCATGAAATTGTACACAGGTCTTTGGGATACAATTCTTAAAATCTTGGACGAAAGATTTTTTTATATTACAACTATTTGAAAAAAAAAATCGTTTTTTATATGTTACAACTATTTGAAAAAAAATTTCGCAATATTTTCACTGAAAATTTAAGTTTTGTGTAAAAATATCTATCAAAAATCCAATTTTCAGTTTTTTTCCTTCGTTTAAGTTCTAAATTAAGGTTTTAACTAAATCACGTATTTTTTCACTTTAGCTAATACTGTAGGGAGTTATCTCGCCATCGGCGTCGCAATGACCGAGTTTTAATATTTTTTTCCAAAATTTCAGAATGTTTTTCTTAATAGTGTATGTTTGTGCCAATAAAAAATTCGAATAAAATATTTAATTTTTTATATGAGAAATTTTTTTTGGAAAAAAGTCTGTTTTTTTATCCAAGGAAAGCCATGTAACCCTTTAACGTAGCCTATAGCGGTGATAGATAGGTTGCTGACGAGCTGAGGGACTTAGCAACAACCTTAAATATAGAGTTCACTTTTCTCCAACTAAAAAAAAAAAACAAAATAAATTCCTCAGACTTTATATAATAAATGTTGGTAAGTCTAAAGAACAAAGCCACCATTCATTCATATTTTGTGTTTCTTGGCCTTATAAAATATTCTCAAATTAGTTCGTTGAATATGTTTTTTTCTTTGGACCAATATCATTCCATTTTAATTTTCTTACTCTCTTGCTCTCTAATGAGAGTTTCTCACAACTCGCAATGAGAACGATTACACGTGGTCTATATGGAAACGATAATCCAAAGCAAGTCTCCCGAATTTGTAAAGATGGTGTGATCATTTATGCAGGAAGAAAATACGTATTTATAACATATAATATAACAAATTCCACATAATGCCATGATTTTTCCAGTAATGTCTAATTATCTTCCCAAAACATTTCATATTCGAAGTCAGTACTCTCCAAAATTATTATAAAAAATATATTTTTCTTCGATCGTTAACTGAAAAATTTATCTAAGAAGGTCGAAGCAAAGAGTTTTCCATACAAGAACGTAATTTTGATGGCTCAGTTTGTATGGTAGCTATGTTATATAATGGTCCGCTCCAAACAGTTTCTCCGTAAAATGCACTACAGCCTTAGACAATAATTTATACCAAATTTCTTGAAGATACGTCGTCTAATGAAAAAGTTCTCAATACGAGCACTTGATTTTGATCGTTCAGTTTGTAAGGCAGCTATATGCTATAGTGTTTCAATAGCGTTGGTTCCGACAAATGACCAGCCTCTTGGAGAGAAAAAGACGTTTGCAAAATTTCAGATGGATATGTCAAAAACTGAGACACTATTGCGTATATGCAGACAGGTGGACATGGCTAAATCGACTCAACTCATCAAACTGATCATTTAAATAAATGTATATATATCTTATAGGGTATATACTAGGTATATTTTATAGTGTACTCTTCAGCGTGTTATAAAATTCGTGGTAAACTTAATATACCCCGCTCAGGGTATAAAAAAGTGATTGAGAGCATGTATATCGATTGAAGACAACCACAGCGGAATGAGGAAAGAATTTAACGAAAAAATAATTAATTTCGATCAAAATTCACACTTGAGCCAACAGAATTAAATATTATGAACTTTAGCTAACACCAAATGACAATTTCCACTCCACTGGAAGCAATAAATTACATCCGCCAAAACGGCATCCGATCAATAACAACAACAACCAGTTAACTTTATCTAAATAAATTTGCATTAGTTCGCAGCGCTTGTAGGCTGTCAAAAATTAATTTAGCTTTCGCAAAAATAACAAAAAAAAAACCGAAAACCACTCAACATGATTTCACATCTCGATTTCAGGCGGCCATAATTAAATTACCGCAAAATTCAATGCAACACTGCGGCCTGTGTGCGACCAAGCGCAGATATGAAAATTTCAACTATACTACCAATGCCTGCTGCCGGCAATCGGATGCTTAGCTGCCGGTTGTTGCACATGGCCTGTTGCATGCCACAAACAATAATCGCCATGGCATAAAGATAGTTGTTAAATTGTTTGCCAACATGCCACATACATAAGTGAGTAAGTGCGTGCGCGGAATGACGCATTACAACTTGCCACACGCGCTCCGCCAAATAAATCGCAGGCGATTATCATTAAATGAAATTAAACCACACACAAATCGCACAAACAACGCAAAAAAGGCCAAAACACACATTACAGTTATTTAAAATTGTGCGTAAAAATCCGTTTGAACTATTGCGCGTTGCATGTGCGTAGCGTGAGTGTGCGCTTAAGTGTCGCAAGTGTAAATACTGCCGTGGCATCGCTATCACAGCCGGCGGCAAACACTCCAAGGGCTGACAAATTGCAATTTTAGTCCGCTTTGCAGCGCCGCCTGCAACTCCTATGCTGAAATACTTGCATAAATGCTGCATATATGCGTATGTGTGTGTGTAGCGTTGCATAGATACATAAATTAATGAATTCATGGTTAAATGCCTGCACGTTTTATTGCTGTTCAGCTGCATTTTATTTGAACTTCATAGACCAAGGGATTATTGCTGTGAAATTTATGTGGTCAATCATTTAACCCGTATGTGGTCACATTACATTTTTCTACCTCTCATATTGCCCGAGTGTATACACTTAAAAAGCATTTTTTTGGAAAGTAAAAGAAAATAAAAAACAAAATGAACGAAAAAATCGGTAGAAGGTAACTCAGTCCCACCTAATAGTGCAACGGTCTTTGAGACCCTTTACCCATGTACAAATAATTTGTTTTAAGTGAGAATAATCGATGGAACTTCGACTTGATATATCTTAATTGATAGTGATTCCAATTAAAAAATATTATTCTTTCTTCTTATTCTTCTTTATTGGTTAGACACCGCTCCTTCTTCGGTTTTACTGTTTGACGCCAATTGGAGTTTACAAGTGTATCTCTACCTGACATTTCCAACTGAGTGGAGGTCTTACTCTTCCTCTGCTTCGCCTGGCGGGTACTGCGCGGCATACTCTCAGGGTTGGAGTGTTTTTATCCATTCGGAAGACATGAGCTGGACAGTTTGCCTTCTCTTTTCAGCTCTGGAGCTGGAATATCGGAATATAGTTCTTTATTGAGCTTCAAATTTATTAATTTATAGCTTTCCATATCATGTTCTTAAATCCCATAATAGAGTCACCAAATAATTCAAAGGTTAAGGGTCTCACAAGAAAGAACTTCGACAGATTTCTAGATATGTTTGTTTGTTCCTTTAAAAAAGTACATAAGTAAATTGATAAGAACAACTGCTTCTATCTCATCAGCCTGCTGCAAACAACGATACTTGTGGTTCGACTAACCAGACCATGGACTATGGAGTTTGAGTCTGACTAGCACTAACTGTACTTTGATACAGCATAAAATTAGGGTTCGGCTAGCTTGATAAACTCTTGAGTTTGGTACCGTTCTACTTCAGTAAACCCCCAACTTCTCAATGTCAATCGTTGTTCGCTGTCTCTCCGTATACCCGTTCTTCCTTGCGGAACAGCTCCTTTATGGCATGGATACCCACCACGTCTTATCATGTTACCGGATGCTGCGTAGCGGGCGAGCTCATCAGCCAGTTCATTCCCGGCTATACTTTTGTGACCCGAAATCCAAATGAGATACACTTGGTTACGTTCGGATAGGCTATTCACCCGTTCTCTACACTCTTGAACCAGTAGTGATTTGATCTCATAGGTAGATATTAGCTTAAGTGTCACTAGACTGACGCTAAGTATGGTTATACGTTCTTGCGATGGTTGCGTTGGATGTTTATCTCTATGCACCGACATACGACGAAGATTTCTGTCTGAAAAATACACGGTAAACTTCCCAAAGTTTTGAACAGTTTGGTGCGTGGTACTGCGACTTCTGCAATCCAATTCCCTCTCACGTTTTCGACACATCAGTGTACCACTTTACTGTCTTTAAGCAGTAGCTTGAGAGTGGAATCGTTCCATTCAACCTTGCTGCTAAGGGTTATCTTGAACTTTTTATTGAAGTTTACCCTTTTGGTAATACTATTATTTGGGAGAAGAGCCAATAATATGTTATTACATCACTTGACCCGTTCATCCGCTGACACGAGATTATCTGGCGATTGGAATTCATACACCGAAGTCTGAGATTGCTCATCTTATCTTCTAAAGAAAGCGGACAAAGCGTTTGACTCTAGCAGAGAAATCCACAATGCGTAGAGTTTCAACGCAAAATTCATCTAAAGCATGACGGAACACAGCTCTAAAACTGTCAAAAAAGGTATAAAACTATACATAAGTCATATAGAGACGTCCCTGTTGAAATGATGCCACTCACGCGAACAGCGTAAAGTTGCGCTAAAACAGTGATGAGCTCATGGTGAAAAGTACCCCTGCTTAACTTGAAGCTAACAAGTTTAAGAGGAAGTTCGTCTCAATAAGGAACATATGCATTTATGTCAAGGTAGCCAGCACTCTCCTAGAATCGTTATTATTATGCGAAATTATAATTTTCGGTTTCTCCGACGCCATGGCCAATGGGTTAAATAATGCAAAATATCGCCACCGAAATTACGCGCTCGCCAATGCGTTGATTGCAACCACAAAGCGCGCTGATTGCGTGCGTTGCAGCAACAAAGCGGCCAAATGGAACGTATGATGCCGGTGTATACATATAAAGGAAGGCAATAACAGCAATATACTTGTATGTGAAACAACAACAATAGCATATGCATAAAAAAAATATATATATACTATACATATAACTGTATCGAGTAAATACACGCCACTGATTATGATGCAATCACAGCTTGGCTGCCACATGCTGCAAGTAAATACGCGCATCAGCAGCCGCAGGGAGTATTGGTAGCAAGCAATTTAACATACATTCTTTTGTTGTAATTTTTTTTATTTTTTGTATAATTAATTTTTTTCGGCGGGGAATAAAGTCATTTAAAATTTATTACGACTGCTTTACGCATAAATAATTGGCAGCAAGGCAAAAAAAAAAAACAATAACAATAACAAAAAAAAAAAGAAACAACCACAGAGCGAAGAAGCGACGTCCGACAATTACCGTTGCTTGTATGCAGATGTGGCATGCCACATGCTGCACTTGCAACATGTAGCAGCGCTATAAGGCAATTTTTTTTTTACATATTTTTCCGGTGCTTATTGTTGCTGTTGTTGTTGATAAATTTCAATTAACAATCACTTTGGACTCAAAGGCACAGCGGCAGTCGCTGCATAAATGCTAAATTAAAATGCATTGTAATTATGTGCGTGGCCTGCGTAGAGTGAATGCACCGCTTGCGTGGAAGGCGTAGAGTGGGCGTTAAGCGGAAAAGCGGCGTTCAGTGATTATGCGCACAAAAGTGTGTATGTGTGTGTGTGTCCTTTGACAGTTGAATGCTGGCGCATCCTTAAATATTATTTACTCTGCCTTTGTAGCGCTGCATTTGGAGCATATTCAATTTAATTTCAATCGAACGCCATTTGTGCCTCACCATTTGCCACCAATCAGCCACCAACGTAATCAGCGTGCAAAAACAGAAATTTCAAGCAATTTGTAATGAATGGCAGAGAAATGGTTCGTTGGTATACTTATGTGTACATACATGAGTTTATGTTCAACTTCCATCGAAAGTAGATTTTATACTCTTGTGGCATCTATTTAACGTCAGAAAATATTAATATAATTATTGAAATTTTTTGTCTTTAAATATTGACATAGTTATTATAAATTAATTTTTTTAAATATTCTCCGACGATAAATGGATGAAATTAGCCATAAGAGTAAGGAACCCACTTTAATGGTTAATGGTCTGACGAATCGAAGATTGTTAAGTATGGCGGAAAGGGATCGCGACAATACCATATACAAGACGTCCAGCCAATACCGAATACCGAAATCTACAACAAAAACGGTAAAATATGGAGGTGCAAAAACTATGCTTTTCTTAGTAAAACCTAAGATTGGATTATGGGAAACTTTACTGGGAGATTCGTATGTCGAAGTACTCCAAAAAATCATGCTGCCGTATTCCAGTGAAGAAATGCCGCTTGTTTGGATCTTCCAGCAAGACAACGATCCCAAGCACGCAAGTTAAGTTGTTTAAAGGTGGTTTGAGGAAGGAGTATCTAATAATGGAATGACCGCCACCGGCCTCTGACGTCAACTCCCTCGAAAATTTGTGGACTGAAGTCAAGCAGTCGGTAGCCTGATGTAAGCGGACATCGACTACGAAACTATGGCAGGCTGTGAGAACCCCTTGGGGGTCTATTTCCAACGAAAGATGATAAAAACTTGTTGACTCAATGCCACGACGCTGTGCTGCAATACTAAAAAAATAAAGGTCACGCAACTCAATATTAATTTCATAAAATGACAATATCCAATTTGAAAAAAATATTCTACTAATAACAATATATGTGACCTGATCTACGGAAAGGGGGATTAGGTATCAAAAAATCAAATATTTTTTTTTTTCAATTTCAATTTTTTTTTTCTTTTTTTTCGCACGTTAGTTCCGTTTTTGTAGACCAGGTCACATATATAAAAGTTATGAGTCACGTTGTTTGTCCGCGATGGACATCTAAACTACCGAACCGATTTAAGTAAAACTTAGCACACTATGTGCTGTTCGAACCAACTTAGAAGATAGGATAGTTAAAAACAATTCATAAAAAAAAAATACAGTTAACAATTTATTAAATAGAGGCTTTAATAAGCGAGTATCTCCATTAATCATGCACATTGGCAGGTTCCATAATTTGTTGAGGTTTATTAAGTACAATCTATTAAGCGGACAACTCTATTAACTGGACAGAAACGCTGGTAACCAGATATTGAAAGATTAGTCTTAAATACGTTATTTTTTTCAATGAAATTAATTTGTATGAACATGTCCAAGTTAAACCTGAACAACAATCCCTTGGATTTTTACAACGACAAAGACATTTTCGTCTTTATTCGTAAATAAAATTTTCGCTTTATTGAATAGTTTATTATATGAACAATAGTATACAATGTATACTATCTAGGATCCACTAGTAATACTATATGTTTACACTACTAAGTGTTTGACCGCCTAATCATAAAATTCAAAAAATTTCAGTATTTTAATATTTAGAAATTTGATTTATTATGAATTGAACATTAGAAAGTACTTTTTTTTTAAATCTAAAAACATAAATTTTATCCATTAAAGCATAACCAAACTTAAAAGCTTTTACCTTTCTAACTTCCATGCTTGAAATTTAATGACAGTCGCTAGTTCAAAAACGTTCAAACAACAACATGCCAATATAGAAAGGCTGGTATAAATGTGTACATATGCATATACTTGTATATAATTGATTTTATCTTCTTGCCTGCTTAATTAAGCGGAACAATTTTTAGCGCTTCACAGCTATATTTAGCCTGTCTAACAATATAGCCAGACCCAAAAGTATCTATTACTGAGTTACCCGAGCAACGATAATATGTATGCATACACGATCTCATCCTCTAAAATTTATTTTCTATCTTCCTTTTTCTTCCTCAAAGTAATAAGCTAAATTTATCAACCACAAGGTCACGTTGAGGTAATCCAATATTGATTTTACTACAAATTACATTATAACGGATATGTGGTGGTAATTTTCGTTTAATACAGCCTTCGGTGTTATATATTTTGAGAGAAGACAAATTAGGCAGTAGGTAAGTATAAGTGTTGTTATGGTTTCCATCGTTAATGCTCTCTTTACACCTCCCAGGAGCCGCTGAAATATGGAAATATTTGCTGCTTGAGGGTTATGACTGTTATTGTTTACGTAATTATGAGTAGATAAACATAAAATTAATATACTTTATTTCTGAGCTATTTAAGTGGGAACGATTTAAGAGAAGCCAATGTTTTGGAATACTACAAAAGTTAATTCGATATTGGTAATGGAAAACAAAATCTAACAAAAAATATGTAGACGATTTTTCAAGAATTATTTTAATCAGTTTTCTCATATTACGGGGTCTTCAATAGAGACGCTACGAAAGTAGACCGACAGCGAATGACGGCATATTTTTTCCCCGCTTCTTTCACATTTCTCTTGAGTCAGGTTTGCCATTTCATCATGGAAATATGTACAATCCAACAACGAGTCGAAGTTATTAAAATTTAGTACTGAAATTCGGAGTCAGTGACCTCGATTTTAAGCGCGCATCATAATCGTCCAGTCACATCAACAATTGAGCAGTTTTCCACTAAAATTTTAATCCACATGTAAAGCACAAAAAAATGTTCCCGTTCCAGTGAGACAAAAAAGTACCCGAAGTGTTGAGAGTACCCAAAAAATTTGCGAAAAGATCTTGGTCTACATCCTTAAAAGTTCAAATTTACTCAAGAACTGTAGCCGCTTGACCACCAGAATCGAAGTATTTTCGTGAATTGGGTTGAGCAACAACTTGAAAACAATCCGGATTTTCAACAAAAAATCATCATCAGCAATGGGGCACATTTCTGGCTGAATGGCTTCGTCAATAAACGGAATATGCGTTATTGGTGAGGCAGCAATCCACACGTATTCCATGAGTTACTATTGCATCTCGAAAAAATACAGTTTAGTGCGGTTTATGGGTTGACGGCGTCATTGGACCGTACTTCTTCCGTAATGGCCAAGACCGGCACTTTATTGTGAATGGGAATCGCTACCACTCAATGATAACAAAATATTTTTGGCCCGAATCGGATGATATGATCTTGGACAATATGTGGTTCAAACAGGACGGTGTCACAAGCCACACAGCGAATATCACAATCGATTAATTGAAAACAAATGGTCCAGGCAATTGGCCGCCGTTAGACTATTTCTTGTGGGGCTACGTCAAGTCTTTGACCTATGACAACAAGCCAGCGACGATTGATGAACTTCGTACGAATATCGAATGTGAAATGGCAACAGTATCGTCCGATTTATACTTGAAACCGTCGAAAAGTGGGTTCGGCGTCTGGACTTCTACAAGCCTGCCCGTGATGGCCATACAAAAGCAGTCGAGTTCGATATATAATGGCATTTCATTGAACTCTTATTGAAGAACCCTTTATATAGTATTGACTACAATTTTATAAAGTGTAGTTTGTTTTCTACTATCACTAGAACTCAAACTAATGCTTCAGCGCTCAAAATTATTCCTTCGAAACAAAATTGTTCCTTCGAAAGAAAATACCAATGGTACTAGTAGTTCTCTCATGAGTCGCTTTGACGTGGAGATAATTGAAAATGCTCAACAATTGTTGCATGCAAAATATATGTGACATTACATACGTTATGTGAAAATGTGAAAGAGGCGAAACCACTGACGGTCGAAACCAAGCCAGGAAACTTGCCACAAAACCAATTTATGAGCCACACTTCAAAGATTAACGGTTTCAGCGCGGAATTGTTATTGGAAAGCTAAAAGCCGCATAGAAATAAAATTGTTGCGGTCGCTTGTTAAGAGGCAGCCAGCAATAAATTGCAGCCCAAGAAAGTTAAGCAAAATTCAAAGCAAGTATTAAGCTTGATGTGTAAAACCGATATATGTATGTGTTAGTTATGCTTTGGTGTTTGTGCCGCAGCATTGTGATGTTGCCACAAAAATTCGCTACACTTGTGGCACAAAAGTTCAGGTGAACGTCACGGCACAATTTCTATTGCCGCACAGTCAGCGAAGCTAACGACCGACCGACCAGCCGCACGGCTAATAGGCGGGTGAAGCATCGCCATGGCGCAAGTAAAATTGGAAAAATGGCAGAGAAAATAATAGAAAATGTTTGCCGCTGGTGGCGGCATATAGCACGCGGTCTGTCTTGATCTTGTGTTGCTAGCATGTATTGGTGGCGGCATATGTATGTGGCTGCGAGGCGACATGAAAAGTGGCTACAAAATTGGTATAGGATTGTATGAGGCATGTGGCATGTTATAACCAGCTGAAACTGTATGCTTGCCACATACATAATTTGTACAATTTACTGTGTACAATTACTGGCGGATGCTTTGCAGGCGCGAAATGCGACCAACCGGACGCACTCCAGCAAATCGTGGCAAGCGCTGTGGAAATTGGTGCACAGCAGAGCGCTACATTAGTTAGGAATGGTATATTTTGCCTTGAGAGTTATTTCAATGCGTTATTTTCCTGCTACACAAAGTACACTAAATACATATATGTTAAGGAAATACACCAACTAATGAAGAAGCTATATATCTGTCTCTCTCTGTAGATCATACAGCTGTAAAATATCTCTTTTCTGTCTCTCTGGCTCTGCTTCTACCTCTTCATTCTTAAACACGCTCTATAACCGAGAGGAATAGCAGTTACTTTAGTTTTTCATTCGTACTTAACTTGTAATATTTAATTCTCAACTGGTTTATAATAAATCATTTATATATTATGTACGCTTTTTTTTAGAAAAAAAAGTAGTAACAAATATTTTTCGAGCGAAACTATGAAATTTCGTGATACTGAGATTTATATTAGGTAACATAGAAGCTTTTAGAGATCTTTTAAGTAATTTTTAATTTATTAAAGATATACTGCTGTAACATATAGTTGTTGTAGGTCGTTTGTAGCGCTCTCTCGCTACTTTCCTATCCCTCTTTACTCTCTTCTGCATACCCATTGTCGCATTTGCACCTTTTTAGTCGCTATTTCACCTCCTGCACTTAATCTATCGACAGCCAGCAAGCAGCCTTATTGATGGCCAATAATTTTTCTTCATAATTGCCATTTATTGGTTCTTCAAGTCACAGCATCTGGCAATGCTGTGCGCGGCATATGTAGCTTTGGCAATACAACCTATTTTAAATTGCCTGCAAGCAGCAAACGAATAACAGACTCGTATTGTTATCTCTACGTATGTAAGTGCTTTATGTGGCCGAAGTGGTTGGGTGCCTGCGCTGTGGATATCTGTTGGTGGAAATAAAGTCATTTCATTGTGACAGTTTCAGCCATTTAACTGTGCCATTTTTTATTCGATTTCACGATTAGATATCCTGCGTAGAGCACATACCATACTCCGGCCACATGGACTAATGTGTTCACGCATTCGCGCACGTATTTGCGCCAGGGTAACATGGCGTCATTCACAGTGTTCTTGAGGCACTCAGTTAGCTGTGATTTGTTACAGCAAAGTGGGGCAGCAATTGACGGCATAATTAAACAGTTAATTTATTGCACATTATTTACTTGTGCATTTCGTAATTTCTGTTTGCCATTTGGCGATTCAGAGGCGTGAAGAAAGCACTAAACTTGAATGATTATGATTGTTTTGAGCAATTTGTGGTAATTGCCGGTGTTTTTAGTATGATTAGTAGTTAGAAAATAGATGTGTAGTTTATCGAGAATATTTTTTTTCAATCAGTAAGCCTGAATTGTATAAATTTCCGTTGAACCATCGAAGTTGCAACATTTTGCAAATATGTACTAAGAGAAAGCACACGAGTCTTCAGCTGGGATTATATACGAATATTGAAACCATTAAATTCATCCATTAAGTAGATGAAGCTGTTTTAGTTGGTTATCTCAATATCTGAGAGAAAGAACTGAACTTCGGTTATCGTGAATCTTCGCGATATCTTACAAATACACTGAAGATCGCCATTACGGACAGTACTCATGGCCGGATATTTCCCATAACTGGACAAATTTCATGTACACTACGTTTTCTTTATTATTTGCATACAAAGGCCATTCCTATAACCGTTCTATTGCCAAACCATGAAGAAATTTGAATAGAAATTATCTGTCTGAAGAACAACAAAGCGCCGATGAACTGCCGGCCGAGCTATTCGTACAATCCCACAATCTGCGCCAACTATCGTGGGATTAGCCTCCTCAATATCGCATATAAGGTTCTATCCCGGGTATTGCGTGAAAGACTGAAGCCCATCGTCAACAAACCGACTGGATCTTATCAGTGTAGCTTTAGAGCTGAAAAATCAACAATCGACCAGATATTCAGCCGATGACAGCGATGTCTGAATGTGTTATTCCCGTAACACTAATACGGCTGTGTAAACTGACGTGGAGCAATACCAAATGGTCCGTCAGTATTGGAAAAGATCTCTCCGAAACGTTCGATACCAAACGAGGTTAGGGACAAGGCGACTTCCTATCGTGCGACTTCTTCAATCTGCCGCTGGAGAAAATAATTCGAGTTGCAGCGCCTAATCGAGCTGGTAAAATCTCTATAAGAGTGTAGAGCTGCTGGATGAAATCGCTCCAGCTCTAAAAGTTTTCGACGCAGTACCATCCGGGAAAAGCAGAGGTAGAGAAAGACCTCCACTTCGGATCTAGAATCACTTGGAATATCCATTTGGTACCAAACAGCGGAAAGGAAGAACGGTTGACACGCTGTTGTAAGATCGGCTGTAACCGTCTACAGAGTCGAAGTCTACATCAATAAAGAAGAAGAATAATTCCTATAACCGCACAGGAGTAGTTTTAATGATAATATACGGAAACCATTTTGGTAATATTGCGTTCAAATTATCTCTGACAAACGCACAACGACAGTGGCTTCTAAAAAAAAGAGAGAGAGAAAGAGAGAGCGCGCGAGAGTGAAGTTCTTTCAGTTTTATAAAGTATTAAGAGATGACTATTTTATCGCCTTTCTGTACACATTGTATATGTATGTGTGCATTATCCGCATTGTGGAATAATTTCTATTGTTCGACATCATTAATACGACAATGAGCGCGTGAAAATTCATTACAACTTACATACATATGTATGTACAAATATACATATGTATATACATATAATATAGATGCAAGGGTATGCAAGGTACGCCTGTGGCAACAAAAACAATATAGAGAACAAAAGCGCAAATTGCGCGAAGTCTTTTGAATTACGAAAACGAGCATAAAAAACCCTAACTAAGGGATAACAACAACAAACAAATATATTTACTATGTGTATATGTATGTATGTATATACAAATGCGCACACATGTGCCGCCACGCCGCACTTTGGCAATTGGCCAACTTCATTTACAGCTGTCATTTGGCACGCTAGACACAATTTATATGCAACAAAACAACAAAAAACTTAAACAAGCAACAACAATAAAGACACACCAAAATAGCCAGCGCGTAGACTTGCATGCGCTGCAACTCGCGTCGGACGTGTTTGCATGACCGGCAGACGGTCCGATGGGCCAGCCGGCTTTTGGCACGCAGCCTGTGACTAAATGAGAATATACTATATGTCGCTAGTATGGCTGGCAGCCGGCTGTGACCAGCGCCAAATAGCTCTTTCACACCTACACATACACTGACCGCGGACTCGTACATAGATTCGCTTTGGCTGCGGCTGTCACAAAGCGTCTCGCCGCCAAATCCAACCATGACATTTCAATCATCATAAAAAATTTTTGCCATTTGCGTCCACATATTGAATTCAATTCATTGTCAACCACAATACAACGTGTCAGTGCTGTGAAAATGTAAACAAAGATGTCTGACTGGTAACTGAGCTGTCTACTGTGAATGGCATTGATTTCGGCGCTTTTGTGAAAATTAAGTGAAATTAGCAATAAAAGCTGTTTTCACCAAAATCGATTGGGATTGTGCTCGAGTAATAATCGAAAATTTAAGCACGACATGAAGTCAGTATTATTAGTTATTTTGGTCGTGCTTGGTTACACTTAGAACAAATTTTCCAGATCGGACCATCACAGACTTACGGTCAAGTTCAAAAACGTCATTAAACGTCCTCGACCAACCCTGAACTCACTGTTTATGAGTTCAAGGCTAGTATCGCCGCTCTGCTATCTCAATGGATGATCACTACTCTGAAGGAGGCTGCACTCCAGAACAGTAGGTTTGCTGCTACCTTAATGGCTGCAATCCCGGCTCGGAAGACACTGAATAGTCAGAAAAGGTGAAGCTAGAGTTTATAGAGTGCTTCTGACAGTAAACCCATCACCAATCTTCCTGCCACGCTTTGGTTATTAAAAATTCGGAGAAATTTTTGTCATAATTTATTGCAGCCAATCAATCTATAATCTTTAGTCATTGGTTACTGATAACTGATTTCTGCAGTCAGTTGTAGGTATATATTAGGTAGTCCGCAAAAACTAATCAGTTACATATTACATTTCTACTTCTTTCAATGTCTCTTTTTCAAATTAAGGCTCTTCTTTAAATGTTCGTGTAATCTTTAACAAGCAGTGGTTAGTCGATTACTTCTATTTTCCACGTAGTCAATATTGTCCCTCATCGATCATTGCTAAGTACGAAAACTGATATTAACTTTAAATTAACTTGAACAAGTTTCATTGAGTCTGTTAATAATACTATTATTTACTCACCAGTTTTTATCCAGCTTTTGACAATTATGTTAATAATTAATCATAGTTTATACCCACAGAAAGATCAATGATCACTGAATTCTATAACTAATGACATCTGTCATTTGAAGCAATTAAATTAAACTATTATAATCCCTAATTAATCAGCCTTAGTTATTAGTGACACTTCATAAGTCATTGATAAATTTGCATTGCTAATGACGACTATTAAGCTTCACTTTCTCTGCCTCTCTTTCTCTGCCTCTCCTTATAATGTCTAGTAGAATCTAGTTTTTTAGTTAGCTGTTAGTTACTAAACACTTATGTAGTTAACTTTAAATTCATCGTTATGGTCAACAACTCAGTGGGCTATACTAACTAGAACTCCACCAACTATAGTCAATAACTCGAGTTTCTCAATTCTAGAAGGCAGTCAGTTATCACTTAATATCAATATTTAGTATATATGTATTCTGCTTTCAGTGAGTTGGAGATGTCTGTTTCTGATGATTGATATGTGGTCCTTCCAGAGATCTCTGTTAACTTTGAAGTATTGCCTTCAAAAGATCATTTTTTAAGTTTACTACTGTGCCCACAAAATAAGGTGACATTTGAATTTAAACTGCGCGCTTGGAAGGATTTGGAGAATTATTTTGTTTTTTAGGTTGGTAGTACTTCAGTCATATTTATGTCAAATTTCATGTCAAAATATTCATAAGTGTTAGAGATACGTGTCGTTTTGTGAGCTGCTAAAAGTGAGTTTTTCGTTTTTTGCGAAGTCGAAATTTGTTGAGCAAAGAATTTGCATTAAATTTTGTTTGCGGAATCAATTTTCTGCTGCGGATACGTTGAGGATGGTGAAGAAAGCCTTCGGTGACGAGGCTATGTCTAAAAAAATGTTTACAAGTGGTATAGTGAGTTCCAAGCCGGCCGTGAACGTGTCGAAGAGGAAGAACGTCCAGGGCGACCAACAACCTCAACCGACGAAGCTCACGTTCAACAAATCGAAGATTTGGTGTTGAAAAACCGTCGATTAACAATTAAAGACCTTGCTGATGAAGTTGGCATATCGAAAGGCTCAGCCAATACCATTTTGAAGGATGGTTTGGGCCTCAAGCGCGTCAAATCTCGACTGGTACCGAAAGCATTGAATTTTTTGGTAAAAAGGCGTCGCGTTGAAGTGTGTGAAACGATGCTTTCCGACTACCAGGGTGTCTTAAATGCATTATAACTGGCGATGACACTTGGATCCATGCTTATGACCAAGAAACAACCGAACAATCGAGCGAATATCGTGCCAAAAGTGAGCCGAGACCAAAAAAATCGCGCCAAAGTCGCTCAAAAATCAAGGTCATGTTGACTATTTTCTTCGATTATCGTGGTGTTGTGCATTATGAATACATTCCAATCGGTCAAACAGTCAACAAGGAATATTATTTGAACGTTATGCGTCGTTTGCGTAACGCTATCCGCCTAAAAGGCCAGAATTGTGGAAAGACAATTCTTGGTTTTTACACCACGATTATGCACCATCCCATACTGCTCACGTAATTTGGATCATTTCGCCAAAAATCGCCACTGTATTCACCTGATCTGGCGGCGTGCGACTTCTGGCTCTTCACCAAGCTCAAAAGACCGCTCCGGGAACACCGTTTTTATACGATAGAGGAGATTCAAGCCGCAGCGAAGACGGAACTGAATGCCATCCCGGAAAGTGACAACAACCAGTGTTTCGAAGATTGGAAAATCCGTTGGCATAAGTGCATTGCATCGGGAGGGGACTACTTTGAAGGAGATGAAATTGATTTGGAAGTATAAATAAAGAATTTTCAAAATATAATAAATACCATATCATCTTATTTTTTGGGCACAGTTTGAACTTCCATCAGCTTTTCAACTGTGATTTGTTTCTTAGAAAGATCTTTTATTCACAATTACAATAAGTAGTACTATTTTTTCTATTTCATCGCAGCTTTGAATTCTCATATAACAGTTATTATTTATCATATGAACTTTGCAATCGATCATGTTAGATTTATACTTGAATGTAGTTAGTATTAATTACTTTATTTACCATTATTTCACACAGAGCTGTTTGTGCGGTTCCCATACCTGTAAATATAAAAGGAAGAAATAATAGTATTAATATCACAACACAGTACAATTGTAAGCTCAAAATTTGCAGAAATTAAGTTTATAAAATATTAATTATTAAGTTCCGGTAGAATTTTTAAAAGCTTATAGCATTATATATACATACAAGTACATATATAATATGTTTAACTCTACCGTATCTTTAGCTTTTGTCTCGTTGATAAACCTAGAATCGTCACTTAAAATGCAAAATATCGTAACATCACTCTTCATAAGTTTTCAATATAAGTTTATTCTATTATCACTTATATTGAAACAAAATTTGGGGTTTGGTTATAAAATGACTATATATTGGTTATTATATCTGGTAGCGATTTTGGAAACAAATTTTGAGTTTTGGTTTAAAAGTGGTTTTTCATTGGTTAAAATGTCTCACACCGATTTTCGAAACAAAATTTGTTTTTTGGTTATATAAAGGTTATGTATTGGTTATTATATCTGGTAGCGATTTTGGAAACAAAATATGAGTTGTTGTTATAAAGTGGTATTTCATTGGTTAAAATATCTCTCAACGATTTTCGAAAAAAAAAATTTAATGTGGTTATAAAGTGGTAATATATTGGTTATAAAATGGCTATATATTGGTTATTGCATCTGGTAGCGATTTTGGAAACAAATTTTTTGTTTTGGTTTAAAAGTGGTTTTTCATTGGTTAAAATATCTCACACCCATTTTCGAAACAAAATTTGCGTTTTGGTTATATAAAGGTTACGTATTGGTTATTGTATTGGTTATTGTATCTGGTAGCGATTTTCGATTTGTTTTTCATGATATTGTGTTTTACATTTTAGGTGACGTTATGTATGTACGTAAACCTGTACTGTGGGCTGTGTAATTATTGCCGAAATCAACAGGTTCACCATACATTTTCATTGCACTTGATATTATTTTATTATTATATTGCTCTATACCCAAAATAGACCACGCCAGTAATAATAATAAATAAGTCACGGTATTCCATATGTACAAGTTATCATGAAGAGTGCTTCTTATCTCTACAGTTGTTACTTTTTCACATTTTTCTTATCTTTAATTCCAAAGATTACAAAGACATTAATTACACTTAATAGATCGCCAAGCATAATGAGATAGCAAAAAGAAACAAGTAAGGGAGGGCTTAGTTCGGCTGAAACCTTACATTTCGTAATCTTGCAACTTGCGTGGAGTAAAGCCGGGGAAATACTATATTTTCAGATGCAAATGTTTTTAAGTTATATGAGGTTTAAGGCAAGTTTAAAACCGATGTTCGAAAGTTTTCTGTTAAGTGCGAAAATCTTTCTATCTAGTTCGAAATTTTTTCTATAAGATATATGAGACTATAGAAATTAGAAATCCGATTCAACTAATTTGACATACAGGTATACTATTACTAGAAAAGGATTCTATTTGAATTTCTATAATATGTCTCAGAGTTTGACCGATATTTTCAATGAAAAGTTCGCATATTTATCCCGGTATTCGGTAACTGGGGACTTGTATAGTTTTGGTGCTAATTGGACACATTTTGGTTGATATCGATCGAGTAAGTAATGAGATTTGAGTTTCACATAAATGTGGGGGCGTTCAATTTTGACTACGGTTACCATAAATGCTTCTCATGTCATCCGAGTTTTAAAATTTAATGTCTTTGGACATTTATATCTCGCTTTTAGTAGGTTTTAACGTAGCCGTTACATATGGGGTGTGGGCAGAGTAATCAGCAGATCTCATACATTTTTACAGTTTCGGTTGGGGAGCTTAAGGGACTTGTCTCGGAATTTTATCATGTACCATATATATAGCACCCTGTATCCGACTGGATTTTTTGTACGATATATAAACAATAGTAAACAAAACATTATACTTTGTAGGAACATGTTGCAAGAGTACAAACAATGTTTACAAATGCTTAAGAGGGGGTACTTCACACTAAGTATAGTATATTATCTTTAGGATGACATGCTGTTATGCTTCATAGTAGGTTTCTAAGCCACTCGTTTGTATTATGTACTATATTATCTCTATAAAGGTCTTAATCTTCACACATTATTGCAAATATTTGCGTTGAACGTTACTGTTGTTGTGCCTCCTACAAAAAAGTCAACAAAGTTAGTTAAAATTAGAATATATCTGATGCATGGCGTGTATGTCTTTTTGTACTGTAATTAAGTCAGTAAGTAGAAAGTTATTATTCAGTAATGAGTTAGTCATCAGTTAATCGTAGGTAATGGAAATCAGCAATTAGTGCTGAACTTTTATAAAAAAAAAATTATTAAAGAAATAATGAGCAACTATACAGTAATATACCAGATAGATACATTTTCTAATATTTATTTAAATTCTTGGTTACTTGGTTACTTAGTCCAGTAGGCGCAAGCTTCTTCAGTAAGCAGCCCCTCGACTTGTAGTCTCATTTATATGTTAAAAAATAGGAATAAAGATTTCTAGTTTAAATTCATTGATGTTTTCTCTCTTCTTTTTAATCACTGCTGATCTTTACTATAATATTCGTTTTATTTTCGATGTTCTACCGAATTAGTACCATACAAATAAAATAAATTGCGAACATTATGGTCGAATGGCTCATCATCTCTTCTGTATTGTTCACTCGAGCCTTGATAGTGACGACAGGCATTGTAGAAGTTTATAGCAAATATCAACAGTCAATAAAATTTTAGTAAACTAGGTCAGTCAACTGATAATATTTGTACCGGTGTGTAACGATAAAATATGAACACCGCTACGATACCGGTCCTCCTTCGATAAATTAAAATATGAATTTTCTGTTTGTTAGTGCCACTCGATAGTGAAAGGCACTCGTTTAAAAGTATTTCGTCGGACTTTTTCTAAAGTCTATCAGTCATTCAGAGGATGCTTTTAGTTGATAATGGATAAAAGATTAGACTGAAGACTAACAAATATACAAATGGAAAATCTAATAAGAAGCTAGCTGTGTACCATAATCCAAGGTCCAAGGCCACTTATGGAGCGGTTGCTTGGCGTCAAAGGCAACGCGGTCTTCGGTATGCCTTTAACTATCGAAACTGCAAAGACTCACCTGTGTCTGCGCTTCAGGGGTAATGTGCATTTGCCCAACCGCAGCACTTAAAGTCATGCTGGAGTTCACACCGCCGCATCTAGTGATCAAAGAGGTAGCGCAACATATCATACAAAGGGTTTCGACAAAGGAAGATAATGTCGTCTGAACAAATGAAAGCCCCAGGGAAAGACACACCAGTGGCCTTTCTACTAAAGGGCGGCGTTACGAAGGGAGTTAACTTTACAAAGAAGTTTAGAGTTACTCTCGGCAGAAAGGGCGAGTGTAAGGATTCTACGCTCGGCATATCACTGAGGATCAGCACTATCCAGTGGTACAATGACGGCTCAAAAATACTGGAAGACATTGCATTGGTCAAGCTACTACTGGGAGACTAAAACCTAGCAAGGTTTAAATAAATGATTAACCTCCCCAGAGACAAATTCAGCCTCCTTGGCCGCGCGATATACAGGGCACTGCAAGATCAGGAAGCACTTTTCCAACATTAGCATAGTCTCTTGCGCAAACTACCGGTTCTGCGTCAGGAAATAGAAAACTCCAGAACACCTGATTCCCAATTGCCCAGCAATTTGCAGAAGTAGACTCAAGTCCCTAGGTTCCATCTACGTGGACAGGGATCACATCATTTCAGCCGCGCTCAGCAGTCTCCTGGAATTGTTCAGGATGCTGGACCTTTGTGACCATATGTGGTATATGGGAGTGTACAATTGACCATAGGTCGTAGTTCAATGCCTCAATTTTACTATTTATCTATCTATTTAAGCGAAAAACTTCACTGTGTTCCACGAGTCGAAATTAGATAGATCTAAAACCGTGATCAAAAGGCCCTGGTCACTAACATGTACCAATATTTTCTGAAGAGCTAAGCCGTTTGGGGTTCTCTCAGAGGATACTCTGACGTGTAAAGATCCCAAAGAAAGGATTAAATTACACCGCAACTATCTTTCGAAAATCCTTTTTATCTATTTATTTCACAATAACGAACTTAACTCTTAATGATGGACTTTGACCTGTGACGTATTCATATCCATAAATAATCTCTGACTGATTGTTTCCAATCTCAGCGCTAGAATTCATGGCTCATCTATATGTCCGTGCACCCTTAACTCAATTACAGCAAACAGCGGCAACTACTGAGCATTTGTTATCTCCGTCAACTTCTGTGTGATATGCTACAAATGTCATAATTTATCCCCCGAGCATTTTCGCCGGAAAATTATAACTTGTTTTCATTTCGTTGCTGCTTGCTTGCTGTTTCCAGCTTTCAGTTGCCATTTGCCAGCTATGCATATGAGATATTTGGGCCAGCAAGCTGTCCTGACGCTTGAAAGCAAATGTGGCACGCAGGCATCTTCTACACCGCATACACATCCTCCTGTCTGCATCAGCTCCGCCCTTTAGCCGCCTGGCATTCAGCATTCAAGTTGTGCTTCAGCACTTATCTGCTTTACAAATGTTCTGTGCTCGGTGAATAGTCATATTTAATTTACTTGGCACTATCTGGCATGTCTGTATGCATAAGTACACGACCCGAGTATGTAAGTACATACATGACACATGCATGCGAGCGTTCGTGCGTGCACGGAAGTTGGAGCGCAAGTATGTGTTCGGGTGCAATTCGGTGTGTGCTTAACAATTGTGTCAGAATTGTTTAATTGTTGCATTCAACACCAGCACCAGTGCGGAGAGTAAGCTGCTGGGTGGGGAGCAAGGCATTCAAAAGTGCAACTCATGCAAAGCTTGAGCCATCACTTGAAATGTTGCGCTCTTAAACTACACTGCTCCGTACAGCCGCTTGCTTTGCACTCAACACTTGGGCGTATGTCGGGTTTGAGCGCTGTTAAAGCTCACTTCGCCGCACAATGCTGTTGCTGATGAGTTCCGCTCTGCTGTTGTGTGCAGTCGCATAGTCTAAAATCTGTTTGGTCATTGCTTGCGTGTGGCGACCTTTACCAGCTATAAGTGCACCGATTAAGTCGTAGAAGATTGTGCAAACGAAATAAACTTGTTGGCTTCTGCATAATTTAAAGCTGCCACACTGAGACGTGCATGTAAATTTGGTAATGAACAGTGGGTCGTTGCTAACAAAAAAACAGTATACATATATAATTGGAGATCCCAAGTGTAGTTAGGTTCTTCTCCACCTGGTGTTTCCAACGGAGTAGAGGAAACCCTTACCTTACCTCGTACACTTCCTCTGCTTGCCCTTTAATACTTTCCCTCCGAATACTCTCAGAGCTGAAGTGTTTTCATCCATTCGGACCACATGACCTAACCAGCGTAGCCCCTGTCTCTTAATTCGCTGAATTATGTCAATGTAGTCGTATAACTCATACAGCTCATCCTTCCATCGCATGCGGTATACGTCGTAGCCAATGAACAAAGAACCATTAATCTTCCGCCGAACCTTTCTCTCGAAAACTCGTAAGATGTTGTCATCGTCCATGCCTCTCTACAATAGAGCAGGACGGGGATGATGAGTAACTTGTAGAGTTCGGTCTTTGTTCGTCGAGACAGGATTTTACTTCTCAATTGCCGACTCAGTTCGAAAAAACACCTATTGGAAAAAGTTATTCTGTGTTGGATTTCGATGCTGACATTATTGTTGGTGTTAGTTCTGGTTCCAAGTTAGACAAAATAGCTATGACTTTAAAGTTATGACTGTCAGGGAGAAAGCAGAACTTACGGCGCGGTTGTTGAGGCCAATGATATCAATGTCGAAAGTGTATGCAAGCAGCTTTATGCTCTTATAGAAGATGGTACCTTCTCTATTCAGTTCTCTAGCTGGAATTATTATCTCCTGTAATAGATTGAGAAGTGGCACGATAAGTAGTCGCCTTACCTGAAACCTCGTTTGGTATTGAACGGCTTCAAGAGGTCTTTCCCAATCCTGACTGAGAATACTAAGGATTTCCAGCTTACCATGACTATGAAACTATAATTTATCACATAAACAGAGACTAATTTAAATACTAAAATAGTAAGATTTCAGTTTTGATCTTGAGTAGTTTATGGCTGCACTAATTTTTTAGTTTTTCTGATTATATTTTATTTTCTATGCCATTTTTGCACCATACCAACTCACTGTATGCTGGAATTCCCCATTGCATTCATATGGAAAACAAATTTACATGCTAAGATATAAGCAAAATACTTCTCTAGGCCATCTAAGCACGAAACAAAGCAAAATCGATAATTTAAGCGAAAGAAGAAAGCAAAAAGCAAAAAACAAACTATTTTATCTCATTTTAGTTATTTAAAATTTATTCGTTTTATAGTAAATTTAAACAAATTAAATACTATGAAATCGCTTGACGCTTTAAGAGCTAGCGATACGCTCTACGTTCAAATTAATGCCATCTTTGCTGTTCAACACGAAGCTATCCATTTTAAATTCGAGCGGCACTTTTGTTTGGGGAGCCAATGTAAATTTGAAGTTTTTGAGTAGCAAGGCCATACCAACCAAGGCCTGCATTTGACCAAAACGTAGACCAATACAATTGCGTGGACCCTCGCCGAACGGCAGCCAAGCCATGGGATGACGCTTAGCTACGGCTTCGGGTTCAAAACGTGTGGGATCGAAACGTTCTGGATCCGGATAGATTTCGGGATCACGATGAATCGCATCGATGGGTATAATCACGGTAACGCCCTTCTCGATGACATACTTCGTATTCGGCACATGATAATCGTTCATTGTTCGGCGCATAGTTATCGACGCAATCGAGTATTTACGTAGGGTTTCTATAAAATAAAATAACAATATTAATGAAAATAATAATCACGTAATGTCATGTGTGTCATACCACAAAATATTTGGTACAAATATTGCATTTCGCGTACACCCTCATATGTGATTTCGCCATTGTAACGCGCCACCACAGACTCAATCTCGGCGCGCGCCTTATCTTGGATTTCCGAATGCAACGCCAGCTCATAGAGCGCGAAACTCATCGTACTCGAACTCGTTTCGAAGCCGGCGAGAAAGAACACAAACGACTGTGCGGCAATCTCGTCCAAACTCAAGCCATTCTCTTGCTTTTTAAGTTCCAGCAGTAGATTGAGAAAATCGTTACGCTGTATGCCAGTGCGCTCGCGATACGAGACCGTATCGTGTACGACTTTGCGGAAAAATGTGCTAACATCATCTGGCGTCATTTTAATACCCAACTTGCGCGCCAAGTTCGGATAGGCTTGTGCGAAAGCGAATATGAAACGTCCATGCCGACGCTGCGAGAAAACCTTTTTGCCCATAACACGAAACTCCGTATTCGGTTCGTTCAGACTATTGCACTCGAGACCGAAGGCGCAACCGCCTATCACATCGGTGGTGAAGCGCGCCAACAGATCTCTTATTTCAATGCCTTGCTTTGACGCGTCAGCGTCATTTGCAAGCGTTGTCGCCTCCTGTTCCAATACCTTAACGAACTCCTTCGCGACTGCCACGACTGTTGGGAACATATATTTCATTTTGGCCGATGTAAAAGTCGGCGTAAGTTTAGCGCGCATATGCCGCCAACTAGCGCCATCTAAATTGAAGACATGCCCGGAAATCGGATCGTCTTTCACATTATAGTAGTTGCCGCGATTAACGAAATTCGCAAAATCTTTAACCAAAACATTCCTGATCAAATCGAGATCGAAGATTACAACGGCTGTACGCAGCGACAAGTAGAAACCGCCAAATGGCGCAACATGTTTATATTTCTGATAGAAATTCTGAAAGGGGTCACGTAATGTCTGTGTACGCCCCACACCGCGCATATTGCCGTAGAGCAGCGAGGGTTTATCGTAGACCACACCACGTTCCGCCCAGTAGTTGAGCCCCTTGCGGTACCACAAAAAGAGCAGCGTTGCGGCGGCAATGAAGAGATACATTGGTATCCAAAGTGATAAAAACGTCATTATTTCTGTTGATTTTTTTTTGTATTTTTGCAGTCACTTTATAGTATTTTTTGCACTTTTGCTTTGTGCACTTTTTTCTCTTACTAGCACTTCGCGCGAAAAAGCCCGCGGACGCTTCGGCGTACGTTCGAACACAAACTAACGGGAAACAGCTGTTGTGGCGAACGACCGAGTTGATGTGCAAGCGCGAAACAATGAATCGGCACGGAGCGGTTTTGACAAATGCGACGCTGAGAAGCTTGCTTTTGCACTGTGTGCGCTGTATGATGCGTCGTTTGTTTTTATTAGAACTGATAACGAATCGCAAGCGCGGAGATTATTATTTTGTAGGTGAACTGCGCTTCGGATACGTTACACGAGTTAGCCGTTCGTTGTATTTGTTTTGATTGAGTGAAATTAAATTTCATGAAAATAGTGACTAAGGCTAGACATAAAGCGGTGTTGTCAGCAAAACAGCAACGAATGCAGTTAAAAAAAAATTTAGAGCGAAAACAAGACGATTTTTTCACAACAACTATGTTGCCTTTTATTTGTTTTATGTTATTTGAATAAATTAACATAATATATTTTGAATTTTTTTAACTTTTCTTCTATTTATTTTTCGATCATCTGTTTTATTTCATCAATTTCATTTCATCTATTTTATTTCATCTGTTTTATTTCATCTGTTTCTCTTCACTATGCGCTACTTTCACTTAATACTGACTCGCTCGGACTTGCACTTTGCTCTCTGCGTCGTTCAGCCACAATACAGTCATTGCCTTTTCTGATATTACATATATTTATCGGCGCTTGTGTCTGTAACGTAAGTACAGGTGTGTATGCTTTTAATGGCGCTGCAAAAATTCCATCTGTTTACTATGACTTTGCAGTTTATTGCATGATAAAGCGGATATATGTATGTATGTACATACATTTATTTATCTGAAGAGCGTCAAAGCTATCATTTAATACCCTGTCATTAATATTGTAGCTGAGTAAGAGAATGTGTTTATTTCTTTGCAATCATAATAAAACTTTCGCAATAACCCTTCGACTCAAGATAACCTGTTTAGCGAGACGCTACAAATCTTATGGCGTTAGATTCTGATTAATTTGAGCTCAAAAAGAAAAAGACTTTGACACCGAAGCTGGAACACTCTTCAGAAGTAAACAAGCTTGCGTTCAAGTATTTACAGAAAGACGGATAGAGGGAGATGATTGAGGGGTTATATACAGTTAGAGTCTAAAAAAAGTATATATTTTTATTTTATGTTTTTAATGTACATATATTTCTGATTCTACACAGAAAATATTATTTTGTTCCGGTAAATATTTTCGAAGTTACATGCAAGTTTGAAAAGGCGTAACAGAGTGTTTGGAAGTAAAAGGCCAAATTGTAAACGCATTTTTCTCAAAACGGTGTTTTCAAAGTCACTGGCCAAACTTAATCGAAAACGGCTAAACCGATTAGTCTCAAATTATAACACGAGCTCGTTTAATATATATTTTAGTAACTAATCGATGGGTTTTTCATACCGATAAATATTTTTTTATACTGAGACCGAAATTTTGGTCAAAAATCGATTATAATATTTTTTTTTTGAGATACCGCCATTTTGAGCTCCGTAAATATACTTTTGGTAACTAATCGATGGTTTTTTCTTACCGATAAATATTTTTTTATATTGAGACCGAAATTTTGGTCAAAAATCGATTTTTTACTAGATTTGATATTAATTTAACGAATTCTGTTAAGTTTTTTAATTTCAGAGGATCCAGTTCAGAGATATTGTGGTCACCACAAAATGTCTGTTTTGAGAGGAGCTCTCGGAGATCAGCTGTAGTTCTTTTCGAAATAAATATTTTTGCCAATACTGAGTCTCAAAATACAGTCAAAAGATAAATTAAAATGTGTAAAAATTTTGGGAACAATAAATTTAAAAGCTTTCTCAGAAATAAAATCACGAAAAGACGTTTTTTCGGCCTTTTAACTGTATATAAAACCTTAAAGCAATTCGGCTCCTCACGCTCAATATTTAAGTAAAATATATTTACATGCTTTTTCAAAGAAAAATTGATGGCTTAAACAAACTTGCAGTCTTCACAGACACTCAGGATTGTCGAATTGTAAAAGCAACAGCCATTCAAAAGTCTACGCCAATAAAGAAGAAGAATAGCAGCAGTTTTAATAAATAACCTATATATCGGTTATCAGCAGCTATTGATGTTATATAAATCTTGTTATAAATCAATTTCAGTTTTAACTTACATTTCTTGGAATTTTGGATACCGAGGACTTTCATGAAACTTCTTTAGTGTTCGTCAGTCAAATAATGAGCTTATAATTTCCCTGTGGTCTGATCCAAATTAGAGCGACTGTGGGAAACGGGGTGAGTTGGCAGTGATGTGTTGAAGAAATGAATTCTGTGAACGCTTAATATTTCTTGCCTGTGAAGCATATCGTAGAAACTAAAGTATGAATCAATGCATCTTTACAAGCTACTGACTAGACGGCTTGGATAGATTTACAAAAATACATAGTAGACTGGATTCAAGAATGAGGGAGAGAATACAGCTTTGATATGTTAGTATTTTGAATATGTATTTAGACCTTTTAAGGGGTTCTGCTGCGTCAATATGTTGCATGAAACTTCACAGCTGCTGAAGTAAAGTGGAAACTGCTCAATCTATTAAATTTTAATGTAAAGTGAGGCAGCAGCAGCATATCTTAGGTATTAGAGAGAAATCCTAAAAATTTCGCTTTAATCCATTATTTATTTCCCTCCCAAAAAAAAAAATCTTCAAAAAAATCCATTGTTTGAAGCTTCTAAAGCAGGCTCCCCGCTAAGTGTAAGGTATATTATTTTCTTAATAGGTTTGGGTATATCTAAGGTTAAGTCTAAGAAATATTATTTTCGAGAAAATATATTCAAAATATTTTTTCATGTGTAGCGGCTGGAGAGTGAAAACATTTTTCTTTAAATTTCTAAACACAATATTTTTCACTTATTAAGCAGCTTAGTTGTTTGACAACTAAGACCTTTCGGTTCAATAAAACAGGTTTTATTTCGCTGTAAAACTAATATTTATATTCATGTAACTATAAAATACATATACAAAGTTTTGCAAGTCCATATACATATGTATAAGAATATTCCTTTTATATAAGATAACCGTTTATGACATTATATTTGCTTTCAATATATTTCATTGACACAATTCAACTAATATTGACCGAGCTTTCATAACTAAGCATGCATTTAAGTATTATATTTGTTTAGCTTTCTGCTTGCCACTTGAAGTGGTTGTACTTGTTGTGACAGTGACGCGTCTAAACGAGCGGTAAGTAAGGTCAGTAAGAATAATGTGTAATGTAACTTGAGAAATATTTTCCCACAATTGCTCTCTACATTCCACCCACTTTTCTTTCTTATGCACACACGCTACTAACTCAAGTGATTCATATGAGAGAGCGCAGTGAATTTGTCATCTCTGAACGATTCGTCTATATGCTGCAACTATGCTAGACTGCTATTGATTAATATATGTAGCTTAAGCGCTACAGATTGGACTCACTGCCATACATATTTGTTGGCATGAGGGTGGTACTAAAATGTGTGTAGAGAGATTTAGAAGACAGATTTTCTAGTCATCGACATCCTTATCTTTAATCGATACCAAAATTCTAACTCCAATACACACTAGTATTGTTTGAGCTGTTAGGTTAGGCTAGATGGTGGGACAGTCATGAAGGAAGTTTTGAATTGCTTCCACCTCATCTTTATCCATATAGCTTCTGTAGATGGCGCCTGATAGGATTCCCAGCCTTATTGCGTAGACGCCAAAAAGTCAATGGCCCGTTAAGGCCCCAAAACTAGGGAGAGGCTTGCCTTTCTGAGGGCAAATGATCACTAGATCTCTTGCGATCGATCTTGGGCCAAAGGGCTTTAGTGACAGCGCATGCACCAATGGTGGCCCAGCGCTGGCCAAGCTTTTGCGAAGCTCAGTTGTCTAATAATAGAACACAAGAAGATACGGAAGCACCGATCCGATCCCATGCTCATCAACTTTACAGTTTCCTGCGATTTCGCTGTGGCCTGGCACCCATACCAGTAATATCGTAAAGACACTCGATTGATAGCGAGGTTAGACACTCTTTGACCAACCCTGAACGCACTGTTAATGAGTTCAAGGCTAGCATCGCCGCTCTACTATCTGAGTTGATAGTCACTTCTCCGAAGAAACAGTAAATTTATTGCTATCTTAATAGCTGTAATCTCGACCTGGAAGACAATGCAATAGTTAGGAAGTCTGAAATCGGATTTGATGGAGAGCTTCTGACAGTCAACTCCTCCACAAGCCTTCCTCCAAACTTTGACCCATCAGTGATGAAGCTCGCTGCCTCTTTTTCTTCCAATAGCTTCTTCTGACCCACAACCCACTCACCGGTATATGGGTAGAGAAGGAGCCGCCAGAGTTCGGTTTGGCGTCTCCATGATGCAAGTAATCCGGGATGAAGTCACAGAATTAGGATTTCCGAGTGTTCAGACTCTCTCAGCTGTTACTTAAAATAATTCCTTTCAACTGTTTTGCGAACCACCCTAAAAGGCCACACATGTTTGTCCGCTCGCAAATAAAGCGCTCGCTGGACTTGTGCAGTCAAGTATTGTCAACTGCCACACAATGCGCCAACACGTCACACTTCCGCTGCCACACAATAGAGAATCATATTCAAACACAAAGTAAAAATACAATAATCTAGCTGTACAATTCTTATCAAACGTACGCGGTTACATTGTCAGAGCTTTGCAGTGAACGAATGAATCAATAAAGCGACTTTGGCACTGCAAGCATACAGAAGCGCGAGGAACTTGAGCATTCTTGTGATAAATCATTTTTATATTTTGATTGTAACTGTAGTCAATCGTAGTATAAAACACACACATATACATATACATATATGCACCCATGTGACACAAAAAACCACACATACATATGTACATAAAAAGCGGCATAAATAACACCAAACTTTTTTCTCCTCCTTGACTTCTGTATTTCTGTGGGCAAAATTAAGTTATTCTCCTTATTTATTTTCCTATACTCAGTCACCGAGCTTAGTGCGTGGCATAAACTGACAGACAAGTGACAAATTTGATTTCATGCTCACACAAAATGATCCATTCTGCGGCGTTGTCGATGATTATGGCAGCTAATCACGCAGCACGAGCAGTAACGACTTCCTGAGACAGACTCAGCGGTAAGGCGCGACTGGCTCTTAAGTTCTTTTTTATAATAATAGTTTAGTTGACTAACAAAGATATATAGTGCAAGTAGCTCGATGCATTAGTGACTGCCAATTGCGTGTTAGCTAGACTACTTATGCGCTATTGTAACGCAAGAGCTGTGTCTGTCTGTGCATTTGTGGGAGCTGTTAAGTGGAGAGCCACTTGACTCATACACTACTCATCTATTATGAAGATTCATCATGATGCAGCAAAGTTGAGGTATGAGTTGGTGGAACTGAACGCTGTAGGTGCTGACTGAGCCAGAACGCTTATAAAAAGGTGATTAACGGTATTTACCTGTAATAAATGAGTGCACAAATAATGGAGGTTTTGTGGGTTTGCACAGACAAACAAAACAAAGTACTAAATATTAGTAATTCATCACGAAAAACAAAACTACAATAAAACTACACCATAAGTAACTAGTTGCGAACCATACGATCTTCCCAAGTGACATCGCTTCACTGTATGGGCTCTTGAAAAGTTCGAAGAAGATCTGACGTTTTCGAGCCAAATTTTGTACAGTGATGAGACCCAATTCTGGCTCAATGAGTATATTAACAAGCAAGCTTGACGCATTTGGGATGAAAAACAACCTGAAGAGATTCAAGAGCTGCCATTTCATCCTGAAAACACAACGGTTTGGTATGGTTTGTGGGCCGGTGGAATCATTGGTCCATATTACTTCGAAAATAATGCTGGTGAGCCGGTAACCGTCAATGGCGACCATTATCGCGGCATGATAAACAACTATTTGATGCCTGAAATTGAAGCTCGTGAACTCGGCGATATTTGGTTTCAATAAGATGGCGTCACTTTCCAAACATAGCATCAATCAATGGATTTGTGGAGAGAGTAGATCATTTCACTTTTTGGGCCGTTTGATTGGCCACTAAGATGATGTGATTTCACATCGTTAGACTTTTTTCTGTGAAGATATGCAAAGTATAAAGTCTTTGGGAATAATCCCGTTCGATTCAGGCCTTTGAGCGAGTTACAAGTCGAAATGCTAGAACGAGTTATCGAAAATTGGAATCAACGTTTGCGCCATCTGAAACGTAGCCCCGGCCAACATTTGAAAGGAACAATCTTCAAAAAATAAATGCCGGAGAATAAATGCCGAATGATAGTAAACATTCCGCTTTAAATTTGAAGCTTCCATGTTTTTTCTTTAAATACGTAGGGAACCCCTAAAATACTCCTTTCGAAAATTTCGGGATACTCTTCACTATTTTCAAAAAATACTCATTTCCTTTCACTTTTATCATATCATTTCATTAAAATTACACACCAAAAACTCACATTTTTGCCCCAAAAACTTCGCTACTCCATTTGCCATAACCATTCACCTCAAACTAATGGCCTCAGCAAACAAAATTGCTCCAACAATTTCAATTAAAATATTTGCCATGCAATTTTCTTTATTTTTCCCGATTTCTCTTATTTTTCCCACACAACTACATACCCGTTGGACATTGATTAATTACAATATTTACCAGAAATAGAAAATCACTCAAATTGCTTGTATGCATAAATGGACTTCCTGGAGGAAGCTGTTGTCAATCTTCATGTGCATATTTCTTTTGTGCACATTTGTATACACATAGTACATATGTACATATGTATGAAAATAGAAATGTATCAAGCGACAGTGATTAATTGCTGGTTGAACATAACTCTAATTATTCAATTAAATTCATTCAAATTGAAAGTGGAAATTCTCACTCACAAGTGGAAACCAACAATTTAATGCTCAAGTGAGTTGTGGCAAACAAAATATTTCTTCAGCCGGTAATGGAAAGTGACATTTTTCTTTTCTCTCTTTTCTTTTTTAGTTTTGTATTTTATTAACTACTTTCTATGAATGTATATGAAAAATATTCCAAAACTGTTATTCCTATTATACGGAGCTTTCCAAACAAGGATAGGTAGGTTGTACCACAACTCGATAATCGTAGAAAACGGCTCACCTTTGTCGCGATATTCGGCCTATTGATCGCCTGTTTTCGGGTCTTAAGCATAGAACCAAGGCTCATCGCTAGTAATGATAGTTTTCGTAACATTTTGAAACTCGACGCTGTTTTTTCGGAAAAATTTAGTGTTTATGGAACCAGTCGTGCTTTCGCATCTCTTAGGCCCACATTATCATTCAAAATGGTTTTCATTGATCCTTCCGATATTGAAACGGTGCCAGTAATTTTTCTGGCAGTTAATCGTCAATCTCAAGTACCATTCATTTATTTATTTACTCGTAATTTATAGGCGTGTCGATCATCAGTTGAAGTTGGTGACTGTCCTAGATGTGGTTCGCCGTCAACGCTTTATCGACCCTCTTTGCATATTTTTTAACCATCAAAAACACTCTTTCGCGTCAAAAAATTATCACCGAAGACCTTTTCCAACACTTTGAATATTTCGACCCTCGAAATTAGAATCTGCACTCAAAATTTATTTTAACTTCTTTGTTGAATAATTTTACTCAACGTAAAGATCGCTGAATCCACTTTATGTACTTGAAGAAGAAAAGCTTATACTAAACACTAATGCTTATTTTGATGTGACGTTTAGCACAGATGCCAATAACAGTCATACCAACGTTGAAAACAAAAAGTTTATTAAAAAGTCTTACTATATTTTGCCCACAGTACTATACCAGTATTGAGAATTAATCTTAGTTGACTGCGAAAAACCATCCCAAAACAAAGTTATCCTGGTTAATCTGTATGATATTCTGAGGATCCATAAAATCGGATATTTTTACAAAACCTATTTCGTTCCACAGAATTATACTGGATCTGCAAATTACACCAGGCAAATTCTAGAAATTCTATGAATTTCTCCACATAGAACTTTCAATTCATCCTTGTTTCTGACATCCTTCGTTATTGACATAGATCTTTAAAGATGTTTAATTTAAGCTCCCTAAGAGACTATAAGGAGGATGAAGTCATGAGTAGAAGTTCACTCAAGTGAGGAAAGTTCTATGAATGGCATTCACTTGATAGTGACCACAAACGATTGGCTCAAGCAGCTCAAGACTTTTGGTCTAAGACCAAGTATCCTCTGGGTAGCCAGAGAACATACGTTTGAAGGTGAGATAAAGTGTGAAGGCGAACCATCTCTCCCCTAGGTAGAGCCTCGGAAGAGAAACTCATTTTTGGTACCTGCCTATAAGCGTGTAAGCGATGTTTACGTCAGTAAAGTAAATAGAGACTTAAACAAGATCAGCTCAGATCAGATTGCATGTATATAAACCAGAAATTTATTTAGATAATTGTAGCCTCGGATCATATATTGTACTGTACTATATATAGTAGGTATAATTAGTAAGTTTTTGATGAGTTACTGCATCATTATCATTTGACTGGCTATAAAGAAACCCCGCTGGTATAGGTTTGATGATTTCTAATATTAAAATATTGCAATAAATCAATCAAAAGCTTTCAGGATAGACTTGAAAACTCTGGTCCTCCATATACTTTTATTTATCTCGAAATTGAACTGGACTCAGTTGCCAGTCTACTACCCGAACCACAATCTTTAGATAGCTAAGGCAGCCTGCTTCCTACTTTTTACTGTTATTAAAGCAATTTCTTGCCGAAACGCTAAGTGCAAACCATTTTCTAAAGAAGAGTGTGGCTAATGCATGCACACCAGTAGAACTAAGCAACAAAGTGCCTATATTTAGGCGCCACAGCTAATAATGTTTGCTTGTCGCAGGCGATTAAACGCCAACAGCAGTTCAAACATGCCTTATTGTTGATTTTACACGGCTATTATGGCAAGGAAAACATACTGAAAAGTTGGCAAGTAGAAAAAGTAGGGAAAAGTGCGCCAATAAGCAGGCCCAACACATGTAGTTGCATATTATAAACGATGTTTAGTGTATTAAAAGTTCTTCATCTCCAACATATTATACATTATACACACATATTTGCACGTGAGTGAGTGTGTGTGTGTGTGTGTGAGTGCGGCTCGGCGCTTTTATGCCGAGGAAGCAACAAAAGCCGGAAACTTCTCATTTCTGGCGGGTAAACAAAGTGTTCCTCTGAGAAAGTTGCAAGTTACACGTTTTGCCACACTTCTTTGCGCCACACGAAGCGCTCGTAACTTGCGGAAGTTGCCATCAACTTGCGAGTAAAAGGTGCCTAAACGTCGTGGCAAACAACTAAGCAACAACAAACGCACGAAACTAAGAAGATGTGTGGACTTAAGCGACGCCAGTTTTACAGGCAGTAAATGCTAAAGGTGCAAGCGTTTAGTTTACTTGTTTGCTTGCCTACTCTTCGTTTCTTTTATTTTCCTTTCATCATGGTGTGCTCTTTGCTGCGTCGACGGTGTTGATACATGATTGTGGCAAGTTAAGTAAAGTCAAGCTAAAGTAAAGAGTTTGAACGTGTGACTTACGCTTCCTGTTGGCAAACTGCAGAGCAAAGCTCAATAGCGGCCATGTATGTATGTGTGTGTGTGTGTGTGTTCGTGTGTTTGTGTTTCGGCAGGTTTGTAAGGAAAGCTATTTCAGTGCTAAAGTGTTGGAAGCGGCGCTAAAACACGCTTAAACGGCTGCTCAAACAAAAAGTCCAGCGCGGAAAGTGGTTAGTGGGTGGGAAGGCTGATAATGGCGCGGAGCGTTGGCAGTCATTGTAGTTAGGTAAGTGAGGTTAAGTTAGACTGTTGATTTAGCCACTGCTTTGCACGTGTAAAAATAAGGTAATACATAAAGTATTAGATGAACTGCTTGAATGCAGTAGGATGTTTAAGCCAGTGCCAGTGGTGAAGGTGTATAGAAGCTAATAAAAAGCTGAAAATTCATGCTTATAAGAAAGAGAATTTTATGCGCTGTGACTCTATCATAGAGCTAGGCGCTTACAGGGTTTGTCCGGAAGGAATAGGAATGAGTCGATAAAAAAAAAAATTATTGAACCAATCGTTACAATTCTTTAAAAACTTTCAAAACAGGCTCCTTCTGAGTCGATGCAATGCTGCCAGCGCGATTTCCAAGCATAAGCAGGCGTCACGAAAGGCATTCCCCGGAATAGCCTTGAGAGCCGAGGATCATGCTGCTTGGATTCCCTCTGTGATCTCAATGTGCTTGCCTTTCATCGGTCTTTTCAAGCAAGGAAACAGAAACAAGTCCGGGGGGTCACAACTGGGCTGTAGGTTGGCTGTGGAAGTGTTGGAATGCCGGCCTTGGTTAGGTGGCTGTTCACGAGAAAGGCGGTGTGAGACGTGGCGTTGTTGTGGTGCAACTTCCAATCGGCTGCGGTGACTTGTCGGACCGGATTGACATTTCGTTAGAGTCTTGAAGACTTCCACGTAAAACTTGGAATTGACGGTTTGTTCAGAAGGAACAAATTCATGGTGGACGATGACTTTGATGACCAAAATAAAAAAAATAAGCATCGTTTTCACTTTAGATTCCCTCACCCCTCGTTTTTTTTGGCGAAAAGACGCCAGCGTGCGCCACTCGGAAGATTTCCATACGAAAGATTTCACTTCTTACCAAAGCAACATCTGGGGAAGTCTGCTTGATCATATCAAATGTCTCGGTTGCAGACTTTTCAGGTGCTCGAAGACAACCGACCAGCCACTCGTTCGTTAGCTAGGAACGTCCTCTACCGAATCCAGTCGGTGCGCACACGTTCCGAAGTACCGTCGCAGCGGAAGAATATCAGTTTTATTATTTTCGGAACAAACCCTGTATTCACTATTTGACCCCAAGGTATCGTAATAAAAGTTAAATATTTCACTCAGGAATCCATCCATCGAAGCAGCTGGCGATAGCCGTGCTTATAGAACGATATCGGAAAGAAATTTATTGCACTGGCCCAAAAGGCATTGGACTTGGTTGAACTTTCACTAACATTTTTTTTGGGAAAGATGAATTGCCAAATAGTATATAAGGCAATACCCATACCAATTTGTCATATGAAGCTTTGGGTTTCACTAAAATTCTCTTGAATGTGCAGACAATTTGCAATTTAATGCTGTTTTCGTTTGTAGAAGATAAACAGGTTTCTTCCAAGACTCACCGAGAAGGCTACAGTGATATTATAAAACCGAAAAACATTGGGATGAAAAAAGCTGTTGCCGATACTATCCTACGCCACTTTTCGCCGAAAGTATTTGAGATCTGGCACAACCGTAGGTATTCCTGCAGAGAGCCACCCCAAGCAGCACTCTAAATCTAATATCTTGAACTCATAAAAAATAATTTCTAGTGACGTGGTCCATCGAAAACGAACGCAACGCAATTGAAGAAACAATATTACTCAGCGTGCGTTGACCAACTGTAACAGTGGCGAACGCCGTGCAGTGAAGAAGCGACACGATGACGAGTTGAATGACAAGGGAATTGTGTCTAAAACCTTAGAATGTTTACACAAGTAATGCGCGCAGCACTCAACGGTATCTAGACAAACAAAAATGTAAAAAAAATCATGCCCGCACTTAAGCACTTCGCGACCAAGGCGGCCACGAGCCCCCCCACGAGATAATATGTGCAGTTGCCGGTTGCGACAGGGCAGAGGTGGAACGCTTTTGGAGTGTAGCTTGAAAGGCACTTGACATTTTAGATTATGTGTAAACAAACCGCACTTTAGAAATTCACAATGACGGCGGCTGACAACACACCGCAATGCCGTAGGAAGGTGAGAGCGCGATGCGGTGCTTGGTGCATGTAAGACGACAGCGCAAGGCGTTGTTGGACGCAGCTTAGCCGCTGAAGACAACTAATGCAGTCTGTTGCTTACGCGCTGACTGGCGGTGTTGCTAGCAATTCCAAGTCAAATGTGTTTTTAGTTGCCGTTTCTTTGTTTTTTGTGGTTTTAGCGTGGAAAATATTATTTGAAAGTTGAAACAATATAAAATTGTTGAAACGTGACAGGCTAAATGGCAGTCTTAACGGTGGCTGGAGGGCTGAAGGGTGGCCTCTGAGCAACGCGCTGTTTTCCTATGCTCTTTCCACTTTCCTTACCACCTCCTGAACAAAGCTTTTGTTGCATGGCTAAGACCCGACAATTATTTATATTATCTTAAACTTAAGCAGATAAGCATGACAGCAGCAGAGTGTTAATGCAAATACAGATATGCGCTGAAAGTAAGGCCAACAAAATTGTATTTGTTTTACACCTCAAAAAAAAAAAGCACGAAATACAAAAGTAAACGCCGCACAATGCAGAGCGCCTGACGTTATGCAACAGCAGCAACACTTCGCTTGTTTGGCGCGCTTGGTTTCATCAGATTCGGATAGGCAGTGTTTTTGCTGCCCCTACTACTTTTTTAGATGGTGTGAAAGACCTATCGCATTATGCAACTTATGCAGCAACAACACTTTTGTTTTCGAAATTTCTTTGCTTTTTTCTCGCAGCGCCTGAAAAGTTGCGCCAGATATGAACTTAAGTGCGAAACTATTTGGATAGCAAAAGAATAGCATAAGCTTATACAAAGCGAGTAGTTGGTGCTATAGAATAGAATAAAGTAGATTATATATAAATATATATGCATATAAGAATACCAGATAATGGAGTATAAATAAGGAAGACAAAGGTGCAAACTTTTGTGCGAAATTTTTAATGTGAATGAATGAGGTTATGTTGGTTTGTTGGTGAGAAACAATGGAAGTTTATTATTCGGGTACCTGGCTGGCTAAGAATAATAAAATAAAATTTGATTAAAGTTAGCTGGTGCTGAAACTTAGGATAGTGTTGGTAAAAAAGTTTCAAGGAGACATTTAAACTATATAAAATGGCGTAGACTTTTAATCAACCACTGTACTCTCGGTAATCAAGGTTAGTTGCCTGAGTTACTTTCCAGCGCTTCTTGTGGTTTTTGAAGAACTTTAATCCTCTGAAAATTGAATATCTACAACTTCACTTTCCATACTTAAAGCGAATAAAGTCCTAAATCTCTCAAGAATATTTTCATATAAAGGCTGCGTGCTTTCCAGCCGACGACTTTTAGTCTCAAAGGCAATGAGATCGGTTGTATTATACGCAACTCCAATATGAATCCAGACGGTAGGCATTTAGGCTTACACCAGACAAAGAAGTACAGTGCACAGACTGTCGGTTATCAGTGCTTTCCGAACTACTTATATCAAGCGATGCTGCTGAAGTAATAGCCAGTATGACATCTAGGGTGATGAATACGAGTGGGTATACAAGTTATTAGCGCCATCTATAGATGCCAGAGGAGAAGAGAGAGTCAAAAGCTTAAAAATATCATCAGCTGCGGTGGCAAACCTCGCTGAGAGGATGGTGGACCCACGGACTGATTTCGGACATCCATGAACCTAGTTTTCCACTTAACCCTAACTAAGTGAACATGGCTGCTTTAGAAGCTACCAGTGCAGATTCCATCAAGACATTGGTCCGTATTTTCCGACTCGTTCAGAGTGATTTGAAGACCCTGAACATGAAGCCCTTGCTTTTTAAGTACAAAGGAAAAATTTAAAACTACCCTCGGTGGTAGTTTTACGGTGGAAAAATGCACGACACTCAATCATAATAAAACTGAGATATAAACTAAGATATATTGGACATGTAGGGCAGATTAGGCGTCCGGCAATCTGTGCAGAATTAAAAGTCTTTCCACTCCTACGAAGTGGTACTTAATGAAGTGGTTCCGGGTGGGAGTGTCTGGAGTTGGTTTGGTATTTACGTATTGAAGTTCTTCACGATGGCTTTTAATGCTTCCTACTATTTAAAAAAAACCAAAATAAAACAAAAATAAAACGAAAAATTAAAAACAAAAATAAAAAACCTTCTACACTTAGACCAAACTTTGAAAGCAAGTCCTTAAGGATAAGAAATTTTCAAATTTCGTTTAGCTTCCAACTAAAGAATAAGAAAGATCATTTCTATTCTCTATATATGTACATATACAGGGTTTGTCCGGAAAGTAATAGAACTGATTTTATTCTAACGCGACACCGCGATCAAAGTGTACGCGCACTGACTGGATTCGGTAGAGGGCGTTATTAGCTAACGAACAAGCGGCTGGTCAGTTTTTTCTGAGTACCTAGAGAGTCAGGACAAACATTTTTGCGCGACGTGTTTCTGTGACTGGTGCAAGCCAAAAATGCATAGTTAGAGCAGGTGTACGCTGTGAGAAACTCGGTAAATCTGCGACAGAGACATTTGATATGATCAAGCAGGTTTACCCAGATGTTGCTTTAGCAAGAAGTGGTGTTTTTTGTCTGGCAATCCTCCTCGCCAAAAAAAAAGAGCGAATCCAAAGTGAAAACGATGCTCATTGTCATTTTTGACATCAAAGGCATCGTCCAACATGAATTTGTTTCTCCTGGAAAAACCGTCAACTCCAAGTTTACATGGAAGTCTTCAAAACTCTAACGAAGGGTCAATCGAGTCCCACAAGACATCTCAGCGGATTGAAAGTTGCACCACGACAACGCCACTACTCACACCGCTTTTCTGTGAACAGCTGCCTAACCAAGGCCGGCATCCCAATGCTTCAACAGCCACTCTACAGCCCAGATGTGGCACCCCGTACTTTTTTTGTTTCCTTGCCTGAAAAGGCTGATGAAAGGCAAACATTTTGAGACGACGGAAGGGATCCAAGCAGCATGCGCTTTAGTTCTCAAGTCTATTCCGGATAATGCCTTCCGTGATGCCTGCAATGTTTGGAAATCGTGCTGGCGGCGCTGCATCAACTCAGAAGGAGCCTATTTTGAAAGTTATTAAAGAATTTTCATGATTGATTCAATGTTTTTTTTTTTAAATCAACTCAGTTATATTAATGTCCAGGCAATCCCTGTATATCATTTTCTTTCAAAATTCTTCAGGTCGTATGAATTATTACTGAAAATATAAATTCAAATTAAATTACTTATGGGAATAGTTTTATTCGAAAACATTTGGAGCTTAAGCACTCGAGTGGGGGTCTATTCTGTTGAAAATGTAATACGATCATATATGTATTTCGTTGGTTCAGCATTATATAAGACTATTGAATTCTCAGTCAGTTTATAATAAATCCTTTCATATAAAGGGCTCATAAAGTTCGTATTTTTTTAATGAAAATTTTCGTTTCTCGCGAAGTGGTAACGAAGTGTAAAATCATAAATATCAAAGAAATATATTCATTTTCAAACTCCTTTAATCTACGCATAAGCCAAAGAAAAGTGAGCAAATAATGTGTACATCCTAATCTTATTATTACAGAGTTTCCTTAAAAAAACATCTACCACAATTACCTACTCCTCCCAACTTTATCACCTTAGCGTCCTGTTCTTCCGCAGCACCACAGTATAATACCACGAAGAAAGAACATTATTATTTCTTTAACTATACTCTGCAGCCATTTTTGGCATATTACCAGCACCCTACGTCCTTTCTTGTGATTTTCTGCACATAAAAAGGGGTGAATTTTGTGTTGCCTACCTCTCGGCGTTGCGGCAGTGTGACATACGGTGTTATCTCGTGTTTATTCAGGCGTGTTTTTGTCGTAAATTAAAAATGGCTCAATATGTAAATCCTCAGACAATGCCAGGATAATATGGATACCTTACATGTCTAATACTTTAATGTATGCACGTCGGCGTGTGCCCGTTTGTGTGTGTGGGTGTGAGGCTGGAGTTTGTCTACACTCTACTTAGAACGTGATTAATACCATATAAAATGTATGTATGTATATTTATAAAATACAAAGGTGTGTGTGCGCTGTGTAGAAATCTCGTTGGCATATGCGGAAAGGTAATGCTGCAGAGACACATGTTGCAATGATAAATGGTGGCTGGCCTGTAGAAAGTCGAAATTTTATGGCGCTAAGCTTGTTGTGTATATACATATTTACATATCTGTACCGTTATAAAACATATTTTGTAGCAATAGTGTTTATTGTTGGCATGTGTGTGCGTAAGTTGAAGCAAATCGAGTGAAATGCTGGTGAAAATAGAAAATATTGCCGTTTAAGCGCAAAGACGAAAGTTATATGCAAATGAGAGAGAAATAAATGGTGCACAAAACGCAAAATCAAAACATTTTCTTGTAAATTTAATAAAAATAGGAGTATATGTGAGTATATCGTCATCTAAAATGCGAAATAACGTATCATCAAACAAATCGAAATTGAGTGTCTTATTGCTTACGATTCACTGTATCATATTACAAATATGTAGCATAAAATTTTTAGCTTCCGCTGTTACATATAACCAATATATAAGCAATATATAACCAATATCTAACCAATGCGTAACCAATATATAACCAACATGTAACCTATATATAACCATTTTATAACTAAAACTCAAATTTCATAAACATTAAACTTTCAGCTTCCGCTCTCATTCAAAACCACACCAAAATATAACCACTGTATAATTAATATATAACCTATATATAACCATTTAATAACCAAAATTCAAATTTCAAAAACATTAATCTTTCAGTTTCCACTCTCATTCAAAACCACACCAAAATATAACCACTGTATAACCAATATATAACCTATATATAACCATTTTTTTAACCGAAACTAAAATTTTTCCAAAATGAGAGTTTTTTCTTCGCCTGCAAACTTAGGAAATGTGATGTTGCGTTATTTTGCATTTTAAGTGACGATTTCTATATGGCTTACGCAGTTGACGAAATAATAAATTTAAGATTATTTTTCTATTGAAAATATGATTTATATTAAATATTTATTTTGGGAGATTTCTAAGGAATGATGTGTGAAAAGTGATACAAAACTTAATTGCTTTTCTGCTACAGAAAGATATTTCTTGATAAATAAATCAATCGCATATAAACATATATTTTTTTAAATCAATTTGTTTGCAATAAATATATATGTATTTCGTGAGATTTTCAAATAGTTTTTACTAATACATTTATAGTTTTTCAATCAAATCATTGGATTTATTTGAACAAACAAAATAAATTCCTTTGACCTCCGCCGGGATTTAAAAAAGGGCGAAATACCCCACTGCTAACACATTATTTTGGTATCCAATAAAAAGAAGAGGGGGAAGTTTTAAAGCAGGTATGAGCTGATGGCTAAGTGTTTCACTCGAAAATATATTATATTATATAAAAGGTGATACAATACGAGGTATTCCTATATTTTTTTTTTTAAGAAAAAGACACTCACATTTCTTTTAACTTTTAATAGATAATATTTACTATCATTCGGAGGAACATTCTTTGTCTACGTCTCAGAGAGTATATCCGTTTAGTCCATTTTTCGATGACTCGATCGAGAATTTCGCCTGGAAATTGGCGAATGACACACCTGATGTTTCGCTCCTAGACCTGAATCGGACCAGCCCAAAACGTGAAATTATCTGTTCACTGAAGTGTTCACTCAATAAAGCTATTGATTTATGCAATGTGTGGGAAATGCGGCCGTCTTGTTGAAGCCAATTGCCGCCGAGATCACAAACTTCAATTTCAGGCATCAAATAGTCGATTATCATGGCCATTGACGGTTACTACCTCACCGGGTACATTTTTGAAGATATATAGAACGATGATTCCACAAACCCACTCACTACCCCAACCGTTGCTTTTTTTAGATGAAATGGCAGCTCATGAATCGCTTCAGGTTGTCGGATCTTCTTGTAACTTTTCAAGAGCCCATAGAGCTAAGCGATGTCACTTGGGAAGGTCGAGCGGCTTCAGTTCTTGCACAAGCAAGTATTTGATACGCTTTCAATTTAAGATCTAGTCGGATCATAGCACTTGGAAAAATCCTCCGTCGTGATGGCTATTAGAGCCTTCTTCGACTTAGCTTTTATATCCTCAATTGAGTCAAAACGGGTGTTCTAGGAGAGGTCATGTGAATTTGCTGAATAGTCAGAAGTTACACGAAGGTATATTAGGCGTGAAATTTAGCATAGATGACACCAACAGTACTACCGACTTACAGAAAGCGGAAGAGGAACAATGATATTGTTTAAAAGAACGCAATTTACCGTAAATTCCTTTCCTAAAAAAAATTTATTTTAAAGAAGGAAGAAATTTTTCAGAGCACGATATTAAATAAGTCTGAGCCAAGTGAGTTTTTTGTTTTTTAATTTTATAGAAAGTTTTCCAATCAAATGAATAAGTGTAAAAAAGTTGTATGAAGGACATTAAGTTACCGTCTAAAACAGGTAGTAAAAGACATGTGGCGTAAGCATAGTTGTTGTTAGTATTAGTATGCCCTTAACAACGTAAGAGGAAGCGCAACCATTTACGAATTCAACCCAGTGACACTAATTTTCACATGAATTGAAGCACAGTTCGCTAAGTGTGCCATTATTTTACTTTGAAGGCCAACGGCATTTTCAAATTCCAACAATTTAACTGTTATTAGGATAAGTGCCACCAGTGAAACTGAAATTGCGCTCTATTAGACACGAATAAAAGTTTTGCTTTGTGTATATTTGTAAGTGGCGCGTATTTAGATATATCTACCTATGTATGTGTGTAAATTTTTCATAAATTTTTTACCAACCACCTGCCATTAGTGACCACTTAAATAAAGGAGAACTCCCAAGTGTTTTGATATGACAGCTGCGAAATGGGTTACCGTTATATTACTGTATAATATATCATACTATTGTTTTTGTAGTTTTTCAGGTTAATTGGCTTTGTCGTGATGAGAATGAAAAAGTGAAAATTTAAAAAATTACTAAAACCAAAGATCCCAGCTGAGTTTTGGAAGGCAAATGAAAGTGATTGCTTTAACTATGGAAAGGATGTAAGAGAAAAAGGTGACAGTGTGGATAATTCTACAGAGATGTCATAATTCTAGAGCTATGAAGTAGAGAAAATCATGTTTTGGACAAATAATGGATAATTTCGAATTGCCAATTGCTTAAAAGGGGTTTGAGAGACCAGCAATGTATTTGTTTCAAATATGTTGGAATAAAAGGTAATGACATAAAATTATGAGGACCACTCGCGGTTTAAATTTATTTTTGGATAGTAGAGACTTTCCGTAAAACTATAAATATGATAAGATGTCCAGAAGAGCAGTAAAAACACAAGTAAGGTTTTGAAATCGCGTTTTTCAAATCGAAAGACAACTTCTTCGGCGTGTTACCTTGATGAGGACATATCTTGCAGACCAAATATTTACATATATAGAACTTTTAAATGAAAGATCAATGCCATTACTTATTTTGATAAAAAATATTGTGTAATTTTATGGATATTTTTATTTTTATGGACATTGACGTCGTTAGAACTCTTAACTATAGATATTGGATAAGTAGTCACTAAGTCTTCATTCTTCGTTTTAATGTCCCAAAAAAGTTTTCAGTTTTAATGCGATTCAAGCACACATAATAGACTGCTGCTTACTTGAAACTGAAAACCGGAGTATCAACAGACGAGAGATTAATAGGATTGCATTTGATGTTACTTATTCTTGGAATCTCAAGGAGAATTACAGTTTCTTATTTAGATTTTTATTTTGTTAAAGATTTCGAAACGTACTTATATATAAAAGTTAGGTTATGTTAAACTGGTATGGCAATAAACCACGCATAGACCAGTTTGGTCCTTTGCGAAAACAGTTGGAGCTCAATTCGTAGTTCGAAGAGAAGTAGTTATATTTTAGAATAACGGATTTTGCTGCATAGTTTTCAGCGAAGAGGTCTACAGGTGGCAGGCTTTTCACACTCTTTTTTACACATTGTGCTTCCACAGCAGTTTGCTGACCAAGACTACCCTAAAGCATTTAGTGCGTTTCTTGAGAGAGAATTGTGTCCCATTTATCGAAGACAACCTATTTAGAGGATTTTTTTTTTTGTTTTCTTGTGAACACAAACAGATCTGTTTTCTATGAGTTCAACCCCAGATCTGCTTCCGATGCCCAGTTCTGCACTGATTGAGAGTGGTGGTTTTAATACTGCTAACGGTCTGCAGACACCTACCCATTTTTAAGATGGTAACGTCATCCGCATATGCCACCATATTAGGAGCTTTGCCTTCAAAGTGCCTTAGCAGCTTATTCATCACTAATGTTCTTATAAGCGGAGATAGCGCTCCACCTTGGGGAGTACCTCTACAGACTTCCTTGGTCATTTTAGCGTCGTTCCATTCTGCTCTTATCCGTCTAAGGTCAAAAGGTTTTCGTGTTCTGATCCAGCGTTGTATAGCGGGATCAACACCTATTGACTTGATACTATTCAGAATAGATTCAGTGGAAATGTTGTTGAACGCACCAGAAATGTTCAGGAATACTCTAAGAGCATATTCATTGTGTTCAAGAGCGCTATACTTTCTCTTTATTCAGCTTTGAAAATATTTCCAACAATTCTCATTATATATTGGCGTGTGGTCAAATGTTAAAGGATTTTACGAATTTTCCTACAACTTTAAAAAGCATTTACACCGATTTTTTGCGCCGTACTGATTCTACGAACAACAGCAACTGCTAATTGGGTGTCGAGCAAACCTAAGGCATAGCCATCAAAATAACAACCCAAAGCCTGCCCGATCACACGCTTGCACTCCGCTATTGACATTATTGGCGGATGTCAGTTGCCCCAGAACAGCTGTAACTGGTGTGTTATGCACGACTTTAATTTAAATTGAACACTCAACTTTTTTGAGTGATTTGTTTATATATTATACAGTACATGAAATGCAATAAATTATTTATTTAACATTCACAATAAATACACACTTGTACTGATTGTTCATATTTCTTTGACTTTATTTTCCATTTCGTGTCCTGTGCTTACTATTTTCACATTTTGTTTATTTATTACCAATTCGGAATTGATTGGTTGGCTTTTCGAGTGCACTCATTTTGCCAGCACTTGACTTCTGAACTGGATTAATTTCGTTCCGATTGCGCAAAAAAATTTAAATGAAAAATAAAAATATGACAAAAGTAATAAAAAAATATGCGAAAAATATTGCAAATATAGTGCAATGCGCAATAGTGGATATCAACAATTTTTATACAAACATACAAACTCAACTACTCGAGCGAGTAACGAGTACTGCGGCTTTGATTCGCTTGCGTTTTTGTTCGCCAGCAATTTAATCGGTTGAAGTGCGCTTGAGCGTTTTTACTAGCTCATTTTGGAATTTCGCATGGATTATAGTTTAATCAGATTTACTATAAAACAATGAAACACCGAAATATTGCATTAAAGTTAAGCTGATTGCCTTAGTTTAACGCCAATTTATTCAGAACATAATAAAATTAATGGAGTCTACGAACACCAGCAACAAAAGACTACTGTAGTATAATAGATTGAGCTGTATTTTATCAGCTGACCATGTGGACCAAACCCAAAAGCTCCTATCAAATGATTTCAGCATTACAAATTAAGATTCAGTTAAACATAATTGGATTCTGATCGAAAACCGGAGTGCGGAACTTTAATTCGCTAAACCTAACCTACTCCCAACTCATATCTCTCTCAAGGTGCCACCGGATTAAGTATTACTTCATGTATTACCAGCAATGCATTTGTTTCAAACATTGTGGAATATTTTTTACTTTATTTTATTTACAAATTAAAACCTTAGACAAACCATACAGCTCAGACCATATCATAAATAGTCTATATAAAAAGTTGACAAAAGAAAATGACGTTAATAGCTTTATCTTTTCCCTCTCTTTCCCTCTTTTTCTCTCTTTCTTTCTCTTTCTTTCTCTTGCTCTTTCTTTACAGCCCGTTGTTTTCGTCTGCTAATTTTTTGGGTTTCTTTATTTTTCGTATACAACTTTTAACCAACGACTTCCTAGTTCGGTACTACAAGAGGCTCTATGAAACCATTTTGCGTACTTTCAAAAACTTCTATTTCGCAATATTTCGGTAAAAAATCAGTGGAAAAATTACGACATTGACAATGTCGAGAGCAATGTTATAATGGGTGATCCAAGTGGAGATACTTTTTTTTGGCAGATCACGCGTGAGTCGTGTGAAGCTGTCATGATATTTTTTTCAGTATTTGGGTTGGCATTTCACCATGGAAAGACTTAGGTTTACAAATCCTTCAACATCATTACGAAGATTCACGTTCTGTAAAGAATGTCTTTCGCGCACTTTGTTCAAAATATGATCAACATAATTCGCAACACCTTCACCCCTCTTGAGAGCCAGAACCTCATTACTAGACCGAAGCTTTTGAATGTAAACCGAAAAGTATATACCTGAAATACTACTTATAACGGGTAATCGAAGTAGAGTTACTTTTTAAGTAGCCTCTTTTTTTTTACAGCTTACGCGTGAGTTGTGTCAAGCCGTCATCAAGCACATAGTGAAAAAAAATATAGTAGCCGTAGCTGAAAGTGTAGACCAAAGAGATTCAATTTGGCGCCGTTTGCAGCAACTCGGACTGACCTATGAAATGGCTTGGCGCATTTTACGTCGAGATCTTCAATTGAAAGCGTAAAAAATGCAGTTTGTGCAAAAACTAAAGCGGTTCGACCTTCCCAAGCGACGTCGTTTCGCTAACCGACATATTCAAGCAAAATTTTGTTCAACGATCAGGCCCATTTCGGGCTCCATGGGTAAGTAAACAAGCAATATTTCCGCATTTGGGACGAAGACCAACCTGAAGAGATTCAATGGCCGCCATTTCATCTAGAAAGCCCCGCTTTGGTGTGTTTTATGTGAGGGTGGAATTATCGATTCATATTTCTTCAAAAAACGGATGGAACATCTGAAAAGAAGCCACGGCTAACATTTGAAATAACTAATCTTCATAAAATAAATACCAAAAGATTGTTGTTTCGAATGATAATAAATATCAATCATTCATTTCGAAGCGCTTTAGTGTTTTTTTTTTTAAGTAAGGGACCTCGAAATGGATCACCCTTTATAAATAAATGTTGCGTCAACAAGTGTTCGAAGTGACAGCTGTTGAATAGTCATTGCATCGGAACATTTACGCCCAACAAATTTCAATGAGCCCCCTAACTAAAATTGCGAATAAAATTATATTTTATTATACTCTTTTTTTTAAATCATATAATACATATTGCACTGAACCCAGCAAGTCTAAAATCAATTTAAATGCAATTCATTGACAATATTGCATGAGCGGCTAAGTGGCACGAGAATATTGGGTACGGAGAAGGTCATTTAATTAAATAGCAGTGAAGGACTGTATTGGTGATGTAATTATATGGATTTTAATGAATACATATGTACATATGTGTGTATGTATGTAATTTTATATTTATATTATATTTTATATATATATATATATATATATATATATGTATGGTAATGGTTAAATGTTGGTCGTTTAAGTACCACAAGGGCGTGTGGGGCGTATGAAGTGTAATGGGCGGTTATATAAATGCAGATATACAGACAGATAGACATAAGTTAGTATGCCAGTAAGTGTTGGTGTGGGTGAATGACAAGGTTGCGGCAATAGCGGTTACTGCACATAGCATTTGTGGCAATGGTGTGTGTTCTAATGGCAAGCAAGAAGTGGAAAAAGGAGGGAGAGGTGGCACAGAAGAACGGCGCCAGGCTAAGAGGAACTTTGTTTTTCCAAAAAATCATATTTTTTTATTTATTTTTATTAATAAATATGTATGTATGTGTATTGCTTATAAGCACTGTCCCGAAACACCGTCCACACACTTGCCTGCCAATCAAGCAGTTGTTGACGCTCCCACATGGGTAGTCATCAAACAGGCAACAACAATAAAAATAAACACATTTATTAATGTTTTGATGAGAATTTCAACAACTTATGCCACATGCTGCTAACAATTTGTGCAACCTTTAAAACTTAACGTCATTCAATGGCACTTAAATACAAAAGGCGAAACCAAAACCAACAACAAACACAATAAAACAATCTCAGTAGGGTGAATGAGTTGAGTTGATTTGAGTTTAGTTGAGATAATTAACTCAAAATGGCAAAGTGGTATCGCTGCTCGCCACTTTGGCTGCCAAACTCACATATTTGCTTTGTTGCTGTTGTTGTAGATGCTGCATTTTGTTTGTTTAGCAAACATTTTAATGCAATTTAAACAAAGTGCATGGACAAAGTAACAAAAATGCAGTGGCAGTCACACAGACCAACCTCCTTCAGCACACACTTACACAAACACATACTCAGGCAATGTGTGTGTCCTACACAATCTAGAAATCACAGTTGGTGATGAGGAGGGTGTAAATTTACCGAAATTGCATTTAGATGAGGGTACTCAGCAAACATCAATAAGTGATTGGGAGGTCGTGTGTGTGTATATGTGTGTGTGGCTGTGTGTAGAGCAGTCAGTCAATCAATGCGTAATTAAATGTGCGTATGTGTGCGTTAGCTCCTAACTGCAGCGTACACTTTAATAGTAAGTGACAAGCGCAAAGGCAATAACAACAACAACAATTGTCAAAGTGACTGACATTTCCAAAGCAAATAGAAAGTGCTGCAAAAGCAAATGAAAAGGGAAGTTGACAACAACAAATGCAATAGCACATTTAATAGCATGGAAACAAATCTGCAGAGAATGCATATATGAGCATGCTGAGCTCAGCATGCATTTTCGCAGCTTACGAGGGCTGCTGGATGGGTTTTAGACTAATCATTTTTTCGTTGAAAAAAGTCATTGTTTTTAAAAAAATAAACTAAAGGCTTAAAACTAAAATTTTTATTTAAAACAAATTTTATTAATATTATTTTTGACCTCCACGTTATTTTCAGTACAAAAAAAAAAAAAATTAAAAGAAAAATTAAAAAAAAAAATTTAAATTAAAAGAATGTTTTTTCAAAAACAAATTAAAAAATATTTGTTATTTCAAATACGTGATTTTCGATAAAAACAAAGTAATATAAAAAATATTTTGTTAAAAGAATAAAAGAAAGTAAACAAATTTATTTCGATAGTAAAAAAAAAGTAAAAATAAATAAATTAAAAAACAAAATCCATATATTTTTTTTTTTAATTTTTGTTAAAAGAATAAAAAAATAAAAAAAATTATTTCGAAATTAAAAAAAAGTAAAAATTAAAAAAAAAAATACATATGTATATTTTTGTTTTTTTTTTTCTTATTTTTTTTAATATACGCATATATATTTTTTAAAACTAATAATTTTATTTTCTTTTATAAAAAATCGAAAAAGTATTTTTTCAGAAAAATTTTTTTTTAAATATTTGCTCTTTCAAATACGTACTATAAAAACAAAGTAATATAAAAAATATTTTGTTAAAAGAATTAAAAAAATAAATATATTTATTTCGATAATAAAAAAATATTAAAAAATATTATTATATTTAAAAAATATTTTTTTATTTCAAATATATGTATTTATATTTTTTAAAACTAATAAATTTCTATTTTTTTTTTTTTGACATAAAATCAAAAGAATTTTGCAAAGTAATTCGTATTAGATTAACAATAATGTGGCAAGGCCAATTTGATGAATACTTTTAAAATATATAACTTTATAGAATATAAGTTCTATATGGTTTTCCCTTTATTTTATTATCTAGCTCCTTAGTAAGCAGGTCGCCCCAAATACTTTAACATTAAAAGTCTTAAATTTTAATTGACAGCTGTCAGACAGCATGACAAGTGGAGCTCTGTGAGATTTCCAAACAAAAATAGCAACCCTCTTATATGGCATTTAAATAAGTATGAGAAACTGCGGTAGGTTACAGAGTTATCATGCGTGTGGGGTAAGGCACTTATCTTCTTCTTCTTTACTGGCGTAGACACCGCTTACGCGATTATAGCCGAGTCAACAACAGCGCGCCAGTCGTTTCTTCTCTTCGCTACGTGGCGCCAATTGGATATTCCAAGCGAGGCCAGGTCCTTCTCTACTTGGTCCTTCCAACGGAGTGGAGGTCTTCCTCTTCCTCTGCTTCCCGCGGCGGGTACTGCGTCGAATACTTTCAGAGCTGGAGTGTTTTCATCCATCCGGACAACATGACCTAGCCAGCGTAGCCGCTGTCTTTTAATTCGCTGAACTATGTCAATGTCGTCGTATATCTCGTACAGCTCATCGTTCCATCGAATGCGATATTCGCCGTGGCCAACGCGCAAAGGACCATAAATCTTTCGCAGAACCTTTCTCTCGAAAACTCGCAACGTCAACTCATCGGTTGTTGTCATCGTCCAAGCCTCTGCACCATATAGGAGGACGGGAATTATGAGAGACTTATAGAGTTTGGTTTTTGTTTGTCGAGAGAGGACTTTGCTTCTCAATTGCCTCCTTAGTCCGAAGTAGCACCTGTTGGCAAGAGTTATCCTGCGTTGGATTTCTAGGCTGACATTGTTGGTGGTGTTTACGCTGGTTCCAAGATAGACGAAATTATCTACAACTTCAAAGTTATGACTGTCAACAGTGACGTGAGTGCCACGTCGCGCGTGCGACGACTGTTTGTTTGATGACAGGAGATATTTCGTCTTGCCCTCGTTCACTGCCAGACCCATTTCTTTTGCTTCCTTGTCCAGTCTGGAGAAAGCAGAACTAACGGCGCGGGTGTTGAGGCCGATGATATCAATATCATCGGCATACGCCAGCAGTTGTACACTCTTATAAAAGATGGTACCTTCTCTGTTAAGTTCTGCAGCTCGAACTATTTTCTCCAGAAGCAGGTTGAAAAAGTCGCACGATAGGGAATCGCCTTGTCTGAAACCTCGTTTGGTATCGAACGGCTCGGAGAGGTCCTTCCCGATTCTGACGGAGCTTTTTGTGTTGCTCAACGTCAGTTTACACAGCCGTATTAGTTTTGCGGGGATACCAAATTCAGACATCGCGGCATAAAGGCAGCTCCTTTTCGTGCTGTCGAAAGCAGCTTTGAAATCGACGAAGAGGTGGTGTGTGTCGATTCTCCTTTCACGGGTCTTTTCCAAGATTTGGCGCATCGTGAATATCTGGTCGGTTGTTGATTTACCAGGTCTAAAGCCACACTGATAAGGTCCAATCAGTTTGTTGACGGTGGGCTTTAATCTTTCACACAATACGCTCGACAGAACCTTATATGCGATATTGAGGAGGCTAATCCCACGGTAGTTGGCGCAGATTGTGGGGTCTCCTTTTTTGTGGATTGGGCATAGCACACTTAAATTCCAATCGTTGGGCATACTTTCGTCCGACCATATTTTGCAAAGAAGCTGATGCATGCACCTTATCAGCTCTTCGCCGCCGTGTTTGAATAGCTCGGCCGGCAATCCATCGGCCCCTGCCGCTTTGTTGTTTTTCAGGCGGGCAATTGCTATTCGAACTTCTTCATGGTCGGGCAATGGAACGTCTGCTCCATCGTCATCGATTGGGGTATCGGGTTCGCTTTCTCCTGGTGTTGTGCGTTCACTGCCATTCAGCAGGCTGGAGAAGTGTTCCCTCCATAATTTAAGTATGCTCTGGGCATCGGTAACTAGATCACCTTTGGGGGTTCTACAAGAGTATGCTCCGGTCTTGAAACCTTCTGTAAGCCGCCGCATCTTTTCGTAGAATTTTCGAGCATTACCCCTGTCGGCCAGCTTATCAAGCTCTTCGTACTCACGCATTTCGGCCTCTTTCTTTTTCTGTCTACAAATGCGTCTCGCTTCCCTCTTCAACTCTCGGTATCTATCCCATCCCGCACGTGTTGTGGTCGATCGTAACGTTGCGAGGTAGGCAGCCTGTTTTCTCTCCGCTGCGACACGGCACTCCTCGTCGTACCAGCTGTTCTTTTGCACTTTCCGAAAACCAATAGTTTCGGTTGCAGCTGTACGTAAGGAGTTTGAAATGCCGTCCCACAGTTCCCTTATACCGAGTTGTTGACGAGTGCTCTCAGAGAGCAGGAGTGCAAGCCGAGTAGAAAAACGTTCGGCTGTCTGTTGTGATTGCAGCTTCTCGACGTCGAACCATCCTTGTGTTTGTTGGCGTGTGTTTTTTGCTGCACAGAGGCGGGTGCGTATTTTGGCTGCAACAATATAGTGGTCCGAGTCGATGTTAGGACCTCGGAGCGCACGCACATCTAAAACACTGGAGACGTGTCTTCCGTCTATCACAACATGATCGATCTGGTTGGTGGTTTTTCGATCCGGAGACTGCCAGGTAGCTTGATGAATCTTCTTATGCTGGAATCTAGTACTACAGATAACCATATTTCGGGCCCCGGCGAAGTCGATCAGCCTCAGCCCATTTGGGGATGTTTCCGCGTGGAGGCTGAATTTACCGACCGTAGTGCCAAAGATACCTTCTTTGCCCACCCTGGCATTGAAGTCGCCAAGCACGATTTTGACATCGTGGCGGGGGCATCTCTCATAAGTGCGCTCCAAGCACTCATAAAAGGCATCTTTGGTCACATCGTCCTTCTCTTCCGTCGGGGCGTGGGCGCAAATCAGCGATATGTTGAAGAACCTCGCTTTGATGCGGATTGTGGCTAGACGTTCATTCTCCGGAGTGAATGATAGTACTCGGCGACGGAGTCTCTCTCCCACCACGAATCCAACACCAAACGTGCGCTCCTTTATATGGCCACTGTAGTAAATGTCACAAGGACCTACTCGTCTCTGTCCTTGTCCCGTCCATCGCATTTCTTGGACGGCGGTGATGTCAGCCTTTATCTTTACGAGGACATCTACCAGCTGGGCAGCGGCACCTTCCCAATTAAGGGACCGGACATTCCAGGTGCATGCCCTCAAATCATAGTCCTTATTTCGTTTGCCATGGTCGTCATCAAAAGGGGGGGCTCTCATCCGAGGCTGTTTATTCTTTTTCATTGGGGGTGTTTTTTTACGTGGCGGGTCCCAAACCCAGCGCACAACCCTATGCAGGGGTGTTTCGCCTTCTCACTTTAGCTCGCCTTCAAACGGATGTTCTTAGGCTACCCAGAGGATACTTGGTCAAAGACCGGAAGTCGTGAGCTGCTTGAGTCATATGTAATGGAATCGTTTCTGGCCACTCCCAAGTGAATGGCGATCAGAGAACTTTCCTCACTTGCGTGAACTTCTACACATGACCCCATCCTAAGGCACTTATGTATGTACATATTTGACTTGTCGAACGCGTAGTAGAAGTATGTGGTGCGTAGCCAAAGGGCAAATTGTCCATTACGTTGATTTGTTTTTGCAAACAATAAATGCATTAAGTGTGAGAGAATACCAACTGTGTGGAAAGATGCGAGTGAGTGTGTGTGCACTTTTGACTAGTGACAAGTGACTAGAATGTCTTTGGCAGCTAAACACATATTTACACTCGATGAGTGTAGGGCATGGGTGAGGAAAACGTTAAAGTGGCGGTTGTATAGTTTTATAAATAAATTAAAAAAATTATAGAAATATTTGAAATTTTTTAATTTCATAATTTTTCCTCATATGTATACATTTCGTTACCTAAAATGAAAAATAACGTAACATCACTTTTCATAAGGTTACAGACGGAAGAAAAACGATATAATAGGAACCATTCATATTGCAAAAAAAATTAGTTTTGGTTATAAAATGGTTATATAAAGGTTATATATCGGTTATGTATCATACCCTCATATTGAAACAAAATTTGAGTTTTGGTTATAAAATGGTTACATATTGGTTATTATATACTCATATTGAAAAAAACTTACATTGGTTATAAAATGGTTATGTATTGGTTATATGTTGGTTTTATATTGGTTATATATGGGTTACATATTGGTTATATTTGAGAGCGGAAGCTGAAAACTTTATGCTACGTATATGTAATATGATGTAGTGAATCATAAGTTTTGATAATTTTTTGGAAATTGTTTTAATAAATTTTTTAATTTTCTCCAGAAATTGTTTTGGAAACATTTGAGAAAAATGTTAAATAAGGTTACTTAACAACAATATTTTCTAAAAATTTTGGAAAATTTGTAGAAATTGTTTCAATTTATTTTCAATTTTTCTACGCCCAGAAATTATGTTGGAAACATTTGGGAAAAATGCTAAATTTAAATTTTTTAGATTTAGAAATTATTTCATTTTTTTTTTAATTTTTCAACGTCCAGAAATCATTTTGGAGATATTTGATAAAATGTTAAACAGAATTTTATAATAAGTTCTAGTTTTTTATAAATTTGTAGAAATTATTTCAATATTTTTTTTTTTTTTTGATTTATAGAAATTATTTAATTTTTTTTTAATTTTTCAACGTCCAGAAATCATTTTGGAGAGATTTGATAAAATGTTTAACAGAATTTTATAATAAATTCTAATTTTTTTTATAAATTTGTAGAAATTATTTCAATATTTTTTTTTTAATTTTTCTACGCTCATAAAATATTTGGCAAATTTTTGAAAAATATTTTTTAAAATTTTCTTATTAAACTACATATGTACTGTTCTTTTAGAAATGCAGTTCTCAAAAAAATGTTCCACAACTTTTATTTTTCCTAACTTAAAAAAATAACTATAAACATTTTTAGCATCAACTTCACTAATCTACACCACAGTGCCTCACTATGACTCACGTCACTATTATTTTTCAAGTAGCTGTAAGTGGTTTTCAAAATAATTGAAAATGTGTGCTTTGCAAACAGTGCAAAAGCGAAAGCACACACACATAAACATACATACATATGTAAGGGTTTGCACTTAAAGACAAGCATGCTTCAACCACCCACCACTGTCTAGGCGCACTTATTTTGTGGCATCAAAGCCACAAGAAAAAGCTTCCTTTCCCACAGTGATTGAAGGCATTTAAATAGCAGCTGTGCGTTAACATACACCTCGACAACTACAAGTAAAATTAAAGCGTACACTCATACCTCAAGGCGCCTTTAGTGAGTATCGGAAGCTGGACCAAATACCATTTTAAACTTGTTCTAATGTGTGCGTGAAGGCATTTACTAAATACTGTCATGACTTTAGAACAGCACGGCTGCTTCTGTGAAGAAGTTGCGAAATTTCGTTTTACTCTCTCTCGCCATCAAAGTCTTAAAAAGGTGTTCACTGTCTAGCTATGCCACCCATACTTGAGTGAATGTCTACTTTTTCAACCTTCCAATATATTTATAGCTCTGCTCAATCATCTTCTTTCACTCTTCCATGCAGTTCGCAGGGTATACACATTCATACATAGATACATATATTCCTATGTACGCATGTTACTTGTCGCGCTGTTGTCCTTAGCACTTTGCATTAATGAGCAACTGTCAATTTCTGAGTAGCTGTCAAAGCTGACAGTTTCAACACAAACGCACACATACATAAGTTTCTCCATTTACTAAATGTACGCAGTGTGATAGTCTTCTTCAGCGGCAACAAGAAGTCAAATGCTGAAGTGTTTGCTTGACTTTTGGACGCTGCAGTTGCCCTGCTTACAAACAACTAATATATATTTGTAGAGGTCTGTGTATATGTACTGCTTTTGCCTTGACTGATTTTGGTCGGAATTCTTTTATTACTTGTCTTCTTGCTTCTTTTCCGCTTTTTATAGCTTCTAATAGAACGGCGAGGTATTCGGTTCGTTAGAATGGCATTTGATGGATTCTTAAGTTGATAAGGTCAACCACAACAACAAAACATCTATTGAACGCGAGCTAAAGTGAGAAGACGAATCCTTCTTCCCCAAGTTAGTGCACTGAGATTGGGAGTCACCAGATATAAAACAGCTACAATAAAAGGATTAAAACATCCTCGGAAGAGACGTACTCTTTTTGATGACCTCCAAATGTTTTAAGGATTAGGTCGATGTATGGGACAAGGACTAATACGCGTAGGTTCTTGTGGCATTTACTTCAGTAGCCATATGAAGGAGCGCAAATTCGGTGTGGTATTCATGGTGAGAAAGGGACTCTGTGGCGGAGTACTGGCATTCACCACGACGGATGAACGTATAGCCACAATGCGCATCAAATCGAATTTTTTCAACATATTGCTAGATGAGCAAGAAAGGTACCTTTGGCGCAACAGTCGGTAAATTCAGCCGCCACGAGGAAACATCCTCAGAAGGATTGAGGCTGATCGATTTCGCCGGGACTCTAAATATGGTTATCTGTAGTATGAGATTCAAGCATAGGAAAATTCTTCAAGCTGTCTACGTATCGAAAAGCCACCAACCATATCGTACATGTTGTGATAGAACGAAGACGCGTCTCCAGAGTTTTAGAGTGTGTACGCACCGAATTCCTAACAATGACTCGAACCATTATCTTGTTGCAGCCAAGATACACACCCGCCTCTGTGCAGTAAAACGGGCACACCAAAAAACACATGAAAGGTTCAACGTCGAGAAGCTGCAATCACATGAGACATCCGAATGATTTTCTACGCGACTTGCATTTCTTTTTTGGGAGCACTCTGTATGAGGGAACTGTGAGACGGCATTTCAAGCTCCTTACCAACTGATTTTCGGAAAATGCAAAAGAACAGCTATTATATTGAGGAATGCCGTGTCACAGCGGAGTGAAAATAAACCGTCTATCTCATAACGTTACAATCGATCACAACACGGGATGAGTTACCGAGAGTTGAAGAGGAAAGCGAGACGTATTTGCAGACAGAAAAAAAGAGATGAGCTTGACAAGCTGGCTGGGGGGGGTTATGCTCGAAAATTCTACGAAAAGAAGGTTTCAAAACCGGATAACACTCTTGTAGAACCCCCAGAGATTATATAGTGACGGATGTACAGAGCATGTTAAAATTATGCAGGGAACACTTCTCCAACTTGCTGAATGGCAGTGAAAGCTTAACCTCAAGAGATGGTGAACCCGATTCTCGAAACGCTGACAATGGAGCAGACGATCCATTGTCCGACTAAGAAGAAGTTCGAGTAGTATTTGCCACAGTACCCGCCGGGGAAAGTAAAGGAAGAGAAAGACGTCCACTCCGTTGGATAGACCAAGGGCAGCAGGACATGGCTACACTTCAAATCTTTAATTGTCACCAAACAGCGAAAAGAAAGAACGACTGGGCGGTGTTGTAAACTCGGCTACAATCGCATAAGCGGTGTCTAGGCCAATAAAGAAGAAGGTGCAGACCACATTTACAGGCGGACTTTTACATCAGAAGTACTCGCAATTTATGAATTGTTGCAGAAAGGCGAACGATTTCCACATTTTGGTCTTCTACTATCAAAAAAACTCCTTCAATCCTGTATCTACTTAATCGCCTTACCAAAAGAAGTGGATCTCTGATTTTTTATCGATTTTTCTGAAACAGCACATAGTTTCCACATACTTGTATTATCCAATTTTATAGTTGTAAATACGTATAAGCACTCTTTCACGCCACTTCCTCTAAGATTGTTAACCAAAAAATTAAAAAAATTTATCGCAATCAATCTTTCGGTGATTATTGTCACTATTCTATTGATATTAAAATCTATTGTCAAGCGAAATGTGATACGGCTTGGTCATGCATAACAACGAAGTGGTATTTTTCCCAAAGAAAGACACCAAAGTGTGAAACATAAAAGCATTTGGTAACTACTGCAAATAGATACGAATAGACAATCAGTCATTTGCCGCGACAACACAATGCAAACACTGTGCCATGCCACGCTACGCCAACAAGCAACAATTAAGGGCTGTCAAATGCATGATTGTTATGCTAATATTGTCGTGATTTATCGTGTGATTGACTTTTTTAATAATTTTTAGGAAAATATATACATATATGTGCATGGTGAGGAAGTATTTCTATGCTTTGTTAGCAGCTTGTTTGAAGTGTTGGGATGATATTATTGCTATGAAGACACAGTGAGTTATGCGGTCCTTTTTTTGAACGATTTTTTTTTATTTTATTTATATATATTTATTTTCTTTTTATAAATTTTTTGTAACTCTCTGCTGGTCTGCCAAATGCATGCGTACCCAATGATTAGCAGATATTAATCGGCAGCTATTGTGCGATCATCGACTTAAGCAGTTATAACCACGAAACAAAAGGTAGCAGATTGATGCGTGTGCTTCTCAAACACAGAAAGAAGTGAGACATTCAAGCCACTAATCAAGGCAACGGTTGGCGCTGCTGATGCTTTGCTCATGCCAACCGCAAGCAGGCAGTCCACTTCGTCAGCACACAAACAGTTAGCTCGCTGTACGCTTCAACGGCGATGAATTAGCATTTTCTCAAATTTCATTAGCAGTGCGGTTTCACGGCGTTGCACAGAGGGCGGGCGTTTATTTGGGCAACATAAAAGCAACTAAAAAGGGAAAAAATTCAATGACAGTACAAAGCCAGCAAAATTGGGCGCTATTTATCTTGTATTGTTAGACAACATCTTGTTTGGACGGCAAACATTTTTTGGACGCGTTAAATAAGCTGAGCAAACGCAAGGCTATTGTGCGGCTTGTTGCAGGTAAGTAAGTATGCAGCAGAAGTTTTTATTTATTTACCTTCTTCTTATGGCTTTTGTTTGTTCAATATTTTTTTTCGGTTTTGCTTGCTGCTTTTATGTAACGCCCCTTTAACCCGTCCATGGCTTTTGACAATTAACAAGCATCGAGACGTGTTTGATTAAGCGTTTGTAGTGTTGCACGCGTACGGCGTTGCACGCTGACATTTACATGTGTTCTACTGGGCATGAACAAACAGCTAAGCAAGACAAACACAAAAAACACACACAAAAAAAAAAAAACAAAAACAAAAAAAATAATAATAATAATAAAAAAAAAAAACAAATGAAAAATCAACAACAATGTGTGCGTTTTGTGGCGGACAGCACCGAGACGTGCGGCAAATCAACATGACAAGCATGTAGCACTAATAATTGTGCGACTGTATGTGTGTTTGTTAATAAAAATATAGCCATACATACGCGACAGCTCAATAGGCATGAAGTGCGTGCATTTTTCCGGCTGTCGATTGTGTAATAGTGCAATGGTCGTAAGTGTTTTATTTCCGCCTGGTCATTGCGGCAGGCGGCAAACGCCGTCACACAAGCGCAGACGCGTCGTCAATTGCTGGCGGATATTAATTTTCAATTAAATGTCATGTTTTCATTATTTTCCAATATCATTCTCTTTATGTTATTTTTTTTTTTTTGACGATTATGCGTGTACAAAATTGCTGACGCGGCGGCTCACTTTTATGCAACGTGCAACGTGCAACGTGCAACATGATTTGACCTTTACAAGCTGTTATTTCTTCTATGAAATTTTAAGTGCATTTATTGCTTTAATGGGTGAGCGTGCGCAGCAGGGTCAATGTCATTGAGTGCTGAGCGAATAATTAGAGGAAAGAGAAGGAAGAGATTTTGTACTCGCACCACAGTCGTATCTGGGTGATACTTGTTTCAGAAGTATTTTTGCGTTTCATAATGTTTGCATGGTTTTCTAAACAACTTTATAAGTCCAGCAGTCTCTCAGAGTACAGACAGTTGAGATTTACTATCTCAAGCTACACTAATCAAGGCTTGAAGCTCGGACTTCCTCAGTAGAAAATTTTTCAAATATTATCTAATCTCTTCCATTGAAACAAATTTTTTTAGAACAAAGGACCCCTTCAATTTTCTTAAATAACTAAGTGATTAATGTTTTTAAAGTTAAAAGAAGACCATTTTTATTTTAGTTTTGATCTTAAGTTCTAAAACTCGAATCTAAAGGGTGGGCCATATAACGTTTTAAATTTGAATTATCTATTTTTCGACATTGGAAACGTCAAATACCATTCGTAAAGTGCCAGATATTCAATAAAAAGTCTAAAATTTACGAAACGGGTCCCTATTCACCAAAAGAAAACTGGAAAATATTGAAAAAAAAGCCGAGGATGGTCAATTTGACCGAAAAATCATCTTCTCGGACGAGGCTCATTTCCACCTCGATGGTTACGTTAACAAGCAGAATTGTCGCATTTGGGGCACAGGACGGCGATACGTGCCATACAGCAAACGCTACACTCAATCTTTTACGCCCTATCTTCGAGAATCGCATAATCAGCAAAAGAGGTGATGTGAATTGGCCTCTCAGAAGGTGCGAATTAACTCCGTTGGACTAATTTCTGTGGGGAGCTTTTAAAGATAAATGTTACGCCAATCATCCAGAAACAATTCAAGATCTAAAGTACGAGATTCAAGCTGCTGTAGCTGCTATAAGGCCTGAAACCATCGAGAAAGTACTCCAAAATTGGATGGATCGGATAAGCTAATGTAAACTCAGCCGTGGTGGTCGTTTGTCCGAAATTGCTTTCCACAAATAATTTTCATAGAACAAAGTAGAAAAATTTTGACTCAGTGAAGAAAATTTTAATGAATGGGTTACATTGGTTTTCGGGTTTCAAAAATTCGTATTTTTTTATTGCCATATTAAACTCTACAACACTTCTAGTATATTGTCCTCTCAATTCTCAAGTTGATCCGTGTAATAGTTCGGAGATACAGCTTGAGTTGGGAACTTGTGCGCTCGAGGCTAGCCAGGCTAAGTGAGCCGCCTTCACACGCGTTTTTCTCGAAACCGTGTTTTTGTGGTCGGTTATTAAGATGTCTCGAGGACTACTCAACTGATCTTCATGAATTTTGACACAAGTCCTTGGGACACAATTCTCAATGACTTGGAGGAAGGATTTTTTCGATCACAACTATTTGAAAAAAAAAAAATTGTTTTTACAGAAAAAAAAAAAATTTTTTTTTTTACTGAAAACAACTTTTTTATTTTTTTTTTTTACTGAAAAAACTTTTTTTTTACCGTGTTTTTTTTTAACTGAATTTTTTTTTTTCAATAAATATATAGCCTGAAAAAAAATTGTTTTTTACTGAAATTTTACTTTTTTATAAAAATTTTTGCCAAATAACCATCTTTTAGTTTTATTTTTAGTTTAGTTTTTCTTCTTTCATCCAAATTCAATTTTTTTTTTTAACTAAAACACGCATTTTTTCATTTTATATGATTCTGTAAGGAGTTATCCTGCCAACATGGGGTTACCAGAAATGGCATCGTAATGACCGAGCTTAAAATCTCCTTTTCCAAAAATTTCAGAATTTCTTCGATAACAGCGTATGTCTTCAACAATAAAAAAAATCTTGTTAAATATATATTTTTTTATGTGAGGAAAAAAAGTTAAAAAAGTTAAAAAAGTCTGCCTTTACCTGAGGAAGCCCATGTAACCCCATTAAAGTAACGAAAATAAAGTCGAAAAGAGTATTTTTGCCTCATAAAAGAAAAAGAAAGTCTCTTTTAGAAAGTTAGAAGGAACAAATTCAATTCCAATCAACCTGAAAACCGTTGACTTGTATACATGACTTTACAACGAACAAAAAAATCTAATAAAAAAGCAGACTAAAAAAGCAAATCGACTAATGAAGCAAATATTGCCTACTTTTTGGCGCATAGAAAAATTTCAGTTGACTATCCTTTTCCTTGTTGGGACACAATAGGCCTAAAATCGCCTTGCAATTCTCGTCTATCTATCTATCCTTATCCATTTCTAGTATGGTGTTAAAACCATTACTAAACTGTCCGCCTTGATGACTGATGACCAAACATGTACTCTTTAAAAAAAATCGTTTTTTTGCTTGGTTTTGTATATTTAACAAGCATTATACATATTTACACCATTCTTAATGATTATTGTTTTTGTAAACACATGTGAAACCGCTGCAAATTAGCAAAAACTTGTATATATCTGAGTACGCGATCCCTAATGACAATCACTAATAAACAATTGTCATTTAATGTTTGATTCGATTTGGATTGATGAGATTTTCCAAACATCTATATTAGGCTATATTCAATTACATATGTAAGTACATTTTTGTGTCAGTGTTTTCGATAATCGTCGTTTTTTCGCCCGCCATACACACACATATGCACCATTAGTATTTTTGTTTGTTATTGATGACATTATGGCATTCCCGTTAATTAACAGTTTCACCGCCCTTGGCGTCACAAAACAATAATCAACAAATGAGTGCTCTGATGACCGGCCGGCGACTATTGACGACATGCGTGATTGCGGCTAAAGTTGTAACATTTCGCTGTAATTAATTTAAGCTATGTGTTGTTGTTGCTGTTGCTCGTCCTGTAACGGTTGTCGCATATGTAATGATCATTGCAGGGACAATTCAATTATAGCTTTGACATTCGTCGAATTAGGTAAACATACACATACATACATACGAATACTCAAAGGTTTAACTACCGTTAGACCGTTAATTTGTGAGAATTAATGAAATTTTACGAATTTTTTGGGCGTTACACGAAAATTTCGTTATAAATAGATGCAAATTATGCGGTGATTAAGAGGGGAAGGATTAATGGCATAATTAAATCTAAATATCACCGTTTAAGTCGTTATGCCGTTAGAATATTAGATGAATTTGAACTGACCGCTAGCGGAGAGATTAAATCGTGAGGTCGAATTTCAGAGTATTTAAATTAATTTAAAATAAAAATGGAGGAAATTATTTACAATTGGTTCAATATCAAATTCTTGCAATACAAGGAGGTTCCAAAGTAAACAGGACTTACAAAAAAAAAAAAAAAAACAAATTGTTTTTTCGGCAAAATTAATTTATTTTATTCAAAATAGTCTATTTCTGCATCAATACAGCTTTTTGGACGGTCCAAAAGCATGTCGAACAAGTGTTTTAGCTCTTTGGTCGGTATGGTCGCCAGTATGCCGGTGCAAGCCTTTTGAATGGCCTCTACGTCTGCACAACGCTTTCCTTTCATGGGCAAATGCATTTTTCCGAAAAGGCAGAAGTCGCACGGTGCCTTATCAGTTGAATACGGGGAGGGGTTAATGGTTAAAATGTGATTTTTGGTCTAATAATCGGTCACAATGATGTCCTTGGTATGTTGATTTCGGAGCAATTTTTGGTCGTCAGTCAATTTGTGCGGAACAAACCGTGCACACACCTTTCGTAAACCCAAATTTTCGGTTAAAATGCGATAAACCGATTTTTTGGTAATATTCAATTCCATTTCCATGAATTTCAAAGATGATTTTGGCTGATTTTTGATGAATTCACGCACAGTTTCGATGGAATTTCCGGTGATCACAGATTTTGATTGACCCACATGGTGATCGTCATTTATGTTCTCACGACCACATTGAAAACGTTGAAGCCACTAGTGCACTCTGCTACGGGATAGGCAATCATCGCCATAAACTTGCTTCATCAATTGAAATGTTTCGGTAAAAGTTTTACCAATTTTAAAACAAAATTTTATATTGGCTCTTTGTTGGAAGCTCATTTTCGCACAGATAACACAAACATACTGACACTTAAAACGTAATTATTTTCGGAGTCATGGATCGCATTTTGAAAAGAGATGTTTCACTTCTTAAAACTAGTATGCCTCAACGTAAAGGTTTGGCGCTGTAAATAAGTTCTTAAGCAATTTAATCAGTTAACTCAAATGCTGGTATGGGCCCACACGAATAATTGTGATATTCCTCTATACAGAGTGGATAAATTCTTTTTTTTTTTTTTTTTTTTTGAAGTTTCTGATATTAAACTCTAGCTTTGTGGGACCTAAAGAGACCATTTTTTACGTGGCTGGTCGCAAACTTAGCGTACAACTTTGGGGAGAAATGATTCTACTTCCCACTTTAACTCGCCTTCAAACAGATGTTCTTTGGCTTCCCAGAGGATAATTGATCTTGTGTAAAATAATCGTTTCTAGCCACTCGCAAGTGAATAGCGCCCAGAAAACAACTTCCGTGAACTTACACATGACTCCAACCTCTATGCCAATAAAGAAGAAGAAGATGTTTTAAAAATAACTGGAGAAGTGACCCCACGGCTCGCTCGAATGAATTTCAGTCGAGAGGTCAATAAGGCGCCGAATATTCTCTAACGAGGTTTCCATTGCTTTGGGCTTATCAGAGTAGACAAGCAACTTCCCCTCTTGTCTTGTATTGTTTGAACCAAAAGCTGTCCATTTTCCCTTTCAAGCATGAAGAAGTCATTAATCATTAATGGCTCTATAGTGTTCCCCGTTGACGTTAACGCTAAGTCTCTTTTTTTAAAGAAATATGAACAAATGATTCCCTTTGCGAATATAGAGCACAGCAAACTGTGATCTTTTGAGGATGTAATGGCATCCCAGCAATGGGTTTTTTATTATCATCACTTCAGATGCGATTTTTGTCTTTATTAACAAAACGATTCAACTAAAAGTGAGCTTTATCGCTGAACAAAAATTCTCTGTGTTTGCGAACCAATATTTTGGTTATAGATTTGCGCGGTTTGTAAACATTGTTCCAGATTAAGTCTATTTATTATGAAATGGTATACCAAACTGAGTATAAATCAAGTAATAGATGTCTTAAAGACCATCTTTTATAAATATATTGCGTCATTGAAAATCAAACGTCTGAAAAACACCATTTACATAAAGACCTCTTGCAATCGCACTATGTAATATCAAGGCAAAAGCTATGAGTGTTCTGATCTGACCGATTGTTACCATAATTTTAACAAAAATTGTTTAAAGATAGCATGCTTAGTTCCAACTAACTTAGGAAAGTCTCATATAGCCTTGACTCATTCATTCATTAGTTTATTATATGTAAGACCAGGAAAGGAGAGTCCAATACAATGGTGCTCTCGTAAAAAATATGCTTAATTAAATTTCTTAAAAAAATAATAATTAATTAAAATAAAAATTTCAAGTTCATTTCTAATAATTTCAAACTTACTCTGGTTTTAAATGGTTATTTAAAAAAGTTTTGATTAAAAAGCCACCAAATTTGTATCACATACCTGGAAGAAAGAAAGAAGAGCAGGAGTTCATTTAATAAATATTTTTGGTTAGGTTGAATAGAGATAATATACATTTACGATAATTAGTTTTACATTTTTATTAGCAATAAATTATAAAAACAAATAATTAGCTTAGTATAAATTTAAAATATATATATTTCTCTAACAGTGTTTCAAAGTATCTTCAAATTTTCCCTTACTATTATTTCATGTTTCTTTTATTCTAGTTCTTCAACGGTTCACATTTCACCGAGTAAAAAAACGTGTAATGAAAATTAACATTTTCTTTTTAGTACAAAAATATTTAGCCAAAGTGTGTGAGTGCTTTCACATATTGCTAAGCACCCAAGATAAATTGTCAAATTTGTAAAAAAAGGTGTTGGCCAAATGCATTTGACGATAAAGCCATGAGCATGACTATAAAAAATCCAGGAACACCCATACTTGCAACACATTTGAAATAACTTTAAATGCAGTTTATCTACAAATTGATGCCTTCGAAAGCACGTTTCACATATACATATGTATGTACTCACCAAACAGGCACTAAATGCTCACCTACTTAAGGCGCTAACAAATTACTCCTGCGATAAAGCAAACAGAAGAATACAAGAGAAATTTAGTACAGCGTAAGTGGGTAAGGAAAAAGAGAAAGGCACAAGCATTTGAAGATAATTTTTTAATGGACTATTGTGACTGTTTTTGGTGAAAAGCAAAAACAAAAAATTAAACCTGTTGTCACGCATTATTTTGACAACGAAAATAGTTAGTTAATCACAATTAGGCGTGAGGTGGACATAGTCGCACAGATACATACTTATGAATCTACACATATACACATTGTAGCCCCACAGTTCATTTATAGCCGCATGTTAGTAAGTCTATATGTCGGCTCGCATTTGTACATGCCTTCATGTGCCCACACAAAATGTTTAATTATCAAATTTTAAATGCGGTTGATGCCACATTTATCTGCATTATAAATAATTGTGTACGTTTTTCAGCCACTCTTGTCGTACATTAAAATTAGTCACACCCCAGAAGTGAAGTATTGGATGTTTGAAAATGGGTCATGCTGTGATGTGCAACAAATCGTGGAAACTTTTGGTGTATAGTATACACACATGCATTGAATATACAAACACATATTGGATTGTCGAAAAAGTCTTTTCGTATTTTGTCAATAATATATAGAAAATGGTATATTATTAATTTTATAAAAGTGAATCGTTGAAATATGTATTATAACAGTATCACAATTATACTCATTGTTTTTTTTTTAATAACTGCTTAACTCTTCTTTATTATCATAATTTTTTACATACACAACAAAGCGCTAAATTAGTGTGAAATTAATTATATAAATGTGCAAAAATACAGTTATCATTAACTATTTTTCGTAATCCGCCTAAATGTAGGCAACATTATTATTATTGTATCAAATAACGGTAGTTAATAAAAAATGTTGCCTACATTTGGGAGCATAATTAAAAAAAACTTAAAATACTGCATATCTTTAGGAGCATATCAAATTTGTGAATACTTTTTACAATGACATTAAAAGCTTTTTTAGCGTTTAGTAGTGGATTCAGTGAGTTCAATCGGAAGGAAAAAATCATGTATTCGCAAACTTAGTGAAGTGAAAAAAGATAACGAGAAAGAGAGCAACAAAAAGTGGTCGAAATAAAATAATTTTTTCAATTAAAAAGTAGTTCAAAGTATTTTTGTAAAATTTATCTGTTAATTTTATGAAAATTTCTTACGCAGAAGCATACATTTAGGCGTATTGCATTAATAAAGTTCTGAAGCGAATTATTGTTTCGGGAGTAGCAAGTTTAAAAGTAACTCGTTTCAGAAATATACGGAATCATTACTTCATTAACGTAATACGCCTAAATGTATGCTTTTGCAAAATTTAATTTCGTAAAATTAACGGATAAATTTCAGAAAAAACATCTTATTCCACTGTTTGAATAAAAAACTGTTTTATTTTCACCACCTTTTATTCAAATAAAGTTAGACCAACGCTTTTCCACGACAAATAAGTATATCTCCACTGTAGCTTTGAGGTTATGCCGCCTTTGTAGTGCTCCTAACAAAAGCAACGCATTATTCACTCGCCCAAATATTAAATGCATATTTCTGATTTATATTTAAGCAGAAAGATATTTCAAATTTTTTTCTTAAACTTAATAGCAGCATTTTTTTCGAAAATATTTGTTAATGGAATGCATGAAAATGCCATAAAAGTAGGCGACAACAAGAAAAGACAACGAACAACTAAAAGCATTGGCGGCAGACAATGAACAAATTACAACAACAACAAAAATTTTACAGCAAAAACAAATAGTGTACAACAACAACAAAAGAAAATTTACAACAACAACAAAAATTTACAACAAACACAAATATTTTACAACAACAAAAAAATGTTACAACAAAAGCAAAAAATTACAACAACAACAACAACACATATTATACAACAACTACACGCTGTTGTCGGTAGAAAGGGGAAATGTGAAAAAAGTAGAAGCGACAACAACAACAAATAGCAGTGACTAATATGATGCAACTCAGGTGTGCAGAGTCACTGAAGCTGCATGGCTCTTTTTGTGCCTAAGAGGGCACACAATACTAGCAGACACTGCTGTTGGTCGCATCAAAAAAGTGCTGCCTACTTTGCATGAGTGCGCTGTTTTTGTTGTTGTTGTCGACTTAATGAGTGCCATGATGTTGTTTTTGTTGCTATAGTGTATTCTCTGGAGTTTTTGTTATCGTTATTGTTGCTTTAATGCACTCTGCAGCGTTGTTGTTGCTACTTAACAGCATTTTGTTGCATTGCTTTTGTTTTTGTTTTTTAGTGCATTATCAAGCATATTTGCTTTTGTTACTTTTTACATATTTTACTTTTTGTTTTTGTAAATCTTTGTCTGCAGCACGCATACTCCCTGCTCTCTCTGCTCGGGGGCACGGTAACGCGGCTTATCTTAATGACTTGCCATGTTCGTACAAAATACGCGCTAACGCCCAGCTATGGTTGTTGTTTTTGTTGATTTTTTCACTTATTGTTGTTATTGTTGTTATTGTTGTAATACAGCCAGCTAATGTAAAACCAATATTTTTTTCATATTATTCTTTTTTATTTTCCTCCAAATGCTTCTTAACGTCAAATAAAATTATTAATTTTTGATTAGCACAAATGCTAGAAGGGCTAAGATGAGCTAGGAAAGTGCAAGCATGTTGAAAGGCTACAAATATATTTTGTGTGCATGCAAAGGTAGTCTTCGCTGCAGCCAAAATGTATGATTTTTTCAACTTTTTTTTGTTGTTGTTTAGTGACAGCAACAAAAACTGGCACAGCATTTCTACATCTGCTTCTATTTATGTCGCAGCGCCCACCGACTGTGTTTATTTATTTAATATTTCTTTTTTGATTTTGTTTTTGTTATCGCATTGTTTTGCTTGTGGGCAACACTGTTGAAGAATGTGACGCGTAGCAAATTAAAGTGTTTGCCCACATCGCGCCGCCGCCGCTTGTCATATGCAAAGCAAATGTGTAAAAGCATGTATTAAGACGTTGCACATGATGAAAATATGACAGAAAAAAAACTTAAAAAGAAAAAAAATAACATTGCGTGTGGTATTTGGATTTTTTGTAGTTTTTCGAGAGGAAATGTCACAAAAAATGTGAGGCAAGCAAACAAAAATTATGACAAAAAAAAAAAATTATGAAAGAATTATGAAATACATGTGGGACATAAGCAAGAAATGCTGTTTTGATTAATTTCAGCAAAGCGACTAGACGCGACTGTTGAATTATGTGCTGGGAATGCCTTTTCGGTGGATAAATGATTGAGTATGGAGTACTGAAAAATCGAATAGAAATTCTTCGTCCATATCTTTAAGAATTGTATCTTAAAGACCAGTGTCAAATTTCATGAATATGGATTGAGTTTTTCTCGATAAATCTTTCTAACTGGCTTCAAAAACACAGTTTCGAGAAAAACGCGTTTAAAGACGATGTACTTAGCCTAGCTGGCCTCGAGCGCTCATGCTCTCAAGACTGTATCTGCGAGAATATTACTCGGCTCAATTTGAAAATTTTGGACAATATGCCAGAGGTGTTGTAGAATTTTATATATAATTTTAATATAATATATTTAATAAGAAAAATCTAATTAAAACCCGTGAAACCGTACAACCTCTTAAGGCAACGAAATGTAGTCACAATATAACAACACATACCTTGACTATGGTAATAACAGACACCAAATTAAGTGAAGATATATTGTTAAATGAAAAAGTTTTCTAAACAAGCACTTGACTCCGTTCGTTCCGTTTGTAGAGCGAGTTCAAATTAATCCCCACCAGACGTAATACACGTATGCCTACGATTTTTCCAGTCCTCGAAATACTTTTCATAAGCGCTTGTAGGGATGACCTTTAGTTCCCTCAGCAAAATTTTGTTTTATGCCTTCTCGGAGCGTCTTCCACATGGGAATCAAGAAAAATGACACGGAGCCAAATCTGGAAAATACAGTGAACGATCGTTGGTATTCATTGCGTTTTTAGCTTTAAATTCGGTCACAATCGTGACACGATGCGATGGTGCATTATCATCGTGTAAAACCCATAAATGGTTCTCCCACAAAAATACCTTAAAACGGCCGTATGGAACTTGTTATTGACCGTCTTTCCTTCCGGAACAAATTTTTGATCCACTAAATCACGAATATCGACAAAGACAATGAGCATTACCTAGATTTTTGAGAGGGTTTGACTGGGTTTTTTTTTGGTTTCGACCCGTTTTTTTCCGCCATTCCGATGATTGTTGACTTGTTTGCATGTCAAACTTATAAACTCATGTCTCATGGGCAGTTATAATACTCTCCATGAATATCGGATTGGAATTTGCACGATCAAGGTTGTCCAAAGAGATCTGCCTACGTTAATCTTAAAAAAAAAAAAGTCGGCTTAATCGGGACGAGTCGAGGGAGAACGAGTTTCATACACAAAATATTCACCAAAATCATTCGAAAAAAACTCTCTCTCTTGGCAGCTCGCTAACACTTGCCTGACGATTTTTAAGTACAATATCCTTCACTTTTTTAATATTTCATCAGTTGAAGAGGTCCAAAAACGAAGCAAGTCTTCAACGACCTCTCTAATTTAAGGCCAAGAGTTTGCTCACAATTCGTTTATTTTTTTGTTTTTTTTTTTATTTTGAGAAACCGCCATTTTGTCAAAAATTTTTTTGCTTATTCTTCGATTTTCTTTAATAGATTTAACTTTACTTTAACGAAATCTGTTTGGTTTTCTAATTTCAGAAAATCCAGTTCATAGATATAGTGCTCACCGCAAAACGTTTTTATTTTTTTGAGGGGAGATTTCGACGATCACCTGTAGTTTCTGGCAAAAAATAATTATTACTAAGACGAAGCCGTTAAATATAGATAAAATATTACATTATATGTACACATTTTTGGATCAGTAAATTTCAAAGCCTTCTGAGGAAAGATTCCGGAAAATTCAGCTTTTTAGGCCGTCTAACTGTATACTGTATAACCCTTTAAGTTTCTTGAATTTCGAGTTCTGTAATATAGCATCGCCTCCTTTCTAAAAAATTTTAAAGTTTCTATCTTCTATGTAGGTGTGTGTTAAGGTCTTTAAAGTTGACTGGAGAAAAAAAATTATTTTACTTTTAACCTTTTTATTATTTTATTTTTATAAATTTACCACAATTAGTTTGTACATGTATGAATGAGTTTAAAAAATAATATAAATTTTTTCTATTTCAAGTGAAAGAAAAAATTATTGGAAAAATAAACACCGGACAAAAAAAATATAATTTGCTTTTTAATGCATTTTTCTTTTTATTTGTTCTTTAAAAAATTTTCATAGCAAATTAACATTTTATTTGTAGACCAGCTCCGACCGCAAATGAGCCAATAAAATTTCTGCCGCCATTTTCGCTTTTAATAATTGAATATTTTTTTAAAGACCTGGGGTGTATGCACATACATACATATGTGCGTACATACATAGAAAAAATATGCGTATTGTTTGCCACAATGTGTTGAGCATTGAAAAGCCAATTGGCCAAATGAATTCATATTTTCACTTTTAATTTGTAGTCAATATTTGATGAGTTAATTAAATGCAGCATTACGAGGCGAATCGGTGAAAATCAACTGATCACAATCATTTAATTGTGAAGATATGAATATATAATCATAGGTATATATCTATGTTTGTATGTCTGTATATACATATGTATATACATATGTTTATAAGTACATATTCGTGGAAATTTAAATTTATGATAAAATTTTATTTATTTTTTTGTATGTGATTTTTTTATTAAGTACATATTATATGTGTGCTCGTACATACTTACATATACATATACATATGACTAAATAGCATTGTTTAACAGAATCGCGGCATATTGTATAACCGAAGTGTTTGTGGGTATGTAGGCATTAAGGCCTTATAAGCAATTTTTATTTAATAAATGAATGCGTTTCACGGCACTGCAGCACGTAAAATTGATTTATGGAGATTTAAATAAAAATATGCGCCTTAATTTAACTGTAATTATAAAAAATTAAATACTTTAAAGAAATTATTTCAACAATGCTCTCAAATGGAATGACTTTAAAATCCTTTATAAATCATTTGTTTTACTTTCAAATACTGACATAAAAAAATAATAAATAAAAAGTTAATTGTTATATATAGTTATTATTTGTGATTAAAAAAAAACTTCTTTCGGGATCCCGTAGTGTAGTCCCGGAATTTCGGAATCCCGGAAAGCCATAGTTGATCTTTTATAATATCATATTTAAATATTTTTTAAATTAAATTTATAAGTATATAACAAACTTGAATAACATTTCGGGATCCCGTAATGTAGTCCCGGAATTTCGGGATTCCATAAGTCATATTTGGTCTTTTATAATAACATATTTAACTTGGAAAAAAATTCGGGATCCCGTAGTGTAGTCCCATAATTTTGGTATTCCCGTAAGTTATAGTTAATCTGTTAAAATAAAATAACGGGTGATTTTTTAAGAGCTTGATAACTTTTTTAAAAAAAAAAAACGCATAAAATTTGCAAAATCTCATCGGTTCTTTATTTGAAACGTTAGATTGGTTCATGACATTTACTTTTTGAAGATAATTTCATTTAAATGTTGACCGCGGCTGCGTCTTAGGTGGTCCATTCGGAAAGTCCAATTTTGGGCAACTTTTTCGAGCATTTCGGCCGGAATAGCCCGAATTTCTTCGGAAATGTTGTCTTCCAAAGCTGGAATAGTTGCTGGCTTATTTCTGTAGACTTTAGACTTGACGTAGCCCCACAAAAAATAGTCTAAAGGCGTTAAATCGCATGATCTTGGTGGCCAACTTACGGGTCCATTTCTTGAGATGAATTGTTGTCCGAAGTTTTCCCTCAAAATGGCCATAGAATCGCGAGCTGTGTGGCATGTAGCGCCATCTTGTTGAAACCACATGTCAACCAAGTTCAGTTCTTCCATTTTTGGCAACAAAAAGTTTGTTAGCATCGAACGATAGCGATCGCCATTCACCGTAACGTTGCGTCCAACAGCATCTTTGAAAAAATACGGTCCAATGATTCCACCAGCGTACAAACCACACCAAACAGTGCATTTTTCGGGATGCATGGGCAGTTCTTGAACGGCTTCTGGTTGCTCTTCACCCCAAATGCGGCAATTTTGCTTATTTACGTAGCCATTCAACCAGAAATGAGCCTCATCGCTCATCGGACACGGACGCGAAACACATTTCGAACCGAACACTGATTTTGGTAATAAAATTCAATGATTTGCAAGCGTTGCTCGTTAGTAAGTCTATTCATGATGAAATGTCAAAGCATACTGAGCATCTTTCTCTTTGACACCATGTCTGACATCCCACGTGATCTGTCAAATACTACTGCATGAAAATCCTAACCTCAAAAAAATCACCCGTTATTTAAATTAATTCATTCTTTTCAATCCCGTTCTGCAGTCCCAGAATTTCGGGATTCCGGTAAGTCATAATTGATTTTGTACAATAACATATTTAACTTGGAAAACATTTCGGGATCCCGTAGTGTAGTCCCGGAATCTCGGGATTCCGGAAAATCATAGTTGATCTTGTACAATAACATATTTAACTTGGAAACATTTCGGGATCCCGTAATGTAGTCCCGGCATTTCAGTATTCCGGTAAGTCATAGTTGATATTGTACAATAGCATATTTAACTTGTAAAGCATTTCGGGATTCCGTAGTGTAGACCCGAAATTTGGGATTCCGGTCAGTCATAGTTGATCTTTTGTAATAACATATTTAAATTCATTCATACTTCTCAATCCCGTAGTGTAGTCCCGGAATTTCGGGATCCTGGTAAGTCAGTTGAACCTTTATAATAACATATTTAAAATTTCTTCCTTTCAATTCCTTTTAATGATTGTCAAGAACATAAACATAAAAGTTTAGCATCTATAATTACCAATTCAATAAAAGCGCTACAAAACAAAAACGGTTCTGTCTCAATTCTTCATTCCTCTGAAAGTACATTCGATGCATTATGTATGGAACTCGATTTCTTTTCCATGGCCACCACGGGCAACCACGTCTTCAGTTCTTGCGTCAATTTGATCTTGTAAGGATGTAGGCCAAGATCTTTTCGCAAAATTCGCCACAACGACGGCACGGAGAGACCTAACGCTTGAGAACGACATGTGACTGATTTGGGTCTCTCTCAATTGATGCGCTAGCAGCAGTAATAAACTCGATACTGCGGGCACTTCTTTGTCTCATTGGTACAGGAACATTTTGTACTGTGCCGGTGGATTCAAATTTTTTCACTATACGCTCAGTTGTTGATCTGACAGACCGATTATGACGGCCATAAATTGAACGTAGCGCTCTTAAAGTTGAGGCCACTGACTCCGAATTCCGGTAGTAAATTTGAATAATTTTGACTGGTTGTTGGATCCTATATATTTCCATGATGAAATAGCAAGCCTTACTGAGGAAAAATAGCAAAAGAGCGGAAAAGATATGGCGTTGTTTACTGTCTCTATCGGTCTACTTTTGTAGCGTCCCTATTGAAAAAACCGTGAGATCTAGAAAAGTTTCGTAAGTAAAGACGTTTAAACTTATGCTTTCACAGAGGTCTGGGCCTAGTCCAACTTTAACGAGAGGCTTTATACAATCGCGTATGCTATCTATTGTCTTTCCAACGCACTTTTATGAGACAGATATGCACATCCAAAAAAACTGTAGTTGCATGCGACAAACTATGTAAACCGACCACTCCATGGCGCTTATCCTTACGGCCATGTTAGACGACTTCAGCCGCAGTTAAATGCATGAAAAATGCGTCAGATTTGTGTGGCCATTTGTTGGTGTTAGCCAAAGCCGCACATGCAACCCAATGTGTGGAGATTGTGGCCATTTTAGCAAACGCACGCATTGCTTATTAATATGAGGCAATTTAGACGAATCAATGCAAACTAACTGGCCATTAAAGTGGCAATGGTTGGCGCAAACGGCGAAAGATAAAGCGGCGCGCATTTGTGGCATGCAATTTTTTTCTTCATTGTATATACCGCATGTGGCATATTTCTGCATTTTTTATCGCTCACATTACAATGCAATTTGAAAAACAATATTTATTGCAACTGTTACGGAGCCTGCATCTCGGTTTTTTGTTTGTTGTACTCAGCGCAGTAGGCAATCAGCGAATTGGCGCAAGAGCGCGCTAACGACTCACAAGCTTTTTGTGGCACATACCAGACATATCCACATATGGTTGCGCGAAACAATAGAGACTGTTGGTTGTTGTTTGTGTAGTTAGTATAAAGTAACAAGACCTAAATTGGGACTTAAAGCGATTGCTGTAATACCGAAATTTCGGGACTATTTTGTCGAAGTAACCAAAATTGATTCCAATTTGTACTATCCAAAAAATAAAAAAAAAATCCGTTATTGCCTTAATTTGATGTAGTCCCGAAATACTAATTTTCGGGATCAAGAAATTTTTTATTTGAAATAATTTTATACATGTTAATTATGTTTATGTAGACTGCATATTTAATGACTTTTGTAAAATCCCGAAATTTCGGGATCCCGAAATTGATAAGCAATTCGAAATCATTTTAAACATAACTTCATATTTAATGACTTTTGCAAAATCCCAAAATTTCGGGATTACATTTGTATTCCCAGATACGCCTTAAATGCAGCCAAACGCATTCGCAGACAGATTACTTGTTTATTTATTTATTTCGCTAAAACCAAATGCACAAATTCCCCAACATCCTAACATGTGTGTGTAAGTGCATTTGTTTGCGTACGTGCCACATCGTGTAGCCGCTGTGCTTTGACTAAGTTTGTGCATTTCTATTGCCTTTTTTATATTACATACATAGTTGATATACACATATTTTCTACTTTTTAAGCCTCGCCAATTTCTGTTGCAATTTCGTTGTTATGTGGCAGCCACATACACGTGCCTCTATGTGCTGCTCGTTGTTGCCACAATTTGCTGTACGCCTGGGAAACACGTACCATTGCGGCGTCAAACTGCGGAAAGACGACAAACACACGTGCAGCATTAGCTGTTGGCGGCCGCCATGATGCATGTGGCAGGAACGACGAAAAACAAAATAAAAGTTTGGAGTCTTTCTCAGCTGATTTGCAGGCTATTTTCTGTTATTTGCGGTTATTTTTGTGGCATTTACAACTGCGTAGCGGCAATGTGCTGGTGCTGGTAGTGTGCTTGGTTGTTGCCAACAAATTGCTGCAAACACAGATGTTAAGCTGCCTGAGTAACAGCCCAGCGACTTAAGTTGTAAGTAACTTGCGAATGCGCTTGCCACAGCGAATGTGAAGAAGTATGTTGTTTGGTGTATTGTAAGTCTGCTTATTGTTGTAGTAAAAGCGCATACTAGGTTTTTTTCTATTTTTCGTTTAAATACTGTCTCCATTGTCTTTAAAACTTTCATACTTGCTTCATTCGTAGAGTTTAATATGCCTCCGAACCCTGGCCCCCAGGTGCCACATCTTGCAATGGCTTCCAATTTTCTAGCTTTAACCTCCTACTACCATTCCTTATACTATCTATGTCTCTTTTCTTTTCTTTTGCTCCATTTCCTTTACTTCTCTTTGTCCAATTTCTACTTGTTTCATATTACAAATTTCGTTGATTGAGTTGCACGGCACATGCAACTCGCAAGTGTGCAACACAAATTATTACATGCTGCTGTAATACATTCCGTTACGTATTGCAAGCTCCTCCGACTTTCGGTATATGTTCAGTTCGTTTTTTTCGCAATTACGTTCAATCGCCGGCAGTCGGACAGACAAGTTACTAGCAAAACGATTGAGCGCCGGTGTGCTGCAGAGCATAGCGAAAGGACACGTTCTTGTAATTGCATTGGAGCGTAAATATTTGCTAAAGGGCTGCACTCGTGTTAGAGAATACCATATACATTGTATGCGTGTATATAGAAAAAAGAAACATCAAAGAAGCGGGTAACAAGCAATCGTTGGCAATCAGTAATCTTAACAAGTAAGGAAGACAACTAAATGCAACCCTGTGCTCTTGTACTCGTACATCATACACAGGCTTCTACGCTCTGAAACTAACTTCAAGCAATAGAAAGCAATATTTGTTTAAAGAACTGCTATCACTTCTAAATAAGCTCGCCATCGATAATAGCAGAGAGAAAAAATGCGAGGAACTGCGGCAGCATATCAACAAAAACCCCTTGAGACTTGGGTATCAAGTGTTAATGAAAAAACTCCGCGCTCGAGCAAAGCCGCCTGGTTTAATCTCTGCCAAAATGGATCACATCGTTAACGCGCTGTTTCTAACACACGAAAATACGGCTGGTGCTCCAGAACGGACTATTAAATCTTCGCAAATCTCCCAGTTTACCCTCGAAGAGCTGCACTGGCAAGCTCAAGGAGAACAAATCACCCGGCTTGGACGGATCCCAGCAGAAATTCTAAAAATGATCGCTGCAGAGCGACCGGCCATACTATTGAATATGTACAACGCTTGACTGGAAGTCGAAAGATTCCCTGAACCCTGGAAAAAGCAACGTCTGGTGCTAATCAGTAAGGGAAAGGTGGTCCCAACTTGCCATCAGCGTACCCTGCATGCTTGACACAGCGAGAAAGTTGCAAGACTACTTTAACCCAGATTCCAAGTGGCTAACAACGAAGCTGGGGACTTTCCCCTAGACAAGAAGGCTTTAGACTCGGCAGATCAACTCTAGGAGCTATAAAAAACGTTATTGAACGTGTAGAAGCCACATAGCGTGTATGGCATAAATAGAAGAGAATAGTGTTGCTGGCGACTTTAGATGTCCCAAATGCCTTCAACAGCAATAGATGAATGGAAATGATCGACGCTATCAAAAAAAAATTTTAAATCCCCGACTACCTCAGAGCTGTGGTGAGGATTTACCTTAGTAACAGAAAACAACTGTTCCAAACTAAACAAGGATCACGTTAGATAGCGGTCACGTCAGAAGCAGAAAAAGTATCCATTTTATCTATCCATCAGCTACGACGCAATACCAAAACTCGAAATGACAGACGAATAGTATTTAATTGGTGACACGGATGATATTGCAGCAGTAATTACAGCACGAGACACAGAAGAAGCGCAAATAAAGCTTAATCAGGTCATGATGCGGACGCATACACGGCCCGACTCACATAACTTTCAGCTCGCTACGGAAAAGTATGCAAACGACTACGGATATTCTTAGCACACAAAAAGCAACAAACTGCTTAAGATTGGACCCCAGACTAACCTTCTGGGCACAAATCCAGCACGTCGTAGGAAAGTCAGCGAAAATCACCTCCCAACTTAGCAGACTAATGTCCAACATAGGGGTGCCAGGCAAGTAAATAGAAAGCTCTTAATGTCGGTGACTGTCAGCATCCTATTATACACAGCTGAAATTCTGGCAGGTGTACTTAAAAAGGAAATCCGGTGTAAGGCAGTAACAGAGTTCACCGTACCGCAGCCTTCAGCGTTGCATCACTCTATGGAACAGTGTCAGGCGATGCCCTAATGCCCCAATTGACCTTCCGACATACTAAAGGAAAAAACTGTGGGGGCTAAAGTAAGCATCCGAAAATAACAAGAGCTTAACAAAACAAATAAAGAAAAATACAACAAAAGCATGACAATGAAAATTGGAGAATGAGAATCGCGGAAGATGGATGGCCAGATTAATAAAAGATCTAAACTCATGGACAAGCCGTTAGTTCAGAGAAATTGATTTTTACACAACCCAGTTGTTATACGATCACGGATACTTCAAAAGTACCCTACCAGGATGGGAAAACTCGATGTGCCGTCTTGCCTATACAACAACGCGACAGAGTTATTTGCATTTCTTCAATGGGAATGAAAACGCACCACTGTAGAAGACCTGGTTGGCCCATATACGTGGACAATTTCAATAGCTTCATGTGGGATAGTGAAGCAAAAAGTGGGATCTGGTCGCAGTTACGCAGATGTAAGCCTCTCCATGAGAAAAATGAAACGATACCCGGAATTTATGCAAATTTGATTCCAGGATAGGCAATGGTTCCTTATAGGGGGGTTTTTTGTGACCTGCAAGTGGCACATACCGTTGCTAGGACGATAGCACTCATAATTCGAAAGGCATTTTCCACACCTTCACCCGCAAAGAAAACAGGTATTTACCAATATTTCCATAAATTTTTCAGTAACTCAAATAAAAGCCATTTTCGAATTTTTATCTATCCATCAAATGAGTTTTCAAAGTCTGTTATCAGGAAGGAGATATAAAATACTTTTAATAAAGAGGCGGCTCTCAAAGCGCTTCTTGCAACCAAGTTTTCTGATCGAAGCTTTGCCGCTTTTGAGCTAAACTGGGCGTAGCCAAAGTGTAGCGAAAATACTTTGACTGTGCTTGGACTTCAATAAGCTAAAGATAATAAAGTCAATTCTTGCGTTTAAGCCCACTTCCTTTACTACCCACTTAGCAAGGGTACATACATACAAACAAATATATCTTGCAGCTGAGGTGTGAATGCGAATATTCGCGTCGATAATCGTGTTCATTAATTTTTGCATATTTTCAAGTACCCCAACGAATTGCTGTCATTGGAAATTGTTGTCAATATAAGAAATACAAACTAGACGATAAACAACAACAACAAAAAAAGTGTCATTTTCAATAACCATTCATTAATCTTTGGCAAGCAAGCAAAATGCCAAAGCCAAAGGCAAAGTCAGCAAAATCGAAAAGTGTGGCAGAAAAATAAGGCAAAAACAACGTGACAACGTTGCCACCTGCTATAGAGCCGCGCAAGCATGAATTCGTATTTGTATGTATGTGTAGTGGTTGTGGCAAACGTGAGCTATCAGCATCTCGCGCCCGCTGTGTCGCTGTCAGTGTCACATTGTCGCATGGAATAGTAATTTGCAGTGGCTGGGGGAGAGGCAGAGCAGAGGAGACGAAAAGGAGAGAGAAAGTGTGGTTGTAGGAAGAGGCAGTGTTATGGCAGCTGGGAGGAAGTCAGTAAGATGAGCGGTTGTGTTGAGGGAAATGGGTATGTAGTTGCGTAGGAAATGTGCATGTAAGTCTCTACAGATATATATGTTTGTATATATGCGTGTACAAGTATATGTATGTGATGTCCATATATGTTTTGCACGTGTGTGTATAAGTATATTTGCAGCACGATCGCCGCAGTTGGCTAAGTGGCGGATGCACTCTAATAGTTCGCTGCAGATTTCACAACAAAAAAATGTTCACATAAAATTGAAATACAACAGCAACAATAAATCAATACATGTGCGCCGTAGCAATGTTTTTTTTCGATTATTTGCCTTAGTTACTTTTTTCATATTTTGTTTTCCCTTATTTTTATGGCAACTTCCTCTCGCTTAGCCCCAGCCGCACTACCTCCACTACATATTTATACATATATACATATTTGTATATGCAGTCACTTACATACATATAAATACACGCCTTTATACCCCCGCATGTCTTGGCGTCCACGCCACGCCGTTGCACTCACATGGAAAAGTGTGCGAAAAAATGCAAACATTTCGTTGCAACTTGTCGGCATTAATATGCAAAGAATATGTCGCCGTTGCACATGGCTGTGGGCGTGGCCACAATGCATGCATTATTTATTTGTGTGAATTGAAAATCGCTAATCGGCACAATAAGTCAGGCTAGGCCGCGCTGACTTGAAAGACAGTGTAATATTTTTTGACAATTTTCGCAATTTAATTGAATTTGTTGGTGCATGCCATTCAAATTTTTTTGTTTGAAATATTTTTTAACGCCTTATTGGCATACTTTGCACATTTGGTGCTTAGGGATAGTGTGACTAAAATGTGTGTGGACAAAAAAATTTTGAATAAAAATAATTGTTTGGAACTTTAAAGGATTTTTGAACTTATTTTTGCATTATGTCGGGAAATTTGAAATATAAAAATATAATATATTGAAAAGAAACACAGCTACTAATGTACAATAATGTACCTAAAATGCAAAACAAAGTAACATCACTTTTTATAAGGTTACAGGCAAAGGAGAACCAGACATATTAAAACAAAATATGAGTTTTGGTTATAAAGTGGTTATAGAATGGTTATTATTTATTATTATTTATTGGTTATTATATCTTACAGCGATTTCCGAAACAAAATTTGATTTTTGGTTATAAATTAGTAATAAATTGGTTATAAAATGGTTATTTATTGGTTATTATATCTCACAACGATTTTCGAAATAAAATTTGATTTTTGGTTATAAAGTGGTAATAAATTGGTTATTTATTGGTTATTATATCTCACAGCAATTTTCGAAACAAAATTTCAGTTTTGGTTATAAAGTGGCAATATATTGGTTATATTTTGTTTATAATGGTTATATATTGGTTATAATATTTGATAGCGATTTTAATTTTTTTTTTTTTTTTTTGATGATACGTTGGTTTGCGCTACAGTATAATCCAGTAGAAGTAAATTAAAAATAATATTTTTTTATTATCCATGTCAACTCCAAACTAATACAAATAAAAAAGAAACTTCAGAAAACTACAAACCAGATATTTTCAACTTAATTATTACCATTTGCTTTGGCAGTTTTTGATATTATTTAGCAACCACCACGCCTCTCGCACACATATCTTTTGCAACTGTGAATAATTGTTAATTACCACCTCTTTGGATTTTGGGTTATATGCGTACCGCTGGTGCTTTGTATGTGTGTACCCGCATTTGTCCGTTGCACATTCTGTGCCCACGGCCGTCACCTAAATTATTTAGCTTGACAACAATTACTTGTGGCATAAATGAAAATGTCAGCAAATGGCAATTACTTGCGACAGCTGCACAAAATATGCGATAAAAATGTCAAATTAATGCAAGTCAAAGTAAATAAAAATAAAAAATAGCCAATTGCAGTTTTAGAAAACAAGGCAAGAAAAATATTTGAACTCACCACACTGCAAGTTTGTCAAATAACCATATACGCGTACTACATATTTAACTCATTTGTAGCTGTTACTAAATTTAGTCAAGCGCTAGTTTCAAGTTAGTTATCGACTTCAGTTAGTAGTAACTAGCATTACTGTTTCAGAAATTATCAAATTAGATTGTCAATAAGGCGAAAATTCAAATGAGTGAGTTAAAGTGGTAATTGAGCAGAAAAATATCTAGGTATTTATGCATAATTGAATTTACAGCAAGGAAACTTTTATATTATTTTTTGCCACAATGAAAAACTCCAAAGACGGTCGAGAGACTTTTGAAGATATACCTCGTTCTGGACAATCTTTGACCTCTTCAACTCACGAAAAAAGGTGAAGAATATGGTGCCTGAAAATCATGAGGCAAGTTTTAGAGTGATGGCATCAGAGCTCAATATCTTCGTTAGAACAGTCCGTTCGAATAATTGGATGTATATTTTGTTTATGAAACGCGTTATTGTTCGATTCATCCCGATAAACCTAAATTTTTTTCAAAAAGAATACTGTAAAAAGGTCACTTTGGACATGCTTGAACGTGCGAATTCCGATCACACATTCATGGAGAGCATTACAACTGCCGATAGACATAATGGGGTTATGAGTTTGACATGTAAACAAGTCGGAATGGAAACCGTTTTCAAACGACCAAAACATAAAACAAAAATCGCTGAAGGGACTGAAGGTCATTTCAAAAAGTCCTTATGTAAAGTGTGTGATTGTTCGCATAGAATTAAGACTTTGTATATACCTTCAGAAAAGAGTCAAACGGTGTGATATCATAATCTTGGTGGCCAATTCTTCGATTGCCCAAAACGTGAAATTATCTGATCACTAAAAAGTTCTCTCAAAAATCCATTGATTCAAGCGATGTGCGGAAAGTGTAGCCGTCTTTTTCAAACGAAATCACGAGCTTCAATTTCAGGCATCAAAGATCCGCTTATCTTGGCGCGATAACGATCGCCATTGAACAAATATGGACCGATGATTCTATCAGCCAAAAAAGCGAGTGTCTTCAGGTTGCTCTTCATCTCAAATGCTTGTTACCTACCCTTTGAGCCAGAAACGCACCTCGTTGCTGATAAAATCTGGCTCCAAAATGTCGGATCTTCTTGGAACTTTTGAAGAGTCCATAGTTTTTGCTGCATTTTCTACACTTTAAGACCTCGGCGTTCCATACATCAGTCCAAGTTGCTGTGAACGGCGCCGAATCGACCCTCCACGGTCTTTGTGTACCTTTTTAGCTACGGCTACTATATCTTCACTATATGCTGGACGAGGTTTATTCGGTCCAATATTATTCAGTAATGAATGCTGGGCCTCAAGGTGGGTGAATATGTTGTGAATAGTACGCTCAGTAAGCCGATTATGTTGACCATAAGATGAGCGAATCGCGCGAAGCACATTCTTTACCTTTATAAAGTTGAACGATTTGTAAACGTTGTTCAGGCGTTAGCCCTTTCCATTATAAATTGCCAAATAATACTGAACAAAAATATCAGGACAGCTTGGCATAACTAAATCGAGATCTGTCAAAAAAAGGCTATTGAAAAAAACTACCTCTGAATGGATCTACATTACCATACACTTGAGGTCATCACCAAGTCATCTATCAGTAGGTGGGTTAGGTTACTCAACTCAAGTGTGTACCGGATCTCAAGCGAAGTTATTCTCCCTGTGTAGTATTGTTTTATGTAGGTACGGTGAATATAGTAGTAGTATGTGAGGAATTTATAATTAATTTTGATTCTTCGAAGCTTTTTAGCAGTGATCTTTAGCACATATGTATTTAAAAAACTACACTGTCAGTAGCCTTAGACTGAAAAATCTGTAAAAGGTACCGCAAAGAGGATATTTTCCTCATCAAGGCCACTAAAGCTTCCAAGTGGAACTAGTGAAGAATTTTAAATAAATCAAAAGTCACTTTTTGAGTTCTTTTGTTAGAAGTAGACCCTTTCAAAATTTATCTTTATGGAATAACAGTAAGTTTTAATTAAAATTGTAGGGAAGAGTGCACTGTCCTCGAGACACTTATCTTCAAACCCCAAAATATGATGTAATGTCTCATTTAATTCGGTGTCATTTAGTTGAAGGAAATAAATATTTTTCTGCTTCAATTTAACTCCTCTTATTATGACAGAATATGTACATACATATGTATGTAACAACAACACAGCCTGATAATTAAATTCCAGAACGCTGTTTAGGACCTCAAACAAATGACATTAACCCTTGTGGCGCAATTGCGATGCAAACACTGTGAAAGCTACGCCAAGACTTCACAAAGAAGCCAACAGACCCGTTGGCACGCGTAATAATTCAATTTAGAAGTTGTAAGCAAAAAAAATTGATTACGAAAAAGAACTCATTAAAGTCAGCATGGGCATGCAGCGACACATTGACACACACGTACGTACGATATGTATGTATGTATGTATGTTTGTGTACGGGAAAAAAGTGGGAAAGCGCATAAAAATTTGAACTCAAAATGAAAAGAACGAATAAAGTATGTAAAGAAGAAAGTTGAAACATGCCAACAACAAAAACAAAAGACACAGCTTGCGAGAAGGCGATGCGGGCAACGCCAGGCGACTTTTGCGCAAGCGGGTTGAAACGGGTGCGAGCGCGGCGAAGTGGGGGCAATGAGTGCGAGTTAATAACAAGTCAATTAAAAGATGTTAAGCATGATTTATGCATTTTTGTGGAAAAATTGCACGAAGTAGGGGGTTGACTGGGCCATGTTAGCTGAAAAGGGTACACAAACAAAAAACAAAAAAATAACAGCAACAACGGCAAATAACTAGCAGCATGAAAGCGCAAGTAAAAAATGTTATGAAAATTGTACGAGTGAGCGATGAGCATGGCGGAAGCATCAAATGATGGTACACGCTTGATGCCTCGTGTATGTAAAAATGTGAAAAGGATATGCTTATCAGAACCAGCTGAGCGCATAGCGGTAAAATAAAAATAAATGAATAAAGTTAAATAAAAGGAAATGAAGTGATATGGGCGAGGCGAAAGCGGCATGTTTGCAATATGCTTTCAACATATGCGTGCAACATTTGTGGTTAAGATAAAATATGCGCAAGAACAATAACAAAAAATAACAACAAAAATAAGCAAACAACAACAAAAACAAAGTAACAACAACAAACCACCCAACAACAGCGAAGGTGCTACGGGGTCCCAGCCACCTTTCGTAGCACCCGCTCTATCGCACAGTCACCCCCAGGCACACACACGCACACAGATGGGTTGGTAATGATTAATCAGCAGAAAAATAGGCAGGCACAATGCAGCTGAGGGCTCGCACGAGAAATTATTAGACAGTTTACAGCATTAAAATATGCTCACAAATACAAACACAAGCAAAACCAAATATGTCTATATGTATGTATGTATGTATGTGTGTGTGTGTATAAAATATATACATGTATATCCATAAAAAAGCAACAAAGCAGCGTCAGATAAATTTAAACAGGGGTTGATAAGCAGCAAGCACATAAAACAAGACTTATAGCGGGATTCTGTAAGCAGTCTCTAGTCTCTATTTGAGATATTTTGAGACAAAGTATCAATTTGATACTAGTTACTATTCACTAAACAGTCTCTAGCGTTAGTCTCAAAATATTGAGACCTGGTAGTTAGCTGGTCACAAAACTAAAAAGAGCTCTTGCTGCCATTTTCAATGTACTGGATAGAGATCATCATAGATATTAATCGATTGTCGTTTTTTTACATTTTGTAAGCAATTCAAACACGAAAAGGTTAAAAATAAATAAATTTTACATAAATTTCGTAAATATTATGAAACAAAGTCAACATATATTTTTATTTTTATTGATAATTATGTTTTTTGACTATGTTATAGAAAAGTTAATATTTGTTATCGGCATGTTTATTATCATTCAAGTGTAAAAACATCTCTGAATAATGAAATGTAATAGATTTTGAGACTGTCACTTACAGAATAGCAAAATCGTCTCAAGTCTCAAAAATTGTCTCTAACTCAAAATCTCAAATTTAGAGACTTGATACTGTCTCACGTTACAGAATCGCACGGTTAATTGTATGAGACGTGTGTGTGTGTGTGGTTAAAAAAGCAACAAAATTGCAAATAAAAAAGTTGATTGAGATAAAAAATTTATTTTAACCGCAATTCAATGCTTAAATGCTAATGAAGGCTCAATACACGCTAGTCATTATCAGTGACACCATCTCGCCTGAAAAGAGCAGCAAAAGAAAAAAACAGCAGAGCCAATAACTTGCAACCCTCCAGCACTAACGGTTCCACCTTTCTGCGTTTCAATTTACCGCAAGTCACCGTGAATTACAGCTTCGACGCAGGCACTTACTGGCTAATGCGTTAGCGCTGCGTCATTTATGTGCGAAAGCAAATATGACCAGGAATTGAAATGGCAATAAAAAATATAATAAAAAAAATATTTAAAGGAGAAAAGGCAAGTAAAACGCCGCAGTGATGAGGCAAGATTTTTATCAGGCTTCAAAAACATAATTTATTATCTTCCTATTATGGGAATTTAGACAGCTTTGAGGTAAGTATATGAAAAATAATATTATGATTTTTTTGTGATTTTTGAATGGATATATTTTAAAGGTGAATCTTTTATCACGCGTTGAAAGGTAGAACGTGTATACTGCGAAACTGCAACAAAAAAAGAGTCAACCATACAAAAAAACAAGCAAAAATGGTTACCTCGGTTGGAACAAAGCTATAATATTTTTCAGAAATATAAAATCTTCCTATACAAAACCGCCTTGATTTGGATCATTCAGTTTGTATGGCAGGAATATGGTATACTGTAGTGGTTCGATCCGAACAATTTCTTCGGCGGGCTTACCGTTGCTTTGGACAATAATCTGTGACCAATTTCGTTCCGACATATAAGCGGTTTCTTGTGGAAGGCGTGTGTAAAATTTCAATTCGAACTCCAAACCTTGAAGAACCAGTTCTCCTATATACAGACAGATGGATAGACAGGGCCCTAGCAATGTAGTTGCATGCTACACAAATGCAAAACAAAGTATCAAATAAGTATACTCGACGGCAGATGGCACTCTAAAGTTAGGTTAGGCTAAATGTTTGATCAAAGATCTCACGTGGACTGCTGTATGTAGCGCTTTGCGAAGCCATTGAAAGAAAGAACTCCTGTGATAGAACTTATATGCAAAACGCTTTCATTAATAGCCAATACAAATACATAGGTGCAACAGGCGTTTAAATTTCATTCCCGCTTATTTGGTGAGATGTCTGAAAATATGCGATCCCAAGTGTTTAAGTTCTAGTCAAGAAGGAAATGTTCAGTTATTTCCACCTCATCTTCTTTCATACAGCTTCTGCAGATAGCGTCTGATAAGATTCTCAATCTTACAGCATGGCCGTCAATAGAGCAATGGTCTGTCAAAAGTCCCTCAACAAGGGACGAGCTAGTCTTACTGAGGGCAAAAAGATCACTAGATCTGTTGCGATTGATCTTTGGCAAAAGGCTTTTGCGAAAGCGCATTTTCCAATGGTGCCTCAACGCTGGCAAAGGTTCCGCGAAATCCAGCTATGTAGTAGTAGAACACAAGAGAATACGGGAGCCACCGACCCGCTCATATTCTACAGATAGCGGTTCTAGGTTTCCTTTCCTTCTAGCCCATCAGTTTTGCAATTGCCCACGATGGCACCCTTGCGATATTTCATATTTTTCCAACAGATCCCTTGTGGTAGCGCCATGTTATATAGGAGTCAAAGAAGCCGTCAAGTTTGACCTTTATATAACCAGAATACAAAATGAAGGTATCGTACCTGAGTTCTGGCGCCTACCCTACTTGAAGACCTTCTCTCTCTCTTTTGAATTGTAAGAAGAGAAAATATATTTTATTTGAATTTGACAGCTTTGAAGATTTTAAACTTTCATATAGATATCAAATACCAGAAGCAATAAGTGAGTCAGCACTATGAAGTTCTAAGTTAGGACTCGATATCTACAGTGAGTAAAAGCTCACAAGAGTGTACAGTTGCTGGCGTATGTCGATAATATTGATATCATTGGCCTTCGTAACCGCTCCGTTAGTTCTGATTTCTCCAGACTGAATAAGGAAACAAAGCAAATGGGTCTGGTATGGAAGATGAAATATCTCCTGTCACCAAACAAACTCTCGTCGCCGTTGCGACTTGGCCCCCACGTCATAACTTCGAAGTCGTAGATAATTCTGTCTGTCTTGGAAACAGCACCAACAGCAACAATAACATCAGACTCGAAATCCAATTTCAACAAGTGCTAATTCGGACTGAGTAGGCAATTGAAATGTAAAATCCTCTCTCGACGAACAAAGCCCAAACTTTATATGTAAGTCCATCATTATTTCCGCCTTGCTATAGAGTCGATGTTACGAGTTTTCGAGAGAAAGGTTTTACGGAAAATTTACGGTCCTTTGCGCATTGGCCACGGCGAAGATCGCATTCGATGGAACGATGAGCTTTACGAGATATTCGACGATATTGGCATAGTTCAGCTAATTAAGAGACAGCGTCGCTAGGTCATGTCGACCAAATGAATGAAAACAATTCAGTTCTGAGAGTATTCGATGCAGTATCTGTAGCAGAGGAAGACTTCCACTCCGTTGAAAAGACCAGATGAAGAAGGACCTGGCCTTGCTTTGAATATCCAATAGGAGCCAAGCAGCGAAATAAAAACGACGTAAGCGGCCTACAACAATAAGGAAGAAGAAAAGTTTAAAATAACGAAATTAGACAGGTGCTCAATGTGGAGTCTACCTTACTGAAGATTTAACTGAGGATCCGAATATTTAAATGCAGAGCAGGCTTTTCCGACGATTTAAAAACCGTTTCGCTAATTTATTTACCTGCCTACCTTTAAAGTTTACCTCACACAATGAGCTCAGTAGTTAAACAAAAGCAACACACCAAATAACGGTTAAAAATTTTATAAAAATCTGGAGCAAATTCACACGCTGACAGGCATATGCAAATAGAGCTTCTAAGAAATCCACCACTTCACGTTAAAATGTTATGTATTTATTTTTAGTAAGTGGATGTTTGGGTCAGGGCAAATGCTACGAAGCCTCTTACAGAACACTTAAAATTTAAATGAAGACAAGTCACGGTGGGGTCGAGTGCTGAACTTTGACTGCTAAGCAGCAGAAAACGTCGTCAGCTGAATGGAGGCAAGTACATAAGAAGGTTTTCATATAAATATATAAAAGAAATGTATATAAATATATGTATGTATGTATGCTGTGATATATGTTAATGTCGAAGGTACATATGTATGTGGTATGTAACTTTTCCGCCAGCAGTCTGAGTGTTTATCAGTCTGCGGCGGCGTGGAATATGCTAAGCGGTTGCTGTCGCTTGGGGTGCTTGGGCTGCCGGTGGGCAGAAGAGTTTTCGAAAGGCTGCAGGCGGTTGGTACTCGAGTCAAGAGTAGCCACCTATGTGTAAATACATATTTAACTGCGAATGTGTGCGTGTGTTGGGAACCGAGCCATGCACGCGGTCGCCTGAAAGTAGTTCAAGTGTGGTGAAAGTAATTAGTGAGCATTTTTACTCATTGCGGTTGTCGGCGTAAAGGTGTAAGTACATATATACACACATACATATACAGTACTGCATGTGTGTGAGTGTATAAGAGCGCTAAAAACAAGCTGTTAGTGCTATTTACCGTTGTGGGCGTAACACTTGTAGTGCACATGCACTGTGTTGCATGCATTAGTACATACATATATATACGCCGCAATACATACATACAAGCATGTATGGCGCATTTTGAGCATTTAAAAAAATTGTTTACTTTACTAATTCTGCAATTGCTGTTGCTGTTGCTGTTGCACGTTTTGCTTTGCCGCTTCAAGTTGGCGTTTTTGTTGCACGCGTGTGACTTTGCGACCGCCGTTGTTGTTTGTGCTTGCTTTTATTTCATTTCTTGTTTTTTTTTCTTTCCCAGATTGTTGTGGTTACTTGCCACTTGAACGCTGCTGTGGCGTTTTGCGCTTTAAAAGCGCATAATTAGTTGGCTGCCGCTTGGTGGCAACAAAAACAAACAAAGGCCAGCGCCATTTGTGGCACGATTAACGGCCTATTTGTGGCGTAAACAGATCAAAGTGAATCGAATGCTTCTTCGCTGGCTTCGAATTGCAGTTAATTGAAAAATTATTTACCTCAGCATTTCCTCGCTGTAAATAAACAAACGCTTAATGGATAATGAAACTCGATTTGTTTTCTTTTCAACATAAACAAGCAGACAGGATTGCTTTTATGGCATTATTCGTTGTATCTGTTTTGAGATAACCTTCAATATATTTTTCAGCAAGCAAAGTATATTTTCTCAACTCCCAGCGGCTAAGAAATCCAAAAATGTGACAAAAAATTAAAAAAAAAATTTTGTCACTTGTCAGCTGTCAGCTATAATGTTATTTGAAAATTACTCTACAGTATTTAAAATTAATTCCAACAGCCAGATATACTTTTCTCTCTAATAAATACTGCAAGAGTAGACAGCATTTGAACCCGTATTTTCCAGGGGGGCTGTCATAAACTGCAATACATGTATGTATGTATATTATGACGGCATTTAATGTAACATTAACCGTCTAGTGGACCGCCAAACACAGGTTTACAATCGACTATAGCCAACCTCAGCTTTGGAGGATGGAGTCTTGTGTAGAAGTTCAAGCAAGTGAGGAAAGTTCTCTGACTACCATTCACTTCGGGTGGCCAGAGACGAATTTTTTACATTTGGCTCAAGCAGCTCACGAATTCCGGTCTTAGATCAAGTATGCTCTGGGTAGCCAAAAACATGCGTTTGACGGCGGGCTAAATTGCGAAGGCGAATTCGCTCCCTCAAGATTCTGCGCTGTGTTTGGGATCCGTCACGTAAAAAAAAATTACCAATGAAAAGAAGAAAACACCCCTGGATGGGAGATCCCCTTTTTGGTCATCATTGGCCTCAAAAATAGCTCCTTTAGTTCTGCTTACCCTAGACAGGATGAGGAAGCGTAGTATGTGGGCCTGGTAGTAAAGGAGCGCAAGACGAAATATCTCCTGTCTTCTAACAAACACTCCTCGCTCTCACGACTTGGCTTCCCCATCACTGCTGACAGTCATAACTTCGAAGTCGTAGATAATTACGCCTACCTTGAAACTAGCATTAACACCAACAACAATGGTAGCTTCAAAATCCAACGCAGAATAACTTTTGCTAACAGGTGCTACTTCGGACTGAGTAGGTAATTGAGAGGTAAAGTCTTCCTTCGACGAATAAAGACCAAGCACTAAAAGTCTCTCAGCATTCCCGTCCTCCTATATGTTGCAGAGACATGGATGATGACAACATGTGATGAGTCGACCTTACGAGTTTTCGAGAGAAAGTTTCTGCGAAAGATTTATGGTCCTTGCCGCATTGGCAACGACGAATATCGCATTCAATGGAACTATGGAGCTGTCAAGCTCAGCTTCAGCCAAAGAGTGGATGAAAGCACTTTAGCTCTGAGAATATTCAATGCAGTACCGGACAGGGGAAGCAGAGGAAGAGGAAAACTCTCCATCCATTGGAGAGATCACGTGGAGAAGCACCTGGCTGCAAGTAGTATCTCGAATTAACGCCAAATTGCGAACAAAAGAGCCGTCTGCCTCTTGTTAACTCGGCTATAACCGCGTAAGACTTGTCTGCGAAGTTGAAGAAGTAGAAGAAAGTTCCGAATCTCGATTAAAAATACACACGGCAGTAAATAAAGGATAGTTGATGTATAATAGGTTTACTAACTCATAGTTCATATTGGTAAAGATCGGACTAAAATATCACAAAGCTGCCATACCAATTGACTAAGCAAACTTCTTTGGCTAAGATCCGCATACTGCGTCTACACATTTCTTACATATCTTTTTATGTATATCATATTTACATAAGCCATTGACTTATCAGAAAATGTAACTGCACAGCAAAGTACGTGTGTTGCATGCAAATTCATCACAAATACCCGCAACACATAAAAAAGACTTCCATTAAACCTAAGCCGCCTATAATTTAGTTAAAACCATGCCCGCATTGTGAGCAGTGACGCGCACGCCAATGCAACAAAATATTGATATGTCAAAAACACAAAACCCTGACAACGGCTGTCAAGCAGCGTAGCGAAACGGCGCGTATTCTCTCAACCAGACAAATATTCAAACGGTTGCAAGTCTCACGTTGTGGTTGGGCGAGTTGCACCTCACCCTCACTAACACTCCGCTGTTAATAAATAAATTATAGAATTTTGCCGCTAAACACTTGCCACAAATGCATTAGTGCCGCTAATAGTGTGCGCTGCCAATGTGTGTGCGTGCACATAAGCACATGTGTACATATAGTAAGTATACATAAGTGATATATTTGTGTGACTTGTAGCTAATGTTTGTACACATGTCTGAAAAGCATATGTTCAAATATGTGCACTTATGTATGTTTGCTTGTGTTTGTATGTTTGTGCGTGTATTTGCCTCGAAATTTTAGTTTGTTGCATCCACATGCCCGCATATATTGTTTGCTTTGCTTATTTACATACATACATATTTACGTATTTCCAAAATGCTGTCATGCAATATATTACACGCTGCACTTTGTTGTTATTGTTGTATTCGTTATTTGTTAAATATTGTATTTTGATAGTGTTGTTGTTGTATTTGTAGCTGTCGCTTTGTTATTGTTGTTGTTGCATGATTTCGTTGCCGTTGTTGTTGTTACATGATTTCGTTGTGGTTGTTGCAATTTTTGTTATTGATGTTGTTGCATTTTTTGTTGTTAGTTGTTGTTGGTGTTACAATTTTTATTGTTTTCTGTTGTTGTTGTTGTTATTATTGTTTTTGTATTTATTACTGCCATTACTTGCATTTGTTGTTATTTTTGTTGTCCGTTGATGTCGGTTATGTTGTTGTTGTTGTTGTTGTTGTTGTAGCCTATGTTGACAGTCATGTCATTTACGGTATGTTATGTGGCGTCACTTATGCAAATATTTCGATGATTGCAATCAACTCATCATCGTCATCACTTACATACATACATATGTATGCAGATCACATCAAAATACATAAATACAAACACATGTATAATGCAGCATAGAAATTGCATTTATCGAATACTACACAAACCTATATACACACACAACAACACACGTACAAAGCATATGATGTAGTAGGGATAGTTCACAATTATGACTTGTCTAACAGTGAGCTTAGTAGAAAAAATCAAAGGCAGTCATTTACTGACAATACATAAATATATTTATATTTATATATATAAAAAGTGGACATACAAATGTATGTATCTAAATACTTGCTATTCAACACTTTTATATACTTATTTATTAGGATGTCAAATATCTCGCTTCCGCCTTTTTGTCTTTTGAATTTCGCGGCTATGTATGAAGCGCTACAGTGTTCGTATCTGACAAAACTATACATCTTTGAAAGGTCCTGACATAACCTACAAAAGGACGCTATGCATGATTAGTTTGGATATTGCGTTCAACAGTTATAGGCCTGTAAACATGGAGTTCACTAACCGAAATTCGCGCTATTTTAAAGTTTTCCTTCGTTAAATGCCAATCCGCTAGAGAAAGCTAGAGTTCTGTATGATTAATGGCGTTTTGGGGGATGGTACTCTATCACTTCGAACTGCGGAGAAATGGTTTCGACGATTCAGAGCGCGTGAAAACAACACCAAGAATAAGCCAGCCGACCGAAGACCTATGACTACGAATACCGATCAAACCATGGAAAACATCGAGTTAGACCGGCATGTGGCCCCTCCTGACAACGCCCAGAAGGTGACAGTGAGTCACCAAACGATTTTAAACCATCTGCAGAAGGCTGGATACACATATGTAAAACCTTGATGTTTGGGTGCCGCATGATTTGACGCAAAAAAACCTTCTGGACCGTATCAACGCCTGCGATATGCTGCTGAAACGGCACGAATTCGACTCATTTCTGAAGCGTGTGGTATCTAGCGATGATAAAAGGATCACATACGACTACGGAAGCGAAAACGATCGTGGTCGAAGACCGGTGAAACGTCCTAAACAGTGGTCAAGCCGGGATTGACAGCCAGGATGGTTTTACTGTGTGTTTGGTGGGATTGGAAGGGAATCATCCACTATGAGCTGCTCCCATATGGCCAGACGCTTAATTATAGCATATACTGAGAAAAAATGGACCGCTTGAAGCAGGCGATTGACCAGAAGCGTCCAAAATTGGCCAACAGGAAGGGTGTAGTGTTTCACCAGGACAACGCCAGACCACACACTTCGTTGATAACTCGTCAGAAGCTACGAGAGCTTGGATGGGAGGTTTTATTGCATCCACCATATAGCCCGGATATAGCGCCATGTGGTTACCACCTGTTCCAGTCCATGGTGAATGCCCTTGTTGATGTAAAGTTGAACTCAAAAGAGGCTTGTGAAAAGTGGCTGTTCGAGCTCTTCGCAAATAAGGAGAGGCTTCCACGAGGGTGGTTTTATGAAGTTGCCGTCTAGACGATGATCAGATGATCTAACAAAACGGCGCATATTTGAACTAAATCCGATCAGTTAACACTTTTTATAAAGCATTGAATAAAGAACAAAAAAGCGGATTTCGAGCCTTATATGTAAATATACATCCACAGAGAACTGTTATTCTTAAAGTGTGGTTCAATCTATAATATCAACAAAAATTGTTCTCGTGGCCTTTATGGTGAATATAAAATATTGCTGAAATTGTAAAAAGCTATCGATATGTCATGGGTAAATTGAAGGTAATTAATTCCAAAGGAATTATTTATCACTTGTATGGATTATTGACGTCTTTATTAAGAAGTTTAAAAAACCTCAGCAACAAGCTGCAAACGCTACAATATGTTATATACATATCTATTAATAGCTACAATTAGGCGCATAATTATTAAGTGATAAATAATTTATTTCGTAATGAAGTCACGCATCCTATTGAGCATTTAAGTATATGTACATAAGTATATACATACATATGTATATGGAAACCAATGTTATAAACTAGAGCTCTTGATAACTACTAATGGACTAATCAGAATAGGTACGTATAAATCGGATAGTATTTATAAGAACGCTTATAAACCAGATATTCGAGTGAGTAATTTTCCGTTTGTTCGAATAATTTTAAGGTCTTACTATTTACGCATTTTAGAAGTAGAATATTTTGATATTTAAGAACCACAGTATAGTGGGAAGTAATAAATCACATTTTAAATTTTTATATTTATATCGGATTTGAAATCAATAAAATGATGTTAAAAATATTTTAATAAAATTAAATATTTATAATAAAAAGCTATAATATTAAAAAAAAATAATTTTCAAGGGCTCTATTTTATAATTTAGTAGCTTCCGTGCCTTAACATACAATAATCTTCGTATAGAAAAGTAATGTTGCTCGTTTTATATTTTTACTTCCCTTTTTTGATTTTCTTTTCAGCGATTTGTCATTGCTTACAACTCAATTTAAATTCGTCAATCCTCAACCTATGCTATAATGGTAAAAAAGCTAAGACTTTATTCAACAAAAAAATGCCTTTTCCGGCTATTAACACCTAGCAGCAGAAATTGACATGCCTTTTAATCACTTCCTTACCGCCAGTAGCAATGTCGTGTAAACGACGATTTTGGAATAAAATATTAAGAAATAATAAAATCAATTTTGGAAACAACGCTCCTGTGGGTCTTTGAACTGTGCTACTGCCATTTGAAGATTCCGCCTAAAGATACGCCAACATGTGTTCGGCTTGTAAGTACACGGGAAGGTACACGCACCTACGCGTATGTGTGTATGTATTTGTGTATGCATGCGCGTGTATATTAACTGCTACCAACTATTTTGTATGTGCTTTGCATACGAAAAATGCACCCACAACTAACCGCTGGATAGTGAATAATTTATAGGGGCATTAGTTGTTGGCGTGATTTCCGATACAAATTTTATATTTATAGTTATTTGAGTAAGTTTAACAACTTTTATGCATATGTATTAGTATGATAAGCGTGTAGACATGCAAACATATAAGTATGTACATATAAGGCACGAAAGGAATATTTAAAGTGGTGCGCTGTGAAACACAACACACATACATAATGCGTATACAAAGTAAAAATTTTTTTTACAGAATTTTTAAAAGAAAGTTATAAATTAAATTTTTTGTTTTATAAATAAAAATTTGAATTTATTTTTAGTCAATTTTTTTTTTTTAAATCAAATTTATTTAAATTTTTTTTGATACAAAATTATTTTGTTTTATAAAAAAAAAAAAATTTTAAATTCTTAAATATTTTCTATTATCTGAATTAATTTTTTTTAATTTTAATTTGCACTAAAAATTTATTTGAATTGTTTAAAGATTTCTTTTTTTTACAGAATTTTCTTAAAAAAAGTTATAAATTTTACGTTTTTTTCATAAAAAAAAAAAATGTTTTTAAATTTAATTAATTTTTTTATATCAAATTTATTAAAAAAATTTGTTTGATACAAAATTATTCTGTTTTATATAAATTTAAAAATTTTTTTAATATTTTGTATTATCTGAATTATTTTTTTTTTTAATTTGCACTAAAATTTTTTTTAAGTTTTTTAAGACTTTTTTTACAGAATTTTTTTAAAAAAAGTTATGAATTTTACTTTCTTTTTTTATAAATAAAAATTTGTTTTTAATTTTAATTAATTTTTTTATATCAAATTTATTAAAAAATAATTTTTAATACAAAATTATTTTGTTTTATATAAAAGAAATTTAAAAAATTTTTAAATATTTTTATTATCTGAATTAATTTTTTTTTATTTTTAGTTTGTTTAAATTTGTTTAAATTTTTTGAAGACTTTTTTTTACAGTATTTTCTTAAAAAAAGTTATAAATTTTACTGTTTTTTTTATAAATAAAAATTTGTTTTTAAATTTAATTAATTTTTTTTATATCAAATTTATTAAAAAAAAAGTTTTGATATACAATTATTTTGTTTTATATAAATGAAATTCTAAAAAAACTTAAATTATTTTTTATTATCTGAATTAATTCTTTTTAATTTTAATTTGCACTAAAAATGTGTTTAAATTTTTTAAAGATTTTTTTTTTAATTTTTTTAAAAAACGTTAAAATTTTACGTTTTTTTAGAAATAAAAATTGGTTTTTAACACTAATTAATTTCTTTTATATCAAATTTAAAAAAAAACAAAAAAAATTTATACAAAATTATTTTGTTTTATATAAAAGAAATTTTAAAATATTTTTTGTTATCTGAAATAATCTTTTATTTTTAATTCGCACTAAAAATTTAGTTAAATTGTTTACAGATTTTTTTTTTACAGAATTTAACAAAAAAGTTATAAATTTTATTTTTTTTCATAAATAAAAACTTGTTTCTTATTTTAATTAATTTTTTTATGCCAAATTTATATAAAAAAATTTTGATACAAAACAATTTTTTTTATAAGAGAAATTTTAAAAAATTTTAAAATATTGTTTATTATCTGAACTAATTTTTTTTTTATTTTTAATTTGCACTAAAAATATGTTTAAATTTTTTAAAGTTTTTTTTTTAAGAATTTTTTTAAAAAAGTTATAAATTTTACTTATTTTTTTCATAAATAAAAATTTGTTTTTAATTTTAATTAATTTTTCTATAACAAATTTATTAAAAAAAATTTTATGCAAAATTATTTTGTTTTATATAAGTGAAATTTTAAAAAATTTAAAATATTTTTTATGATCTGAATTAATTTTTTTTTTTTTATTTTGAATTTGCACTAAAAATTTGTTTAATATTTTTAAAGATTTGTTTTTTTGCATTTCTACTTGTTTTACTTACTATAGGAATATACATACAAACATACATAGGTGTCGCTGTATAACTGACCTTTTCTATTTGCTTAAATCTTTAATTACCGCACACAAAGTTCTAAGTAAACAAACGCTAGAAAAAAGTGTGTTGCCATACTTTCAGCGGCAGAAAACGTTAAATATTTCATTGGCATATACGTATGTATATATTTACTCACATGCCCAAATGTATGTATGTATTTATATTATGCACCAAAAAAATGTATGAAAAGGAATTTCATAACGGTAAGGCTATGAACAGCGTAAATAATAACATTAATGTAAATAAATAAGAAGTTTTTTTATCTGTGGCAACCATGGTAGCCTGCTTGATGAATGCCGCAGGCGAAATATGCAAACAAGTAATAAACCGTAAGCAGCAAGTATTTGTGTTTACTGAGAAAATAATTTTGAAATATACATATACAGGTGGTTGTAGGAGTATAAACTTACATATATGCAAGAATTTATATGTATTTATGTATATAGTTATGTATAAATTTATATATAACATGTGTAACTGTGCACTCTTTTGCATACTACACACCTGACTCGATTTTTTTTGTATACTTTAACTTGTATATGAAGCTATATACCCAAGTAAAATACTTACTTATTCTCTTTATATATTTTTATTCCCATATTACATACATATTACTAATTTTTATATATTTTTCGGTGTGAAAATAAAGTTCTAAATTGCTTCAAATTTAATGCCAAACATTTCAGCTATCAATATGCAATACATGTGTTGCGGTCAACAACAACAATAGCAAATAATTGTGACTAGCAAGCAGCACGCCCGCATATGCACGAGACTGGGCGGTTAGACAAATGGCCGTTTGTCGAAATAAGTACGTTTTAAGCATGCATGAATAACAATGAATGCGTACAAATATGCACACAAGAACGGTTTAACCATACATGCATATAAACACACATACATACATATGTATACATACTGACATATATTGTTGTACGTGCATTGGTATTGTGATAAAGTCACAGCTGTTGTTTAATAGAATATTAACAGCAACAAAGTAGACCACAGCACGTAGAAGACAAATAAATAAAAACAAATAAATTGCGTAGCAAAGAAAATTCACAACTATAACGGCAACAATACAATAAGTGAGCGCAAAAGCAAATTCAACAATATGGAATATCAAATGAAATGCCTGCAGAGGCTTTTAAATATTTCAGAGTCTAGTTAAGGTGGGAAATTTTGAAATTTAATTTGTTTTTCGTAAAGCAGTGTGCCAAATGGGCAGGTAAATGAAGTAAATGGATATAAAATATCAAGCATTTTGTGAAAATTTCTCTTTTATGCCAGAAATTGTACAAAAATAAATGAATATTTTTATTTTTTTTTTTTTCATTGCAAAGTGTGCATTTTAATTTGTTTTTAGCTATAAATATATTTATATTTATTTACTATGAAATATGTGCATATATTTTATTGAAAAGATATTAACTTGTACGACATTTTGTTTGCTTTTACAATATTTTTTATTAAAATTTTTTATTAATCATAAAACTGTTTATTACCTTTTTTATTATTAATATATATTATAGTTACAAAATACTCACAAAATTGCTTATATTATTTGACTCTTAGAACTATATTAATAATTAAATTGTTTTCGTATTAAAAATAACCTGTGGCTTTGAGCGAAATTTTATATTCACTTTAAAAAATCGAAATATTTGTATATACATACATACATATTTCTCTTAATGCGTTATATATGTATGTATGTATATGAATTAAAGATATATTTTATTTTTACTCTGTACTAAATTAAGAAAAATAAAAAAAATTGTTGAAAACATAACATTACAAAAATGGCGCCTGCGGATATGCAAAACTTTTTTCATACTAAAGTTGTCAGCATTTTTAGTTAGTTTGAAAAAAAAAACATGTTTTTTTTATATAAAGTTAGCATATTTTTTGTGTTCTATTGTATATATGCTACAAATATTGCACATATTATATGTTGACGCCTACAGGTATGCAACATTTTGTATACTTTAAGTGATATAGAACAAATTTTATATGAAAGCATTAGTTCATAACCGGTATTTTATAAAATATAAAAGCATTTTAGTTGTATAAATTACAACTATTTTCAAAATTGTTCATTTACATTACAAGACTTTTAATGTAATATATAGTTCTATAATTATTAAAAATTTTCGGATCCAGAAAAGAACTACAATTTAAATAAATAAATATATATAACATAAGTAACAATACCTAAATATTTAATACAAAAAGTAAAAGAATCAAACGTGCGCCTAGAGACATGCAACACATTTTTAATTTTATTACAACTAAAATTTTCGGTCTTTAGAATTAATTTGATCACAAATATTTTTTGCCAACACCATTTTAGTGATTTTAATTGACTTTTAATATTATTTTCAAGTAAAACTTATATGAACGCCTGTGTGTATGCAACGTTTTCTAAAAATGATTAAATATTTTAGCAGCAGATTACATAATAAAACTGATATTTTAAACTTATAAAGCATTTTTTATATATAAATGATAATTATTTTCAAAAGTTCATTTAAATGATGAGACAGATAAAGTTCAATAATTATTAAATATTATTTTCGTTACAAAGACCGACATAAGAAACAAAATTTAACATTAAATTTTATAAAAAAAATAGATAAAATTGTAGAAAAAAGTACGTATGTAGATATTTAATACAAGTCAAAAATTTAAAATTTCGCCTGAAGATATGCAACATAATTTTAATTTTGTTACCAATAAAGTCTTTAGGAGTTATTTGAGCACGAAATATGTTTCACCAATCTTTATTTAGTCATTTTAACTGACTTCAAATATTATTTTCAAATAAAATAAACATATTATTTAGTTATAAAGCGCCTGTGTGTATGCAAAGTTTACTGAATGAGACGAATAATGAGATATTTTAGCAGCAGATCAAAAATAAAACTGATATTTCAAAATTTTTAAGCAGTTAAGATTCGTAAATGATAACCATTTTCAAAAGTTCATTTGTAAGGTAAGATTTTTATTGAAAGCTCGAGTTCAATAATTATTAAATTTAATTTTCGACATAAAACCCGACATAAGAGCCGATGTTTATGTTTTGATTTTATAAAAAATATAGATAAAATAGTAGAAGAAAATACCAAAATTATTAATACAACAAGTTAAAAATTTAAAAGTGCGCCTAGAGATATGCAACATTTTTTTTATTTTGTTAAAACTAAAATTTTCAGTTTTTACAAATTATTTGAACACAAAGTATGTTTTACCATTACCGACTTTACCGATATTAACTAACTTTTAATATTATTTTATTGTAAAATAAGCATATTTGTTATAAAACGCCTGTGTGTATGCAACATTTTCTAAAAATAATTAAATATGTTAGCAGCGGATTATAAAATTGCAACGCTGATATGCATATTTCAAAAATTCTATTAACTCCAACTATTTTTAAGCCATAGGAAAGCTTCCACCTTACAATTCAGCGTGTGGCAGCAATGACATACCAAAATAATTAGTGGTTATTTCATAAAAATAAACCAATTTTATTGTATTATATAACATTTTTGATAAAAGCAAAAACGAAATGTAATGCAACAGATCCACTCACTGCTCAAATGCTCAACTGCAGAAGCGCGGCATGATGACGAACAGAAATAAAGCGAATTTGCGGCAGCACAACAAAGCAGCAACAAATATTAGTTTAAAACAGCAATTTTCAGTAATCAAGCAACATTAAAATTACTGAGTAATAAATATAAGCAGCTGGCAATAATAATAATAAAAACAACAACTAACCACAACCGCCAACCGCGGCTTGAAGAAACGTCAGCGCCCGAGCAACAACAAAAAAACAAAAACGAAGCTGCAGCGCCCAGTGCGAATAATGAGAAAAGTAAATACATAATAATAGCAGCAACAACAACAACAGCAATAATAACAAAGTTTATGGCCGCGCATAATGATGCATTTACAAGAAAATCAGCAGAAGAGTAACAACAACAAATAACAAAACGGAGAATGCGCGCTGGAAACCGACAACAAAAGCAACAACAATAAATCAGGAACTCTAAACTACTAAATGGCAAAGTGGCTGTTGCACACACATACACATACACGCACTCGCGGTTGCATGCAGCAACGCTAATTTGCTGTTGCAGCTGCTTGCAGCGTTGCGCGCTTTTATTTGTATTTTATAGCTGTAGTTGTTATTGCTGTTGTTGCTTGCAAATTGCCCGTTTGGCTGTGCAAACACTCGGCGGCAGCGACGTTGTCGTCGTCGTCGCTTGTCTGGCCAGCAGCAATCACAAGTGATTCGGTTTTGAAAATTTCTGCTGTTAATGGCGCGTTTTGATTGGCAGCAGTTATTGTTGTTGTTGTTGCTTTTACTGATGCAATTTGCTTGTTTTTTGCCGCTGTTAGCGCTGCTCATTTGCAGTTTTGCTTTTAATGTTGCTGCCGCACTTGTGGTGGCATGCGCTTATGGCTGCCACTATGTTGATTCTATTATTATTGTTTGTTGTTGTTATTATTACATTCGCTTTTTTAACGTTGCTGTGCGCACGCATGCATTTAACATTTAATTAATTTTGCAACATAAAAACAACAACAATAAAACTAATATAACAGCTGAGAGTGGGGCTCACGAGTTGCTGTGTGTCTGTGTAAGTATGTTTGTAGTATCAAAATTGCCACATAAATCAGCATAGTTAGCAGCGCATAAATAAATATTCTATTTTTGCTATGTACTCATTTTGTTGTTGTATACTTAACATGTTTTTGTTGTTGTTGCCGCATTTTACTACATTATGCATCGGCGCTATTGGCAGCAGCGCACAGCCGAACGTGTCTAATAGCACGGTGTGAAAATTCACGCCACTTTATTTATGTGGTTCTATGAGCCTCTGTTTTTATTGTTCTCACTTTTCTGCATTTATTTGCTTTGAAATTTAGCACTAAAGAAGTTTTTATGCTTAAAACCTCGTTCTTAATGCCGACTGCTTATGGGTGAAGGGGCAAAAAAATTACATATTGAGGCAGGTGCTTTGAGCTTAAGTAAATATATGTATGTATGTATGTCTATTAGGGCGGGTCAAGCCAAAAGTTGTAAATTTTTTCGCTTTGTCTCTGAAAAATTGATTGAATGACATCTCTAGGAAAGACTCTATAAGTAAGAGATCTGAATTGTAACGCGAAAGAAATATTTCATAGATTTTGTAGGAAATTTAATGCTCTACATGTAAAAACCGTAAGAAACCATCTTGTAGAGCATTGAGTTTCCTACCCATGAAAATGAAATATGAGAAGAAAACCGTTATATGAAGGGCTTTCCCGTTACAATTAAGAGCTCTTTGAACCTCAAATGGATGTGAGTTCTATTGAATCTTGATATATACGAGTATATACTACTGTGCCCAAAAAATAAGGTGACATTAGAATTTAAACAGCGCGTGTTGAAGGATTTGGAGAATTATTTTTTTTAGGTTGGTAGTACTGTCAGTCACATTTATGTCAAATTTCATGTCAAAATATTCATTAGTGTTTGAGATACGTGTCGTTTTGTGAACTGCTAAAAGTGAGTTTTTCATTTTTTGCGATGTCGAAATTTGTTGAGCAAAGAATTTGCATTAAATTTTGTTTACGGAATCAATTTTCTGCTGCGGATACTTTGAGGATGGTGCAGAAATGTCTGAAAAAAATGTTTACAAGTTGTATAGTGAGTTCCAAGCCGGCCGGGAACGTGTCGAAGACGAAGAGCGTCCAGGGCGACCATCAACCTAAATCGACGAAGCTCACGATCAACAAATCAAAGATTTGGCGTTGAAAAACCGTTGATTAACAATTAGAGACCTTGCGGATGAAGTTGGCATATCGAAAGGCTCAGCCAATACCATTTTGAATGATGCTTTGGGCCTCAAGGGCATCAAATCTCGACTGGTACCGAAAACATTGATTTTTTTTTTTAAAAAGGCGTCGCGTTGAAGTATGTGAAACGATGCTTTCCGACTAACAGGGTATCATGAAATGCATTAAAACTGGCGATGAGACTTGGATTTATGCTTACGACCCCGAAACAACCGATTAATCGAGCGAAAGTCGTGCCAAAGGAGAGCCGAGACCAAAAAAATCGCCCCAAAGTCGCTCAAAAATCAAAGTCATGTGACTGTTTTCTTCGATTATCGTGGTGTTTTGCATTATGAATTCCTTCCAACCGGTCAAACAGTCAACAAGGAATATTATTTGAACGCTATGCGTCGTTTGCGTAACGCTATCTGCCTAAAAAGGCCGGAATTGTGGAAAGACAATTCTTGGTTTTTACACCACGATAATACACCATCCCATACTGCCCTCGTAATTCGTGATCATTTCGCCAAAAACTCAACCAATCTGGCGCCGTGCGACTTCTGGCTGTTCACCAAGCTCAAAAGATCGCTCCGGGGACACCGTTTTTATACGATACAGGAGATTCAAGCCGAAGACATAACTGAAGGCTATCCCGGAAAGTGACTACAACCAGTGTTTCGAAGATTGGAAAATCCGTTGGCATAAGTGCATTGCATCGGGAGGGGATTACTTTGAAGGGGTTGAAATTTATTTGGAAGAATAAATAAAGAAACGTTTCACTTTTAAAATGCGATTCCCATTTTACATCCTTTGAACCAATCCTATGGCTTGATTTAACCAAGAGATTATTAAACAGAGCCGGTAAATAAATTTCAAAGATCTATATAGACTTTTTAATGATGAAGCAGCAATTAAACGATATTCTCTTGAACCTCTAAATGAGATTCGGTTCTATGGAAGCTTGATATATGGTGCTTTTTAATATACTTAACACTTCAGAGTAGTTATAACAAACCGGAATTTTAAGTGTAAAATATGAATTGATATGAATTTCTGTGGCTCCTACCAATAAGCACTACTGAGCTATCAATTTTCTCAGATCTCTCAAGTGCAATATATTATATATCACGATGTTTACTATATGTCAAACAACCCAGCAAAGATGGAAACCCAAATCATTTCTAACATCAACGATCCAAAACCATAAGCAATACCGTAACTTCTTCATATATTATCTTAATGAAATCATCAATTTTAACTCTATGAATTATAAAAAGCGAATAAATCCGCATAGTATCAAGTCCTTTACAAAAGTGCAACTATTAAGATGACTAGAAATTCAACTTTCTTACATTTGTAGAGCTGGCTTAAAATACATTTTTAGCATTTTTAAAATTTTTACTATTTAGATTTCAAACTTTTCAATGACGGAAAGACTTTAATAGTTCTCTAAGTTTCGGTTTCGCGCAGATCACAGCAATTATAGAAAGCCTTTTTATTCTAACAAAGTCGGTGCTTACGACTAGAAATATTAATTTACTATATTCCTGAAAGACCAAGTGGCTTAGAAATCATTAAAATCACTTAGGGATAGATAGTAAAATAATACCTTGATCAATTAGTACAAATAACTTCCTATTTCACTATAAATTAGCACTAGGCTCTAGGACACGGTGATATTTTTGATAATTGTGAAGCAGATAAACTAGCCGGAACAGACTCCACCCTACAATTAGACTCTCAAAAAGAGACAATCGTCAGCTAAAATGCAAAACAGCGTATCATCAAAAAAAAAATTAAAATCGCTGTCAGATATAATAACCAATACATAATAACAATTTTATAACCAAATCTCAATTTTGGTTCAAAATGAGCGGTTTCTATTATAACATTTTTCCTTCGCTTCCTTGTAAACTTATGAAAAGTGACGTTACGTTCTTTTGCATTTTAGGTGGCGATATATACCCCTGGCCACTTATAGATATCTAACCGACAAATATGTTATGAATGTGGCTAAGTCGCGGTGTAATCAATCTCAGAATTGCTCAACAAGCAAGCAAATGTGTCATGAATGGAATATGGAAATATGACGACTATTAAAAAAAATAACGATTAAAAACGAGGAATGACACAAAAACTCTAGTAGGACTGCTAAGAGGTCAATGTCTATTATTGGAAGACATGCCAGCAGACTGAGTATATCATATAAGGATTATTATAGAAGCTGCCAATAGGTTAAAGAGGAGACTGTGGAAAACCTTCTATAAATGTAAATGCAAAACTTTTTATAATGAAGTAAAAGCAATAATCGGTCGCGAGCTTCTTGGCGATGTTTCAGTAGTTGCACCTATAAAACTTTTTGCATTGATGAACTTCATCCAGAGCACAGGTTGGTGTAGAATAAAGGGATTTTAATACCAGTGGTTTCATAGTGTGCCTCTTAAAGGCTTAGGTGCTTCATCAGACATTCACCTTATTTACTTAACTAAGGTCAATTAAATAGGAAGGTTTTTGAAGTCAACAATATGATCAAACTATTTGACAGTAACTGCTTTTTCTAAGTAACTGAACTTGTGAAACGCTACTTATTAACTATTTGGCTGTAGTTGTCTGAGCTTTTGAAACAGATTCAAATTATTTAGTAGCGATTTCTTTTCTTAAAAAATGTTGTTTTCAAGATTGTTTCAGGTTGGTTTGTTCTTTTCTCACAATGTTGCTTTCTGAAGGCGAGCGTTGTCATACAGTAGAAACATATTTTTTTTAAAGCATTCCCAATGCTGAAGCGAGCTCCAATGCACAATTTTCGAAGGTTTTTGGTTCTCCGGATACGGTCGTTAGTATCGATATCGCCGTCTGTGAAGCAACGACAACACCGATGATAACAAACTTTTTATGGCCACATAGTTTTATGGAAAAAGTTGATCTTGACAACATCTGACTTCAAAAAGACGTTGCTACATGCCACACAGCACGTACAACAATCGAATTATTTCGAATTATTGCGAGAAGAGTTTGGAAAATCGATTATTTCAAGAAATTGCGACATTGAATGACCTCCAATAAGTTTTGATTTAACACCATTATACTACTTTTTGTAAGGTTATTTGAAGTCTTTGGTCTTTAGCAATAAAATAAACACATTTCAAGCTTTAGAAGTCAACATTGAACGTGCTCTTCGTGACATACGGCTTGATTTGGTGGAAAAAATACTTGAATATTGTGTTCACTGAATTCGTTTCTGTAGCAAAACTCATGAAGACCAGTTGAATGCTGTGATACACAGAACTTAACTGTATCGATTTTACTTCACTGTAAATAAAAAACATTTGAATTTCCTTAACAATTTGTATGGTTTTTGTTTTTGAAAAGAAACCATGTCACTCTTATTGGAAAACCCTGTGTCATTGGTATTGCAATTTTAACAACCACAACCATTTTCATCAATCTTTAATTATGCCCAACTTTCACACCTTGCCAATTTGCAGTTTGAATCGATTTAGTAATTTCACTTCATAATTATTTTAAGCCGGCTGTTAATTGCTCATGCTTTTAAATAAATACATTTATACGAGCTTGTAATTAAATTCTCCACCTACACGTTAGAATAAATGGCAAGCGTCTTACCTTTTAATTTGTGAAATTGATTTGCCACCGTCTGCTTGCTAATGCTTTAGTTGGCTGTATTGTTGTTGCAATGTGTTTGTAGTTGTTGTTGTATCTTTAACTTGGTGTCTCACTAGTATGGGGTTTTCTTACGCCTTTTGGCGCATTTGTTCGCTGCCCTTTCTAATTATTTACGAATTTATAATTTACTTTGTTATTGTAGTTGTTTTTGTTGTTTACAATTTACTTTGTTATTGTAGTTGTTTTTTGTTTTTTACAATTTACTTTGTTATTGTAGTCCTTTTTTGTCGGCTTTTATTCACTTTTACGCTGTGTATGCCTTGTAATTAAACAGGCCCTTTAGGTTGATGCACCTGACATTGACAGCTATTGATGTGTATATTTACCGCAATATACATATGTATGCCTTGGTTTGTAACTCTGTGTGTGTGTGTGTATTCTGTTGTTTTCTTGTATTTGTTTGCCTTTGCAAGCGGTAGTCAAGGAAGCCAAGCAAATAGGTTAGCGCGCGCGTATCAATTCTTGCTTGTTTGTTTTATTTTCTCTTGTTTTTGTTGTAATTTTTTGCTGTGATTGACTAGCAGCTCACTTACTTTGACATTTCAATAACTTTGCTTGATTGGTTTTTTAATTTCATTTAGTTTTAAGTTATTTCGCGCCGATATTGTTTTGTTGTTTTTGTTGTAATTTGTAGTATTACTCAAGTTTTTACGTTTGTAGCGTCAGTTATTTGCTATTGTTGTTGTTGCAAACAAATTTTCATTTATTTAATTTTTTTTAATTTTTTTATTTTTCAAATTTTATAATTTTTCATTAATATTTTTAATTTTTTTAAATTTAAATTTTTTAATTATTTTTTAATTTTTTATTATTTTAAATTTAAATTTTTCATTTATTTTTAATCTTCTTTTATTTTCAATTTGCATATTTTTTAATTTATTATTTTTTTTATCTGTGTTTTTGTGCTTCGTTTCTGTGTTGCAGCTTTTGCTGTTTTCTGGTGGCATAAACAAATTTTTATTTAAAAACAATGAAAAATGTTGAAATTTAAATCAATTCAAGGCAGAAAAATCCACAAAATATTTTTAAAATATTTATTAATTGTTGTTGTTGTTGTTATTTTTTTAATATTTAATTTTAAATATTTTTTTTTGTTTCTGCACCTTACTCCCACACACTTGAGTTCATCGCCTCATAATGCAATCGTGAAATAATTTTGTGCAGTGTTGTTGTTTTTAGTTTTCTAATATGTGCTGCATAACTTATAAGCTTTACAGTTACTTTGCTGGACACGCTTATATAAAATACCGTAAATTTGCTGCATATAATCAAAGTAAGCTTCCCAAAGTAGCTCTATTTTACTTCAGTCAAGCCGCACGGTGGATTATAATTATTTTCTCATTAAATTTTATTTCCACCAAAGAACTAAGATTTTTAAAAAATTAAAAATTCAAGCTTCTGCGCCACGAAAATAAAAAATTCAACACAAAAATATTTTTCTTGCTTTTGCAACAGTCTCACACGACTTTTTTTTTAGCAAATTGCAACTGCCACCTTTAACACTTTGCACCACTTATCCGCTTATCAGCATCAAAAGCGTCACTCAGTACAGTAATAGTGACTGTAGTGCAATTATCACTGCGGCACATACGCGCTGCTGCTGTCCACTCGTCAATCGCACGCTGGTTCACATTGACGCACCGCGCGGCCGCTGACTGCAATGAACTCACGCCGAGCCACACACACCAGATTGCAATACTTTGGATGTTTTCAGATGTTTTAGGTTGTTCTTAAATAATTGTGATTGCTTGCAACGGCAATCTCCGTAGACGCCACACGCACTTTGACCGTTGCTTATCAGCCAGCTCGCCGTACGTCGTGTCGTACACTTTCGGTTACTCTGCTTTGCTTCTACACTACACACGCGCTTATCAGTTTGCGTTCACATCGGTTTTCTAATTGCTTTTCATTACACACTAAATGCACCACAATCAATTGCATTCATCGCAATAAATTCCAACTTTTCACTGATTAACTCTCGGCTTTTCGGTTGAGACTTCAACTATTAACACACTCGGAAAAATGCACTTTGTTTGCCTTGCAAAACATTTCACCGTGTCGTTTTCTTTTACTACTTCTTGTAACTAATTCACACAACAACCGCGACGTACTTCCTTACGTGCACACGATTCGTTTACAACTGCCACATGCCACACATGGTAGCGGCCAAGTGCTGCACTGGCTTGCTGACTTTGGTGACGACGGCAGCGGCGGCTCATCAACAGGAATGGTCGGCTGGTTGGTGTGCTCGTTGGCCAGCTCATCGGCACTTCCAACGAGTATTCGTATGCTGGTGGTGTTATTGCCAATGCTTTGGAGCTGAGAGCGAGCGCTGGTGAGAGATTTAATGCGGAAAGTCGGTAAACTTGTAGCAAGCGAGAAAAATTGTTGAAGGCGATATAAAAATTGAGTTGATATTTATTTGTAGCATGGTTTTAATAATACTAAATGAAAATTACTTTGTGTTTGGGTTGGCTTTAAGCTTTCAGAAATATTTCAACCAAAATCAGCGGAATATTCGAGTATCGAGTTTTTCTCGAAACAGTGTTTTTGAAGCCGGTTGGCAAGATTTCTCGAGAACTACTCAACCGATCTTCACAAAATTCTATCAAGGTCTTTGAGATACAATTATAAAGACTTGGAGGAAGAATTTTTTTTCGATTTCAACTTTTTGAAAAAAAAAAATGTCGGGAAATTTTCAATGAAATTTTAATTTTTTTGTAAAAATGTCGGCCAAAAATACAAATTTCAGTTTTTATCATTTGTCCAAGTTTTAAGTTAGGATTTTAATTAAAACACGTATCTCTTTTCCGAAGGATCCGCCGTGGGTCGAGTTTAAATTCAAAATTTCCTTAAATTTCATGCGACAAAAAAGTGTACGACATTTTTAAGAAATATATCATGCCTTTTTGTTCAAAATATATTTTATATCGTGATATATGCAATAAAAAAATTCTAAATTTGACTTCGAGATATCATTCGCTTATCTCACAACGTTGCCAATCATTTACGATATTAATAATTATTTGATAGTTGAAAAAAAATCAATACAACTCCCTTTTCGCCTACCAACTGTCTTTTAAATATGTGTCATCCGTCTCAAAAAAAATATAAAAATATTAAAAAATAAAAAATATCGCCGTTGCAATAGTTTGCAATTCTCTCCCATGCATCAAAAATTGCTTGAGAGAAATTTATAAAACTCAACAGTTTTATCGCAAATGTAAACTGCCTCTCTCTCGCAAGCTAGAGAAAAAACGTGCTCTCTCCTACCGCTGTTCTCTCTCTAAATGCTCTGCCAGTATGTCTGCACGCCAAAATTCCAATAGGAATTTCACTCACTGGAACGAACAGCTGATTGGTTTTGTTTATTTCAGAGCACGTCCGGATGTCGGCGCATATAAAGCATTGAAACTGAAATTTATACCTCACAGATACAATGCGTATTCGTGCTTTGGCAGTTCGATAGCTAAAATGTAGACAGCGGTTAATTGGTGATTGCTGATGCAACGGTTTTACGAACTCTGCAGTGGCGGAAGTCACAAATATGTCGAGATATTTGTGTGACTTTGGTGTGAGATTTTTGATGTAAAGGAATTTTTGTTAGATTTTGTAATAGAAGGGTGGTATTTTAAGTGGTTTATTGATAGTAGTGTTGAATTGCTCTTGTCTTCAAGTAAATTTCAAAATAATGAATGCATCATACCCACCTGAACCTTGCAGTTCCTTCATTTGATACCATCGATACCATCCTGAAGCTTGTTAACGTGTAGTTACACTTTTACTTTTGCTTAATGAATTCGGGAGTTTTAATTTTTTCTCTGCTATTCTGCTTTTATTTCATATATCTGAATGTGAAGCTAGAAAAAAACTTCAAGAGTTGGTTTACTGGCTTCATAGGTACTAATTCAAATTCTTAGATGGGAGCCACGTCCAAAGAAATCAATAAGTTGGGTCCAATGAAAATTTTCAAAAAAAAAAGTTTGGAATAAATCATACCATTGTTTCCCGAATATTAAGCCGATTTCGCACAACAGGCTCCTTTGTTACAGAGCATAGAGGTAAAAACCCGCGGCGAGAGGACAAGGCAGTCATTCGAGTAATAAAAAATTACCCTTTTATATCTGCAACATCTACTTCAAGGCAATTACCGTTAAATATATCACAAAAATCCATACAACGTCGGACTGTCCAAGATGGATTTTCGTGTTACGGAGTGAAAGAAGCCGTACATTTCTTTAAAGAAAAGACTGGTGCGACTAGAATTTGCGAGGATGCACATAAATTGGACGATGTAAACTGAACTTTTTTCGACGAATCGAAGTTAAAAAGGTTCAAATGGATTGAAGCAGGTACGCATAACGTAGAGACAACGGCTCAATCCACGTTATACAACAGCCACGGTGAAACATGGTGTAGCAATGTACTAGTGTGGCGTTGTTTTCAGGGCATCGAATAGGCCCAATCCATCATATAAATGGTATAATGGAGAAATTTATTTAAAAAAATATTCTGCAGACTATTTTGTTGCCGCATGCTGAAGAAAAAATGCCTTTAAAATGGAGTTAGCTACATAACAACGACCCGAAACACACTATTATTTTTGTAAAACAATGGTTTGTTGATAACTTTACTGAGGTTTTGAAGGGGCCCGTACAATCACCAGATCTCAAGCTCATAGATAACCAATTAGAAATTTTAGATCGAAAAATCAGACGTGAGAATTGTATAAATAAGAACGCTTTATTCATACAAGTAAAGGAAGCATGGAAAAGCATTTCCTGCAACACATTAAATAAATTAGTTGAGTCCATGCCTCGCCGACGTGTTTAAATATATCCAAACGGTAAAGGTAACATCTGCTAAATTCTTCGCTTGTTTTCTTTACAGTGAATAACTTAAAATTCTGGTGCAGAGCATCGTTTTCCACATTGAAAAGTTTGAATTACTTTTATATTTGAATTCGCTAAACTGCCCAGATTTGAATGCCATACGTTCAGTTCCGCCTAAGTATTATGTTTCTTCAGATTGAGCTGGGATCTTGGCCTAAGAAGCCAGTATAGCTGCGTCAACTTTAATTTTAGCTGAGTATTATGAGTTTATTTTCATGTGATCTTTCCAAGTGCACCTCTCATCAATTGTAATCCGCAAAGTCAGTTGAGAACAGATTTTTTGTGCTGTTTGTCAACAAACATAACTGCTCCTTAAATGAAACTATAATAGAAGCTAAAGGTGTGGATGCTCTTAGAAAATATTGCTTTAAAGAGCTTAGGCTCCACTGCTTAAATTACTTTCCCTATTTTTTGAAACAATCGTCTGACAGAAATCGAAATGCTTGAAACCTCCAGGTTCAGCAAATAAAGTTCGCTGAACTTCAATATTTACTTGAGATGGAAATTTTTTAAATTTTTATATGTATAATTAGCAAGCATTGCTTGACTGGCAAGTGTAAGCTGCGCTATGACCAAATTTTTCTACAACCAGTTGGCCAAATGAGTCATTAAGCTCATTAAAGTGCGATCAGGGCCGCCTCCAAATTGTGTTGTACGAAATTGTCATAAATGTCATAATTTATATGCAAAAAAAGGCTTTAGTAAAAATATTTATGCATTTCGATTTCTCAGTAAGCGGAGATAGTAAATTTCGTAATTAAAATGCAAATGGCGCGCCGTGAGGAAGCGTTAACAAAAAACGAAGAAATTAACACAAAAAAATCACAAAAACATGCAAAAGCAAAAAAAAAAAAAACAAAATTACAAATGCAAATAAAAGTATAACCAACAATAAAGCAAATAAAAATGTGTAAAGAATTAGGTTCGTAAAATGAAAAGTCAAAGCAAAGAGAGCAAAATACTAAAACAAAATCGAAATATATAACACAATTCGCTGGAACTGTCAGCCAAACACAAAAACAGCACCAGCAGATCAACAAGAAGAAGCAGCGCGCATGAGAAACAAATCTGAAATATCAAAATGTAAGAAAAAGAAGCAGCGAAAAAGAAATAAAACAAACAAAAAGTATTGTAGTTTATGTGTTTGAGGGCAGTCGTAAAGTTATGCACAAAATGTGACATTTTTATGACATTATGACGTTTGAAGGCGACGCGCACAGAGCCACAAGCAAACAGTTACAACAACCACACACACATACATATAAAGTCACAGCTGTTGCTTGGAGCTGCGGCTGAATGAGCAGAGTTGATAGGCAAACGCGCACATGAGCGGCTGCGCGCCACGAAACCGCGAACGCCGCGCCACTTAAACGCGCTGCGCGCAACCACGAAAGCGCTTCTCAAATGTCAGTCACATTTTGTTCACACAATCACGCTGCGCGATCTACCGCGAAGCGGTTTATAGTGATGCGCGCGCTGCATTAATGAAGCGCTGAGCAGGCACAAGAAGCGTTATTATACGAAAGAGTATGTGGAGTGAGACGCGCGCAGGCATAAGCTTCATTCAGCGCTTGGCGTTGCCCGCGCGCCGCGTACATGAAATATGATAGCTTATAAAAACCAAATTAAAGACGATAAAATCGGATAATAAAGTCAGTGCGCAACGGCGCAATTGTGACGGCAACGCGAGCTGAGCTGAGCATTGCTCAACAATAAGAAGAAGAATAACAACAATAATAACAATAACAATAAATGCAATGGCGCGCCGCAGCTCAGCGCGTCAATAACTCCAATTCAAATGACTGCTCACAACGGTACTATGCCAAGCGCGCTTTGCTCACAAGCCAGGTATTACGGCAACCAGAGATCTCCCCGCTAACCGCCACCCATTGTATTCAGAAATCCAATGATTGCTTTATCTTGTTGTTGCTTACCTGCCTAAGTTTCCCGTTTGTGACGTTGCAGCTCGTTTGGCAATCAAGTTTGTTGTTGTTGTTATTGTTGCATTATCGGCTTGGTATTTAGTGCGCGGTAGGTGTGTTCATATTTGACTTTTTCAGTTGTAATTGATCCCATCAATATTTTCTGTTCACTCTGTTCACCTTTTTCGTGCGCGTTGCCGTCTGCCTTTTCCAATTTGTGTTCGCCATCAAAATTTATCTTGCTTTCATGCAACTTTATATTCCGGATTTTTGTGTTTTCACATTCTTTTCCATATCAATATGCATCTTTTTACAGTTTGTGGGCAACGCGCGGCACCGGCGACTGGCAAAAATTGTTCGCTATCTCGTTTTTTATTGCTTTATCAAAGCATGGTTTGCGCAATAAAATTTTTACAGCCAAGCAGATCTGTAAAATGATTAAAAATATTAAGGATCGTAAATAAATTGAAAAAGTTTATAGAAATAAATAATAGCAAAAATAAGTGCGGTTATAAAAAAGATATTCGGAATTGCATAATAAATTGTAGTTGTACTTATTAATTGGAAAATTGATAAGTAAGAAGAGTTTAAATGCATATCGATTTCAAAAATGTTGCATTCAGTATTGTACAAGAATTGTTAACATAATATCTAGGCTTGAACGAAGTTAAAACGTCCGAATATGCGAATCGGGAGGATAAGTTAAGACAATCTCTGGGTGACATTACAATCGCTAAATCGTTTTTTCATATTATTCAACGGCCAGTACAACACAACTGAACCTCTAAGCATACATTGGTTGACTCAAACCTGCGCCTTCATTGAGTCCTTACAAATTATCGGTATTCAGGCGCTGTGAAAATTTCTGCTGGATTTTGAAACATACATATTTTCATCGACCTCTATTTGTCTCCACCGATAGCAATAAGATGACTATAATTAGAGACTGTACTATAAACATGATCTATGGATGTTCAAAAGTCTTTATAGTTTTGATGGAAACTATTTTCGGCACTCGTAAAACATATTTTCTTGTTACCATGTATTCATTCTATTTTCTGCGGTCTAAAGCAGCTTATTAATCGAGTAAAATAATATAAATATAACTCAATGCTGATATATAGCTTTATAAATTATATGAAAGTTTTATATTAAGAGGGTTTAATATTGGATGATAAGGATCAATCATTTTAATTATAGTACAATCTAGACTTCCAAGCGTCTTTCTGTATCCTATAGACATGATTTATAAAATTTTGTGCATTAATAACAAAGAAATTGGGTTGTAGCCTAGGTCACCTCCAATTTGATGCATTCTTGGTTGCTATATGACCTGCGGCCTGTACGGACGGATTATGAGTAGGACTAGCTCTTAGTAGGACTAAGCAGCATGTTAATACACTCCAGTGGGCTAAGAGGGTGCTGAGCGAGAGCGAGGACGTTAGGGGAAGACTGGACATAAATTCGACCGCAGCAGTGAAGATGGTGCTATTTCACGCTAGGAATGGAAGAGAGTGGCGGTGACTATATTACCAGTCTTCCTGAAGGTAGTTAGGGGAAATATTTGACAGCAACTAAGGTGTGAGAGTGTCGAATGGCACCATGGACTTCATAAGCTGATTAGATGCGCCGATGGACTTTCGGCTGTCCAATATAAGAAGGCAGTCCCTCGGGTGGAAGAGGTTTGGATAAGAGCCTGAACCTTCCTCACCACGTGAGAGTGAGGAAATCCTCAAATACTGTAACCCGCCACTATCCTATAAGATATGGAAAAGCGGTGGAAGAGTGGTCTTTAGGATACTTCCGACGGATGCCAAAGCTGATGGCGCTAAGGTTTCAGATGCGGTGGAGATGGTCAAACGATCATGAAGAACGATCTCAGTCTCGATTGAATAATAATATGCTATACAAGCTTAAAGACTTTTAAGCTCACCATTCGCAAAAATTTCACCCTTGAAGAATTTTCGCTATTCGGAACTAGTATATAGCTCCTAAGGCCTTCGATTTGTTAGATAATATAATGTCTACAAGAAAAAGGAGAAAAAGCTCGTTGAAAATATACCAATACTATTCTATAAATCTACATAGAATATTTTAAGTTTTCTTTTCTTAACTTCAGAGAAAAAAATCGTAAAAAGCTTTCAAAGTAAAGCAATACGAAGAGAAGCAATGCAAAGAGAGGCAAAACGTCGTGCAACTATTTTATCATCTGTTTCTACTTTGACAAGCAGTTGTTACTCGTTTAATAGATATTAATTTTTATACCCTTACAACATGTTGCTGCAAAGCATAATAGTTTTTTTTTTACATAACGGTTGCACGTATCACCTAAAACTAATCGAGATACGTAAAGGCTTATGCAGTCTGTCAAGTAAGAGCGTGGTCCTGTTAATTTATAAAAAAAAAATTATTTTATGAAACTTTCATATTTATATATACATTGTACACATTACAAACAATTATGCAATTTGGTCAAAAATATGTCCAGTCACCACCGGCGTCGATAATTGGTTTGCATCTCCTAGGCATGCTTTCCACTAATTTGATGGCGTATTCTATTGGTACGGATCACCAGATCCGACGAATTTCGTAAGACAACTGCTTCAAAGTATATGTGCGTCTTCCACGAAGCTTCTGTTTAATATATGCCCACACATTTTCAATAAGGTTTGCTTTGGGTGACTGCGACGGACAATCCAATGTAACGCTGCCAGATTGAGTTTTCCACTAGGTACAGAGCTTGCTGCGGTGTTTAGGATCGCTGTCTTCCTGCAGAATCTAATATTCATTTTTTATGATGAGCCATCGTTTGGTAGATGACAGTAAAGCCTTTTTGTAGATTTTTATCATTTTCTCGGCAGTTAGGTTGTCAGTAAAGAGGTACAAAGTGCTGAATCCCTGCTTTGAGGGGCAGCCCCAAAAATGTACCTTTATTCCATGTTTTACGGTCCGCTGAAAAAGCCTATTGGTGGATGTTGACTAAGCTCGCGTGAGAATAGAACATGCCCATATAGAACATTCTTCAGTAAAAATGACATTTTCAAAGTCTCTATCAATATTCTCATCCGCCCAAGCGAGTCGCTTTGTCACAAGTTTTTCTTGAGTATGAATAAGGGTTCGGATAGTTTCGTGGGATATATCTAAACCTTTTGCCATTCATTTTACTTGTCTTTGCCGCAGTGTTAAAGCAGGATTCCGCGAAATCAGATTCACTATTCGTTTTTCATCCTTTTTGTTCACTTTACCTATCGAACTACGTGATGGTAAATCATCGACATTTTTAGCCACTATATATCGCTGTATCCACTTCTGTACAAATGCCTTCGACTTTCTCATGTATTTAGCAGCCGCTGGTTGTGACATTTTAGGACCTTTCGGGTGGATGTAAAGAAACACAGCTTCGTAGCGCGACGCGTACTTAGCACTAATGGCGTTTAACGTGGTTCTCTTTCAAAAGATCAACGAAAACTGAACCTTTGTTGACAATGCGTCAAGGACAAAGTTTTTCTCTATCGGCTCGGGAAGGAATTAGAGCGAAATCTTTCGGTAAAGTCGACCACGCTCTTACTTGGCAGACTGTAAATAGAGTATATATATGTATGTATATATAATGTAACATATTTCTAACCAAATTTCGTGTTCGGAATCACTGGCGAATATTGGAAGAGTGTCACGCTGATTCAGTTTTATCACAAGCATAAGCCTAAAAGAGTACAGAGCTTTCAAAGACAGTCGGACATGCCTGGTTCCGGACGACCTTCGACAACTGATGAAGTAAAGGATATGGTGCTTAAGTGTCAGAGGAATGGCAAGAAAGCTCCACATCGCTCGCGAGTCCGTTCAAATGATTTTGGTGGGTATTTTGGATGTGAAACGGTTTCTTGCTCAACTCGTCCCGATAAAGCTGAATTAAAAAAAAAAGTCCGACTGTATAGTAAAAGATACGCTAATTATTTCAGTTCATTTTTTGACATATCGATCTGAAATAAATATCTCTTTTTCTTCCCAAGAACTATTCGAATAAAAAACTGTTTCATTTGACAAAACATGTGCAAGAAATTTTGTACGGTTTATTCTCTAAGTCAATGATGCAATCTCCGAAGAAATTGTTCAGAACGGATCGTTATAGAATATATGTAGCTGCCATACAAAGTAACCGATCAAAATCAGGTGCTTGTATAGAAAACTTTTGTAATTAATTTCGTTGCAGCCAAAGTTAATTTTTTTCTTGTTTTCGCTGCATTATTTGAAAATGTCAACGATTCTCAAACGTTTCAGCAAATCAACCAACCAAAGAGCGACATTTATTAGCGCCACAAATTTGCGCGCATCCTCATGCCACACACATTTCTTGCACTAATTGCTTCAAGTGAATATAAATACATATTTTTCCTTAAATATGATTAAGTCATTGTGCAGCTATCATCAACAGCCCACCAACCAATCAGACGAGTCAATCAGGCCATCGCAAATCTACGGACGCTTGGCTGCGTTAAATGAGGCGGCGTTATAAGCCAAATTACAACAACAACACAAACTACAACACCGCACATTATTCAAGACAAAAATTATTAGAAAGTGGCAAATGTGCGGTATTCAAATGAAAAATATGAATTGCGAGGCAATGTGGCAAGTAAGTGGCAGCGCTTAGCTGGAGGCACCAAAGGGTGGCACAGTGCGTTGAATATGAGTGTCAAAATAATGGCAAATGGAAACAAATTGCAAAAAAAAAAACGACATACAACGCACGGCTGCAACTTCAACATCACAGCAACAGGCACAACACAACTAATGACAACATACAACAACAGCAAAAAGACGTGCAACAAAAAATTAAAAAATAAAATATTAAAAAAATGCAAAATCAAATCAACATCAAGCTGACAAACAGCAGACACTCAAGTGGCAAGCAACAGCAGCAGCAACGTAAATGCGGCACGCAATCTGAGTGAAGCTGGCGCGTTGAGGGCGTGGCACGCATTATGAATTATTGCAATAATTATGTAGCAGCAACGGCAGCAGCATATGAATATAAGTAAATGTGTCATTTATGGCACAGCAGCACATAAGAGTAGTACCGTTGCTGTTGGCTCGCTTGTTGTGGCACACCATGATGTGCCTGCATATGGCCGGTGAGCCGTTGTTGGTGACGGCAGCGGGAATCATGCCTCATCTACGCAAAAGTGTATTAATTTGGCTCGTTATTATTATTACCGTGACACGCAGCCGCGTACACACACACACATATGCGCGTGGCGCGTACACGCTCTGTTAGCGATATCGTGGTAATGTGTAGATTTTCTCCTGTTTGCTGCACATATGGTCCGTTAGCCGGGCCGGCCGCGTGGCAGGCGCTTTCCAATGCGAGCGCATTTATTTTTCGTATGACGCTCATTTCGCATAAATATTCTTACACAAGTAGTTGCCGCTGCTGTTGTTATTGTTGTGATTGTCGTTGTTGTACACGCCCAGTGACTTTGATTAATTACCTTTTGCTTCGATTGCACACAAGCATGCATGCATACCTACTCATATATGAACAATTTTAGCTGTTTTTTGCCGATACAGGAGCACGAGGGACGGTTGAAATTTTGATGACCACGGATAGTTAATGGAAAATATGCAGTTTAACAAACTTTAAAAGCATTTAAATGTTCTCCTTTGGAGTCATCAGTCTTTACTTTTTTCGAAAAGAAGCTGTTGACACCGTTACTCTCAATGGAGAGCAAAGTTGATCGTTGATAACCAACTTTTCATGGCCGCAATTGGTAGAAGGTGATCTTGACAACATCTGGTTCCAACAAGACGGGGTCGAGAAAAGTTTTTAGATTCCATTTATTTCAAGAATTTTTGACATTGAATGCCCTCAAGAGGTTGTGATTTAACACTTTTAAATTACATATTGTGGAGTCATTCGTCTTTAACAACAAAATAGATTCTATTCAAGCTATAGAAGTCAATATTGAACGTGTTATTCATGACATAAGATTTGATTTTGTGGAAAAAATAATCGAAAATCGGGCTCGATGAATTTTCTTCACATTCCTACATTACAGTGCAAACATCAGACAAAATCCGCACCTACTTCCCATATGAAACAAAAACTATCTGATCCTTTCACTTTTACACTAAATAAATAGACAAAATTTGCACAAATAAAGACCCAGTCGATGTATTCCGGTTAAAACTTTGTAAAAATGGAGGCCTTAAGTTGTTACTACCTTTTGGACCGAAAATTAGCTAAATAAGACGAAAACTATTCAAAACCTAAACAACCAATATGTGGACCCTAAATGCTGTTGCGTATTTCTTATAGAAAATTTCGGTCAATCAGCGAGATATATTGCACAAATATGGAGAGAATAATTTGCTGATAATAGTATGCCCATATGTCAAAAATAGGTTGAATCGGATCAATATTACCCTTAGCTCGCGTATAAGTATTAGTAAGACTTTAGAACATCCGGCTGACTTTATGCCGCATAATTCACTTTACTCTTTTCTAATATGCTTTATCGAGGTTATAGGCACTTTGGCACTGAAACTTTAGGACCGTCTTGAACGAGAACACAAACTTCGCCTCTATCCTTTGAGAAACCATTACAGTTGTACATTCCAAGTGCAGACATGCATCCGCACTCGGTCCTTCCATTGAATGCGTGGGCGCCTTTCCTTTCGTTGTCCACCTGTACAGCTCATTCAGTTCATGGCTCCAGCTTCTTCGGGTCCATATTCATTGCTCGAGCGGACGGCGCCAAAGGCGTTGCGAAAAACGATTCTTTAGAAGTGCTTTCTCATCTCGGTTCGTCATCATACATGTTTCTGGGAACGACAAAATATTTATAGAGTATATTTTAGTTCGTCGGGGGAGAAAACTGCATCTAAATTGCCGATCCCAAAGTAGCACCCATCAATTGTGTGTAGCTTCTAGGTACGTTACCCCCCTACAACACAAAGCCAACCTCTTTCGCTTTATTTTCTAGGCTTGAAAAGGCTTATGCTTTTAGTGTAGACAGCGTCACAGGGATTCATTTTTCCCAGCATTATGTTGAAGAAGACACGCGAGAGAGCATAACCTAAGACCTCGTCTAGCATCAAAAGGCTTGGAGAGGTCCTTTTCGATTTTGACGGAGCTGATGGTTGTGCTCAACGTCATTCTGGCAAAACAGGGTTAATTTCGCCTAATTTAGACATCTTCAATATTGTAGAAAGTGACTTTGAAATCGACCAAAAGATTATGGCTGTCAATTTGTTTGTCAAGGGTGTATTTAACAGATTGTAAAGTTCTGATCTATGACTAATTTGTCAGGTCTAAAACCTGATAAGATGCTTTCAATTTATTTATTTTATGCAATTCAGTCTTTCACAGCTTTAGATTAAATTGAAACCACTCTACAGAATAACTGTCGCATAACCTTATATGCAATATTAAGAAGGCTATCATGCATTCATTAACAGACAGACAGAGTACACTCTTCCATCAATCCCTGGTTAATTATTCAATTGATTTGGTTTGTATCTATCCCTTTATTTTATTGGAGTAAATGTGGAGCCCAGGTAGCGAAGTCTCCGACTACCCAGATATCCGACATTGAAATTGTTTATTGTCTCATGCAGCTTTACTAGACGTCATATGGCCCATATTTCCTGGAGTGCGATGACGTCGGCTTTGTATTTTACTAGTTAGATAGTGGCACCTTCCCTGTGGAGGGTACAGACATTCCAGGTGCAGATTCGTAAATTATATTTCTTCTGTTTCTTTGTAAGATTGTTGTCGTCATCAACAATTATTGGGACCAAGACGCCTACGTGCAGCCATACATTCTCATGGAGAGGCGCTGCAACTTTTTAAGTACCAAAACCAATTACCTCAGAGTGACTCCTTCAGAAATAGAACAGCTGACCTGTTGGAATACAAATTATTTCACTCACTTCGCAATTCTTACATAAATCTATAATCATTAACTTTCAAACTTTTCGCCACACCCTTGTAAGTTTGAACACAATTTCAGCTACAGTTCATATTATTTATATTTTCAGCTCCATTTTTGTTCTTGTTCTTCTTTCTGCCTGGTTGGGCTGCCAGTTCAGTACTGAAACTTTCTGCTATTGTTGTTAGTGCGTGTGCCTCACCGTTGATGAAGTTGTTTGCAATCATTAAAATTGTCTGTCTGTTCGTTTGTCGTTATGTGCTGCTGCGCATGTGTTTGTGTGGCAAGCAGATTTTTCATTTGGCAAATGTGGCGAAAATTTGAAATTCATCACGAGGGACCGACTCTACTGGGTTCGTGCCATCATATACGTATGTATGCATGTGTGTGTATTTATTTTGGTTTAATTATATGCAGGCAGGCATATTCATGTAAATCTACCCAAAATGCTTGTAAACATAATTGTATTTGAAATTTTCGATATTTATCAATGAAAATGTGTCGGCTTGAATGACATTGCTGCTGAGCATAGGGGGTAGGTGGCATGTAGAGCCGGTTTAATTAGCTGTGAAAATATTTTAATAGAAAACTAAAGGTTTATGCAAATAAGTGAATGTTTTCATTATATATGTATATATTTAATTAAAAGAATTGGTAATTATTTTCGTTCTTTGATATGAGAAATTTTCTTATTATTATATTTATATTCTATTACTTCAAACTACCAAACTCAAAGCTTCGCATACTTTGAGGTTATAATTAAATCAGCATACAGCACAGTTCACATGGCGCATTTATTCATCATTAGCTTCGAAGTGTGACTCACTGCTCGATATTTATCTCGATCTTCGTTGTGCTACCAAAAGCCGGCAGCACTTGGTTTCTTGTTTGATTTTGGGCTATAACCATTAATCACACAGCCCAAAACGTGCAGCAATGCAACGCTGTGAACCGTTACGGTGACCAACTGAAGACAAACCAACCAAATGAGTGACAGACTTTGCCGATTGACTGTGGAGAGCACGTCAGTGCTTAACTGAATCATTAGTTATGTCGCACAATTGTTCATTAAGTATTCGTATTGCCTGAGTATAGTTTTCGTATGGGCAATTGTGAAGAACTTAAATTCTTTTGAAACATTTTCTGATTTTTTCTCGATTTTTGTGTAGGCGTTGTTGCGTCAAATCTTTTCTTGGAAGAAGACCACTGTTCTGACTTATATTTCACTGAAGTCTAAGAGGAAACTAAAGTTAATTATTTTGCCATCATTATCAATGAACATACTATATATGCGGTAAAATAAGAATTCAAATCCATAAGTTAAACTGTATATTTTTTAATCAACTATTTCAGTAAAAACTATGAAATTTGTTTCCACAAACTTTCCTCGTATTACGACAATATCCGAACAACGTACAATTTAAAGTATTTTACTTTTCCAACATCTAGCTTTCCTCAAGATCTTAAAAAGCAAATACCTTCTTGAAAATGCCTTTCACTCAATATGAACATACATACTTAATTAGCTATAACAAGATAGTGGTCCGAGTCAATTTTAGGACCTCGGAGCGTACGCACTTCTAAAACACTGGAGACGTGTCTTCGCTCTATCATAAGATGATCGATCTTGGTTGCCAGATTGCTTGGTAAATTTTCCTTCGCTAAGTTTTAGTACTACAGATAACCATATTTCGGGCTCAGCGAACTCGATCAGCCTCAATCATTTGGGGATGTTTCATCATGGAGGCTGAATTTACTGACTGTTGTGTCAAAAATACCTTCTTTGACGTTAAAGTCAGCTGGGCAGCGATACCTTCTCAATTAAGGGACCGGACATTCCAGGTATATGCTCTTAAATCATGATCCTTATCACGTTTGCTGTGGTCATCATCTAAAATGAGGGGTTTCTATGTTTATTCTAACGAAAAAGATTATACATATAGTTGAGTCGCCGTGGAATCTATCCTTAACTTGCTCAAGAAGGAGGCAAATTGGAATACAAAAAAATGTGTTTAAAACTCTAGTCTATTAACAGGTCACTATCTAACCAGCAGCCATTGCAAAAAACTATGAATACCATACTATGACTATAATTGAAGCCGAAACACAAGTAAGAGAAGACTATAAAACATCTTCTATAAGACTGCAAAGCTCTGTAGAGGAAAGAATTTCAACCATCTGATGAAGGTTTCTTGATAATGTTTCGGAGGCTACATAGATCAAAATTTTTGTACAATGGGTCTTCTCGGTATATCGTCAGTCAGCCACTCTATCAATCTATCTATCTAGGAAGAAGTTTTCATCTACTATATATCATCTATAGATTTCATCAACTATATATTTTGAAAAAGATTTTGGTAAGTTCTTTTTTTCTGTAGTTACAAGAGCTCTACGTTAATGTATTATTAAGCGAAAATTACGAAAAAACACACAGAATAAGCTGAGAGAACTTTTAGATTAATGATTAAGAAACCTTAACTTAAGTAATGAATGGGTTGTTTATTGTAACTTTTGACTAAGTAATCAATCAAGAGTTTTGAAGTTTAATAACTCGTTTGAATCAATTTTTATATATCATTTTAGACGGATGCGCACTTTACCTCCAAACTGTCTGTACCATGTCAATGATTTGACACAAAAGTAGTTAAGTAATGAGCCACTCCAAATGCAGATTATCCTGTGTAAGGTTTCCCACATTCGATACTATTTCATAAGTTTGGTATTACCATTACAAAGCGCGTTCCAAAGTAAACTGGAATCTAGCATCCCCTGGTGGCGCCATTTATATCACATTTTAACCATAAACCACTCCCCGTATATGCCTTGGACTTACCTTGGAACACTCCTTGTATATTGAATAGTTTTTTTAATTGAGGCTTTTTTCGAGATGAGGATAGGGAGGACCAAAACAATCAGTGGCATTTTAACATTGATTAGTGTGGGCAGTAGTTTAATTTCCGTACTTACTCACCTTGTTTTTTCATTTTAGTTTGCGTTATTGTTATTTTTGGTCGGCAAAAATTCCTCTTAGCTACATCCTCCGCGCGGGTGTCGACTGGGCATTGAGTGGACTGTTTACAATGTCTTGAGTTCAAGCTCACTCCATTGCCTGCAGAAGGCTCTTAGCGGAAGGTGACGTATCTGCCTACTCATCTACTGCAGACTGCTTCAACGCATCATCAGAGGTAGGTGAATGGGTAATATACGGCCATTGCTAATGAGGTACTTGACGATATGTATTAAACGCTAGGGTCGGGGGTCCCTACCACTACTAAAACTAAACTTGGGAGTCAACAATGGAATAAAGCAGAGTGGGATACCAGTTCGTACGTCGGTGGGAGACAAGGCTGCTACCATCCGCGGGCACAGCGTTCCTATGAGCAGTGTCGCCAGTGGTCACAACTTCCCTACAACTGGATTTGCGGTGGTTGTAGTACTACTGCCAAATAAGCTTTTCACTACACGCGTATCACAGTCCATGAAAGCTCGGACCGAGAAAGCGCTGTTACCATAAACGCGAATAAGAAAGAATTTTTCGTTCTTTTGAGCAGATGACCGAGGATTCTAACACTGGTAACAAGAGAGGGCCCAGGAAGAAGCCAAGCAAGAAGACGGTGGTTGGAATATGCAAACATCTCGAAGGCAACTCCAGCCTGAAGTAAGAAGATTAGTAACAGCTAACTTGGCTTCAGAGGAGGTGAAGAACGATAGGGCACACTTCGTCACTCTTCGCATGGTTTATGCACTTGGTACTCGGATTGGCAAGACTACGCTGTCAGCATTTGGAGACCTCACTGTATGATACACTGGATGAGGTATCGATAGTGAAGCCACAGATTCTATTAAAACTTGCGTCAAGCGCTGGCTTGCTAAAGGATGACTACACCTCATGGAGCTAGTAACTAAATTCCAGCTGGTATCGTATAGGACCAAAACTGATCCATGCGTGGCTTACTGACCAACCAGATTAAACTAACCTAACGTAACCTATGGTTTTTGTATTTTTTTTTTTTTTTTTTGTACGACGAACTGGTCAAAATTAAAATTTAGGCACTCACGTACGCCCGCTGACCACAAAATGAACGCTTGGAATGAGCCAGTTGCGGTGGTTGTGTGGCAAGCGAGCAAGTTAAACCGAAGCTTGGCAGGCGCACGAATTGAAGTGGTAATAAACAACAGTAACACAAAATAAATTAAACAAAAAGGTGAAAAAGACGGACAACAGCTGCGTCACAAAACGGAACAAAGAGGCTTGCAAGAGATAAAGTAATGTAATTGTAAAGCAAGCGAATTTATCATGCGACCCCGTCAAACCAAGCGGTGCATGTGAGTTCTCATTATCCTTTTAGCTGCCGCTTAAGCGCTACAAGTCAGCTGTCGAGCATCCACGCACTCGACTCTTTATTTTTTGCTCCGCACCCGCCGTTAACTTGCCGAGCGCCAACACTCCTTAATACTGGCATTTAAGTCGCTCGTTTTCGATCACCTCGTGTGCCAGTTAATGAGTGCCACAAAAAGGCGTTTACACACACTTTATAACTTGTTCGCTTTTTAAGTGTCCATAAGTGTGTTTATGCGTCGAACCGCCCTCTTTAAGCGCTGCAAACGTTGTGCTAGTGGCCCGCTCACCCCAAGCCGACCAGCATTCACCCACCGTAACTTCGTTTCCTTTTTGGCCTTTGCAATGTTGCAGCATAACTAAAAACGTTGCGTATGACCACTTGACACGCATTACGAGGGAAAAGTGCCAGCAAGCCGGGTTCTGTCATATTTCCTATGCACACACCCAGAGAGAGACTCATTGAATGTTTTTCTGCTCTGTTTTTTTCCTACTCTTTTTCAGACTTGGCGTTACAATTTTATTACATTTTCGCAGCTGACAGTTATTAGACTTATGCACGTCTGACCTTTCTGGGGTGAGCGTGCTCATACCATACTTTCATTGACGCGAGCGCGAGTTCACATCGTGAACGCTCGTAAATAGTTTGTGTAAACAATAACTGTGAAGTGTAGCAAAGAAAGAGCAAATAAACTATATCAAATTAAAGAAAACATTATTCTAATTTATGATCAATGGCCGAGCGGAAATCTGGAATGGCTACTAAATGTAGAGAACACAGTGATGCATTTTTCGATTGTGTGAAAGAAAATAATAACGGGTGGGCCATACAAAATTTTAAATTAAACGTAAAATATTAAGTGTAGCGTTTGCTGTATGGCACGTGGCGCCGTCCTGCTGGAACCAAATGTTGTCCAAGTCTTCCTCTTCAATTTGCTTGAAGAAAAATTCGGTTAACATTGCGCGATATCGCTTATTGATGGTTACGGCGGTTCCTTCTTCATTTTCGAAGAAAAATAGGGCGATGATTCCACCAGACCAAAATCCATGCAGTGATTCGTGCTGAGTGCATTGGCTTCTCGACGATTACGTAAGGATTTTCTGTGCCCCAAATGCGACAATTCTGCTTGTTAACGTACTATTGAGGTGGAAATGAGCCTCGTCCGAAAAGATGATTTTTCGATGAAATTGACCATCGTCGGTCAAACGAACTTTGGAAAAAAGTTTTCAGTATTTCCCAGTTTTCTTCTAGTAAATAGCGCTATTTCGTAAATTTTAGACTTGTTTTACTGAATATCTGTCACTTTCCGAATGGTATTTGACGTTTCCAATGTCGAAAAATATATAATTCAAATTTAAAACCTTAGATGAACCACCCTAATCCTTAGCTTTAATTATAATTCTGAAAACGATAATAAAATATTTTTTTCAAGGTGAAGGGTGGAAAATGCCTTCTGCATCACAGCAACGGTATTTGCTACTTGCAGGTCACTAAAATCGCCCCTCTCTAATGGACCGTCGCTCACTCTGGGACCAAATTTGCATTACTTCAGGGTGGCATTCCCTATTTCTCTTTGAGAGATTTACATCTGCGCACCTTCGTTCAGGTCCCGCTTTTTGCTGCGTAGTAAAATTGCTGCGAATTCCCCCAGTTTGCTTCACACTCCAGCATGACGCTGATTAAATTGTTAGCGTTTGTTCAGCCAACCAGGTCTTTTATGGCGCACATTCAAAGAAAATGTGTTCAGCGTCGTCTTCTGTCGCGTCGTTGTATCGGCTGTCCAACTTTTCCCATTCTGTGGGGGTACTTTTCGAAGGAACTGTAACCTGGATAAAAGTCAACTTCTCCGAATTTATGGATTATCCATAAGTTTAGGTCTTTTATTAGTCTGTGCGTCCATCTGTCACGACTCTCATTATCTTCGTTGCCATGCGAGTATCGTGTCTTTCTTTATACGGTCAATTGCGCTCTTTTTGTTTTCGGATGTTTTCTTTAGCTCCCACAACCAGAAGGTCAATTGGGGAATTATCGCTTATAACTAATATGGCATCGTCTGAGACTGTTCGGTAGACTGATGCAGCTCTAAGAGCTGCGGTGAGGTACTCTCTACCTTACGCCGATTTTTCATTTTAAGCGCATCTGGCTGGCTCCTTATAATGGGACCCTGTTTGTCTTCGACGTTCTCTTCTACGTCTGGGGCCCTTTATGTTGGTTAATGTCCCTAGTCATTTACATACTTATTGCAAGGGAAATGTGCTTATTTGTTAGCAGTAGTACCTATGTTCTTCGGTAGCGAGCTGGAGGTTGTGTGACTTGAACCATGCCAGTGACTGTATCATGAACTACTAAGCTTGTCGTCCGCGCGTACATTTACGTACGATTCGTCTAGCATTTCGAGTTCTAGTATAGCGTCGTAGATGATGTTCCAGAAGTCTGATCTATTGCCACTATCTTTTGTGATCCCTCTCTAATTTGGTACAGCAGTTTTCTGTTACAAATGTTGCTCCGCACAACAGCTTTGAGATAGTCGGGGATTTTAACGATTTTTTTCAAGAGCATCGATCATATATACCCATCTAACGATCCATCTAGTTAAAGCATAAGAGGAGAGGGGAGAGTCCTCTAGCTTTGTTGACAGCCGCTTCGAGTCTGGGTTTAAGTAGCCTCTCTTAGAGCTTTTCTGCTGTGTAAACCATACATAGTGGGCGGTATGCTGATGGCAAGTTGGGATCTCCTTTTCCCTAAGTAAGTAGCACGCGTTTTTTTCCAGGATTCAGCGAGAATTCCAACTTCGAGGCAGGCGTTTTACATAATCAATAGTACTTCCGGTCGCTCTGCAACAATTAATTGAAGGATTTGTGCTGATATCCCGTCCGGGCCGGGAAAACAATATAATTTAACTGAAACATAATGAGTAAAGTACTTTAAAGCACAGAATTACCCTTAAATTTCTTTTGCATGACGGCAATAATAATAGAAAGGGTTGCCAACAATTAGATGGATTTATAGCCCCACACCATACATATATTACAGTTATATTGTTTCTAAAAATTTTTTAAATGACATTTGCATCACACACACCCACAGTGCAACGCGCTTTTCTCCTCGCTATAAAAATTAAATAAAAATAATCGCCGGAAAACCACTGACTAAAGGGTAGGCGGCGCGCTCTAGGCAGAAATTAATGAACAAAAAAGTTATTAAAATAAAAAAATATAATTACGCACAGCAAGTGGTCGCTGCCACCGACTACAGCAACACATAAGGAACGGCCGAAAAAAAGGAGCGTAAGCCACCGCATAGTTCACCGCATGCAATAGCGTCTACACTACGAGATAAATGCGCCAGCAGCAAGGGTAGCCGAGAGCCGACAGCCAACAGTTTGAAATTTATTTATGTGGCAGCCAAGCGATAAGAGCAACGAAAAGAAAAATCGTCACACGCCTTAGCGGTGACAGCAATTTTGAATATTCTGACAGTTCACAAATTGTAGCTTTGGCAATACACAATTTCTGTGGCAACAAAGTGGTATGCCGCACGCAAACAAATACCTGCCACTTACGGCAAGTCACACAAAAAGCGGCATTTGCGTATTGTAATTTGAAATGTATTTGATGCGGTGTACGAGCAGTAATGAATTCGAATCGAGATCATTTTGTTGAAACGTTTTGACATTTTTGGCTTCACCCGCCAACTGCCAGACGCCGCCGGTGCACAGCTAACGCATGAATATTCATATGAACTATATGCTAGCTTGCGATGAAGTCATTAGGGGTTTGAGGTAGACTTCGGAACACATTTTCCAAACGAAGGATTTGACATTTTCGGCAAGATTCGGCGGGCAGATTTGAGTGGCAGCGTTGGGTAAAATGAAGAAAATGCGCACAAAACTTGGCAGCAGACATAACAGCACTCGTTTGGCGTTCACACACTTGTCAGCCATCAATCATGTTGCTTTTTTGTTGTGGCGGCGCTGCAATTTTGGCGCACATGCAACCCTGCGGTGCTGTCATTTGCATTTTTTTCTTCGCTTTCTTCGCGCTGTGCGGATTCATACGCATTTTTCAGCTCTTATTCGCGCCAAGCAAAAGCAAATTCTTGACTTATGTACTTATATCAATTCCCAAAATCAATATTCCCAAAATTTCATAATTTCATATTTTTCATCATTCGTATAATTTCATTATTTTGCTAACCCCAGCTCCCACTACTTGTTACTCTTTCTTACGAATTTTTATTTCATTTATTCTTCTTGCCGCTTTCAATGGATTGCACATGCAAAACGCACATTAATATCGATTGGCAACGCTTATCGTGTGAAAGCGCAAATGAAAACGAAGTCGTCGTTCGTTTGGCTTACGAAAATTATTCAAAATTATTATAAATGACTTTTTGTGTCTTTTTGCTTTGGCGACTATGAATTAACCTCTTTAAGTTGCGTCTTCGTTGTTAATTTTACCAGCAATTTTATGTAAGAAAATTAAATGCCTCTCAGCCGTGTCGAGTTGGTGAGCAATAATTGATTTATGATCCGGTTCGGCTGAAAACTTCAACTCTTCAGTTAAATTCAAAATTACAAAGTTGTTGCAAGTACAGATAATTATGGTTGTGGTTGTTTAAACACAAAAAAATTTTTCCGCTGAAGTGTCAGTTCATGACATATCCGTATTTAGTACCCAATGCGCTTTATTCCCGGAATCCCGACGTGTATTTACTGGTCAAGTTTTTCAGCTCTTAGACTTCTGATACTTTCTGATATCACGACAAATTAACTGAAAACATCTTAGGAACCTCCTTTATAATGGCCAGCTTACCTTCTCTTTTCAGAATTTACTTTTGACTAAATTAGTCCTTAATATTAGGATGCATTTAAAGCTTCTCAAATGAAGCCCACTTGGACTCGGAAGTACGAAAGGAACTTGTCGCAGCATGCGATGCAACAATGAGTGAATGAATGAATGAAACAATCGGCAGGTTGTATATTGCTGGAATGAGGAAATTTCTACGCTGAGAAAGCTTTGTCACTCAGCTAGTCTACAGCGTAACTAGGGTGAAACGAGCGAAAATCGCTTTAGAGAATAATTTAAAAGCAAAACCTCATATTTTGAGAAGCTCTGTAAAGAAGCAAACATTGACCCTTAGGAACTGCTTACAAAATCTGTATGTCGAGATTTAAAAATAAGCAGCAGCAACCAAAAGATACATTTTTTATGGGAAAAGTCTTTGAAACATTATTCCCGAAACACGAGCGGATTTCTTATGCCAAACGACGAAGCGAAGCTATTGGCCTTAGTAAAGAAAATCAAAGACACTAAAGCATCTGGATTGAATGGCATACCCAACAAAGTCCTGAAGGAAGCTATAAGCTTAAAACCTCAAATATTCGCTCAAATGTACAACCGACAGTACAAGGAAGAGGTATTTTCCGCCTTGTGGGAAATAAAGAGTTTGGTTCTCCCAAAACTCCCAAAACCATAGAAACCACCTGAAGAACGTTCATCTTACTGACTTCTGTGTATGCTTGACGCAATGGGTAAAGTGCGAAAATATAATAAGAAACTGCTTGGAGTTAGCAATACTGAAAGCCGGCGGATTATCAGAGAGACAATACGACTTTATAAAAATGAGATCCACTAATAACGTACTACGAGAAGTTGTCGAAACTGCGAAATGTGCAGTAAGTGGCTAAAGATGGAAAGGTGACACAAAAAAGTACTTCCTTCTGATTACCTGAGATGTCAAGAATGCGTTCAACACGGCTAAAAGGGAGCACATATTCAAAGCTCTGGATGAAATACGGGCACCTTAATACCTCAAAAACAATATAATGAGTTATTTTAAAAACTTACGGCTGATTTTTGATACGGACGAATTCATTAAGAGCTACTCTATCTCGAGTGGAGTGGAAATAAATGCAATTAGTCTTTAAATGGTCTACGCCATTGGTTCTCTGCTATGAGTCTGGAACTCTCGGAGCACAAAACAAAAGTTTTACTCATAAGCACCAGGAAGGTATAGGAACGAATAGAGCTCCCATTGGGGACCAATAGAAGCTGTGTGGATTCTTAATAGCGAAAGCAATAAGTTCCGCAATATTGTATGCAGCACCAGTACGATTACAGGCCATAAATATAAAAGCATACGCTAAACAAATAGTAATAGGTTCTTTCTGGACTATATGAATCGACGTTGCTGAAGTATTCGCCATTGTACAGTCTTCTGCATTAAAGTGAAGCCATATACTAGGTTAGCCTTTTAACCTAAGGTGATCCTAACAGGGATCTGATTTGGTCAACCCATATAGTCAGCCTATTATGGTGCCTAAAACTACCACAAAATTTACATAAAAACCTTTATAAATCGACGAAGCGCTTCGAGTCGATTACAAAATCGCTGAGGCAGCTAATAGCCGTTCCGACTATGTTCCTGGTTTACCTCAGTAATGCAAAAGCTGAACTTTGGATGAGAAAGCGCTTGGATGTTTCCAGCTCACCTTCTTCCATACAACTTTGATAGTTTGAATTTGACTGGGTTTTTACCCTTACAGCATTAATACCTATTGGACAATGTCTAGTTAGAGCTTCTACGATTGTAGCGGGATGAATTTGCTAGTGACAAGTAGACCAGTAGATCTTATATGTATGTTCTACTCTAGGCCAGTAAGAAAAGCGGTCCTATACTACTTTAGAGAAAGAGTTCCCCCAGCGGGCAGGGGTAAAAATGTGTTCGCGGTAAGGTATGTCTATCGTAAGAGGTGACTAAAATCCATATACACTATGTTTTTATTTTTGGCTTGCCTGGAAGTTTCAGCACAGTCTTTGTCCGATATAGTGATATAATACTCAGCTTGAAGTGATATTATTGACTTTGAATGAGATTCCTTCAAATGAAAAGGCATTTGAAGTTCAAGCAACACAAATAACCAGTCATTGAATTTGTTGAGTTCTCAGCTAGTGGTAACAAAAGCTACAAGGTCTGACCGGTGATTTAAGTCTGGTATCACGAGAAGCAGTTAGCCCTTGGAGTTCGCTCCCATCTGCTCAATGGATTTCGCTCTTTAGGGAGATTCGTTTTGGCCGTGGTTTAAACGTAGAATAAGATAGAATTGAGAAATTCAATTCAGTGTGGCATTGCTCAACGGCCGGGTGCCGGAGCCACAGCACGGCAGAGGTTTTACATTGGCCTCGAACCCGACCAAGGCGGAAAAGGTGTTCGACCAATTGGAACCGAAAAATTCGTGCAAAAATTTTTTATTATTTGGGGCTTTGAATAACGCATTGTATTGATATATGTGCTTTTAAAAGGTTTGGGCCGTCGCCGGTAGGTACTCACGTAAATCGCAACGATTTTAGTTGTTTGGAGAAAGAGTCTTCAGGCAAAAGAAATAGATGATGAATAAGGATATCGATGGTAACCCCACAGTCTTAACAGCGTAGCCTGAATGTCAAGTACACAAACGGTAAACGAACATTGTTGCATGAAGCTGAACTTGATTGAATACAAAAATTATGTGTCGAAGTAAAAACTAAATTTCTGAAGTTTTTAAAATGTACTTAAATTACAATTCCTTTAATTTTCAAATGACCTCCCCAGTGACTCATTGTAACTCATTTGCATAACTGCAAACACTATTCTCTCACTGCAATCAACGTCTGACTACAGTCATTTTCCAGCATTCATATGTTATTTAGTTTTACATGATTAATGATTTTTCTATTTTCGAACGCTTTCTGCTTCGTCTGCTCCACAGACACTTCCCACCACCGCCAAATATGCGCGCGGTTTCTGCTTCAGTTTGAGACGTCGTCTTTTTTGGGGTCTCGAATTTCTACGAAATTTCATTGGTTAGGTAGGCATGTGGTTGATTGCAGTGTTTTTGTTTTTGTATTTTGGTGATTTTCGGTTTGGTTCGCATCATTAATGTGTGATTTTACACTTGTTCACAGCTTTGTTGTACAGACATATTTAAGCGGGTGCCCTGAGGGCAAAATCGAAGATAACGATTTGCCAAGTTGGTGGCGGTGCGAGTGTAGATGGCGTGGTAAAGTTATATGTATGTATACATATTTATATACATTAGTTTATTTGTATGCATGCATCTGGTATATACATATGTAAGCGAGATATGTAAATGTATAATTAAAGACCGCAACGCTTCGAATTACACACTCTTGCATACATTTACATATTTTTTGGGACATCCATCACGCTTATTAATTTGCAGTTAATTTTGTTTTATTGTTGTTGTTTAGTTTTTATTATATTATCTTTGCCTTAGCCTATAATTAAATTTAGTTTAACGCTTGGTCTCGAATTTCGTTAGCAGCTAATAAATTATAAATTTTCGGCGAGGCTTTTTAAGTGATTCTTCATAGTTTACTGGTTTTTCTACGTTCCCCTCATATTCTCCCGTCTGTTCCGCATTAAATTTTGTTTTTTTGTTTTGTACATTTGCATAACGTAAAGACTTGCCTGATTTGTCTAAATTAACGCAATATACAATTTCATCTAATGGGTTTCTCGTTTTCAAAGGCACAAAAAAAAATCGCTCTTCTAGAGGTCAACGAAGATGAGGTGTAAATAGTGTGAAGTGCTTAGTGGCTTTTGTTACCGTCTCATGCCGTAATTGTTTCTGTCGAGCAGTGGTTATAATTTTGGAGGCACCTGTTTGGTTATTAATTATTCAATTTATTCACTGAAGCATTATTTTTGTAAATAAACATTATCTTATGGGATTCTTTAAGAGAGAATTAAAAATCTCATGATTACTTTTCGATTTTTATACTTTTGCGCGATCACAACAGGTCCTTTTTGTAATAACGGTACTTGGCTGTAATTTCAAATAAATAAAAATAATTCTATTAACACCAACAACAACGTCAGCCTCGAAATCCAACACAGAATATCTCTTGCCAACAGGTGCTACTTTGGATTAAATAGGCAATTGAAAAGTAAGGTCCTTTCTCGACGAACAAAGACAAAAATTTACAATTTCTTTATTATTAATACGTAATGAGCTTAAAATGCCATGCCACAGTTCTCTTATACCGAGTTGCTGATAAGTGCTCTCAGAGAGCATGGTGTGCAAGTCGAGAATAGAATCGTTCGGCTGTCTGTTGTGATTTCAGCTTCTCGACGTCTTATCTTCCTTGTGTTTGTTGATGTTGGTAGATAGTGGTCGAAGTCGATATTAAGACCTCGAAGCGTACGTACTTTCAAAACACTGAAAACATTCTTCCAACATGATCGATGGTGGCTTTTCGATCCAAGGATATGTTGAAGAACTTCGCTTTGCTCATCATCTACCGGGGTGAAGGCCAGTACTCGGCGACTCGAATTTGCGCTCTTTTATATGTCCAATGCTGTATATGCCACAAGGATCTACTCGCCTCAGTCCTTGTTCCGGCCATTTCATTTCTTAGACGATGGTGATGTGTTGCCTTTACTTATACCCAGAGGATACTTCGTCTAAGTTCGGAAGTCGTGAGCTGCCTGAGCCATAAAAATAGAACCGTTTCTGGCCATTTCGAAGTGAATGGCGCTTAGAGAACTTTCCTCACTTTTGTGAGCTTCTGCACATGAATCCATCCTCATTGAATTTGCTTATGTTTGTAGAGGGATGACCAAATTATTGTGTGAAAAGCCACAATGAAATCAGGCCTAAATCATTTTTATTTAAAAACAGGTTAGCAAAATATTTTTATCTGATGATCAGAAATGCTATCAGTACAGTTTTACCTCACTGTACCTAAGAAATAACTTTAGAACATACTTTGCTAAAGATCAGGGCTAATGTGTACCAATTTTCATATTTGTTGCGCAATAATTTATATAGTGACATGATTTATGAACTTCTGATGCATTGAATTTTGGCATCCAGAAATACTTTTTTTAAACAACATTTATGAACTGCAGACTTGCATTGTACCGCAAAGTTGAACGTTCTCCCGAATAATTGGCGTCTTCAAAGATTAATGGCTTTGCAAATGTTCCACATTTTTATGTTAAAAACATCCTTCCACACGACAAATGCCAGTAAAAACGCATCCAAAATAACATCATTAATTTATTTGATTTTCATTTTTTAGAACAAGATTATAATTCGACCTAAAATTCTCGGAAATCACAAAGAATCGCATATATATTCTGAGGCGCCAGAAAAAGCAAAAACTGTCTGCTTAAGGCGTTGCACTGAGCAAGAGTGTTTGTTGCAAACGAAAATGCCCCAGATGTGGCAAGTAGGAACAGCCTTTAAAAGTATATTTTTATGAATGTATATGAGGATTATGCCTAAATTTCTTTCAGTCTTCAAACCTAAATGAATTCTTAAGACGGTTTAAGAGTTTACAGTGCGGTGTAAGATTGAGATTATGGTTCCAGGACTAAACATTAGGACTTTATATTGCTCCGATTTGTACTTCCCTTGGAATGAGATATCAATATAATGAAAGCAATACCCATACAAATTTGGACCTGACTTAATTTTCTACCCGAAATTTAGGAAAACAATCATAGGAACCCATTTTTCCGAGTAATAATCGAAAATTTTTTTTTTTTTGAATCACCCTAATGTATATAAATGTGTGGCTGCAACATCAGAAATTTCGGTATTTTCGCATTTGACAGAAATTCCGCTGTCACTTGGAGACAAACCACGCCCCTTTACGCCAATAAATCTATGTACAAGCGCGCATATGTTCATTTAGAAGCTGGCTGCCACCAAATGCTGCCATTTTTGGAATTTCTGCACAGCATACACACACATACATATACATATAACTGCATGTGGCACTCGTGCTTCCGCGAGCAATACACTTTTGCGCATTTTTCGTTAGCGTTTTGACGTGCAGGGTCAAAGTCAAAGTCACTACAGAGTTGCATTTTTGTGCATACAAACAAAGAAAGTCCCTAAATGATACACGACTGACAGCCACGGCGGAGATTTATTGATGCTGCTGCAGCGCACTGTGGAGGTCGCCAGTTGTGGGCCATTACTCTGACTTTTGATTGCGCTGCAACGCCGCTGTTTGTTAGCCAGACTTGCTGTGCGTTTCACTATATGTCTGTCTGTCTGTTAGACTTAGTATCTGTCGTTTGGACTTAATGCCACGTCTATTTGGGCTTAGTATTTCCCATGTTCAGCAACGGCAGCTATCAGTCATATAGCTGCAGACGATTTTTCGGCTTTCAACTGACAGCTCGCAGTCAATGACTCAATCGCTTGCGGTTTTTCGTTGCAAACCAAACTAATTTTATTTTTTTCTTAATTTCTATCTCCTGCCACTTCTGTCCATCAGGCAGAGAAATATGCATCTAGGCATCCGTCCACCACACTCGTCATTTATCGTAATTTCGTCCCAGCCCCACCTTTCTACCAGTCAGCCATGCATTGAACCCGCCATCCGTCCATCTTCCATGTATCCATCCATCTATCTCTCGAAGCATTCACCCCGTTGCAGCATTTTGTCAATGTTTCGCGGTTGCGGTGACGCGTTGTTGCATATAAATTTACCATCTAATGCTGCTTTCTATCATTGCTCGCATAACAGCGCTTCAAAAGCCATCGCACTGTTAGTTCTCTTTTCCATTTTCTTTGACGATGTCATGGGAAAATTTATTATTGAAAATTTCTATGCGGTTATTATTCATGATGACACAATAGCTGTGGCATACGCGGAAAGGCAACACGAAGCTCCAATTCTCCATGGAATTCATTTTTGAAATTCATTTGCTGACTGACTGTAGTTTGACTTATTGTATTTGTGGCGTACGCGCGTTAGAATATTTTGGCAAATGAAGCGCTGGAGTTTTACAGCGGAAAATATGCGAAATTTTAATATATTAAAAAGTTCATTAAACCTTGCCGAAATGTTGAATAATATAAATTAAATTCTGTGGCTAAATTCCAAAACTAAGCTTCGAACAAGTAAGGAAGAGCTAATTTCGGTCGTAATCGCCTTATACTCTTGCAGTTTGCAAGAATCAAAGCCCCGAAAATTCTCTTAAGAGTGCTCAATTTCGAGAAAAAACACAGAAACTTTAAATTTAATGCGGAATGTTTATTAACATTTGAAAGAACATTTTATTTCTTGAAGATTGTCTCTTGCAAATGTTGGCCGAGACTACGTCTCAAATCGTCCATCCGTTGAATCCAATTTTCGATGACTCCTTCGAGCTTTTTGATTGGTAACTGGCGAATGACATGTGTCATATTTTCCCCCAAAGCCTGATTCAAAGCGGGATATCCGCCTCGACTTTTGACTTTGCATATCCTGCCAAAAAAGTGTTTAACGGAGTGATATCACACGACTTTGGTGGCTAAATATGAGAGCCACAACGAGAAATTATCTTTTTACCGAAGTGTGGAAAGTGGCGTCGTCTTAATGAAATCAAATGTCGCCGAGTTGGCGAGCATCAATTTCAGGCATCAAATAGTCGGTTGTCATGGCACGATAACGGTCGCCATTGACAGTTACGTTCTTACCGGAATCATTTTTGAAGAGATGTGCGAAACATCAACCAGAGAACATTAATTGATTATATTATTTGACCATGGTCTAAACCAATTCAATTTATATTCTGCGCTTAACCAGATGATTTTAAAGGAAGCTTGTTCACTTCAATTTATTAAAATTTACCACATTTTGACCAACCTACTCATTTAAAAACAGATGTGAAGTCGGAAATCATTATATGCGGTAAGTAAAGATCTGGGTTGATTCCACTAACCCTTAACATTGCCCAGGTTTATTCTAGAACATATTTTCAAGCAATTTTGTAAATATATACAACTCTTACACCATCGACATATTCAGTATAAGGTTCGTTAGAATGAAGAAAATTATTATACTCTTATGTAATTCGAAGTCCCATATCACAAATTTTCGGTATTAAACTAGTATAGTATGTCCAATATTATACCTTGAGTTAATTTGTCAACATTTCTTACTCATTAACCGATGATCCTGTTTTGACGTGGGTTTTTCCGCTACGGCTCACTTTTGCCGCAACATTGGGTCTATTCATTAACTGTTTTCGGTCATATGTATAGATCTAAGACTCATGGCCAGTAATAATAAGTTTTATGAAATCCTGGTAGACATAAAGCATTGTTTCACAGACGTTAATGCGAGACTGTTTTCCGAAAAAATTGAGGGATTTTTGAACCAGTAGTGCCCTCGCTTTTCCTAGACCCAAATGATCTTTCAAAAAGCTTTTCTCTAATCCTTCCGATATTCCAACGATGCCAGTAAAATCTCTCACTATTAATCGTAGATTCTCAGACACCAATTTTTTTAATTACTATTTTTCGCCCACATTTCACAGTTTGACCCATACTTTCAATAAAAAGTTGGAAATAGGAACTTGGATTCACATATTTGGTATCTGCGGGCCTGAATAGTTTTGGTCCGATTTGGATAATTTTTGTCGCAGTATTTTTACGCCATATTCTGACATTTCTCTTCAGTAAGGATTGTCATTTCTTTGTGGAACGACATACGATCCAACAACTAGTCGAATTTACTAAAATTTACTACCGAAATTCGGATTCCAATTTATGGTGGTCATACTCGTTCTGTCAGATCAACAATTGATCGTCTCCTGGAAAAACTTGAATCCACATCCATAACACAAAATATTCCAGTGCTAGTGAGACAAAGAAGTGCCCATAGTGTCGAAAATATTGCTGCCGCTGGCACATCAATTGCGGGATATCCAAATCAGTCTCTCACTTGTCGTTCTCAGATGTTGTGCGCCTCTTTGACATCGTTGTGGCAAAATTGGTGAAAAGATCTTGGCCTACATCCTCAAAGATGAAATTGAGTTGAAGCAACAACTGACAACAACAGACTGAGCAACAACTTGAAAATGATCCGGATTTTCATAGAAAAATCATCTTCAGCCATGAGGCTCGTTTCTGCTGAATGACTTTGTCTATAAGCAAAATATGCGTTGTTGGTCAGACAGCAATCCACACGTACTCCATGAGTCACCATTGCATCCCGAAAAATTGCGGTTAGATGTGGCATATTGGCCGGCGGTGTTTTAGGACCGTCCTTCGTGATGATCAATACCGGCTCGTTTATGTGAATGGATATCGCCCAATGATAGCGAAATATTTTTGGTCCAAATTGGATGTTATGGACTTAGACAATATGTGGTTCCAACAGGACGGCGCCACAAGCCACACAGTGAATGTCACAATCGATTTATTGAAAAGCAAGTTTGGTGAACGTGTTGGCCCAGTCAATTGGCCGTCTCGGTCGTGCGATTTAACGCCGTTAGACTATTTCTTGTGGTGCTACGTCAAGTCTATGACCTACGCCAACAAGCCAGCGACGATTGATGAACTTCGTACAAATATCGAACGTGAAATTGCAGAAGAATTGGCCGATATATGCTTGGAAACCATAGAAAATTGTATTCAGCGTCTGGATCTCTACAAGCCTGCCCCTGATGGCCATGCAAAAGGAGTCGAGTTCGACATATAATGGCATCGAATTTACTTCCAAAGGAATAAGGAACTTAATTTTTTATGTAGCTTTTGTAGCTCTTTTATTGAAAACCCCTTTAGTTCCTTTATATTATATACTACTGTGCCCAAAAAAGGGGAAATTTGAATTTAAAATGCGCGCGTCGAAGGATTTGGAGAATTATTTTTTTTTAAGTTGGTAGTACTGTCAGTCACATTAATGTCAAATTTCATGTCAAAGTATTCATTAGTGTTTGAGATACGTGTCGTTTTATGAGCTACTAAAAGTGAGTTTTTCGTTTTTTGCGATATCGAAATTTGTTGAGCAAAGAATTTGCATTAAATTTTGTTTACGGAATCAATTTTTGGCTGCGGATACGATGAGGATGGTGCCGAAAACCAAAGGATATTTTGGGCCTCAAGCGCGTCAAATCTCGACTGGTACCGAAAACATTGAATTTTTTGGAATAAAGGCGTCGCGTTGAAGTGTGTGAAACGATGCTTTCCGACTACCAGGGTGTCATGAAATGCATTATAACTGGCGATGAGACTTGGATCTATGATTACGACCCCGAAACAACCGATCAATCGAGCGAATATCGTGCCAAAAGAGAGCCGAGACCAAAACAATCCCGCCAAAGTCGCTCAAAATTCAAGGTCATGTTGACTGTTTTCTTCGATTATCGTGGTGTTGTGCATTATGAATTCCTTGCAACCAGTCAAACAGTCAACAAGGAGTATCATTTGAACGTTATGCGTCATTTGCGTAACGCTATCCGCCTAAAAAGAGTGGAATTGTGGAAAGACAATTCTTGGTTTTTACACCACGGTAATGCACCATCCCATACTGCCCTCGTAATTCGTGATCATTTCGCCAAAAACTCAACCCATATCGTTCCGCAACGATTCACCAAGCTAAAAAGACCGCTCCGGGGACACCGTTTTTATACGATAGAGGAGATTCAAGCCGCAGCGAAGACGGAATTGAAGGCCATCCCCGAAAGTGGCTACAACCCGTGTTTCGAAGATTGGGAAATCCGTTGGCATAAATGCATTGCATCGGGAGGAGATTACTTTGAAGGGGATGAAATTGATTTGGAAGAATAAATAAAGAATTTTCAAAATAAATACAATGTCACCTTATTTTCTGGCCGCAGTAGTATATTATATATAAAGACCTTTACTGCGATTAAAAGCACAAATATGTATGCATTAAAATTCCACAAAATTATGGGTTCGAACTCTGAGTTATAGCAAATCTGACTAACATCTTCTTGAATGAAAAAGGAAAGCTTAAGGACTAAATATAAATTTCCAGCACAAAGATAGTCTGTATGTAAGGAAGAGTTATTATTGGCGATAGGCAGAAAATAATTCCAAGTATGGTATGAATCAGTGAATCAAAATCACGTTTTGTGTGTGAAGCCAGAACGAAAATGAATACACTTTGGAATAAGGCAGATATATAAACATCATCAATCATTGGAGGTATCCGACTTTAATTCAAACTGCCTGACTTATTGCTGGAGCTTTATTTGGCTTCAACTTGCAAGAATTAATTTTTAATACACCAAGTATAACAATCTTCTGGGAGTTCTTATAGCCTCAAAATTTCGGAGAGAGTTGATGTTTGAATAAACGGAATTTCTTCAACTATTCTTTCTTCCACTAAGCGTGTCAAAGCCAAACAAAAAATTTGTTCCCAAAGTTCATCAGGCTTACAGAAGCGATTTAAAGTTTGGTACTTAGCGAGTTGTCTAGACAAGCTTACATACGGTGACTGGAAAATTGGATTGCCAGGGCGATTTCCCAGCTATTGCTTGCGGCGCTATAAAAGTACTTAAAAATGATTTTCGAAAATGCATTTGTTGCAGTCCACGGTTTTACATTTTTTACATAACAAGAAAATAATTTTCAAAGTTAACTTTTGTGAAAAAGGGTCGGAGATACCTTTTTAGTAGCTAATGATCTCTTTAAAATAATTTCCAAACATAAATCAAAAATCAACCCTTTGGCCATTAGAAAAAGACTTGAGTGCATGTGAAAGGTCATTAAATATTGAAAAACTCAAAATACAAAACAAACTAAATAGGAAAATAATCCTCGGGGCATATTTTCAACTCAACTGTGAGTGTGTGTGTGGGCAATTGAATCAGTGCGTAATCCATCATTGAAATGTGGCAGTCAAATACGCATAAACGGCATACGAGAGAGTGCCACTAAGTGTGCACCGCCAGAAAATGATAAACGATAGAAGCTACAACAACAATAACAACACACAATAGTAAATAAAACAGCAAAAACAAAGCAACAAAAAGTCAGTAAACGTGCAACACTTGAGTATATAAAGTAATAAAAAAAGTAGAAAAAATCACAAAAAAAAATAACAACAAGCGATCTAACAAGCAGATAGTGAGCAAATGACAATAAGAAAGCGATACAAAAGCAATATAAACATTGCAGCAGAAGCGGCCAGCACGCCAGCAGGGTGCTGCGGCATAGAAAAAGGTAAGTAAGCATATACTTTTATTTGTTTATGTGTAGTGAATGTGGAAAGGTAAATGAAAGGAGAAAAAATGACAACAACAAGCATGTTTATAGGTAAAGGTGAGCACCACAATAAGGTGAAACCGATACAGAGCCGTGTGTATGGCACGCACACAGCGCAGCCATCAACTGCCGCCACATTAAACGGCATCATTATGGCACATTTAACCGCAGTTTAACATCAGGTGCCACATTCGACCTTTACCCATGTCGTCTACTTATCTACTGGTTAGTTGTTAGGTTTGTAAGTATGTGTGTGGATATCTATGGCATACCAGCGGCCGTTTCTGTGACCTCACAACTGTAGGACCGCCAAGAAAACACGTGGCGCGCGCCAAAAACAACTTAAATGCGGAGAGGTAAAAAAGTAAGCCAGTAAGGAGGCACCTGTTCGGCTAGAATCAAAAATTCATTGTTCATTCCATTCATTATTGGATAATATTCCGTGGAATAGACGACGTCCAACATGCAGAGCAGAATATAGAGCAGTCTTAGCTGAGAGTGTAGACGAAAACCGTGGAACCTTGACAACTGGGACTGATGTATGGAACTTCGAAATCAGAAATTGAAAGCACACAAAATACAGCTTGTGCTAGAACTGAAGCAGCTCGACCTTCACAAGCGACACCGCGTCCCACTATGGGCTCTTGAATAGTTTCAAGAAGACCAGAGGTTTTCAAAGAAAATTTTGTTCAGCAATGAGGCCCCATTTCTTGGTCAGAGGGTATGTAAACAATCAAAATTGCCGCATTTGGGACAAAGAGTAAACAGAAGAGACTCAAGAGCTGTCATTTCATTCAGAAAAAATAACGGTTTGGTGTGGTTTGGGAGCCAATGGAACCATCGGTCCATATTTCTTCAAAAATGATGTGGTGAGAACGTAACCATCAATGACGACCATTATAGCGCCATGATAACAAACCACTTGATGCCTGAAATTGAAGCTCGTGATCTCGGCGACATTTGGTTTCAGAAAGCCAACACCACTTCCCACGCAACGCATCAATCAATGGATTTAATGAGAGATTACTTCGATGAGCAGATAATTTCACGTTTTGGGCCGGTCAATTGGCCACCACGATCCTGTGATATCACACCGTTAGACTTTTTCTTTTGGGATATGCAACGTCTAAAGTCTAAGCGGACAATCCCGCTTCAATTCAGACCTTGGAGTAAAACATCATACATGTCAATCGCCAATTACCAGTCGAAATGCTCGAACGAGTCATTGAAAATTGGACTGAAGGTGTGGACAATCTGAGACGTAGCCACTGCCAATATTTGAAAGACATAATCTTCAAAAATTAAATGTCAAAAATGTTCTTTAGAATGGTAACCAAAATTCCCCATTAAATTTGAAGTTTCTGTGTTCGGACTCGGACTGACGTGACCGGTAAGATAACCAACTATTTAATACCTGAAATTGAAGATCGTGATCTCGGTGACATAATTTCACGTTGGATCACAAGATCGTGTGATGTCACACTATTAGACTTTTTCCCACTTCTATTCAGTCCATGGAACAAAACATCGTGCGTGTCATTCGCCAGTTACCCGGCGTGACATTCCCCATTATATTTGAAGTTTCTTAGTTTTTTCTTTAAAAAAGTAGGGAAATACGAAATGGATCATCCTTTAGAATCCTATAATTGAGTTATGACTAAGAAAATAGTTTATTAGATAACGAAATATAAAGAAATAAATAGGCAAGATGCATCGACCAACTCGGCCTAATTAACTCGTCTCCTTTAACTATCTTCCTACTCACACTATTACCCACAACCATTGCCTGCACAAAACCTTAATACTCTGAACAGCATGTTTCCAAGCATAAACAAGCGTAGTTTGTAAAAAAACTACACACTCAGAAGCAATAAAGTCAAACCGAGCTGAGAAGATGTAATACAAGCATTGCTAAGACCCACTGCGTTGACCAGCAGCCACCAACCGCCCGACAATGGGATTAACTGCGCCTACCAGCTGTGTGCTCCGAATACGCCGTTGCGGGTTGAGGTGTCCAGCTGCTTTGCACACCCGGGGGATTAGAGGTTAGGAGCACCGCACCGCATTGTTATTGATTGGGCGGCAGAATGGCAGAATGGTTGTCAATGCACGAACTGTTGCATATGACACGGGCAATTGGTTATTTACGCTTGAATAGAAATGAAGAAAAAATCCGTAAAGAAGGTTAATAAAAGTGTGATAGACAGAGGATAATAGGGAATACACACGGCGTGTAAATATTCAAAAGCAACATGCAAATACGTGGGCGGAGGGAGGCGATAATGAGATGGTCAAAAGCAGGCGCAAGGGAAGAAGTATCACAACAAAAAGCAGACAATAAAGCACCGTTAGGGAAAAAAAAGACTTAAGTGAAACAAAATAGACTTAAAAAGGTGCAACAACAATAAATACAACAAATGCGCATTTATCGCCCAGCAACAACAAATTGCTTTTACGTGCGCAACACCTGTGCAATTGAGCGTGTTGGAGACGGGGAAATCCCAATTGACTTTGCAGTAACAATTTTGCCTTATTTGGGACTTGAAACAGGCAAAAGAGTAAAGTTTTTTATGCATTATTTTTTAATGAAACTGCCCCTTCTACATTCAAACTCTCCTCCTTTTTCCTTTTTTTCCTTTTACTCCATGCTTCTCTAATTTTTTGCCACATATTGTTTAGACATTTCTTATATCACCTTTTTGCCACCCCGTTAACTTGCAAACCCAACTTTTTCTCCACATTTTTTGCTTATTTTTTAAGTTTTTTCCCTCAGTTTTGTTGTCAACTTTTTTACAGCCCCTTCGGCATATTTATCCGCTATCAGTATTATCGTTAACCCTTTTTCGTCTGATATTTCCGCCTAGCATAATCTTTAGTATGTGTGTATATTCGCCATGTACCTATGTATGTGCTTTGTGACTTTTGATGAACAAAATCATTTACGACGACACCCAAATTGTCCTTCCCAACATTATCATAACCGTTCAAGTTAACCATCAACATCATCATTAGAATGAATGTGAAAGCGCTTTTTGTGGGCACAGTGTGTCGGGATAAGAAATTTATAGAAACACCCAGAAAGGAGTTTTTTGAGAACAAGATTTTTTAAATATTCTTTGGTGAAGTTTACACGAAATCGATCTGGATACCATCATATTACAGAAAGGTTTAGAGTTAAGGAAATTGTTTTTAGTAATAAATAAACTTGGCTCGACAAGAAATTAGAGATATCCGACTCCAGTACAACCATCAAAAAGTATGAAACAAGCTTTAAAGTGTAAGACTTTCAACGCAATAAATTTAAAAATCTCCTCAAAACTGTTTTGATACTGATCTTCATACATTTATGGACACATCAAGTCCTTATGAAAGTATATTTTGCGGAAAAGGATCTAATAACTGTTCCAGTATCCAAAATCTTTGAAGTCTCACTAATAAGTAAATATCGCTGAACTATAGATTACCTACTTAATTAGACAAAAGCTTGGACCTAGATATGAGAAACCCAATGACTACCAAGTGGGGATCCATTTCGAGGCTCTCTACATTTTAAAAGAAAAAACCACAGAAACCTCAAACTTAATGAGGAATGATTATTATCATTCGAAAGAACATTCTTTGGCATGTATTTCTTGAAGATATTGATTTGCCGCGGACGTCTTAGATTAGATTAGATTGAGATTGAGGTATGCACTGCGACCTTGGGTCTATTGTGCCCTCTCCTAAATCACAGGGACTCCCCAAGCCCCAGCAAATCAATGAATTCTAGGATTTTGCTGGGGGCTAGTGAGTCGATGTGTTCCTTATCTGGAAATATGGTTCCAAGGGCCTTTGACCTGCGTCTCCAGACTGCGATGCAGTCGATTAGCAGGTGCTCCGGAGTTTCAGGTTCCCTGTCGCAGAACCGGCAGTTGGCGGAAGAGGCAAGTCCTAAGTTACATAGGTGCCTATTTAACTTGCAGTGGCCGGTATAGAATGCGACCAGGAGCCTGAGTTTAGTCCTTGGGAGGTTGATTATTGATCTAAACCTATTGAGGTTATACCCCCCTATTAGCAACTTGGCATGCCGCATGCCATGCGTCCGTTGCCAATAACCTTCTCTACCCACTCTTTCTTCCTTACGCAGCAGCTCTTTTATAGTGTGGGGGCCCACCCCAGTGAACGGTTCGGGCCCTACCATATTTGTAGAGGCTGCGGAGCGGGCTAGCTCGTCAGCCAGTTCATTACCGGCTATGCCTTTATGACCGGGTACCCATATTAGGTGTACCTGGTTCACTACCGATAAGCTGTTTAGCCGTTCCCTGCACTCCTGCACTAGCAGCGATCTGATCTCGTAAGCGGAGATCGCTTTCAGTGCCGCTTGGCTATCGCTGAGTATGGATATACGCTCATTTCGATAGTTGCGATGGAGATTTATCTCTATGCACCGACTTATGGCCAAGACTTCGGCCTGGAAGATACTGGGGAATCTGCCCATCGGTATGGATAACCTCGTGCGTGGACCTGCGATCCCTGCACCAATACCTTCCGCCGTCTTAGAGCCGTCAGTGTACCACCTTAGTGTACTCTCCCTCAGCATCAGCTCAAGAGTGGAATCATTCCACTCGCTCTTGCTGCCAAGGGTAACCTTAAACTTCCTCGTGAGATTTATTGTTTTTGTGATCCCGTCCTTCGGGAGGAGGGCAATTGGAATGTTGCCACTTATCATCTCCATCCTCTGGGACGAGATCGATTTGCCTTTGCCGCATCCTTCTGCCGTTATTTGCAGGAGTGAATGCTTGGCTACCTGACCTTTCACTATGTGGAGCGGTGTGAGCTCCAGCAGGACCTCCAGTGCCGCCGTTGGGCATGTTCGCATAGCGCCCGTCATGCAGACGCATGCTAGCCGCTGAAGCCTCGATAGTTTTACCACCACCGAGGCCTGTGCCGCCACGGAGGCCCAGGACACCGCTCCATATGTGACTATCGGTCGCACAATCATGGTGTACAACCACCTGACAATCCTTGGCTTGCAACCCCAGGATTTTCCTGCCAGACGATTGCACACCATTAGTGCCTTTGTCGCCTTGACCAGGGTTTGGTTCACATGCTGTTTCCACCGCAAAGTGGAATCCAGCGTAAGACTAAGATATTTTACCTTGCTGGTCATCTCGAGCACTCTGCCCCCAAGTGTGAGGTTCCTAAGCCCGGGTAGGGACCTACGCCTCGTGAACGGTACGATGGTCGTCTTCGAGGGGTTGATACTTAGTTCAACTCCCCTGCACCACTCCATTGCCAGGTTTAAACCTCTTTGCACTAGGTCACAGAGAGTGTCCACAAACTTGCCCCTCGCTATGATCACGATATCGTCCGCGTATGCTTGGCATCGGATACCATTGACGGTTAGCAATGCTAACAGGTCGTCCACAACAAGGCTCCACAGCAGGGGCGACAGTACACCACCTTGCGGGCAGCCTCTTGTTGTGCCGAGACGAATCTTTGTGCCCCCCGCTGTGGTCTCAGCAACCCTAGTGCGCAGAACCGCCTCTATCCATCTACGCACCGGTGCTGCCACATTTCTACCCTCCAGTGCCTTGGCCACACTTCTATGAGACGTGTTGTCAAAAGCTCTCTCGATATCCAAGAAGGCACATAGCATAACTTCCCCTTTTTCCAGTGAGCTCTCTATCTCAGAGGTCAGCTGGTACAGAGCCGTGCTTGTTGATCTGCCAGCTCTGTATGCGTGCTGAGCCGCATGCAGGGGTGCAGTCTTCAGCGCCTTCGACCTTAAATGATGATCAATTATCTTCTCCATAGTTTTCAGTAGGAAGGAGGTTAGGCTGATTGGCCTGAAAGATTTAGCCAACGAGTAGTCCTTCCTTCCCACTTTCGGTATGAAGATTACCTCCGCTGTCCTCCATAATTCAGGGATGTAGGCCAAGGCAAAACTCTCCCGCAGCAGCCTAATCAGGTGTGGCATCAGGATCTGCTCACCCTGTTGTAGAAGCGCTGGGAAGATGCCGTCCACTCCCGGAGACTTGAACTTTTCAAACGAGGTCATTGCCCACCTGATCGAGTCCGCAGTAAACAACTGTTTAGCGATAGCCCAATCAGTGCGGGACGGCCTGTGTTCGATTGTGGGCAGGCATCGGTTAACCGGAATTGTCTCCGGGAAGTGAGCACGCAAGAGCTCTGTAGCTCTGTCTTCCGCGTTGGTCGTGAATGTCCCGTCACTCCTTTTAATGGCTAGCGCTGTGTCCGTCTTCCCTTTAGCTAGAGCCTTGTGCAGCCTAGCAGCTTCTGGAGTGGAGGAGACGTTTTCACAGAATCTCCTAAAGCTAGCCTGTTTAGCAGACCTGATCTCTTTATTATACAGTGTCAGGTTGCTCCTATACCCTTCCCAGACCCCTGTACGCTTAGCCTTGTTAAATAGGCTGCGTACCTTCTTCCTTAGGTCTGCGAGTTTCTTTGTCCACCAGGAGCAATTGCGCCTGTCTGTGGGCCTTCCCATGGGACAGCTGTCATTGTACGCGTTGATGATGGACCCGTTGAGCGCGGTCAATCTGCACTCCAATCCCAGGCCCGTAACGCTACTGTCAGTCTGCCCCTCCCTCTTCAGTCCCTCTACTAGCCTCTCCCTGAAGGTACCCCAATTGGTCCTTCGAGGATTGCGTCTTTGAGGGAATAGCTTGACCTCCGCCCTCAGCACAAACCTTACAATTCTGTGGTCCGACAGGGAGGGCTCCGTTGAAACTCTCCACTGCGAGACCGTCCCGGCTGCCGGTTCATTGCTGAGGGTTATGTCCAACACTTCCCTCCTGCTTATAGTAATGAACGTGGGTTCACACCCTACATTCTCTAACACTAAATTACTGCCTACTATATATTCTAAAAGGGACTCACCTCTCGCGTTACAGTCGGTGCTGCCCCACTCCGAGTGGTGGGCGTTTGCGTCACAGCCGATGATTAGGGGGAGCTTGTGCAGCCTGCAGTGCTCTACCAGCCTTTCCACCTCCGCCGGGGGTGCCGTTGCTGCCTCTCCCGGAAAGTATGCCGAGGCCAGGACGAAGTCTTTGCCCTCAATGTCCCTAGCCTGCACCGCCACCAAGTCCTGCGTCAGAAACTCTGAAATGCAAAAGAAATCAATATTGCTTCTAACAACTATGCACGTCCTAGGCCTAGAGATGGTCCCAGATTACCTTGTTTGCCTCCGTCTTGAGGCCCTTTACCTCTCCTTTGTAGATCCACGGCTCCTGGATCAGCAGTGTGCCCAGTTTTTCCGCAGTGAACCTGCTTGCGATGACAGCTGAGGCTGCTGCCGCATGATGCAGGTTCACTTGGGCAATTTCCAAGTTGGCGGCCATCATAATATTGGTTCGAGGAAGGAGAGATCCTCTTCCCCGCCGTCAACCGCATTGCTGTCCGCTGGGCCTCCAAATCCGTCCAAGAGCTCCTGTGTGGAAGGTAGCTCCATGTTCCGGTCATCATCGGGGACGCCTATGGCTGTTACAGGCACTGCCAGTCCAGACCTGCTCCCGCAGGGCTGCTCCGCCATACCGTCCACCTCCATCATCATTACCATCGGGGCGGACCTCGGCACTGCCAGAGTATCGACGCCCTTGTTCAGTGGTGCCGCAGGCTTATTGGCTTCCTTGCTCCCGGTGTCAGCTGGCTTGTAGGGCCGCATGACGACCGTGCTGTACCTGTAAAACAGGCGGAAGCTCGCAGCCCGGACGTACTTGTACGACTCGTCGTCAATGTACAAGTGCAGCCTCCATCCCTCCATGTCGCCTAGCTTTTCCTTTTTGCTGCCGGCTACACACCAGGCCGAGATACTGAGTCCTCGGTTCTGGTTCCTCACCAGACCCAAGGCATACTCGTAGGCTCTGTCTCCGCACCGAGGGAGGAACATTGTCATGCTATGCATGATTGGCACGTCTTCCACCCTCTTCGCGCAGAGGACAGGGCCCGTCCAGCTTTCCAGCTTTGGAACGTGTTCCCTCAGCCAGTCAGCGGACGACTCGTCCAGGCAGTCCACCTGCATCATGCCTCCCCTGAAGTCGATGCCTAGGAAGGATGCCGTGTAGTCCTCCCCTTTAGACACCTCGTCCATGAGGAGGTCTTGCAGCACGGTGAGCTCCTCCGATTTTAGCGACTCCGCCGGGTATTTGAGAGGGAGAACGGCCATGCGGATGCCTTTGACAGCATCCGCATATCCACGCCGACCCTCCTCCACCCGGTGAGGAGCCGGACCGGAAGGTTGGCCCCCGGCTGCCTTTGCGTCCGTGCCCCGCACCCTCTTTGATCGGGGGGGCTCCTGCGGCGTGATTTGGCCGCTCTTCCTTTTTTCGGCTTGGACATTCGTTCCTGCGGGCGTTGCCCTGCTGTCGCCTCGCATAGCGGTCAGAGCTGTGCTGACCGGGCCACGGTTGCTGATACCGCTGCCTTGCGCGCGAACTGGCACGTTTTTGCCGCTTGCCTGGGATGCGTTGCTCCCTCTGCCCTCGCTCCTAGCTAGAGCCTCCGCTGCCTCCGGGGTTTTCCCATCACGGAGGTGCCGCATGTACCACTTCATAGTGGACCCACTCATCCCCTTCCTGCGGGGATCATCGCACCCTCCGGGTTGACCAGCAGCGGGGAGGGGGCGCTGCCCACCTCTTCTGCGCCTTCTCCTCCTTCTCCTACCAGCGCCCTCAGGCTCTGCCTGGTGCGACTCGCCCGAAGCCGGTCCACTGCACCTACCGTCGGGGGTCTTTTCGTCGCCGGTTGCTGTCACAGCGGCATCAGGCGTTACAACCAGGTGAGCGCCGCTGCAAGAGGGCACATCATCATCGTCCTCCCTGGCGTGCTCCTCAAACAGCGAGCGCTCCTCCGACGTAAGGATCCTGAAGAAGCCAGGCTTCCGCTTAGCCCCTCGACCCCCCTTGCCTTCTGCTGCTCCGCTCTCCTTGTTTTTTCCGTTTCCATTGTCCCTTGTCATTGCCAATTGTCCGTCAACGAGTATCAAATTTTGTTGTTGTAGTTGTTGTAATTGTTTGTCCATCATTTTCTTACGACCCTTGGCTCAACGGGGTGAGCTGTCGGGTCTACGTTTTAAAAGGGGAACGGGAAGGTCCGCCACGCCAGAGCCCCTTGGCGCGGTAAGGCCACCGTTACTTCCCAATTCGGCCCGGTGTTGGGAAGGCTCCGTTAGAATACAGCCACATTCACCTCCTGGCTGCAAAGTTCCAATGGGCACGGGAGTCGCATAACACCCTGGATTAGGAGGTGGTAGCTCTTGGTCAGCGCACGCATGCGGCGCCCGACATACCGCGTGGTCCGTGCTTGGCAGCACCAACCTCACAGGATTGGGGGGCGCCGAGTATACTTGCGCCTAAGCCCCTGCACCACGACAAGGTGCCATTCGCAGGGGCGCGGACGTCTTAGATGGTTCATCCGTTGATTCCAATTTTCGATGATTTGCTCAAGCATTTCGACTTGAAACTGACGAATGACACGCGTGGTGTTTTGCTCCAAGACTCTCATCTACGGCAGCAATTTTTTTTCCACTGCGTGCTGAACGTGGTCTATTCTGTCCAATATTATACAATACTGAATGTTAGGTCTCAAGATGGATGATAGAGTTGCGAATAGTACGTGCAGTAGGCCGATTATTTTGACCCTAAGTTGAGCAAAGCAAGAGAAAAACCTTCTTTACAGTGAGTTTTCGTAATAGAATTGAACGATTTGTAAACGGTGTTCAGACGAAAGTATTTCAGTGATAAAATGTCAAACAATATAGAACAAAAGTAACATAACAGCTCGACACGAAACACTTACCATCTGTCAAAAAAAGATGCACCTCTATTTGGATCACTCGTAATCATGGACGTAAGTAAAGTACGTTTAGGCGTATCCAAGGCTTCTGACTCGTAATTTAAGAAGAAATTTTTGTATCAGTGTAGTCTTGAATAAGAATAGCAAAAAGCCTAGACTTCCATTGAAAAACAAATCTATGTTCATGGTCATATAGAAGTCATACGACTACATAAGGAGTACGAATTAAAGTATTCATTAACAGAATCGAAGTTATTGAGATATTAGGAGGATTGTACTGAAGCAGTTGGAAAACCTAGGCAGTAAGTGAGTTTAAAATTTTCGAGAACTCATGGTTTTACCCACTGCACTGTGCACAGTTAAATGAAGCAAATGTATTGTAAGAGTTTCCACGCTAGACGGAGTCCTTTTTTCGTTTCTTTATTTCTTATCACCCATGACTGCGGCTGGCAAATCACGTATATGTTTTTGGTCATAAATTTAACGACTACACATTTGTCAGCCAGCTGATACCCTTTCGTCAACGGAACGCCCCTACCGACAACATACGCTGAGAGCACAAAAAACGTTCAAATGTTTGTATGTATGAATATATGAATGCATAATTTTTTTTTTTGCTGTAATATATACGGTAATATGCAAGCTCATTTTTTTCACAATTCTCTCCCTTTCTTTACTTTTTTCAGCACCCACTTGTCAACACAACATGTTGTAGTATGTCGGACTGGAGTGAGGCGCCACCGCCGCAACATACTGTCCGTCCAACGCAGCTAGAGCCACTGTCTGCAACGGCTGAGTGGATGGCCTTTTTGGTATTGGCATGATTAAAGGATGTAAATTAAATATTCATGTAAATGTCATTTAAAATGCCGTTACACGCGGACTACACCCACTGCAACTCCAGCTCCCTTAAAAGGCTTTTATCTTTTCCGCTTTTGAGGAAATGGAAAGAGCTGTAAAAACAAAAACTTCGAAACGATTGTTTGTAGGACTTAAAACAAAAATACCCAAAGTGAAAAAGCGCGTTGATTTTGATTTCTTGACAGCTTGGCACGTGCGTCATAATATCTGTCCGTCATATTCGCTGCTTCAGTGCTCAACGCGATTGTTCTGCAGCGCAGGTAAAAACAGCTTTTTGCTGTTAGTGCACGAGAGTTTACTGATAAGTCCATAAGTCGGAAAGTTTTGCTTAGAGGAGATCAATATTGGACTGTGTTTTCGTGTAAGATTTGAACCCATCCTTTGGGATTTTGAACCAACTTACCACCTTTGATTTGATAAGTAAATAACTTGGAAAGTTTAGCTGAGAGGACGTCAAAATCTCATCGATCGGAGATCGTTATTGGAAGAGGTTTTCGTTAGAGATTTAAACACATCTTTGGAGCTTTTGAACCCATTTTTCGAGCTGAGAACCGTTAACTAACTGATCACAAATTATCGACCCGCAATATTAACCAATGACCCAAGATTTGTGGAAACAGTGTTTTTATACAAAGAAAAGTCTTCATACAATTTTGTACCATTTCCCTCGAAGAGTACTAATCCTGAAACTAAACTCACTAATAGGCTGAGCTTCGTACGAGGCTTTTCTGAGAATATATTGATGCCAAGCTGTATATATCTCCTAGGAAGGCTACTACTGATTTTAAAATCTGGACCACAGTGATACGAATTTTAAACCTTGTATAGATATTATATCCGAAACAATTCGTTTCACTAAGAATCTGTCGCGAATCGCAATTTGAAGGAATGGAAATGGAAAAGAAATGAGGTGAGCGAGACAAGAGAACCCAAGGAGCTCTCTCATTAAGAAGTCAGCTGTCAGCTTCCCAGAAATTATATAATTATTATACACTTTCTACTTCCAAATCACCGTTTTAACCGACCACCTCGTATACTTCGCTCATACAAATCGTATTTTACCAACTTAAAAACGCGCCGTGCCACGCCAACCCCCCAAAAGGGTTGTCAAAAATGTACGACTACTTTATACACTTTATAAAGTCCTCTTGTTTTTAAATATGTATGTACGCGAATTGTTGTTGTTTGTTTTCCTGCTTTTTATTATGCCTGGTTGTAGTTGTATTCACCGGTGTCGTTTACATTCCGTCGGCGCGATTCACTTGATTTATGACAAACAATAGCAAAAGCACTCAACCGAAATGACAGTTGTGAGAGCACACACCGACATGCATACCTGAATTGGTATATGGAACAGTTTTGTAGTAGACCAACCCATGGCTGGGCTTGCTTTCTTCAGCCGCCCTTTGAAAAGCGGCATGTCATGCAACGCGCGCCATTGGGCTTTTTCGTTTGTCGGCCTCAGGCGTGCTTGGACATGTTTACATTTTAATTGTCGCGCTGCGAAATGATTTTTACAACATGAAATTAATTTTTGTCTTTTTACTTCGGCACTTCGGCTTTCGTCTGCCACCTGCCATCTTGCCAAGGGAATCTGTTGCGCTGGACAGCTGTTAAAATTTGAAGGTTGCAGTAAGCGGGTCGTAAGCCGGTGGCATGACAGCAACATATTTTGTTCGGTCGCCATAAATAAGTAACACGGCTTGACATTTCATCAGTTTCGCGATGTTTCAATATCGGCTGTGAGGTGCACAGGAAGAAATGATTTTAATTGGAAATATAACTGAAATTTTGGTTTTTTAAGGAGGAGAACTATGTGGAGATCAGTTTAAGAGATTCCTTCACAAAAGCCTTGTTATCGTAAAGCAGCCATAATCTCTGTATCGCTACTTGAGGGATTGTTGGATTCACGCTATATTCTTGGTAGAGGCCGTAACTGAGAGTGTTCGCGAAGGTTGTAAAGAGTCAATTCGTTCCGGAGGAGCTCGGCATGTATGGAACGGCTTGGCTCATTTTATGTTGAGATCTTAAACTGAAAGTGTAAAAAATACAGATTGTGCAAGAACTGTAGCCGTTCGACTTTCTCAAACGACATCGCTATGCTTCATGGACTCTTGAAAAGTTTCAGGAAGGTCCGACGTTTTCCAGTCAAATGTTGCTTAAAGATGAAGCCCATTTCTGGCTCAATAGGTACATAAACAAGCGAATTGCTACGTTTGGGACAAAAAATAACCTAAAGAGATTCAAGAGTTGTCACTTCATTATATGTGGACAATCACGATTGAATTCGAACCTTAGAGCAAAACATCACGCGTGTCATTTGCCAGTTACCATTCGAAATATTCGAACGAGTCATGCAATATTGGACTTAACGGACGAACCATCTGAAACGTAGACGCGGCCAACGTATTAAATAGATAAGAGAAGTTTTTAAGTTTTTTTTTTGAAATGGATCACCGTTTATAATGTTCTTCCTATAAAATTTTCTTATACTATTGTTAAACCTGACATAAGAAGCTTCGTACCTTCACCGGCGGTTTCTACTAGAGAAAAAAATACTGTAGTTGGCCACAAGGAATGAACGGATTGGTGAGAGAATATAAAATATGCGACTAAGTCATAAAAATCGGAAGTAATTATGTCCTTAGTTATCTGGAGTTAAATTTCTAGTATTCGATACAATGAAATCTGACCAATTCTTCTCCGTGACGTACATTTATAAAAGATGAAGGAAAGAATTTTTTATTTATATCTAAAAGCACATGTAACCAAACAATCATTACGAAGAGAATAAAAGAAATGGAAAGGAGTTGCTTGAGAAAAGGAGAAGTGAGCTTTCCTACAGATAGATCGAAGCTAGTAAGAAAGGTTGGAGAGCCAGTTTTCTGTACGGTGCTCTTCGTCCACCCGGGCACCCGGTCCATCGTAATAGCTTTCAGACAGAAGTGGCTGCTCTTAAGGTGACAGTAGACGTACTGCTATGATGTGCAGTCTTTTTCAGGGATATGAGCATCCACTCCGACAGCAGAGCGGCAATATCAGCACTAAGCTCGATTACTATGTGTTCAAGGTATGTAGTGTTTGATCTCACCTTTGTAAAAACCAATAAGCTACTTCATCATTAGACTATTTTTGGTGAGTGGTTTTAACGAAATCGCTGGCAATTGCAAAGCCGATGAGCTAGCCAGAAGGGGGTACCCTTACCTTGCTCGCATCGGCATGCGACCGAGTTGGATCTCAAATGGTGTGTTGAGTTCTGGCATTAGAGCAATGGCCCGCGCGACTTTTAGTAGACGCTGTTCAACGACACTCTCCTGTCCGATTGCAAGATTCTATTGCCCTAGAGTAGAATATAGGAGATATACTGATCTACTCATCGTTAGCAAAGTTTATTTTGTCGCAATGCTCCCAGTTCTTAATTTTTCATGCGGTAAGTCTTAAAATTTGGTCGGACTCAAGTTGTCAAAGTTGTTTTCTATAGAGTGGGTGAGGTGGAAGCATTTAGGCACTTTCTCCTTTATTATTTAGTCTTTGCAAGACTGTGGTTAAAATATCTCGACGGTCTTACCTTCAACAAATTTGTGATAGGCTCGAAGCGCTTCTCCTTTTTAGAAGATCGTATGATCGTATTTGGTACCACAACGGACCGGCATTCTGGACTGTCGAAGTGCAATTTCTGTTATGATCGATCTCTTAATTTCACCTCTAACATATTACTACAAATTCGTTACAACCTTAAATTCAAAGTTGTGTGATACATATATCCTACAAAAGTCATCATTTGTCAGTGGCAGCAGGAAGAAGAGAAAGACGGTGATGGGGTAGACTTAAGCTTTTTTCACGATTAAAGTTTTTATAGTGTATAACGGGCCGAGGTAGCAGCAATGGAAAGACGTGGGAAGCTAAAGAACGTGGCCTGTAAAGGAATAAATATGCATAACTGCACAGTTGATGGCTTTAGTACCGATTGTTTTGTTGATTAAGTTGAAGTAGCAAGGTTTGAGTAATCTATAAACTTTGTTTGTTTTGGCTGACAAATTCGGTTTTTTCGTTTTGAAATTTTGCAAACGTCATTTTCTCTTCAAGAAGCTGCTCATTTGTCGGAACGGCCGATATCGGACCACTATAACATATAGCTGCCATATAAACTGAACGATCGGAATCAAGTTCTTGTATGGAAAACTTTTGCATTTGACAAGATATATTCACGAAATTCGGTACATATTATTTTCTAGGGCAACAATGTAATCTCCGAAAAAATTGTTCAGATCGGATTACTATAGCATGTAGCTGCCATACAAACCGAACGACCGGAATCAAGTTCTTATGTGGAAAACATTCGCATTAGACGTGGTATCTTCACGAAATTTGGCATGGATTACTGCTTAAGGTAACAATATAATATCCGAAAAAATTGTTCAGATCGGCTCACTATAGCATATAGCTTCCATACAAACTGAACACATAGTCACTAACATAGGTGCACCTGTGAAGGGTATTTAGCTTCGTTGCAACCGAAGTTAACGTTTTTTCTTTTTTTAAATTTTCAATAAAAAGTTTTTTCACCAAATTGAAGATTTACAAAATAACGGTTTTATGTCGTTGAGTACTCTCAATTTTCTCAGAAACAGCAATGGTTTTTGCTAATTAGTTAGTTCATTTATATAACGGTGGAAGCGTATTTTATTTGCATTATTCCTCTCTCTCATATTTTCTTCAAAGCTTGTTATATCCATAGCCGCAGCAATGTGGCAAATAACAATAAACTGCAGCACAATGAGCGTACACGAACACATACAACCGCACAAGGTAAGCTACTACAATTATCACAATTTCATATTTCTAATTAAGATTCTATTATGAGTTTATTATGCAAAGAGATAAACAATTAAGGCGGCTGTAGGGAAACAAATGTATTTAATTACTTAGGGAGATGAGTGTATGCTCAACAAAGTGAGTGTGTGTGTGTGTTTGTGGGCTTAGAGAGCATCAACGTGCATGTGTGCCAGCTCTATATTCGTTTGTATGTGTATTTGTGTGTGCTTAGTGTGGTTATTGCACTACTTAAGTTAATACAAATGTTGTTGCTTACCATTACTAAGCTGCTACTTCATATGACCTCTCGTGCGCCTAGCAGTATGCAACACTCGCTTAATGAAGAGCTGCAGAACTGTTGAACGCGCTTGTATAAGTCGGCTAATTTGCTACTTTTGCATATTATTATATAACAGTGTATTTTTGCAATTGCACCGTTAGTTTATGTTAAATAGTACGCGCTGCTTGTGTGCCTAGCTCTCCTGCAAACATTTTTATATAATTTCATCGCATTTTTTTCAAACTCAAAGCTCACAAAGCGCATATACATGCCGCCCCAGTCATTTTGAATTTGAATCGCTCTGTGGAAAGAAGTGTGCTGAAAGCATTTTTTTACCTCTTTGTGCAACTTTTACTGCCACAAGCTTTTTATAATTGAATTATGCTGCTGGCGGCTTAGCGGTTGCGTGGCGTGGTGAGGGTTCCATGTGGCTGTTATTTCTTCTTCATTATTATGCGGTTTTTTTTAGCTTGCGCTGGATATTATAATGCTCGAAATTTTACTTTTATAAAAAGCAAGAAAATGTAATCGCAAAAAGTAAAGCACATTGATGAGTCGGGTAGCCTTTAGTCCCACTGTCAGTTACTAACTCCTGTCGTACATATCATCTTATGGCTTTTATTACCCCATCAAAATACTGGTTAAAATAATATGTAAATTAGCAATAAAGTGGATCTATTTTTATGGCTAACAATTACTTATGTATATGCTTTACTATGCCAGTATATCCATATAATTAATTAAGAGTTAAGAGAGAGAGAGATACTAGTGCAAGTGTCAGCTTTATATTACTTTGAGCAAAAAATAGTAAGACTTTGTTCATAAATTTAACATTATTATTTTATTCTTCAAAATCAATGTCTGCTCCCTCACAGTAATCCCGCTTGGCCCCAATACACTTGTGCCAACTTTCAAAATACACGAAATGGCATTCAATGTGCATAGCGATTCATGCTTAATATCTTCAATTGCCTCAAAATGGTTTACCTGGAGCAATCGTTTGACTTTACTGAAAAGCCAGAAATCAAACTGAATTAAATTAGGCGAGTACGGTGGTTGCTGCACGATATTGCTTTAAAATTTGGCGAAGAAACTAACGAAGAACCAATGTAGTATGCGCCGGCGCATTATTGTGGTGCAAAAACCAAGAGTTGTCGGCCCATGATTCCGTGCTATTTTTATGAATAGCTTCGCACAAGTTATGCATAACACTCATATAGCATTCCTTGTCGGCTTACATTTGCCTCGATATTCGGCCAATTGATCGTCTGTTTCCGGGTCGTAAGCACCGGACTCATCGCCAGTAATAATACATTTCATGGCGCAAATGATCTTTCAAAATTGTTTTCGCTGACCTTCCACTATTCCAACGATGAGAGTATGATCTGTGACTGTTAATCGTTTAATCGTGGATTCCAAATTACCAATTCCTTTATTTTATTGACGTATTGATCATCAGTTGATGGTGATGGCCATTCTGTAAGTTGTTCGTCGCCAACGATGGCCCTCACAGTTATACCAACCGATAAAAAAATATTTCGACGAATGGGGTTTCAGCTATATGCTGTTCCGATAAACGATAATGTTCACAGAACTACTTCGGGTAGATACAGACACCACGCTGTTAATTTATATTTACCAGTGGCGGTATACTTCGCAGACGTGTGTAAATTTCAATTTATAGTTGGGACTTTTTGCCTATGTGACTTCATCATCGTGATTTTTCAGAGAGAATCGATCGATCTGGCAAAAGCATAAAATATGTTAAATACATCGCTTGTGACATTTCGAAATCGAAGACAAAAAGCAAAGGAGCATTTTCGATTCATTTATTCAGACACGAAAAAAATGCCGGCAGAACTGAAAGTAGACGAAGAAAAACCAAGAACCTGCGGCGGACAAAAAAAAAAAACGAGAAATATCCTGCGTGAGAACTTCCAAAGATACTACAGGATCTCACTGTACATTCCTCTGTTGAACGCAATCGGCGAAAATTTGAGGACGCGATTTTCTAGAGAAGTATTGGTTGAATTTTCACTGAGTTTTCTGCCTCAAAAAAAAGTATGTGCTTTGGAAACCAAAGAAATGGAAAATTTTATTGACTGCTTGTTAGATATATTCAAAGGTTTTTTGGTTAATGAAAACGTCGTGCGATGTTTGAAGCTCAAAGATGACCTTGAACACTGGCAGTGCCATGCGTTGGAAACGTTGAAGAACTGCGCTATAGACCTATACCCCATAATTCATAGTTTTCTTCGCATATTCTGCACACTTCCTGAATTCGTCAGTCGAGCTCTGAACGCTTTTTTTCGACACTTCACCGCATGAAAACGTGGCTGAGCGCGAACATTCTTCAAGATATGTTGATTGGGCTGGCTTCGCTACGCACAAATCATGACATGGAAGTCACTGCAGAAGAAATTTTCGAAAGTTTCTCAAAATTTGTCCCACTTCGTTTTGTTTTGTGAAATTTTTCTATTCAGTACACGAACCGACTACAGTAAGGAATGTAAAGAAATTGTTAACAACTAAGCTTTGGTTGACTTTGATTTAATAGCTCTTGAGACTTAGGATTTCATCTATTTTCTCTTTGTATTACTTCTATCAATGCCTTTTGTATAATTTTACACTAATTCTCTTTTATGCCGATATATTAAGTATTGAATTTGTTGTATTATATGGTAGTCGAAAAAGTCTTTTCGTATTTTCTCACCAGGCGTCGATGTAGTCGTATATCTCCAGTGCCACCAATCACATTGTGTCATACCATATAGTGTTGGAAAGGTGAGATTTTAAGTTTCATTTAACTTAAAAAAAATATTAAATTCGAAAAGGGAAGAATGCCATGCAAGCCACCAATGAAATTTGTGAAGTTTTCGGAGACGTTGCTATGCGAGTTCCTGTAGCACAACAATAGTTCGGTCGCTACGGTTCTGGAAATTTCGAAATTTCAACTTAAATTGATGGATAAATGTCTCCAGAGGAAAAATGACAAAAAGTGTTCGATCAATATGATACATATTTGTTTGTTTATTAGTATAAACATAAAAAAAAGATAAGTTGAAGTTTGATTAGAAATACGAAAATAATTTTTCGACGACGTAATATATAAGTTAATTAAAATTATATATGATGGCGCCGCAATATTTCAAAACCATTATTCATTAAGTTATGGTGGGCTTGTTAAGAGAAATTCTGAATACTACATACATTAATAAATCGGACTACATTCTCCCAATGCTGGATTTCAATAGACACCTCCAGGTTAGGATACCATCTAGACGAGAATGGAGAAGAGGTTCAATAGGAGAGCAGTCTATACCGACGGGTCCAAAATGGACTGCGGAGTAGGCACGGGGCTATTTTCCGCTGATCTAGGCATATCTCTCTCTATACGTCTACCGAAATCGGCTAGCATTTTCCAAGCAGAAGTACTAGGCATAGAAAAAGCCTGTGAAGTTCTATTAGAAAACCACGAGAATATACATAAAGCAACTATATTTACGGGTAGCCAGGCGGCGCTCCTGGCCTTGTCTTCACCCATGACAAATTCCAGTATAGTTCACAAATGCAAGAGAGTACTAAGCTCAATAAAAGACAAGCTCCAACTAGACTTGATCTGGGTTCCCGGCCACAGGAACATTTTCTCTACGAAGCTCTCAGAAGCTTTCCTCAACGAATCCGAGGTGGAGCTAATACCAAGCCCGCTAGGATCGATCAAAGGAGAGATCAATAGACAATTTCAACAAGTTGCAAATATTGCAAAATGCGTCATAACTAAACAACTATGGCCAACATATGACAGGAAAAGAACCAACGACTTATTAAATAGGTCAAGAAAAGGTATCGATAGAGTAACAGCTACCACAACAGGGCACTGGCCTTTAGGGGAACATGCGTCCAAAATGCGTATGCCCTACAACGACATCTGCCGAGGCTGCGCAGTAGCAGGGAACACAGTAACAACTTTCCACTTTCTCTGCGAATGCCCAGCTCTAGCACAGATCAGACACAAAACACTTGGAATCCATCAAGCACCAAACCTTGAATGAATTTCCACTAAAAGCATATCAGACATAAGTAGTTTCATCGAAACCTGAAAATGGTTTGAAAGACAAGGTGAAACGTAAAGGAGGTTCTTCGAATAGTGTAGGCACATCAAGTGCTAATTGAGCCCAATAGATAACAGGGCTGCACTCCTACCTACCTACCTACCTGCCTACATACAGTTGATTTGGTCAAAGCTATATTCGAAATTTTAAGCAAATCCTAGATAATTTTTGGCTTACCCATTCGCTCAGGTCTTGCTTTTCGTATGCAGTTTTCCAATGTCAGCTTTTCTCTTCCTTTATCCGACCATTTTCTTCCTTTTCTTGCCGTTTATAGAAAGATGTACTCTCATCTCTGATACTAGTGTGGTCTTATAAACAATTCTGATATTCTAAAGAAATTTCCCGCAAATATATGTCTTAAAAAATCATTTAATTTTTAGAGTAAAAATAAATAATATATCACTTCTTTATACTTCTTAAAGAAAATTGATAACAATGAAGAGTAAATAAAGATCGCTTAATAAATAAAATTTGATATCCCGTAGCGAATCTGTGGACCACTGAAACGTCCAACCAAATACACAAGCAATGAATATCAGTATTAAAAAAATAAAAAATAATATACTTCGGGTATAAATAGAGAAAAAAATGGGAAATTTGGGAAATGAATAAAGCAAGAATAGTCATAAATATATGTATATATATATCGTAGAATCGTCTAGCTAATTAAAAGCGTTTGTGCGCGGCATAAAAAGGGTAAATAATGAGATCACAAAAGTGTCGAGTAAATCATATTCTAAACTGATAGTCATAAACTCAGTACAAACAGTTATTATGACTAGCTGTCAGCCGCCGGATAAAAAAATTAAATTATACCTGGGGTCACACGAAAAGCAAGCACAAACGCAAAGTGATTCTATGCCGCTCAGTTTAGCTCTTTCATGCGGTTTTATGTTTAGTTGTGTATAATAATTTAATTAAAATAGTACACACTGCAACCCGCTGCGCGGAACGCATGCACTGCAGATCGACAAAGCGGCATTTAAGATGCATATAACAACATAACGGGTGATTTTTTAAGAGCTTGATAACTTTTTAAAAAAAAAAAACGCATAAAATTTGCAAAATCTCATCGGTTCTTTATTTGAAACGTTAGATTGGTTCATGACATTTACTTTTTGAAGATAATTTCATTTAAATGTTGACCGCGGCTGCGTCTTAGGTGGTCCATTCGGAAAGTCCAATTTTGGGCAACTTTTTCGAGCATTTCGGCCGGAATAGCCCGAATTTCTTCGGAAATGTTGTCTTCCAAAGCTGGAATAGTTGCTGGCTTATTTCTGTAGACTTTAGACTTGACGTAGCCCCACAAAAAATAGTCTAAAGGCGTTAAATCGCATGATCTTGGTGGCCAACTTACGGGTCCATTTCTTGAGATGAATTGTTGTCCGAAGTTTTCCCTCAAAATGGCCATAGAATCGCGAGCTGTGTGGCATGTAGCGCCATCTTGTTGAAACCACATGTCAACCAAGTTCAGTTCTTCCATTTTTGGCAACAAAAAGTTTGTTAGCATCGAACGATAGCGATCGCCATTCACCGTAACGTTGCGTCCAACAGCATCTTTGAAAAAATACGGTCCAATGATTCCACCAGCGTACAAACCACACCAAACAGTGCATTTTTCGGGATGCATGGGCAGTTCTTGAACGGCTTCTGGTTGCTCTTCACCCCAAATGCGGCAATTTTGCTTATTTACGTAGCCATTCAACCAGAAATGAGCCTCATCGCTCATCGGACACGGACGCGAAACACATTTCGAACCGAACACTGATTTTGGTAATAAAATTCAATGATTTGCAAGCGTTGCTCGTTAGTAAGTCTATTCATGATGAAATGTCAAAGCATACTGAGCATCTTTCTCTTTGACACCATGTCTGACATCCCACGTGATCTGTCAAATACTACTGCATGAAAATCCTAACCTCAAAAAAATCACCCGTTATTTTAGGTGAATAAAAAGAGGCGTAAAAAGAGTTGAAAAAAAAAAACTATTGAAGAAGAGCAAAGCAATGAAAATCTGAGACGCACACACCAAATTTAAACAAATTAACGACATACTTAAGCAAACGACGAATGTCATTCACACGCTGCATTGTAGAGAATGCCCTGCACTTCAGGTGTCACTATCGTTGTTGTTGTGTGTTATTGCATACAGATTTATAGCGTTAGACTTATGTGAAGCAACACAAGCTGTGAAAAAAACACCAGAGAAAGGGCGAAGTGTGTTCCAATGAATTTGTTTCCCCTTCATCACAAAATTTCATTCGCTTTTTTTGAGCATCTTTCTTGTTAACATTTTGACAATTTATTTTTTTGACAAAATTTATTTGTTTATGTTCCTCCCTATGTGCCATGTTTGATCGCACCGCAGCCGCTTTTCGCTGCTCTCTCAAGTGTTTCTTTACCCTTTTCCCACTACTTACTCATCTCTGACTTTTCACACAAACAAAAACAAAAACATAGTGTTGTAATTAATGACCATTGCTGTGTCAGCTGTCAAATGTCACACAAACTGCTGGCCGTTGTCAGTCAATTCAAATACAACTCAGCGCGCTTAACGCAGACTATTGAATTTTGTCATTTTATTGCTTGTGTAGTTTTCCGAATATTGATTACGGGTATGCTCTTTTATTGTTGTTATTTAAATAATTTCTATTTTTATTGGAAATTTGTGGAACTGATTTGAGTGGTATGATTGGAAGCTTGTGCACATATACATATGTACCACCGTAGATTTGACAATCTTTTAATGGCATTGTAATCGCGCACCTGTGGCACTTGTCGGCTTTTGACAATGATGTCAATAGCTTGATGTGAGCTCGAGTGAGAAAGAAAACAAGACATTTATGCTTGTTGTACTTGTAAATATGTCTTTAATGATCAAGTATGTTTGACTATCTCATTTTATTTCGTTTTAAAACTGTTAACGTCTCAATTGTCTTCCATTTAGATGAGTGTTAATGGTTTAAGAAAGCTTTGAACTAGATTTAAACTGGTTGAGCGCTTTTAATTGAGACCGTAAATGTTGGCTTAAATATTCGTTCACAAAGTAATTTAATTTTTTATTGCATTTTAAAAAAGATCATTCCTATTGACACTCGATAAAAGAAACTGTAGGGAAATGATCGGAATACTAACTGAACACTACCTGGTGGCGACGAACGCAGAATGGGACTGACAGATCGAGAAGACTGCAGGAAATGTTTAGAACAGGACACCAGGAAAACAGTGGAGCCTTTCTTGTGTACTTGTCCTGGCAAGACTACGCTGTAAGCATCTGGGGTCCTCATGGTATGATGCACTGGAGGCGGTATCGATAGTGTAGCCGCAGTCTGTTAAAACTCGCGTTAAGCCTAGGCATCCTAAGGTTTGACAACTTCTCTTAGACCTAGGAAGTGAACTCTATCTAGTATCACAGAGGACCAAAACTGGTCTAAGCGTGACTTATCGCCTACCAGATTGAACTAATCGAACCTAACGCAAATAAGACCATTTTATTGTGTAAGATAGTTTATTCACTTTAGCTGTCATAGCTGAGAGTGTACACAAAGACCTTGGAGAGTCGATTCGGCGCCTTTTGAAGCAACCCGGACTGACGTATGGAATATAAAAGGTACAGCTTTTTGCAAGAACTGAAGTCGCACGACCTTCCCAAGTGACATCGTTTTGCTCTATGAGCTCTTGAAAGGTTCCAAAAAGATTCACAGTTTTCGACCCAAATCTGGGTCAATGGGTATGTAAACAAGCAAAATTTGGGACGAAGAGCAACTTATACAGAATCAAAAACCACTTCATGCAGCTGATACAACAGTTTGGTGTGGTTTGTGGGCCAGTGGAATCGTATTACAAACACTTCTGCTGCAAAATCCTTGAAGACCATAAAGGATTTGCACCGCTCCGTTTGCAAATTGGGATGACAGCCCTAATGATCCAGTCCTTGGCCTTAATAGGATAATTGTCCACCACTACCAGCTTAACTCCGGATGGAACTTTTCTACCTTACATATAGCGGTTTTATAGAGTCGGACCAATCTTTCGTCGGCGCACTTCCGGTGTGCTCTTCTTTCGGGATCTTCCTCATCCAGCATAAAAAAAAGACTTTTCGGTGCTAAAAACTGGTCGAACAGCTTTCCCAGAAAACAAAAAACACAAAATTTCTCTATTCAAATAGTCTTCTGGATTCATTACTACAGAACTTTGTAAATTTATGTTTACATGCGAGACATGAAATTGTCTCTTCACATTTTTAGTGCGAAAAATTTTTCTATTTTCGATTTTCTTTCAGTTTCTTCACGCGCATTCACCGATGATTGACTCTTCAATGTAGATGAAACCTCACTGCTAAATGCCTATAAGTGTTCCCTTGATGATGGTCGCAAGTGCGTTGCTGTTGTTGCTATAACTATTTGCAGTTGCTGTTGCTTAGCATTGGCGCAGCACGTTTTTATAGGCGTTGCTAGAAGGCGTGTTCCGGTGCTGCCTACATTCGTGTACAGAAATATTTCAGCTACACATGTTTCAAGTTCCGACAGACAGCAGTGATGCAATATATACACATATCAATAAACAATACATATGTAGGTAAGTATGTGAAAGGAAGCGTGCCAGCATTGAGCATATCATATGCATAAACATATGTATATTTGTATTTTCCTGCATTTTTTCCACTTTATTATTTCCTCTGTGAAAAATCGTTTATGGCCAAAGTTCAATGCATTTTACACACTTAATTGGTGGAAATTTGAAAATTCTTAACAGTCGAATAAAATGCGTTAATTAATTTGTAATTTGTGGGCGTGACGAGAGGCAATGGCTTTCAACTTTTCCGCTGACACGAAAAAGTGGAGGAAGTGAATTAGAAGAGACAACAAACAATATGTACACTTTTGGGGTTAATAATTTGCTAGCTGGATATTTGTGACTTTTAAAACCGAGTTTTCAGAATATGAAAACAATCGCTGATCTAGGTATAGGTGTAAGTAGTACAGAGGCGGTTTTGTGGACAGTAGCTGCTTGCGTCTGGAACGCAACCTTAAAGCACTCTGACCTCTGGTATCTATTAGACGGAAGTGCCATGAAGTCCACTGAATGCGGCCTAATAAAGACATTAAACCTAGTCTAAAACAATTCTATTCAAATCTTTAAAAGTCTTGTTCGGTTTTCTACTCTGGGGAAAATAGGTGGTACATAAAAGTCTCTTTAAAAATATCTGCTGTCAAATTCATAGAAACTGGGTTTTTGATATGCTCAAAGGACACCTTTAATGAAGGTAACCAACCTACGTACGTATAATGTAGCCGAACCTCTACGACGCTTCACCTAGCGATTGAGATAAAAGTCCTCAAGCTAGAAAATATTTTCATAAAATATAGTTTTTATTTGCCCATCGGCGGATCTGAGGATTCACTTGAAGCATTATTTAACGAACTTCATTTTGATGAGTTTTACTGCATTTGTTGCCCAACGCTCAAAACAGGGTTTTCAATACACTCCGAATCCCACACAGAAGACAAATATCGGAGATCTTTCTCAAAGAATGAAAAGCGAGAAAGTTGTCCCTGCTGTTAGATATCTAGCGAAGAAAGTCCGAAAGAAGAGATTAGTCCCACAAAGCGTTGCAGTTTTCAGACCTTGGTTACTCCACATTTCGAAATAATCAATTGGATAAAAACCAACTGGTGCATTTTAAATATCATAAATAAGAATTAACCAGAATAAAACTAAAGATCCCTAATTCTAAATGAAATCTGCAAAAAAAAATCTTTGAAAAACTAAGTCTTCATTTAACTTCTTCTGAATCCTTACGCAAATAGTGTAGCCGAAAGCTAACACCATGAAAACAGTGACTAAAGAAAATAATGAAGATCTAAAAAAAAACAAAAAAAAAACGATAATGAACTGTCTTCATGAACTTCTTCTTTACTGGCGTAGGCACCGGTTACACAGTTATAGCCGAGCCACCGAGCCACCTGATCTCTCCACCGTAGCGGAGGTCTTCTTGTTCCTCTGCTCAAACACTCTCTAGTCCGACTCTTCAGCTCATGCCATTGTCCATGTGTCCGCATCATACAGCAGGGCGGGAATGATGAAAAACTTGTAGAGTTTAGTCTTTGTTCGTCGAGAGAGGACTTTACTTTTCAATTTCCTACTCTCTTCAAGATAGCATCTGTTGGCAAAAGTGACTCTGCGTTGGATTTCAAGACTGATATTGTTGATGGTGTTGATGTTGAAAGCACCCAAGCAAGATAGCAAGATAGTCAAAATTATCTACAATTTCAAAGTTATGATTGCCAACGGTGACTTGCGAGCCAGGTCTCGAATGCGATGACTGTTTGTTTGGTGACAGAAGATTTTTGTCACGAGATTTTGTTGTCCTCATTCACAACCAGGACAATACGCTTCACTTTCTCATCCAGAATAGGAGGTCTGAAACCTCGCTTGGTATTAATCGGCTTGGAGTATCTTTTCCGATTATGACGGAGCTTTTGATGTTACTTAACGTCAGCTTATGCAGCCGTATAAGCTTTGCGGGGATACCAAGATTAGACCTAGCGACATAGACTCAGTACCTTTTCGTTTTGTCGAAGGCGGCTTTAAAATCAGTAAAGAGGTGGTGTATGTCAATTTTTCTTTCAAAGGTCTTTTCCAATATTTGGCGTATGGTGAAAATCTGGTCGATTAAAGATTTTCCAGGTCTAACGCCACATTGATAAGGTTCAATCAGTTTGTTGGCGTGGGTTTTAATCTTTCACACAATACGCTCGATATAATGTTATATGCGATGTTGAGGAGGCTTATTCCACGGTAGTTGTGGGGTTTGCTTTTGTGGATTGGGCAGAACACACTTAAATTCCAATCGTCGGGCATGCTTTCGTCCGACCATATTTTACAAAGAAGCGGACGCATGCTCCTTATCAGTTCTTCGCCGTCGTAATTCAATAGTTTGGCCGGCAATCCATTGCCCCGCCGCTTTGTTTTTGGGACGGGTATGTGCTATTCTATCTTCATCATTGAAGAGCAATGGAACATATTTCCATCGTCATGAATTGGGGAATCGGATTCACTATCTTCTAGTGTTATACTTTCATTGGCATTCGGCAGGCTAGAGAAGTGTTCCCTTTATAATTTCAGTATTCTCTGGTCATTTATTACTAGATCATCTCCTTGCATGCATGCATTTAAATTGTTATCTTTAATGCATTTGCCATGGTGGTCATCAAACGAGGGGTTTCTTTTCCGAGGCTGTGTTTAACGTTTCCTTGGCGAGGGATGGTTCGCCTTCCCACCTTAGCTCGCCTTCAAACGGATGTTCATTGGCAATCCAGAGGACATTTAGTCTGAGACCGGAAGTAGGGTGCTGTTTGAGCCAAAAAATAAAGAAGCAAAAATAATGTGACATTTTGACGTGACCCATCTTATTGAAAAAAGTACATTTATTTGGATCAACCGTTTAAGAAAAATGTCAGAAAGTAATCTTAACTTAGCTCCTTTTTTTTAATTTTTCTTATTCTCATGACGTCACTGACTTATCAATCTACTCCTTAATATGTGAATATACCGCAAATGCGCCTACATATTTCCAAATATATATGTAATACTAATTTGTACTAGTTCGCTTTGTTTATGCCACAAATTATGCATGCAACCTAATTTGGTAAGCAGCAGGCAGCCTGCATGGGACTTAATACACCATACACCAGCCACCCCGCGTACCGTCTATCGTGGTCCACAGTGATCTTAGGCGATATCTAAGTGCATTTACCCATATACATAGGTATGTGCATAGTTGAAGTGTGTGGCATGTTGCAGCAATAGCATAATTGCAATCAATATAGTCTTGGGAGTTGTGCTTGTATTACAATTAGCGGTTGTGTTGCACGTGTGGCATAGTGCAATTGCAACTTAAGCGCTGTGTGCCAAAATCGAATCATTTCAAACGCTCATCATCGTGCAACATGCTGCCCGCACACACGCGTACACGTTTTTACCGCGCAGCATGCCACAACAACTCAACACAAAGCCAACCAAGCGTCCCAATTGGCGCCCAATTGCACTCCAATGCAACCTTTCAACATATTAATCAGCGGCGTATGTTGCATGTGCTTGTGTATGCCTGTGTGGCAGGTTTGGCCAATGCTCAGCATGCAATCGAATCACTGGCGAAGTGGAGGCATGCCAAGCGGACAACAGCTGAGAGCCAAGTTGCCGATTGAAAGCAAACTGCGGCAAGTCAACGCCAGTCGAGCGTGTTGTGTTCGTGCATGTGGTTATTTATATACATATGCATATGTATATGTATGTGTGTGTGGGCTGCAAGCCAACGTTAAGCGGTGAGTGTGGCGCAGCATGGTGCAAGAAGCGGCGATGCTGCCCTGCTGCTTCCTTCACATGCCAATATAACTACACTAATAGTAATAACAATACGTGGAACAACAAAAACAACAATAGCAGCAAACAGTTGAATAGCTAACGATGTCGAATGGTAATTAATTAAGCGACATGCAGCAGCAGCCAAGCTGGGCCAAGTGGCGCAAGACGAACGAGTGGGCTGCTGCTGCTTGTATTTGCTATTGGTGTTGTTGTTGTTGTAATAGCTGCTGACTGGCCGCTGTTGGCCCGCTTGGCCACAAATGCGAAAGTAATTAAAAATTAATGCAATCGCCATTGCAATAAAGCAACTCTGTTGCAACATTAGTATATCGGCGCGTATAGTTGCTTATCTTGCTGTGGTTGTTGCAGCCAATAGAAATTGGCAAGCATCAATTGCAACTCGATAAACGCACATTGCTGTACTCCCCATTTAGCTTCGCTGCCGTTGTTGTTAGTGTTGCTGACCACCGCTTGCTGGTCGTCTTTCAAGTTTTCAGTTCGCCTGCACTCTCTTCGAAATCCTCATCTGCTTGCTCTTCCTTTAGTTAGGCAGCTGCAGCGTTTGTATCCGATTTCTAGTTTGGCAGCGTGCAGCAAGTGCCGTCGCATGTGTGTGCCTGATTGCGACCGGCTTTTTTGGCATCGTCAGCAAGCTCATCAATTGCGAATCTCATGATCAGCAATAATAATATGAAGAATCGTATTCAGATAGCCTCCTCAGCTCAGGTTCCGCAACAGCTACAGAAAATATATACATTAATGTAAAAAACAGACCGATGGCATATTTTATGACATCGTCCGAAGTACCAAAAAAAAAATATGTCACCATAGCCCTAAAGCTATGGAAAGGTCTTTTTAGCGGACAAAAATATATAACGTATTAAACCGAAATGATTTCAAAGTTCTATCTTCTAAACAAAATACCAGACGCATTAGTCAGAAAAAACACCACAAAAGCCAAAGCTTAATCAAAACGAGATCAACAAGATATTCCAGGAATTCTGATAAGGGTGGTAGAGTCTCTTCGAAAAAAGCATGGTGCCACAATCGATGTAGCCAATGCTCAAACCGTCTACGATGTTTCCTTAGATAAAATACCATTTGTGTGCAAAGAAGGAAACAACTGAAGCGAACATCCAAAACACTATAGACACTACGTTTTGGTAACGGCATAGAAAGCGTGTTGGTTCTAAGGTCCTGATGGCCATCACGACGGAGGATTTTTACAAGTGTTATGATGACTGGAACATTCATTGGCTTAAGTGTATTGCAGTTTGAGATAATTACTTTGAAGGAGATGAAATGGACAAAATTCCACCTTTCACCTTCACCTTTCAATTAGAGTTATTTTACAAATGATTTTTAATATAACGTAGCAAGAATTGCCTGATCAACGGGTTAGTTAAAAAAAAAGTATGGAGTCAAGTAAAAATATGTCAATGTTTTTTGCCAGTGATGTATAGCTTCAAAATTTAAAAAGCGGCATGAAATACGTCTCAATTCTGGCGTGTGCTAGTGCTACTGAACTGAAGATTAAATTACTTTTATTGAAAAGGCAAACAATCCTGTAGTATTTAAATATTTCATCTCCACAGTGAAGCTTAGCGTTGGCTTTGTAACCTGGATGACAACAACTCTCTTTAAAAATTAGTTTCACTTTTCGTTTTTACCACAGGCAACTACACTAAAAACTAAATACCTTTTAACAAATATATCTTGCAACTAGGCGAAAACCTATTTAAAAGAGATCTTATAGACTCTTTACTTCTTCTTTACAACGCACATCACATACAAACGAGGATGACTCAATTACAATATTGCTCCCTTGATTCAACCAATGAATCAAAAGGCATTAAGAATAACCAAGTTACATTATCGAAATTCTTTGTTGGCAGCTAATTTCTCCGATGAATGCCTCTTTGGGTGGAGCTTTTAATAAGTTGAAAAAAGCCAAAGTCTCTTTCTCAAGTACAGCACAAATATTTTAAACTTTGCAAACCTGAAAGATGGTGAAGATGTTCCCCTAAGTGTGAATGAATGAATGCCGATGAGGAATACACTGCGACCTTTGGTCTATTGTGTCCTCTCCTTACTCACATTGACTCGCCTAGACCCAGCCCATTAATAAAGTTCAGTAGACTTCCAGGCGGTAGCGAGGCAATGCATCCCTATCCGGAAACAGTACTCCAAGGGCCTTAGATCTGCGTCTACAGACTGATGTGAAGTCAAACAGATCAGGTGTACCTGGTTTCTTTCCGCAAGGCTATTCAGCATATCCCTACACTCCTGCACTAGAAGCGATTTGATGTCGTAAGAGGAGATCGCCTTTTGCGCCGCTTGACTATCGCTGAGAATGGCTCTTCGCTCATTGCGATAGTTGCGATAGAGGTTTATTTCTATACACCGGCTTATGGCATAAACTTCTGCCTGGAAAATGCTCGGGAACTCACCCATGGGTATGGAGAGCCTAGTGCGTAGGCTCACAATCCCTGCGCCGATTCCCTCCGACATTTTTGAGCCATCGGTATACCTCCTCATAGTACTTTCCCTCAGCACCATCTTGAGGTTGGATTCCTTAAACTTTTTCCTGAGGTTAACCTTTTTGGTAGCACTATCCCTCGGGAGGAGGGCCAATGGTAGGTTGCCGCTTATCCTTTCCATCCTCTGGGATGAGACTACCTCCCCTAAGTGTTTTGAAAAACCAAATGGAAGTTGAAGCAAAAAGTTTGGAAAAAAGAGTTGCAATATTTTCGAAAGCTTAAATACTGTGATGTAGTGGTGATTCCAAATAAAAAAAAATCATGATTAACAACAATAAATTTTTATTAGGTTACTTTTACGGAATAATAAATAAATAAATAACTGGCTTAAGGCACTTAATTGAAGAGGAACCCATTGAGAAAGCAATTCTAAAGATCAATTTGATGCTGAAGGTGAAAATGAAGTAAAACGCAGATGTTATAAATCATAAAACAACAAACCTCAGAGCTCTAATATTTTGGATTATGCGAGAAGAACTGAACAGTTCTGAGTACAAAAACTGATGAAACGAATAAATAAATTAAAATACATAACATTCGAACAATTGGTTTACTCGAACAAATATGGTTTTCATTAGTTTGAGGGTCCGCGAGATCATTGTACATATGATCAGCTTGAAGAGCCGAATCGAATTAGCTAGGTCCGTCTGTTTATATATTCTCGAACTGGTCCGTCAGTTTGTAAGATACCGCTTTAATATTTTGCACTTGTCATTTTTTCAGCAAGAAGCAGCTCCATTATCGAAATCAGCAATATTGGAATTATAGCTTATAGCTGTACAAACACAACGATCCAAACCTAGTTCTTGTGTAGAAACTTCTTTATTTGTGAAAGGTATTCTGGCTTTGGTCCTTACTCATTTACATTTATTTTCTAGAAAATATCAACATCTTCATCATTATCATCATCGTCACTGAGTATTACAGCTGATTTGGCGAAATCAATGCTACTTCGCCAGAACAAACACGAATCAGAATGTAAAACAACAAAACCAACAACTATTACAAGAAACGTATGCAAACCAGTAATCGCACAGATGTTGCAACATCGTTGTTGACTTGATTGGTGGCGGCAACTGATTGAGAAAGTTAGACAGCGCCAACAACAGCACGACAACGACAAAAGTCAAGCGGAAAATAGAAAACAAAAATAAACGAATTACTTGAGAAAAAAAGAAAAGTTGTAGGATAAACGCGGAATTAAACAAAAACATTGTGAGACTAATGAAATCCTTTAGACGCGCCCATAGATTAACAGCTGTTGGGCCTAGCATATAAACACCACAATATAGATTTTCTTTTGTTGGCTATTAGTGTGTGCAACGAGCATTTGTGATGGTGATTTATGCGGCTTTAATACCGCAATACATTAGCACGGCTATGCCACAACAAACTGCATGCTGACGCTATGTTTCAAAGCGAATCGTGTTGCATGTTTCGTAGCGGTAATGAATATTTCATGAAATTCGATATTTTTTGACTCCTTTTGTGTTGTTGGGGAAAATGTTCAAGTGCGCGCCTCACAACACACACAACACTCACATGCAAGAATGGTTGGCGCTGATATTTTGAGCATATGTGCATGTGGCAAGTAGCGGGAAATAAGGTTCAACTGGCTTACGAGCAGTTGAGCGTTGAAAAATCGTTTGTTGCGATAATTAACAACTTACTGGCACACAAAACACAACAACAATTACAACAGCATGCTGCTTGCCACATGCGGCAGCAACCACAAATGTTTGGAAAATAACTCAGCGAAAGTCACGAGCGGCTGAGCGCACTCGCAATGACTTTTGAATGACGAAAAACAAAAGCATGGTGTGTTAATATAACAACAACAACAAGTACGAATATTTGTAACCAAATCAAACGCACACGAATTTGTTGCACGCATTCGAAATTGGAGAAATTTCAATAGGTTTTGTGGAATTGTGTGGTGAAAGGCGAGCCGGCGCAATGAGAAAGCCGCATTCAGTTGGTTGTTGTTGCTTTTTGTTTTTTTGTAATTTTCTGTGTGCCGGTTTGACGAGCAGATGTTGGCTGTCACTTACACGATTTGTGGCACGACACTCAATGAGTTGCTGCGCCTTGCACATACATATGTACGTATGTGGCATAATTTCCATCTAACGGCATATTCATTCAGCCACACCCCCGCTCACGTTTGTCGTTTATACCGTCACATATGTAGCGCTCGGCGCGCTTCAATTTCCGAAAACTATAAAACACAAAACTATTGCCTCGCACCTCGCCACTGCCGCTGCGGTGTTTACGCTTTGTTTTTGCTTTTGTTGGCCGTCATTGGTAATATTATCCCTTTTACGTTTTGTGTTGATTGTTGATTTTCAAAACATTTTTCAAATTTTCACCGCCAATTTATTATGCCCTTGTGTGTGCGCGCGTTGCAAGGATTGAGCGAGTGTGGCATATATTTCTTGTTGCACATTTTTCACTTCAGAAAGTATTGAAATACAAATTTCGGTATTAAAGAAATCTCTGCTCATCTCCATTTCACCTCACAGCCGTTAGCAATTTGTCAACGGAAGTCACAATGGTTCAAGTTGTTTTTGTTTTTGTAATTAGATTTGGTCTTAAGTGTTTTGTTGTTGCCTACCATGCAGTGCGGCTGTCGACGGACTGACTGACACTTTGACTTTGATATACAACGCTCGTGTGAAAGAGTAAATACCTTTGAGTTCAGATACCCTTACATACGCACTCACACACACATGTGCAGTTTATGTTTTCAAGTGTTTTTAGTAATGTCTACTAAGACCTGGTATACTTTACAAGCATAAACGAGCACTGCTTGTTCCCCAAAAATAGCGAAAGTCGGTGTTGTAATTAAATTTCGCTAAGTGTCTTTTAGAAAACACTTAACATATGAGTGAAAAAAGTATTTACAAAGCACAAAGGTTTGAAACAAACTATAAAATAACAACAATAACAAGTACTTGCTATGTAAAAAATATGTTAAGAGACATGTTCAAGACTCGCGTGCTTTGTACCTACTTTAGAGAAACCATTCCTTTAAACGAAACTTGTGAGATTAGTCACTCAATTTTAGTCCGAACTTTACCCAAGAAAGATACTAAGTGAGTGACAAAGTGTTGCCTACATTTAGGTGTATTTTTAGCGAAGACACACACCACATGCTTTTATAGGAAAATTAAGAGAAAAATTTAGCAAATAAAATCTAAAATATTAAACATAGTTAATAACTTCTCGATGTTTATACCCTGAATAGTATTTGCCACGAAGTTTGTAATACAAAAAACCATAATCCTGTGTTCAGATCGGATCACTATAGCATATTGCTGACATACAAGCAGGCCGACAAAAATCAAGTTCCCTTAGAGAATATTTTGTATTTGAGAAAAGTATTTTATGTGGTTACGGGGCAATCCAAGTTAATGTTTGTCTTATTTTATATATTTATATATTTACACACTTAAGGTAAATTAAGGTTTATAACTGAGACACAAACCACAGGGTTTGATAAGTACGCTAGCAAGCATTTAAAAAAAAATCCATTTTTCATCCATTCGAATGACAGCGTAGCCATAGCGGCCTCTTAATTAGGGGGATTATATCAAGGTCACCGCATATCTTGAACAGCGCAGCGTTCCATCAAATACGATATTCAACGTTACTAATGCGCAAAGAATCATAAACCTTCTGCAGAACCCTTCTCTCGAAAACTCGTATCATTGATTCATCAGATGTTGGCATCGTCTATGCCTCTGCACAATATATCAGCACAGAGATGATGAGTGACATTTAGAGTTTGGTTTTTGTTCGTCGAGAGAGGACATTACTTCTCAAATGCCTACTTAAATAGAACGAAGTATCACCTGTTGGCAATCATTATTCTGTGTTGGATTTCGAGAAGCTTTTGATGGTGTTAATACTGGTTCCAAGACAGACGGAATGGTCTACGACTTCGAAGTTATGACTGTCAACGGTGACGTGGGAGCCAAGTCGCGAGTGCGACGACTGTTTGGTTGATGACAGAAGATATTTCATCTTGCACTCGTTCACCACCAGACCCATTTGCCTCGCTTCCTTATTCAGTCCGGAGAGAGCAGAACTTACTGCGTGGATGTTGATAATATCAAAATTCGACGTACGCCAGTAGCTTATAAAGGATTGTGCCTCTTCAATTCCGCTCTGCAGCTTGAACTATTCTCTCCAGCGGTAGATTGAAGAAATTGCACGATAGGGAATAGGCTTCTCTGAAATCTCGTTTCGTATCGAACGGCTCGATGAGAGCCTTCCTGATCTTAATGGAGCTTTTGGTATTGCTCAACGTTAGTTTATACAGACATATTAGTTTTGTGGGGATACCAAATTCAGACATAGCGGCATAAAGGCAGCTAACTCCTTTCCGTGCTGTAAAAAGCAGCTTTGGAATCGACGAAGATTTGGCGCATCATGAATATCTGGGGGTTTGTTGATTTACCAGGTCTAAAGCTACACTGATAAGGTCCAAACAGTTTGTTGATGGTGGGCTTTAATCTTTCACACAATACGCTCAATAGAACCTTATATGCGATGTTAATGATGCTTATCCCAATCTATAAATTCTATTCGGTCCACACAACTACCAGTTATGCACCCCATATCATTGCTTCTTTAGCAGCGTTCTTCACAGTATGTTTGTAATTTTTTTATTACTCTTTCTATGAAATAATGTGTTCTTTCAACATTCGAACGATTTCAGACTATGTCTTTCCTTTTTCAAAAAATGTTACCTGTTTATCCCTTTCAGAGTGGCTTATTTCTTTTATTCTAGACGAAATTCGAAATTTAGTAACAAACTGAATAGAAAAAAATCTGTTACATTTGGTTATGACGTGGGGAATTCTCATTTCATTACTTTTATGATGAATAAAATTAAAAAATATGCGCAATTAAGTTCGTGATAAACTTAACCTAGACATTTTAAAAGAAACCGCGTTTCCACATTTGTGACTTTTTTTTATGTGTCATGTGTTTTTGGTTGTGTGAATATGTCCTATTTTTCCCATATAATCGCCATTTGCGGGAAGTGCTGAATTTCTCCTTTGAGCCAGAGGTATCCTCTTGAAGCACATCAGGAACACCAAAAGGTTTGCGGAGAAGCTGCGCCAAGTAAAACAACGTGCCGTGATTGGTTTCGGCTGTACGAAATTGAAAGTAAGACCAAAAACCTTCAAAGACGTTAAATGGGAAAAGTTGCTCGATGAGGATGCGAGTATTAGAGTCAGCCGTAAAGCCCATTCAAAACGACTATGCGCGCTGGGAATGATTCAAACTCAAGAAACATGGGTTAATAATGACCAGGAGAGTCACGAAAAAGTGACCTTACTTCGTGACGATACTTGGCCTTACGTTGTCCAATCCGTCAAAACCCACCTGGAAACGCTTGAAGTCTTACCCAACCCGCCATATTGCCCAAATATTATTTGGTCCGTTCGATTGCACGTGGTCTGGCACAGCAGAAGTGCCACCTACAAGACGACATCGAAAAATGGTTTGATGCTTAGATAACATTACAGCATTAATAGTTTTACCGTAATTGTATACTTTGCTAGAAAGATGGGGCAGCTATGTGAGCAATTTAATTTAATACCTAAGCTCTTTAAAGAGGTTATATCCCCATGTAATTTAAAAAAAATCTAAATATTTTTTGCATATTTTGAATATTTATATATTCGAGCATATTGTCTGTAAATTTAAAAGTAATCCGTTAAATAGGTTCGGAGTAATGAGCGTATTTGTAAAGACGTCTTCGAGCGTTCGAAAGTAGGTGAAACCGTAACCCGGACTAGCCGCTGCGCTAAAATACGTTTTTCTAGAAGTGATATTTTTAAAGTTGGTGAAGAATATTATTCCGAAACGGCTTGACCGATTGACTTGAAATTTTTACAGCATATTCTTAGATACTTTTTTCAGGTAATGATTGAAGGAATAAAGTTTCTGAAAAAAATTTCGATTTTAACTCACTTTAAAGTGTAAATTTTAGTGTAAAAAAAATATGTTTTTTATTGGGAAGCCACTATTTTGTATATGACAAAATTTTGACTATTCCTTCGATCATTACCTGTATTTATTTATCCTAAAAGTAATCCTTTTAGTGTTTTTATTTCAAATAATTTGGATCAGAGATATCTTCCTCAAAAGATTGTGGAGGACTTTTAGGAGTTCTTGTACAGGAACTACAGAACCCAATATCTTTAGCAGTAACATATGAATTCTAAGAGTACGTTGAATTCGCTAAAAGTTCATATATTTTATGTACCGGGTGGGCCATCTAACGTTTTAAATTTGAGTTATTTATATTTCGACATTGGAAACGCCAAATACCATTCGGAAAGTGACAGATATTCAGAAAAAAGTCTAAAATTTACGAAATGGGTCGCTATTCACTAGTAGAAAACTGGGAAATGTTGAAAACTTTTTCCAAAGTAGAGAGTCAAGTGGATGGTCAGATTTACCAAAAAATCATCTTTTCGGACGAGGCTCATTTCCACCTCGATGGTTACGTTAACAAGCAGAATTGTCGCATTTGGGCCACACGCACGTAATCGTCGAGAAGTCAATGCACCCAGCACGAATCACTGTATGGTGCGGATTTTGGTCTGGTGGAATCATCGATTCATTTTTCTTCGAAAATGGAAAAGAAACCGCCGTAACCATCAATGGTTAGCGATATCGCGCAATGTTAACCGAATTTTTCTTCAAGCAAATTGAAGAGGAAAACTTAGACAACATTTGGTTTCAGCAGGACGGCGCTAGGTGCAATACAGCAAACGCTACACTCAATCTTTTACGCCCTATTTCCGAAAATCGCATAATCAGCAAAAGAGGTGATGTGAGTTGGCGTCCCAGAAGCTGCGATTTAACTCTGTTGGACTATTTTCTGTGCGGAACTGTTAAGGATAAATGTTACGCCAACCATCCAAAAACAATTCAAGATCTAAAGTACGAAATTCAAGCTGCTGTAGCTGCCATAAGGCCTGAAACCAACGAGAAAGTACTCCAAAATTGGGTGGATCGGATAAGCTGCTGTAAACTCAGCCGTGGTAGTCATTTGTCCGAAATTGTTTTCCACAAATAAATTTCATAAAACAAACTTTTAAACAAATGTTAGACCTTTGAAAAATAATAAGCCGTTTTTTTATTGACCTTTTAAAATTAAAATTTTATATGGCTCACCCTGTATATATTCAATAAAAAACTCTCCAGAAAAAATTAACAAAAAAAACACATTTTGTCGAACTTATAAGTGGATACAACCCCTTAAACCTTATCGAAAGAAGAATCGGCAGAATTCTATCGAGTTGGGAGTCCTTGGGCGTATAAAAATCCAGGTCCGTTCCGGTTATGTAGACCCGACTGTCATGGGAACCGAGCCGCGGTATTACTGTTCGTTACTGAGATTTGATGGGACGAGGCCCCTCTTAAGTTCATAATACAAAATTCTTATGTTGTTTTTTTGCATTCTGCTCTCATTCATAATCTGCGCTGTGCTAAATGTGAGTTCATATAAATTGAATTATGTAGAATTAGCTCTAATACAAACACAAAAAACACTGAAAAAATCGGAAAGGCAACAGTTGCAAACCCATATGTACACTTGCAACACACACCCACACATAACATGCATGTATGTATGTATTTTCCTCGTTGCTTATGCTCCACAATCAATGCGGCAGCACTCTACAAATACTTAGCTGTGACGAATTGAAGGCACCAATTGGCGACAGGCCACGGCAACGATGCGTTGCAACTTGCCACGCTTCTTTGGAAGTGCAACTGATTTCTTTTTTTTTTTTTAGTTTTTTTATTTTTACTTGTGAAACATGCAACTCACCGCATACTTAGTAGGCACTCCTACTTGCCGCATCATCAGCACATTGGCAAATACATATGCGGCCGGCATAAAGTCTTTGTTGCATGCGAAGGTGTAGGTGCTGAAGTGTGTGCAGTTCGTCGAAGGAGTCAATGTGGTGTTGAGAAATATTTACTTACTGCATTTTGTGGCACGAAATGCTCTGTTAGTGCATCAATTGCTGTTAGGTTCGCATGCGACTGTGTGCGTGTTGCTTTGCAACATTTACTATTATGCTGGTTGCCGCAAACTAAATGCCCCCTTTGTTCTGTTTTATCTTTAGTGCCGCTCTCTTGTGAGACTTTTATTGCATTAAGTTTATTTTATTGCCGGCGGCGCACTTGTTGTCGTGGTTTTCTCGGGCTTTGTGAAGTACTGACTGAAAGATACTTGTTGCCACTTTGGCCTCAGGTTGGCTGGTAGCAAAGTAAAGCGCTTCTAATACCTACAATTTAGCTATTTGACTTTTATAGGCTTTGATAGATGGCTTTGCTGCGGTCTGCTCTGTTCAGATTTATCACTTTTTATTGCTATTTTTGTTTTTCTTTTTATTTTTAAATGCATTTTTTTTTTTTTTCATTTTCCAATATCATAATCCTTCTTCATTTGTTTTTACTTAAGTGCTTATTACCACCACTTAGACGCTAATATTTTTACGATCGCCATAAAATTGTAGATAATGCAATCGTGCAACATCCTCCTATTCAACATTTTTTGTGTGATTTTCTCATCATATTATCGGAAGCATTTAGATTTATGTGCGTTTTAATGCCATTGGCTTGAAGGAATCCTCAAGTGTTGTTTGTTTGCGCTGGTATGTAAAGTGGCTGCGTCGATTTTATGACGCAAATGATGGATTTGGGCGGCTTGTCCTCTGAAATCGTGAGAGTGTCTTTAAGTGCATCACTGCTGCCCGAAGTTTTGGTTTTATAACTTGGCGCAACGTGTTGCCCAAATGTTATTACGGTATTACTCATCTAGGATGCGGGGAGATGAGAAGTAGAGATGGGTTGTCGAAAAAGGTGTGTAAAATGTCAGTCCGTTCATCAAAGAGCTGCACCACGCGTTGCGTGTTAGGAATGTGATCTGTACAGAAAGATGGCGAAACTTGTTAGTATTCCTTTTTAGTTAGTAGAAACATTTCTATCCACAGCGGGGCTTTAGATTTAACGAGTTCCGGAGACTCATCATTCACTAAAGCTCTTGAGCTCCTACATGACAATGTTAGTTTAGGTCGTATCTGCTTGCCACAAGCTGGAATGAAAGAATATGTAATCAATAACCAATAAAGCTGCAATTTTCGATGGTAAGAATTAGTCACTATCTGACTGGATAGAACTAAAAGCACAGAATTAAAAGCACAAAAAAATCATACAAATTAATTAAGTTCCTTTAAAATGACCTCGAAGATTGAGGAGACTCTGTAAGATCAAAGATCCAGTGAGCGATGTCGCCGGTAGCTGAACTACTGATAGAGATTCCTAAGCCAACAAGCTCAATGGCGAGAACTGAAGTTAAAACAATATACATAATAAAATCCTCATAATAGTCGTTCATATTTCTGATAATACTTCTGGAACATTGAACAAAAACAACTTTGACGACATGTTTAGCAGGTTACTTGAATAGAATACAGGAATAGTCAGCCTCTAGAAGAAACTGGCAAACTGCAAGGTAAGATCTCCGAGCTTCAAAGTTTCAAGTTATACTAGGCATTAGCGAATGTGGTGCAGGTTTGATGAACACAGGATAGAATTTGTTTATTGATGAACGACTTCAAAGTCATAGACTTTTGGAACAACAAGCTCGTAATTGGCTGTTGAATTTTTCTTTAAAAAATCCGGCATAAAACCTGGCACTCACCAAATAACTATACAGAAAACCAAATTCACCGCCTGTGCATCAGTAGAATTTTAGAACTTAGCTCTTTTAGAAGCCCCGATATTAGATCTGATAATTTCCTGGCTGTTTTAAAAATAAGATGTCGGTTATGGCCTTTATCAAAAATGAATCTACAATTAGGCAGCGATTTAACATCGACGCGTTAAAAGATTCGGAACTCCATTTCAGATATGTTGACTTCTTCAAAGATCATATGCCACCAAGCAACCGTATAGCACAAGATACAAACTCCTTTTGGCGCAAGTCAAGCCATCTTTTCTTGGTGCGTGCGAATCATTAGTGAAGCCGAACCAAAAACGAAACAATCATGAATTAGCGAAACTCCCGTAGATTGCTAATGAAAAGTCAAAGCCAAATCATGCAGTCAATGCAATGAAAAAAAAAATGCCGCTCTAAATAATAACTTACATGAATTATACAAGCCGGTGGGAAAGAAACTCACTAGAATAATGGCTACTTCTATAGTACTTCTATACTTCTATAGCCCAATTAAAGACGAAAATTGGGTTTTAATTACAATAGATCCTGAGCAGTTAGCTAGATGGTTCAAACATTTTTCTGTAGTTCTAAATGCTCTGTATCAGATTTTGTTCCACACATGTTGAAACTCCAACATGAAAATCTGGAATATCATTGCTCAAGAATAGCATTTTCATCGTCCAACGTGGAAGGAATAGAGGCTACTATTAAACAACATAAACCTGGAAATTCCTAAGTTGCTGCCATGAATCACTCCGAACCTTTAAAACCGACCCTTCTTCGCATGCTATTTCGCTCCTCTTTTTGGGGCAATTTGTCGCGAAGAACAACTCTCAGATGAATGTTTAACAGGCCTACTGGTGAACGTTCCCAAAAAAGACAATCTTGTCTTTTGTAAAAATTATAGAGGGATGACGTTGATCTGCATCTCATAAAAAATGCTCACCAAACTTCTTTTTAACAGAATGCAGGTCTATATTGAAGTTTACTGAGGAAGAAACAAACAGGATATCGCGCAAACAGATCGCGATCCGATCATACTGTCACACTCCGCGTTATACTAGACACAACGCGTGGCAAGCTATTTTGTAGACTTCAGCACCGCTCTAGTGGCGTCATATCTACTACTGCGAAAGGCAACAAACCACCGACGTTTTTAGCCTTTTAGAAAAATTTTGGTTTTACATATAACGTACTCATTTTGAATCACTAAACTATAATACAAGTATAACTATCTAAGACGATTTTCGAGATATGTTGAGGAACTTCATTTTAATGCCGATTGTGGCTAAACGTTCATCTACCGGGGTGAATTCCAGGACTCGGCGGAGTCTCTCTGCCATCACGAATCCCACATCGAAGTTTGGCTCTTTTATGTGGCCACTGTAGTAAAATCCACAAAGAAATACACGTCGCAGTCCTTGTCCCGTCCATTACATTTCTTGGACGGCGGTGATGTAAGCTTTTACTCTAACAAGAACATCAATCAGCTGGGTAGCGGCACCTTTCCAATTAAAGGATCGGGCATATCAGGTGCAAGGGAAGTCTCTTATTCGAGGCTGTTGTTTCTTTTTCATTGGGAACACTTTTTAGTGGCACATCCCAAACTTAGCGCACAACCCTGGGGAGAGACGGTTCGGCTGCTCACTTTAGCTCGCCTTCAAACGCATATTGTTTAGCTACCCAGAGGATACTTGTTCTAAGACCGGAAGCTATGAACAACTTGAACCATATGTAAAAGAATCGTTTCTGCTCACTACCAAGTGAATGACGCTCAGAGAACTTTCTTCACTTGCGGTAACTTCTACACATGACTTTATCCTTTTTGTAGCACTGTATATACCCTGTACTCCTTGCAGTTTCTTTGAGATTTATCACTTTCAGGAATGTTATCAACTTCCTAAAATATCAGAGAGCTGATATATAGTACCTAAGGGATTTTAAGGAAGCTCTGATTAGTACTTTTTTCTTTATTCAGAGTTCAGGGCGATAATTCTCCAGTCCCAAAGTAATGGGCGATTTTTGCTGAAAAATAAATATATATACATATACAGGGTAGGCCATTTAAAGTTGACCCATCTGGCAACGCTGTAACTTTTAACAGCGCTGACAAATCGGCTAATGTCATACCGCGTTAGAAGCGTCATTCGAAGACAATTTATACCATGGAACAGTACACTCCAAAAGAACGCGCTGAAATTGTTCAGCTTTATATTCAAAATAACTTTTCAATTGTGTTAACTCAACGTGCGTTTCGCAAAAAAAATAAAGTGAAAAGTGCTCCAGTTAAGAACACAATTAAGTCTTTATACGCAAAATTTGTGAACACCGGTAATCTCAGTAATGCCAGTCATGCATCCAGACAACGCACAAGACGTTCTGATGAAAATATCGAAGCTGTACGAGCCAGTATTGAGGAGACTCCATCGACATCGAGTTATCGCCGCTCTCAGGAATTAGACATCTCTCGCACCACTCTCCGACGCATAATTCATAAAGATTTGAAGATGTTTCCATATAAAATTCAAATGGCACAAAAACTAAACCCAGCTGATTATCCGCGACGCCTTAATTTTGGCAAACAAACAAATGGGTCAACTTTAAATGGCCTACCCTGTATATATATATATCAACAGAACCGCCTAAATTCTGCTCCAATATCAGTTTTCTTTCAACGTTCACCGTAAATGAAACCAGGAGACGATCGAGCTTTCTGCAAAGCCTGTTTGTTCGTGCCCTTAATATTTAATTACGTGCAGTGGTAAAGCGGCAGCAGCCACGCATGAGGGCGGACAGTTGAATTCAATTTATGTTAATTTCTGGACATGCGCATAAATATTTGGCGGAGGTGTTGTTGTTTGTTAATTTGAGGCAGCATTCAATGGCAATAAATGTGCAGATGGTAATTCGGAGTCTGTCTCTACGAAGCCTTCGCTCTGTGGCTCCGTTTAGTTTGCTTTGCCAGCCAGTCAGCGCGGCAGTGATACTCCAAAGGCTGGCGGGATGCATGCTAGCAAGCAGCCATGCGAGCGTCTGCACAGTGGGTTTCAGTTTCGCAATAAGAAGAAGGCGCACAACAACAACAGCAGTAGGAACCCGATGCTTGCCGCTGAGTTAGTACACGCTCGAATGATCAATGTGCGCGTAGCATGAAAATGTAAATTTGTCCATCAAAATTGTGACTCGCCAGAAAGCCAGGTCGCGCCACATAATCACAACAACAATAGTTTGGCATCAACAACTGCTGCGCATGCGCCTCCGTCGCTCGAACGCGCCCGACATTTCGCATGCTGCGTTCGTTTGCTCCACTCCAGCGCGTTCTACTTAATTTATGCAACACAACTTTGTGTTTTGTTTTGGTTTTGTTGTTGTTATCGCTTGACTTAAGCGGTGCGCAACTGCGCCACCACACTACACTGGTGCTCTGTCTGCTGTTCGACTAGTCACAGCTATGTGGCAGTCAGGTTGTCATTGTTTGCTTGGCGGCCACTTACTGTTTGGTTGTTGTTGTTGTGCCGACTAAACGTTGAAATTTGTTTATTGTGTGGCGCGCACGCGTTGAAGGCAACACAAGAGCGTCGTCAGACGATTTGTTCTTTTGGAATTTGTTGTACGGTGCTAAGCGGTTGATTAAAATTCTTGTACTTGCAACACTTTACATTTCGGTCGCCTGACTGTGCGAAGATCGAAAATCGTGGAGGGAGTTTTTTCTGTATGTCATTGTGTCTTGTTCATTTTTTCCTTTTCTTTTCATTTTCAAGTTCTATTTAATTGAATTGATTTGCATTTTTTACGCAGGCGGCAAGACATGCTCGCAATAAATAGTTAGCGTGCGGGTATGTGGCGTGTCTGCAGACGCCTTTGTGAGAGCGCATGCCTGGCGGCGCTTCCTGCGTTATTCAGTAAAAAAAAATTTGCAGACCTATGCCCAACATGACGATGAGGGGCTTAGAACTCAAATAAAATATGCCAAGGTGACTAATTTTAATAAAACCTAATCTCCCGGGAAGGTAGGAGTACGCCGAGCCGATCGTTCCAGGTATAGTTTCACAGAGATAGAACAGATATCGAAAGAAAAGAAAGCGGAAATAACCTTATTCTCCTTTATACCAAATTTCTGGGCTAACAGGGTCTAAGCCACAGGCATTTTATCATTCCATTCAGTCAAAGACCTAGAACCTGGAACCTTTATTAATTGAGAAAGTGATGTCTTACTGAATGCAAAGAGGACTCTTATGATTCACCTCTGAAGTAGAATGGTATCTTATGATTCACCTCTGAAGTATAAAGTTTGCAAATATGTAGATTAATGAGCTTATGTGAGGTCCACCGTCTCTTATAGGCGAACTAATACACACTCCAGTTTGTTCAAGAAATGTTTGCTAGTTTTTACTTAAGGTCAGTAAGCTCTGAGCCAAAATAGGTACCATGCTGCAGTGTTTGAATGCTTATGCCACTTTGAAGCGTTAGATAAAACACTTGCACAATAGTGGTATCTTCAGTGAAATAATCTATTATGGTGGGCTCCCAGTTTTCACTTGAGAACATTAATAATCCTCATTTTTTTTTTTTGCTAATATGGTTTGGCCGACAAAGACACCGGATGCTGGAGAAAATACAGATTACTGCGAAAACGTAGATCCTTTGCAAAATACCCTACAGAAAAGTGAATTCCTTGAAGAAACCTGTATTCCTTTGAAAAAGCGGTATTCTCTGAAGAAATCCAAATTTCTTAAAAAAACTTGTATTCCTTGAAGAAACATGAATTCTTTGCATTCCTTGAAGAAACCTGTATTCCTTGAAGAAACCTGAATTCCTTGAAGAGACCAGTATTTTTTGAAGGAACGTGTATTCTCTGAAGAAATCTAAATTTCTTGAAGAAACTTGTACTCCTTGAAGAAACTTGAAGTCCTTGCATTCCTGGAAGAAACCTGTATTCCTTGAAGAAATCTATATTCCTTGAAGAAACCTGAATTCCTTAAAGAAATCTGTATTTTTTGAAGAAACCTGATTTTCTTGAAGAGACCTGTAATTTTTGAAGGAACCAGTTCCTTGAAGAAACATGTATTCTCTGAAGAAACCTGAATACTTTGAAGAAACATGTATTCCCTGAAGAAACCTGTATTCCCAGAAATCTGTATTTTTTGAAGAAACCTGATTTTCTTGAGGAGACCTGTATTTTGTTGAGAAACCTGTTCCTTGAAGAAACATGTATTCTCTGAAGAAACCTGTATTCTTCAAATAAGACTGGAATTCTTGAATAAACCTTTATTTTCTGTAGAAACCTTAATTCTTTGAAGAAACCTTTATTCTCTGAAGAAACCTGTATTCTTTGAAGAAACCTGTATTCTTCAAATAAGCCTGTATTTCTTGAAGAAACCAGTATTTTTTGAAGAAACATGAATTTTTTGCACAAAAATAGCTTTCTTGAAAAAGCTTGCGTTTTATGAGCAGATTTGGAAGAAACATGGCTTCTTCAGTAAATGAAAGTGTTGGAAAATACGATATTTTTGCGGACACTTACGTATTTTGTAAAGAGCTTTTTTTTGGTTTAATTTTATTTTATAGTAGGAGGAAGCATCGAAGAGCCGAATGCGGACCTTTAATCCGCTAAACCTAATCTACTTCCATCTTATGCCACTCCCAAGGGACCACTGGATAAAATATTATTACACGGGAGAGGAGAAGATCTTTAAGTCTCCTCTATTGTACGGACTGACTGGTGTATGACGGCCACTGAGTATTTTAGTCAGGTAGAAATCCAGGTCCACATGTTGTCTATCTATCCATGAATGTGTGTGTGGAATCATTCTGTGGGTCCACCGTCCTTTGTATGAAGTTTGCCACCGTTGCTGCCACATTACGATGCTTTTGATTATCTCCTCTCTTTTTGCTGCGGTAGACGTCTCTTGTAAGTTATATATTCGCAGGAATTCGTCTCCCTGGATGTCAAACGGCGCCATACTGGGTAATACCTTAGCAGCGTCATTTGATATGGTTCGAAAGGCACTTAACACGCGTATTGTTGAAAGCACTGATTTTATGTCCGCCGCCTGTATTCATATTGGAGCCGCATACAATATAACTGATCTCATTATCTTGGCTATTAAAGATCGTCGACTGGAACGCATACTGCTTTTATTTCCCATCAATCTAGATAAAACGTTATAGATTTCATTTGCTTTACAACTTGGATTTTCCAAGTGTTCCTTCAATTTGAGTCTTGAGTCCACTATTATGCTAAGGAACTTCAATTGTGGCTGTGAAATAATCCCGCATTCTCCTATGCTGAGCGATATCTTTTCTTATAAGCAAGACTTCTTTTTTCTGCTCAGCCAGCTCTGGAGTCATGGCAGCAAACCATCGGCGTAAACCATTTATACTGTCACTGCACTTGATCCGGAGGTCATCCAAATGTTTAGGCCATGCAACCACTATGATGTCATCCGCGTATGAGATTGTTTTCACATTTTTCGATTGCGGTATTGCATCAGGTTCCATAGTAGTAGGCCTAAAGCCAAGCCTAGCGGTACTCCACTGGAGATAGTGTAGTTCTGAGTATTATCGTCCGTGTCAAAGCACAATCTCCTATTTGAAAATAAGTCATTATTTGTAAAGATTTATTCGAGAAGTACAGACGGGAAATATGAGTTTCTTGCAACCATAGGAGATTTCAGAACCATATGTGAGCTTCTTCATTCAAATCATTCCTTAGTGGGTCTCAACTGTAGAAATTAAAATTGAATTGCAGTGAATGCCGCAATTGATAATTTGTAAAGTGGCGCCACGGGGGCAACTGTCTGCCCCATCTAGGATTCTGACGCACATGAAACACGCTCATATCTTCGCAATTCTGCTTTGCATACCTATTGAAAGTGCTGCCTATTGCATTTCCGCACCTATTTAAGCAATCATGCAACACAGCGTGTTGCAACAATGGCACATACGCTAGTACTTCATTGTTTCAACAAGCTGTGTGTATTTTCCGGAGGCGCATGCAACAACTACGTATTTGAGTGGCAGGAAGGCATCAGCAATTGCTTTGTTGCACGTACGCCATGTTTAACAGTTATATGAATAGCGTGTGACAAGTTGTTTGAGGTGTTTCAAAGTTTTTGAAGAAATTGAAAATTTGCTTTTGTGGCCACTGTGAAGGTCAGCTAGGCGGCAGCACAGCACTTTTGTGCAAGTGAGTGTGCAGTTTTGCTTGCCACATTTCTTTTCTTTTAATTTTGCAACATTTTATATTTTGCAGTTGTTGTTGTTGTTCGCTCATAATTGTTTGTGGTTCATATCGAATTGTTGTTTTTTATTATTAAATTTTGATATTATTGTGCTTGTTGCATAGCATGTTGCACGCATATGGATTGCACTCGTACAAGACTTGGGCATGTCCTGCTGGGCGAAACAAGCTTGCTATTGTTGCATGCAACCGATAAACGCATTGCTTATTGCAAATCATATTGCTGCTGCTGCATACATAGGCATATGTGTTGCATGCAACACACGATTTTGCTGTTCTCGCATAATTTGCATGCAATCTAAGGCGCATTGTGCAACATTACCTGCAATTTAACGCCTATGTTGCACTTGTTGTTGCTTTCACCATACTACATTTGGTGCTGTTTTTGTTGTTGTTGGCTGCTACTAACATGTTTCGCTTTTTAATCGCAGCAATTTCACGCCTAACCGCCTCTTTTATGCCTACACAGCGCTACCCTCGCACGTTTCAGCATTTTTTGTTGTGTTTTTGTTTTTTGGTTTCGTTCGCCGGTTTCTTCTTCTCCCTCTTTGCCTCGTTTGCTGCTTAAAGTTTCAGCTTTTAACCGCAATTAAAGTTTAAAGTCTTCATTAGCCCCATTTAGTTTCCACTTTTGCAATTTTTCGATAAATTCGTCGCCGCGGCGTGATAAGCCACAACGGACGTGCCACACTTGGCGGCGACAAGTGGCAGCAACACCTATCCGAACAAACGCTTGTGTAGCGGACTGCGGCATATGCGTTGCACGCATCGCTCGCACTGACATGTGTCACTTTATGCGGTTTGTTGCGGACAAATTGTTGTTGTTGTTATTATTCCTTTTAGTTTTTGCCCATTTTTTCTTTAGCAACTCAAGTAGATAAGCGCGCACTGGTCAGTTTTGCGGCGGCGTGGGCACAAGCGATTTTTATATATTTGATTATTATTGTTTTTGTTGTTTTATTTTGTTTGTGCAACATCAGCTCTTCACGCAGCGCCAACATGTTTACACACTGTTGATATGAACATTTTTAATAAAACGCCGCCCGTACGCATGTATTTATGTATCGCGGCCATGCAACACTTGTCTCCGATATTTGCGGTTTGCGCGCTTATCGTGCGTGTCGCCGACACTTTAGGCGTGTCTTGCCACAACGACTATTTAACACGCTGCAACACTTTCGAATTGAACGATCAACCAATGCGGCTGATTATGAAATCCTGGCAATTGACGCGCGATAGCGTTGTGTCTCTGAAGTTTCCTACGTTTATGACTTGCGGTTTCCCTGCCTGCCGCGCGCCGCCGCTGTTTCGAGTGATATTGTGGACAGTTTGGAAATTTCCAGCGATTGCAGTTCTTTTATGTTTATTGCTTTGTTATGAAAGTGTGAGAGGTAATAAAGTTATAGTAAATTTATGGAAAAAAATGTCAAAAGATTGATAAGCCGCAGAGATTACTTTACGATTTCGATTTAAAGCAATCGAAGTGTTGAGTGACGGAGAGATACGCTGATTTTTATACATATTCATGTGTATGTATGAAGAGAAATAAAGCCGAACATTTTTCAATACTGACAACAAATAACCAAACAATGGGTTATAACCAATTCTTCGAAGCAGATGATCTCTTGGAAGACCAAACCACCATTGTCGACTCACATCTTCGGTCTTTGATGAAAGTAGTAGTTTCAGTATAATAGAATTGGTACTCTACTCTAAACGAAGATATATTTTTAGCTAAGTTCTTTCACTAACTATGAGAAGATATAGTCCTCTATACCAAATGACCATAAAGACTTCCTACCGTCAATTCGGAATTATATGTCTTTCCATACAAGTCGATCCAAACAAAAAGCGTTCCTATTGACTTTCTTGGTGCCAAATTTAAAGTGAAGAGATCTTGAATCATTTCTGTTTCATTTTCTGTTTGGCAGCTATGGGATCTCATTCGAAGCTCAACCCAGTTTCGGTTTATAGTTATCATTGACTTATAAAGCTGAGATGCCTATAGTCTATACGTACTGCCAATTACTTATCTTCTAAAGTACTCTCATAAAATTTATTGCCCAGTTCTGGTCGGAACATATATTGGCTGAGATCTGGAATGCAATGAAGAAAAGTGAAGAAAAAGAGCTTTTAATTCTATCAACAATCGACCACAACAAAACCGGGATGGGAAAGATACCGAGTGCTTAAAGGAAAGCCAGTCGCATTTGCAGACAAAAAAAACAGAGGTGCCGACATGCAGGAGTACGAAGAGCTGTACAAGCTGGCCGACAGGCATAATGCCCGAAAATTTTATTCTCTTGTAGAACCGCCAAAGGTGATCTAATGACTGATGCCTAGAGTATACTGAAATTATGGAGAGAAAACTTCTCTAGCCTGCTGAATGGAGTGAAATCATAACACTTGGAGATAGTGAACCCTTTCCCCCAATTGACGACAATGGAGCGGACGTTCCATTGCCCGACCAAGAAGGAGTTCAAATAAAAATGACCGTCTAAAAAACCAGAAGGCGGCGAGGGTGAATGGTTTATCGGCCAACCTAGACAAATACGGCAGCGAAGAGCTGATTAGGATCACGCATCAGCTTCTTTGAGCAATAAGATAGAACGAAAGGATACCCCACGATTGGAATTTAAGTGTTCTTTGCCCAAACCACAAAAAGAAAGACCCCACAAACTGCGCAAAATACCGTGGAATACGCCTCCTTAACATCGCATATAAAGTCAACAAACTGATTGGACCTTATCAATGTGGCTTTAGGCCTGGAAAATCAACAACTGATCAGATATTTACCATGCACCAAATCTTGGAAAAAGGATATCAAAGCTGCTTTTGACAGCACGGAAAGGAGCTGCCATAATGGCGCTTTTTCTCTCACCCGTTCAAGACCAAACGAGGTTTCATTCATGGCGACACCCTTTCGTGCGAATTCTCCAATCTACTGCTGAAGAAAATAATTCGAGCTGCAGAGCTAAATCGTGTAAGCACAACTTTTATAAGAGTGTTCAGATGCTGGCGTACCATGATGATTTTGAAATCTTTTGCCTCAATAACCGCGAGGTAGTTCTGATTTCTCCAGAATGAATGAGAAAACGAACCAAATAAGTGTCATCAACCAACCAGCTGTCGCACTCGCGACTTGACTCCCAAGTCACTGCTGACAGTCATTACTTCAAAGTCGTAGATAATTTCGCCAATTTTGCGACTAAATATTGTTAACATCAACTCGATACCCAACTGAGTAGGCAATTAAGAAGTAAAATCCTCTACCGACCAACAAAGACCACTTTAAGTCACTCATCATCCGCGAACTGCAATATGGTGCAGAGTCATGAGCGATGACAACATCTGATGAGTCGACGTTACATATTTTCGAAAGAAAGGTTCTGTGGAAGATTTATGGTCCTTTGCGCACTAGCAAAGCGAATATAACAGCCGATGGAATGATGAGCTGTACGAGTTATAAGACGACATTGACATAGTAGTTCAGCGAATTAAGAGACAACGACTACGCTGCCTAAGTCATGTCGTCCGTATGAATGAAAACACTCCAGCTTTCAAAGTATTAGACGCAGTACCTGCCAGGGAAAGTAGAGGAAAAGGAAAACCTGCCACCGTTGGAACATTAAGGTAAACTCTACGAGACGACTTCAGGGTTTTGAGTAAAACAAAAGAATTTTTTTACGGTTCGAGATTTTGATATTAAAAATCTCTATGGTATTACGGCCTGTTGATATTAGCTGTTAAGAGAAACAATTTATTGTTCAATCAGTCTTAAAAAAAAACGGGCCTTCACTTACTTTGAGCTCAAATAAGAAAGTTTGAAGATGGTCGAGTCAATGAACACAGATGAGTAATATTGAGTAATTTATATAAAAAAAATCATAAATTAGAAATTAATCATGCATTCACAGTGGGCGACAATGACCCTTCAGTCTGCTGTTCTTCTCAGAAATGCATAATTGCAAAATGGCAGTGCGACTAGAAATGATGAAGCATGCTCGCCAACAGCGCGTGTACACGCTCATGAATTTTAAACTATTTAAAATACTAGATTTATGAAAAGTACCCAACGGAAATGACAACGAGGAAAAAGGAGTTGCAGCACATTCGCATTGTCCGGCGGTCAGTGGATATGTCAGACGCGAGCAAAATGAATGATCTGCAAAATAAGCTTCATTGGTGGCCTTGACAAAACGACTGAAAGCGCGAACACAACGGCACACGGCGACCACCACAATGCGGGCTCTCGGCCATGACAATGACACTGACGGCTGTAAGTGAGTAAAAAAGCAAAAAAGATGGTGTAAAAAAACCAGAAAAAAGGAACAAAATGTGAAAAGCAACACTGGCAATAACAATAGGAATAGCAAATGCCTGGCTAGCGCTACGCTGAGGAGCGCTGACTTTGAAAGACGCCCGTTGTGTGACCAGCGAATGATAAATGTCAACGCGTCTGACATAAAGAATTAAAGAATTCTTCTACGTAAGGGATAATAAATAAAAAGTGTTTGGGACAGGGCAAACGGACGGCTGTCATTGAAGTAGAGACTGGGGGCCGAAAAGTAGATGCAGCTATAGTTGAGCTGAAAGAAGAGCACTCAGCGCTGACACGTAATCCTTTAACGATTTGGAAGCGCTTAAGAAGTGAGGACAAGCGAAATTGATGTGCACAAAAGGCACACAAACAAATACATATAGTATAGGGTAGGGAAGCATGTTGGTAGCGCTGGCTATTCACTGGAGTTTTCGCGCGCATCGCCAATGACACTCGTTTCCACAGCGCACAAATCCAAAGGGACCCAGCTAATGGAGACTGCTGACGTTTCGCTCAAATCGAACTACATTCCGCCGCTCCACCACCACCGACTTCATCAGCGTCTTCAACCCATTTAGCGTAATGACAGCCAAAGCAATTATTGATAGATTATTTACTGTCAGCATGTCCATTATGACAATGAGATATGGAATTGCACAAAATGACTGGCTGGCTGCCAAGTCTGGCGAACTAGTTGCGGCGGCTGTTGCCTTGGCAGGGAAGTAGGCGTTTGTGACCGCTGGAAAGGCACTAGCCATTGTGTTCTTGTTAGCGTTGATTATACGCCGGAAGGCAAGAAGGCTCCATGCGATTAGGGAGTAAGATTATAGTATGAAGCGCACGCGTCCGCTAACTATTAATCATAATGCAAAGTAATGCACTTATTATGGCAGCAGCTATGAATAACTACTTGTGGTTATTGACCGGCTTGTAAAGCAATTAGAATGCGCTAAAAGCAATCTGAATCTTCTTACACTTATAGTTACACTTCGAAGAGTTGTCCTTAAGTGCAATTTTATGTTGCGCGGCACAAGTAAACTCACTGCGTTACATAAGATATTCGTTGTAATTCGTTACAATATGAAGAAACTAATTCTCTTATCATATTTTTGAATATAAAGGTATGGACTCCTATGTTTTGTATTGTAATGCCAAGTTCGATCTCAAGGAGATCCAATCTGAGACTCAGATAAGACAGCTTTTCGGAAAAGTGAGGCCAACAGGAAGAATGAAGTCTTGTGTAGAAGTTCATGCAAGCAAGGAAAGTGCTCTGAGTGCCATTTACATGGGAGTAGCCAGAAACGATTATTTTACATATGGCTCAAGCAGCTCACAACTTCCGGTCTTAGATCAAGTATCCTCTAGGTAGCCAAAGAATATCTGTTTGAAGGAGATCTAAAGTGAAAAGGCGAATCATCCCTCCCCAGGGTTGTCGACTACAAACGAATGAGCATGCACCTGAAATGTCCGGTCCCCTAATTGGTAAGGTGGCGCCGCCCAGCTGGTTGATGCCCTCGTAAGAGTAAATGCTGACATCACCGCCGTCTTAGAAGTGCGATGGACGGGACAACAACTGAGACGATTAGGTCCTTTTTGAGTTTACTACAGTGGTTATATAAAGGACTGCAAATTCGGTGTGCCATGGGATTGGATGGACGTCAAGCCACAATCCAAATCAAAGCGAAGTTCTTCAACATATCGCTGAATTGCGCCAACACTCCGACGGTATAAAATAACTATGTGACCAAAATGTCTTCTATGACCGTTAGGAGCACACCTATGAGCACTCAAAGCGAGCAAAGAAGGTATATTTAGCACAACGGTCGACAAGTTCAGCCTCCACGATGAAACATCACCAAATGGTTTGAGGCTGATCGACTTCGCCGCGTCCCGAAATATGTTTTCTGTGGTACTAGATTCCCGCATAGGAAAATTCGTCAAGTTACCTGTCTGTCTCCGGATTGAAAAGCCACAAACCAAATCGAAAGACGGAAGACATGTTTCTAGTTTTCAGACTTGCGCATGCTCCAAGGTCCTCGCATTGACTCGGACCACTACCTCCTTGCAGCGAGGATAAGCGCTCGATATACACGATTTTCTCACAGCATTTCGGTTCAAGTGAACTGTGGGTAAAGAAAAGGAACAGCTCATACTAGTTTCTTTAGGCTGGATAAGGAAGCGAAGCGTATGGGTCTGGTTGTGAACGAAGACAAGACGAGATATCTTCCGTCATCAAACAAACAGTCACCGCGAGCAACAAAGACCAAATTCTACAAGTCACTCATCATCCCCGTCCTGCCTTTTGGCAACGACGAATACCGCAGTCAATGGAACGATGAGCTGTACGAGATATACGACATTAACAATTTCAGTGAGTTAAGAAACATCGGCTGCGCCTCCTAGATGACCTTTTTCTCATTAAGAGTCTAGAGTTAAGATTTTGTCAAGGCTCCCACGCAAGAAATTCCCAAACATACAATAGTCAGCTGCAGAAGATCTATGCGGCTTAGTTGTTTGGTTTTTTAAGATTTCATTTCACTAGAAGCAGACTTCTTTATCGAACTGCAACTTAATGAATTGGTCAAAAAATAGAATAGCAAACAGTATCCACTTTAAATGTTGGAAACAGAAAACAAAGATTTAACAATCAAAAGAGTTAACAGTTCGTATCTGTAGACTCTAGTCAAAGAAAAAAAAAAATCACCGATTATTTTAAAACTAAGAGTATCCTTCTGAAAGGAAGAAATATTATGTGAAGTGCCATTATTCAAATCAATTTCCATCTGCGGTTTGAGCTCCGACAACAGTCAACTGGCGATATGTAGAGTCTGAATTATGGCCTCTAAGAATTTTAAATGTTTTTGGTTATTTTATGGTAGACCCTAAAGGCAACTTCCGATCTTGCTTAACTTATTTTGCCTCTCTTTAATATAACTGGTATAATATTACAGTGATCCTCACTACCCAAATGAGTGTTTAAAAAATGTTTGCAACTATAATAAGAAATTATCAGCCATAAAACAAGCGATTACAAGTAAAGTATGTACACTCAGAGACTCATTAGTATTCAATAAACGCACGCAGCATAGTAATGGAGCATAATAAGTCGTAAAATTGAAAATTTACCAACACCAAGCCCGTTCACCGAACACACACCTCGCAACTGAAAAAAAAAATATTAAAAGCAATTAGAAATTATGAACACGGAAGGTACAAGCGGTGCGTTGAGAGTGACAAATCATTAAGCGGAAATTTTGAAACAACAAAAACAAAACAGCAACCAACATCAATGAGTTTGTGACATGAGCAGCCAGGAAAAAGCACGGCGGACGAGCCGCAAAGGTACTAACAAGTGATTTGCATAAAACGAGTGTTGAAGAACAGAAATATGCACACACTTTCTATAAATATATACTAGCGGTCATACTTCTGTCGCCATGCTTACTTAATAATGCAAATTATGATGCGTGTATGTATGTATGTATGGGTATTTGTCAAAGGCTTGTGTACTCAGCGCCATCAATGGTAATTAAGCGAAGGTATTACAAGCTGAATAGTGTTTAAAGTACATGAAGTAATGGCTGGTAATCAGCTGCAGGTACGCTACTAGGAAAGGCATGCAGAAGGGGTGATCAACGATATTGGAAAGTCAAAGTCGAAGCAAACGATGTTCTACGAGGCTTCGAGCTAGTGATTCGATCGAGATGTGTGATATTGATCATGCGAGAACCAATTCATAGTCCAACGTGCCTTATTCATTATCTTTGGAATCGTCTTCTCTTTTACTGCGTAGACACCGCTTAGGTGGTTAAGCCGAGTTAACAACAGCGCGCCAATCATTTGTTCTTTTCGAAATTTTGGGTCAATTCGATATACCAAGTCCACCCAGGTTCTTTCCACCTGATCTCTCCAACGGAGTGGAGGTCTTCCTCTCCTTCTGCTTTTCCGGAGGGTACTGCGCCGACTACTTTTCAGAGCTGGAGTGTTTTCATCCATTCGGACGACATGACCTAGTCATAGTAGACGCTGTCTTTTAATTCACTGAACTATGTCAATGTCGTCGTATATCTCATAAAGCTTAACGTCGACTCGTCGCATATTGCCATTGTCTATGCCTCTGTACCACATAACAGGACGGGAATAACTAGTGACTCATAGAGTTTGGCCTTCATTCGTCGAGAGAGGACTTTACTTCTCGATTGCCTAATCATCTGAAATAGCACTTGTTGGCAAAAGTTATTCTGCGCTGGATTTCGAGGCTGAAATTGTTTTTGGTGATAATACTGGTTCCAAGATAGATGCAATCGGCTACGACTTCGCAGTTATGACTGTCAACAGTGACGTGGGAGCCAAGTCGTGAGTGTGACGACTGTTTGTTTGATGACGGGAGATATTTCGTTTTTCCCACGTTTTTCGTTTTCCCTCGAATTACGACTGCACATGGCTCTAACTGACTGCCTAGCCTGTAGACCGAAATACAAATTCAGTCTTTATGGAGAACCCAACAGACTTATATAAAATTATTTTTATTCACGAACTAAACTTTAATTTAAAGGGATGGTGATACACGAGTATTGTAATAAGGAATCATTCCATTAAGTACCCTCGTCCTATTGTTGGAGGTACTAAAGTAGTCTTTCTGAACTACCCTCGAGTGCAAAGTGCAATAACAACCACAAACATTTAGTTTGAAGAGTTAAGTAAGTAAACAAGCTTCCAGGCATTTAATCGTCGCAATGACGTTCCGGCACTTCAAATCCAAGCCACCCAAAACACTAGCCGTACGACACAGCAGGCAATCCATAAAACGATACCACAATGTCATGTGAGTATATATAAAATACATATGTATATATGTACGTAAGTAAGTCGGTGTGTGTGGTCAGTCAATCATTTAGTCAAGCCAATGAGTCGCCAATGAGCCAACTGGCAGTTAGCGTGGCATCTGAAGCACGGCGCAAAAGCCCATATTTGACCACCAACGGTGTGCCACTTGAAAGCGTTGAAAGAAAAACTACTGCTGCAACAACAATAACATAATAGAATTAAATTAAATAAGCAGCAATGTGAACGCTGGCGGCAAACAGCACTTGTTGGGCATAAAAAAAAGGCAAGCAATCGAAGGAGCAGCAGTTGTAGCCAGGCAGTGGCACTTCAAGTGGCAGTTCAAGTCAAAGCAAAAAGGCAATAAGTGGCTGGTGGCTGGTGGCTGTTGCTCTTGCCGCAAGTCTTGTGTGGCAAGCGCCTTCTAAGCGCGCGTAATTATGCGCAACAAAAACAACAACAGTGGTACTTATGATAGCGCACATAATAACAACAGCAACAGCAACCACATTAACCATTTATTGGACGCGGCGTAATTGCGACGTGAGCTAAATGCGCATATTAGTGACAAGCTGTAAGTCCGTTTGGGCCTCAAAGTCCTTAGCTAACAGCTCCGTCAAGCGCATAAATGCACGCACTTCATTCTCGGTATTGTCATCGATCCGTAAAAGTGCAGTAACTCGGCGCTCGTGTGTATTTATATTGTTGCCACAAGCAATTGCTCATAGTTCCGGGGCTTGCTGCTGTTGTGGCGACTTTCATAATTCCTTAATGTGTTTTTATTGAATTCTCATTAGTTCTTCGATGACTAACAACAGCTTCGAGTATTTTAAGCGGTTTGTCGTTGTGCCTATGACGCTAGTGGCAATGTTGCACGTTCTGTTGGTTGTTATGTGTTGTTTACCACTTAATGCTGATCGTTCTTGCTAAACATTTATAGTCATTTACTTGAATAGTTTATGAATTTGCTATAAAATATTGTTAAAACCTTCTAAGCTTCTGCTACTTTAGCTTTCAAGCTTAATAAAAAAAAGTCTGACGGAGAATGTTAATCGTAGTTCTTGCATATGCTTCAAACTAAACTTGTCAATTACTTATAAAAATTCTACTCTACTAGTCCAATTTTTTTTATTTTGATGTTCTAACTAAGCTCTTTTCATCTTCAAGATGATGGTCTCAAGACTAAAGTATCGTGTGTTCTCCATGAAAGCTATCTGGTTTCTGATTTGTAAAATTGTTGTGTATTTTTTTTTTAATTTTTAACTTTAGTGTTAAATTGTATAGTCGAAGATATCGAAACCCATATCGTCGTCTTCCTCGGACTCCGACTCCTCCTTTTTGGCTTCTTCTTTGTTTTCAGCATCAGCGTTAGCATCAGCAGTTGGAACATAGGCACAGCAGCAGGAACAAACTTCCTGGGGTCCTTGATGAACTCCTTGATGATAGCAGCTTTCTTTAAAAATACATACTATATTTCCCACTATGGGGCCATTTTTCACTTCATTTGACTTGATGTTAAGTTCTCCGATTTCGAATAAGAGGATTTTGCTTTCAGAAATTTTTTACTGCCTTTTATGAGTAAGCTTTGCTCCAAGCACTTTCTTTGATGTCGGATTCGCGCTTAAGCTAGTATTATATTCTAATTTGCCAATAGGTTGGGTTATGTTATGTTAATCTGGTAGGCCAGCAAGCCGCACATAGATCAGCTTTGGTCCGTTACGATACAAGATGCGGTGCAGTTGCTAGGTTCAAGAGGAGTAGTCATCCTTTACGATGCCTGTGGTTGTCGCGAATTTTAACATAGTCTACGGTCTCACTATCGGTAGCTACGTCAGTGTATCTTACCGTAGGGAGGACCCCTAATGCTTACAGCGTAATCTTGCCTATGAGGGACATATGCATTGGAAACACTCCATTGTTTCCCTGGTCTCCTGCTCTAAACATTCTCTATCTGTCAGCACGATCTGTCAGCACCACCTTGTGTGCGTATGTCGCCACCAGATATGACTTTTGTAGTCTTGCATCCAGGTAGCTCGTTCCATAAGATTTCAATTTTCGTTAACATGCTTCTGTCTAGATCGCCGTAAAGACAATGCATGGCTTTACCAATGTTGATTGCATTTTTGTTTGTTGGACATCATTCTTGGCAGTCTCATCCACAATTTTATTGCCCTCGATGTTTTTGTGGCCTGGCACCCAGTAGAAGTGAAGTTGGTTGCTTCTGACAACACTAACCAAGCCACTTCTGGCCGGTTTGCAATACGAGATTAGTGCCTTGATTTTTGCTTGACTGTTTGCTTATTATAGGCCAACTCCGCGGCTTTCGCAACAGCAGAGCCTTATCAATAAGAACACTTCCACAGAAATTTAGTGAATACATCGGTACTATTTTAAGAAAATTAAATTTAATAAGTTTTTGTGGCATGTAGGTGCTTTTTTTTCATAAAACTATCCCTAGCTAGCAGTTTTACACTCTAAAGGTTAGGTCTTCGTAAGTAATCTATAGGAATTCCACTTATTTACCAAGAAGAACTTGATCACGGTGAGTACTTCATCGGCTAATTTTAGTACTACAGAATTTCACACAGAGATTATGTCTCTATAAAATTTTTTTCGACAGTATGCGAGGTTCGATCAAAAAATAGTGTTTCATCTTGTATTAAATGAATAGTGCAAAGAGTATACGTGATTTTTGCGATAATTTATTAAGCATTTTCCATAATATTAAGACAAAAATTAAAATCGAAAATGGATCCGGATGAAGGCGTAGGGCTGCCTTCTTCGCACTATGTACACGTCGGACAGTACATATTAAGATCGTTGTGGAATCAGAATAGAAAGCTTCTTAAGCATCTCAGTTGAGTAAGGTGGGAATTTAGGTCCCCATGTTTTCTATTTATCCATGAATGAATGTCCGGCATTAGTCTGTAGGTCCACTGTCGTTCTTACTCGCATAACAGTGAGCCTCTGAACAGCGTTTATTTGTTATTTTGAATGCTTTTATATCTAGTGCCGGTATCCATATTAGTGTTGCATATAATAGTACTGAACTAATTGCTTTTGCTATTAAGGGGGTATTCTTGTCTAGAAGCATGAATTTCAGGTAGTTTTTAAAGGCTCGTAAATAAAGGCAATTAATATTTTTTTTTTATATTTTTATTAGTTATTTATTATTTTTAGAAGAGTACAGAAAAAAATTAAAAACTAAAAAAAGTAAAAAATTTCAAAAATTATGAGCTGACGAAGTGGGGAGTCTTTAAAATTTCCACGTGACCTTACCCATGATGTCTCCTAGTTATATGAATCCAAAAAGAAACAAAGATTATTAATCTTAAATAATGTCGGAATGGCCGGAATTACGAAAAAGTTGGAAAAAAAATTTCAAAAATGGCGACTGCCTAAAAAAAAGTTTTTTTGGACCACTTTTTCTGATTATTTCGAATTTTTTAAAAATAATGAAAATAAATATTTGGAGATGGGGCTAGTTCCAACCATAGACAAGCCTATAAAGAAGACTCTATAAAAATTTCAAGTAAATTGGTCCAGCAGAACCTGAGAAATCGTGGGTATCGTTGCGAAAAAGTCAGTTTTGAGAGAAACGCGTTTAAAGTTTCGCGTTCCTGACGAACCAGTTTGGATGCCGGGTCAGAAAAATGCCTATATCTCCGAAAATAATTTGAATTTTGAAAAATTCTCTTGTACACATATTCTTGAAAAGTTAAACTTTGAAAAAAAAAAATGATTTTTTTTTAATTTTCGAGACTAGAATACCCCTTTAAAGCTCACCGACTGGAACGCACACAGCCCCTGCTGGCCATCATTCATTGATATGTAGAGCGTTATTTTATTTGCTTTACTCAAAGTCGCGTCGAATAGTAATCTCCTATTTTTAAGATATGTAGCTCATTTTAATCTGTGGTTTGGCAGCGTTGTACGATGAGTTAGGTCTGAGACTCATTTATTTATTTATCAAGTGGTCGGACAGAGTTATCTGAGAAATGCTTGCGGCGTGTTTAAAAATAAAGTTTTGTAAAGCTCACAAAAGTTCAGTTATTATGTAAAAGAGTATTCCAGGAACTTCAAGCTGCTTCTCAAAGTATCTAATCATCAGTATTAAGATAAATTTGGTTCGACTGGAGACTTATACCTTATGAACGGGACAATACGAAGCGAGGGGCACAATCTTGAACCAGAACTTTCAGTTAATAAAAGTTCCAAAAAAGCACAAGATTCTATACATAAAACTAGATTCACACTCACATATTATATAGTATATGTATTCCTACATCTAAATGACTTTAGACGCCTCATTGTGTATTTCAACGCATATTAATATATTAATTTTGAAGTGATTTGGATGGAAAACATCTGTAATGAATTGTTCTGCTTATGAAGTGACGCGGCAGCAGCTCATAAAAAGCTGCCGACACACACATTAATACACCCAAACATATTTAAGCAGCAAATGAAATCTCTTTCATCTTTGTAGACTGTTGAAATTCTAGGCGTTATACGTGCAAGCCGCAAAGTATATAGCCTGCTAAGTGTGTGTCTACACTGCTTGTCTTCTGCATTGGTCTTTGGTTTGTCTCATCAAGTTAGCTGTCGCGACGGACGCAGCCACTAAAAGTGGCAATAAATCACAACAAATTAACATAAATCTCTAAGGAATTGTCGCAACACCACTCGGTTAATATGCTTTTTGTTGTTATTATTGCAGACACTCATAAACATATTGCAGGCATTGCTTAGATGTTGCAAGCGCCTCCAATGTACATACAAGTGTAGGTATGTGTATGTGCTTGAAAGTCAAATTGTTGCATTGATGGGTGGGAAATGAAGAGGAGCAATACATACAAACATACATACGTACATGTGTATGAGTATATGGAAAAATTATGGTATTCCGTGCCATAATATTTAATTACTTCAGAGAAGTATATAAATTTTCATAATTGCTTGGAATGTGCGTATGTGTTGGCAATAATGAAAAACTACAAAAGAATTGACTCGATTTTATTATTTCTAGCTTTTCGTTTTTGCCTTGAAAATCCAGCAGCAATAGGAAGCCATAAAAATATTTTCTATGGATACTTAATTGGCCTTCTAAACAGTGGTTTACGTAATGAGAATTTATTTTCTTATTTCTGCTATGCGCCAAGCTTTTATAGACTATTTACACCTACTACATATTTATATAATCAATTTTTCAGATTTTTTGAAAAATCATTTGATAATATAATAGTACCTAGAACGTTATTTTGTGGACTCTTCTGCGCATCAACGAGCTTCAACTTATATTAGATTAGTTTATTCAAGCTTATAAATAGTAAGGTAGACCAGTTCAGCCCCTTTAAGAGCTGCTGCAAGCGAAGTACTTTAAGGTAGTGGTGGAGAGACCTACTTTTGGGCAAAAAGAAACCAAGTCATACGAGTATTGTAGGGGCCATCATAGGGCTTCTAACTCTAAGATCACATCTTCAAAACATAATAAAGCTTCTACATACTTCTAGTCAAAAAGCAACTAAGTTTTATTGTAGGGACCATCAGAGAACTCCTACCTCTAAGATCATGACATGACATTGTCTGCAGAATATTGACAAAATGGACGCGACAGAATTCCGAACTGGCCTATCGGATGATCAGCTGTTGGAACATTACTTTTGCGGAGGCCCAGCCTTCAGCCAGAATTTATCCCATGGCTCGTATTGGTCAAACTTAAAGGCATGGCCGTGCTAGGGTAAATAAAAATCATTTTCAAGGATTGAAGGAGTCAGTAAAGGTATTCCCAGGAATAGCTTTGAGAACCGAGGTGCGTGCTGCTTGGACTCCCCTTGGACTGCCTTTTTGGACAAGGAAACGAAAAAAGTCCGGGGGAAGCACATCTGGGCTGTAGGGTGGCGGAGGAAGCTTTGGGATGCCGCTCTTGGTTAGGGAGCTGTTCACAAGAAAGGCGGTGTGAGCCAAGGCGTTGTCGTGGTGCAACTTCCAATCGACTGCGATGTCTTGTCTGACCCGATTGACTTTTCTTTTGAGTCTCTTGGGGACATCCACGTAAAACTTTGCGTTGACGGTTTGTCCAGGAGAAACAACTTCTTGGAGGACGATGCATTTGATGTCAAAAAAGAGGAGAGAAAAGGGTCGAGGAGCCGCTAGCGTGTGCCACTCGGAAGATTGCCTCGTTGTCTCGGGTTCATACTCGAAGATCCATAACTCGTTACCTGTGATTACATTATTCAAAAATTGTGGGTCACTTTCACACATATTAAAATTTTCTTGGCAGACTTCCACTCGCATATAACTTTCCCGACAAATCCTCTAAGTGAAATACAATGCAAAATGGACTAGACTTATTTCAAACTACTGTCCGCATGACAGCTGGCTTTTAACGAAGTCAGACTTTTATCTTTATATCAAGGTACCCTTTAATTAAGTATCTTCGGAAACTATTCGACTAACTCATGACTAGCTTGCCTGGCCTAGGTTTATTTCGGCCTCCCTTGCTTAAATTAGCACTCTCTGTATTTAGTTTCCAACACTAATTCTACACTTTACAATGCAAAAGGTTTCGAGAGGGTGGTCCTTGGGTTACTTCCAACAAAAGCTAGGACGAATGACCTCCTACATCTAGTGGTAGCAGAACAGAGGTAAAACGAAACCCATATGGGAATGGATGTCGACTCTTACCTCTTAGACGCGGCGAAGACTAGGTCAATCTCGATTACTTGTACTTAGAAGACTGTGTCGATGGTGCGGAACTCACACTTTTGGAGAATAATTTGGAAGATAAAGGTCCTTCGAACAAATTTGTGAAACACAAGAGCTACCTTCGCCGATCTTTTGTTTAGTTTAAGAAGAGAGTCCTAGATGGTGATTTTTTCAGCAAGAAGAACATATCAGAACTTCAGATACATAAATTGTGATCTGTATGATACGAAACTTTGATGAGCTCATGCTACCGTTCCCGACAAGAACTCGATCCTATCCGCAGATGCGTCGATCCTGTCCGACGAGGGTTTTCATCTTCTCATCTGAGTGTAGAATTTATTCAATCCTTTTAAGTTTCCAGTTTTATTTGTCTCATACCAGCCCAAATACAGCGAACGTTTAAGGTGTCATGCAGCTGGCTATCTGCGCGAACTATATTCGAAAAGGCCATGTACAACACCTAAGTCTTGGTGACTGGTTAAAGTGACTTTAACACCGAGGGCCGGAAAGAGCTCTCACGTCATTTATAAATATTTCAGTTTCATTAATGTATCTTCGTTTCTGCAGAATGTTGAAAGGTAAACTGGTAAGAGCTCAGGTGGCCTTCAGCACTCTGAAAAATTTAGAACACTGCTCTGCACAGGCCACCCGTGTTGGTTTTTTCTCTGCTCACATGCTGACGAGGTATATTTGGATGAGGAAAAATTGTTCAAAAATAGGCCGAGTAAGCTCTTGAATTGGCCAAAGCTTGGAGAAGGTTTTTTTATATGGAGCTCTCTGTCAATATTTGCTCTAAGGTCCCAGTCCGGTTTAGTGTTTTCTATGCATAAGTTTCTGGTGATAAGGTAGCAGTAGTTGTGGTGCTAGGCAAGAGGAGCACCCGTTGTCATAAGCAAAGTTAGTCTTGCTGAAATCGTAGGTGTTCTTACTGAACATTTCCCAATAGGCATTCATATGGTAAGGCCCAACGTTTAGCCTTTGTAATATTCAGATTGAATCATCTCGACAGTTTTACCTCATAGGAACCAGGATAGATAGCCTAAACTGGTATTTGAGATTGGCTGAGCCTAGCGTTTTTCCACCATATCTAACCGGGTGCTAAGCTGTTCAAATTAGATATCTTTTACGATCGACCTCGCCTACTCTGGCTTTATTCAATGTTCAAAAGTTTCCTTGCAGTTTCAAGCACCTTGACAATACAAACAAAAATTTTTATTGAGTTCTAAAAACAAAATTGAACTCGTGGCTTACCCGATATAAACCACCAGGCAAGCTACTTGGAATATCTTATCATCTGAGAAAACTTCAGAAGTTTTGCATTTTAGATCAGATGAGGTCAAATAATACGAATATTTCTAGTGGATAGCCGAAAAGTCCAACGCACGCATTCAGGTTGTCGCATCTCAAAAGTTGCAATGAATCTCAAAAATTTGGTCATAACAATACATTTTTACTACACATCTTAGTGCTCGAGCTTTATGCCTTCCTAATTCAGTAATGAAGAACATATTTCGTGTTTACTTTCTATTTTAAAATAATAATTTTTTATGAGGAATTTGCGCCACATAAAACTAATATTGAGCGACAAAGCCGAAATCGCTTTAATGACACTTTAAAAAGCCACTAAAGTAGTTGCTCAGCCCACAACTTAAATAGAAAAAATAAAATAAAAATAAAAATAGGGGAAAAAAGACTCTGGTTAATGTGCCCAGGACAAATGCAACCATATGTGGCATATCGCCGGAATGCTTACCAGCTTATGAGCAGATACAGTTATCCCAATGCACACAAGTCCATTCAGCTCGCTGGTAGACGCTCACCGCTTTGGCGTTTGTGGTGTGGCGCACACGTCAAGCAATTAGCGTTTGCGGGTGTTAATCATTTGTTGGTGGCATAAATTTTATATTATCCCTGAGGCGCGGCAGCAACACCTACATACTCCTCCACCAATAAAACACTCCCCTCCCTTAGCGAGTGTCGCTCCGACGGCGGCCGTCCATCCATAATGCAGTGGATATCTTTGTATGGCTTTGGGGCTTAGTGGCGGCTATATGCCACATTTCACAATTTACATACACACATACACATAGAGAGCGTTCCTTCTGCGTTTGGGTGCTTAATGTGATTTTATTATATTTTCACTGAGAATTACTATTTCGTTTTGCTTTTCATATCTGCGCCACTTGTACGTGCATTAACAGCCACGCTTGCGCTACAACAACAGCAACGTAAAGTCAAATTTGTCAATTTTTTTTTGATTTATGAATTAGGCTTTGTGCCTTAAAGGCCTTTATGTTTATCTAAGTTTCAATTTTATGACATTTAGTGGATTTGGTGTCGAAAGAAAATTAATTTAGTGTTTGTGTGCTAAATATAAGTAGTTGAAATTTTAATACTTATAGAATTATAATGCTACTTATATGTGTGTATATACGAGTACTTATTCGCTTTATTTCAGACTGTGTTTAGCCTCACTGGGCCATTGAGTAACTGAGTGTTTGAAGGTTAGCGTTAGAAGTTTGATATAGTCATCAAAATGATTTATAAGTATGTTTAAGGCAACCTCTTCAATTCGGTTTCAAAGAGCAAAGCTCATCCCAGCTTTTACTGATGAACTCAATTTATAGAGAGTTTATCTAGGACACTTCCAAAATGGTGGATGCTTTACGTTTGAATTTCCTGCTTCTCAATATGCGCTTAGCTTTTAACTATCAAACTATATTTTACACAGTAAGACTTCCACATAAAATTTTCATTATCAATTCTCGGTTCCCTTTTAAAACTAAAAGGCCAAAGGTTGCCTGTTATACTTCTTCATTGACAACCCACAACTCCATCGTAAGGATTGATATTTTTGATGCTATACGTATACAAGCGCTATTTGTCTTGTTTACAGTAACTAAAAATATTCATATCAACCAAAAACTTAAAGTAAATCGCAAAATCGCAAAAATGTTTGCGCGATTATTTTGTACAATTTTCGAAGTGGTTTTTCTCAGCAACAATAGATCGATGAATTTAATTCGACTTTTGGCGATAGAGCTTCATCAAAGACCAGGATGACCAGGATGAAACTCTATCGCCAAAAATCAAATTAAATTCATCGATGTATTGTTGCTGAGATACACCACTTCGAAAATTGTCGATGGTATGGTGAACTCAAGCGTGGTCATAGATCATCCCAATATAAATTTCATGAGGCTTGTCCAAAACAAGTTGGGTTCCGGAAATTATTGAGGCTGTGCGTAGACGGATATTGCAAGATACGCATGTGAAATATCGAACGACAGAGACAACTATACACATTAGTTGAGCCAGTTTATTTGAAATATTGACCAAACATTTCACTGATAAAGGTGAACTATTTTGAGATTCCCTACTTTTTTGAAGAAAAAAACATCATATTCAAATTTAATTAGGAATTTTGGTTATCATACAAAAGAACATTTTTTTTTTGAAGATTATGTATTTAAAACGTTAGCCGCGTCAACGTCTCAGATGGTACTTCCTTTGAATCCAATTTTCGATGATTAGTTCGAGCATTTCGATTGGTATGTGGAGAATGACACGAGTTATATTTTGATCCATGGCCTGAATCTAAGCGGGACTATACGTACAGACTTTAGACTTTACAAGTTTTCACAGGCAAAAGTTTAACGGTGTGATATCACAAGATCTTAGTGACCAATCCACTAGTCCAAAAAGAGAAATTATGTAATCATCGAAATGTTCTACCAATAAATTCATTGCTTGGTGCGTTGTGTGGGAAGTGCCGCCGTCTTGTTGAAACTAAATGTCACCGAGATCACGAGCTTCAATCTCAGGCATCAAATAGTCGTTATCATGGCGCGATAATGGCTGCCGTTGACGGTAATGTTCTCACCGACATCAGTTTTGAAGAAATAAAGACCGACTATTCCACCGGCCCACAAACCACACCAAACTGTTGGGTTTTCTGGACGGAATGGCAGTTTTGGATTTATTCAAGTCTTCGTCCCAAATACGGAAGCTTTGCTTGTTTTCATACCAGTTGAGACAAAAATGGGCATCACTGCGGAACAACTCGAAAACGTCGGATTTTCTTGAAACTTTTCGATTCCCATAGAGCGAAGCGATGACGCTTGGGAAGGTCAAACGGCTTCAATTCTTGCACAAGTTGTATTTTGTACGCTTTCAATTCAAGATCTCGACGTAAAATGTGTCAAGTCCTTCAGTACGTCAGTCAGAGTTGCTGCGAACGGCGCCGAATCGACTCTCCACGATTTTCGTGTACACTCTCAGCTACAGCTGCTATATTTTCTTTACTGCGTGCTGGATGTGGTCTATTCTAACATGACAGCTTGGCGCGACTCATGCGTAATCTGTCAAAAAACAGGCTATTGAAAAAAGTAACTCTACTTCGATCACCCGTTATAAGTAATATTTCAGGAAAAGTAACTTCACAAGATGTTTCCAAAATACTTTACGTTTTCGCTGTGGGTATAGTCAAGGTCGCTTTTAAAAAATATCAATATATTGAAGAGGTTTCCGTAATTATATTTGCAGCATGATCCGCATTCCCTATTCCATGCTTCCTGCTATATTCAACTCACTTGTAATTATGTAATGCTACAGCTATCAGTGTCAGTTTCCAACAAAGTGCCAAAGGCAACAGGAAAACCTGCTGGACCTTACTATCAACAATGCACAACAGCAATGCAAACGAAATGTTGTAATAACGGTAAGTACGGGATTTTGTGCAAAATAACACAACAACAGTAAAGCAAATTAGGTTACTTTAATGTAAAGCAAGAACAGAGGAATCCTATGTATTCAAAAAAACAAAAAAAAAGGTTTTCTCAACGTAAAAGTTTTTCTCTTCAATTTATATTCATACAACAACTAAGAATGTGTTTTTTGTTTGTGTGGATGTGTGTGTTTGCCGGTTGCGAGTGTCATCAAAATAAGGATATCAATGTTGCAGGGCATTTGGCGCCCTTTATACCACTTTTAAGCAGCAAAAAATTGCCGAAAGTGAAATAAAGTTGTACAATTCTTGTTCAGAACTTTCTGTGTTGTTGTAAAATGTTTGTTGTTGCCTTTTTTTCTTTTTGTTATTTTTGTCGTTTGCTGTAACCAAAAATTTTGCATTACAATTTGCCGGCTTATCCTTATTGCAGACACTAAAGCTGCGTGTTGAATGCAAAAACAAACACAGGGCAAATAACAAAAAACAACAACAAATGTATGCTAAGCAGGATATCATTGCGTATAAATATGTAAATCGGCCACGACTTTAATTTCATGCTTACTTTAAGTTGACCTTTTTATTTCGGCTGGCAAGGGAGTGAGTAAAAGCACGAGAAGAGAGAAGGCGAGAGCCAGACACTTCAGTATCACATTGATTGCTGTCCGTGTGCAACGCTGCAGGGCAAAAGCGACAGAAAAAATGTTTATACATACCGTCGTATGAAAGCGAAAGCTTGTCGCCATTGGGGGGTGTCTTCTTTCTCACTTGACCTCGCTTTGCTCCGAACACAGCACCCTCTGGCGCAAATATCTTATTTTTATGTTTTGCATTAGCAATTTTACATTAAAAAGTTTTTAAAGTGCCACTAAATTAAATTGCAGGCATTGAATTTATTTTCTGCTTTAATTTTTCTAAATTCAAATTTTTGTTTTTGTTTTATTTTGTTAAATTCGTGCAGTTTAGGTTTAGCCATGCTGCATTCTGTTAAAGGAATAGTAATAAAATGAGGGTGAGAAAGCCAAGTGAGCCAATATAATGAACGAACACATACATATTTTACTATAACTGCAAACTTTAAATGGTAATGAGAAATTAGTGAGAAACTTTGGCGTTCCTTTTGACCGGCCAACATTTTTCTCGCTCGGAAAAACTCAGCACATGAAGATTCATAAGTAGTCGGTTTTTTTTACTATTCGCCTTTTATTTCTTCCTGACTTCTGTTGTCCAAACTAAGTCCTCGGAACTATAGCATATCTTTCTAAAGGCATCTGCCATCATTTTGATGAAATATCTGTATTTACTCTTTTCAGACGATATCTTAACGAGAGTCAAGACTAAACTGTGGATGAATGATTGTTGCCAATCCCTGAAAGTAACCCTAGATGTCAATTGACATATGAATAGACCACGTTCAGCAGGCAGTGATGAAAATATAGCAGACGTAGCTGAGAGTGTACACGAAAATCTTGGAGAGTCGATTCGGCGCCGTTCGCAGCAACACGGAGTGACGTATGGAACGACTTGGCGCAATTCACGTCGAGAGCTTAAATTGAAAGTGTAAAAAATAAAGCTTGTGCAAGAATTGAAGTCGCCCAAGCGACATTGCTTCGCTTCAAGAACTGTCATTTCATTAAAAAAAAGCGATTTGGTGTGGTTTGTGGGCCGGTGGAATCATCGGTTCATATTTCTTCAAAAATGATGCCGGTTAGATCGTAACCGTCTATGGTTACCGTTATCGCGCCATAATAACCGACTATTTGATGCCTGAAATTGTAGCTCGTGATCTTGGTGACATTTGGTTTCAGCTAGACGGCACCACTTCCCACACATCGTATGAATCTATGGATTTTTTGAGAGAACACTTCGGTGAGCAGATAAGTTCCCATTTTGGGCCAGTCGATTGGTCATCAGATCGTGTGATAGCACATCGTTAGACTTCTTCTTGTGGATATATGTAAAGTCTAAAATCTGTGTGGACAATCCCGATTCAGGTCTTGGAGCAAAACATCACGCGTAGATAATTTTCAAAAATAAATGCCGAAAAATATTCTTTCATCATTAAATTTGAAGTTTTGAGTTTTTTCTTTAAAAAAGTAGGGAACTTCGAAAGAATCATCCTACAGCTTAGGCTATTCTATGAACCTTTATATTTCAACGCCATGGTGAAGGTGATATGAATTTGCACAAAAAGAAATTCTTAAAGTTAAAAACTAAAGAAAGTTCGTGAAGACTTATGATATTAAAGATAAATTTTCTTCTTGAAGATTATGGGCCATAAATTTTATTATCTTTAATTATATTTAAAAATGTGTTCCTTTTATTATTGACTATATCATTTAGCTCTGGAGAGTTTCATTAAAATTTTTTTTTAGCATCTTAATTGAATTATACTTAAAAAGCATAGGCTCTAAATATCACATGACATTTTATCAGCGGTCTATTATTACTAAGTAAACATATCTAAGAAGACCTTAAAGATCCTTAACATTTTACATGTTTTTTTTGTGGGTACTTACCAGGACTAGTACAAAACTCTATCTAAATCTTTAGAAGGTTGGCGAAAAAAAAACGAACATGTGCTTTACTATGATATCTAATTTGATCCAGTTCAAGCTTTTTCGTCGCCTTAATCCTCAATATTATTGTGTTCGGTAACACTTCGAAAGAGTAAACTAAATCCGTCGCTTTAAGGGTAGTCCATTTCAAAATAACCTACTTTTTATGAACAGGATTGATACGTTGAGTGCTCTTTTAAAGATCATTTCGTAAACAAGGCAACTCTACAATAATTTGATATATACCCATCAACCCATCGGGGTGGTCACATCAACGAGAGATCCAATTATTATTATGATTATTTTTATCTTTACTAGAGATTTCAAATGGCAAGTTCAATCTGTCTAATTCGGTTCCAAGTATTTTTTTTTTTCCGAGAGTATTAATGAATTGATTGCTTAAAAGTTTCGGAACTAATAATTAGCATCGGAAATAATATATTTCAATTTACTTTAAATGCTTCTAATTTGCGCTTTTGAAACACCCACTAATTAATAATTTTAAGCATTGTTTTGTCAAGGTTCGAAGCCTGTAAAAAAACCCAACCGAATTATCGTTAACTCGCAAGACTTAATTAATATGTAATTGTTATGAACTGCAGACACGCCAAAATGCAACAAATTAATAAACCAAACTCCGAAGAGAAAAGTTAATTAATTTAAAAAAGTAAAACCAGAAATTAAAAGTGACAGTTTAGCTGTCAAAGGCAATAATTCAACCGAGACAGGCATTGCGAGCGAACCAAGAGAAAGTAAAAGCAACATAAATCACACATATGAAATACAAAAACAACAGCGGTAATAATAAAAGTGACAGAAACAACAATAACAAATATCAATTGGTAGTACCCACACAATCATAAATAATAATTAGCTACAAGAATAATTACGAATTCAAAGTACAATGGAGAGCCACACGAGTGTTAGCTACAAGAAGAACGGCGAAAAATTTATTAACCCGCTGGCGCACCATACTTTACACGATGCCGTAATGTTTATTTTAATGTTAATGTGAGTTTCTTGAGGATAAGATTTCCTTTGGTCACTTGGATTTCAAACTGATGATATTATTCCCCGAAAGAATGAGTATAGTGAAAATATATAAGAAAGGAAGTACTTGAGAAGTTTATTTGTAGGGAAGATATTTTGTTCTCTGGGAAGCCAATTAAAAATAAAAAAATATTTTGATGGCTGAAATACCACTTTGGTGGAAAGCTACATCACTAAACGAGAGATTGATACGAACATTACCTTTTTATATAAACTTTCGTATTGAATTAATTTGAAATTATTTGGATAAAATATTGCAACCCATTTACATGAATGGGCTCGCCGCAATTGTAGATGATCTGACACTGTCCAAAAAGATCACAGGTGGGTCAAAAAAATTTTGTCGGACGTTTTTTGATCGAGCTGTATGGAGAAAGGTGAAGTGGAATCACTTGTCACTTCCTTCTCTATTGCTATGTAGACACACCTTTGGCAATCCTAGTTAGGTTGCTGGGATTGATATCAACAGCCTTAAGAGTTGGGGGTAGTCAAAATTTTCAAAAAATGAATTTTTTTTTTCGCGTTTTGTTAATTTTTGAAAAAAATCCTTCGATCAACAAGATTTAATAGCAAAAAACAAAAAATACTAAAAATTCTAATTTTTTCGTGCCTCTGACTACCCTTAACCCCTTAGATAATAATTTTGTGACAACACTTCGTCGGTCTATTAGGATCTGGAGATCCACTTCTATTGGTAAGACTAAGGTCAAATATCTGCCAAAATGAGATTCATTGGTTTTAAATTAACCTTACGACCTAACCTTATCCTATATGAATTCTAAAGGTTTTCTTCTTGAATAAAAAATGTTCTTAGGCTGAATGTGGGGTGAACTCACATAACTATCCCAGTTGATAACAGTTTTAATCGGCTTTCGCTCTAGTAAAAAACTTATGTAACTATGGCGGTGAAGTTTATAGCATTTCTGAAAAGAAAATTACTTACCAAGTCTTTCCCATTATAAGATAATTATTATAGACTCCATATAGTGAAAAATCAATTGGCCTGTTGGTAATGATTTTAATGTTTGTTCCATAAAATCTTTGACCTAATATTCCTCTACACTTTGATCTTAGCCTTTTAAGTTGCTGAGGTCTTTGCTATAGCGAAAGCCGCTGAACAGTCTCAATGCACCTGGAGCCAAATCCAGAGTCAACATCTACGTAGACAGCCAAGAAGCAATCAAGGCAGTAACCTCGTATCGCATATCGGCCATAAGTATCCTGGAAAGCAGGACAGCAGTGGAAAGTGTTGCCTGAAACAAGCAACTTCACTTCTACTGAGTGCCAGGCCACAAAGACGTCGAGGGTAATGAAATAGTGGACGTGATTACCAATCATCATCGGCTTTTGTCTATATTACGATCTGGACAGAACCATGGTATACAAAATCAAAACCAAATGGAACGAGCTACCTTTGTGTCATGCGCAAAACGATAGATCGGAAGTATACAAAATTCCTATTGGCAATCGATAAAAGAGACTGTAGGAACATAATGGGAATACTTCCTTGTCAAAGTCTGGCACACGCACGCAAGATGGGGTTGACAGAATACTTCAGGAAGTGTCTAGAACAGAGTACAAGGGAAACAATGGAGTACCTCTTGTGCACTTGTCCTGGCAAGACTACGCTAAAAGCATCAGGGGTCCACACAGTATGATAAACTGGACGAGCTATCGATAGTGAGGCAGCAGAGTCTAGCAAAATTCTTGGACTGAGCAACTGAGTTCCAACTGGTATCGGAAAGGACCAAAACTGGTCTATGCGTGGCTCATAGGCCTACCAGATTAACCTAACCTAACTTGACCTAATCTTTCCCTATTAGAAATGAGTTTGTTTCATAATGACAATAGAGGTTTTATACAGTCTTCCGTGACTTGATCTAAAAATTATTTTTGAAAATAAATATGGAACACCAGAGAGTAGATACGAAGTGAATCAAACACTGGACAAAGAGGGTATATCCAAAGTGTTAAAATTATATTTTCTAAAATGTAAGTAAATTGGTAGTGATACACAAGCAAATGCAACTCTGAGTACTTGGAGGCCAAGAAGAGAGTGCGCGCAGCAATTATACGCTTGCAAATGATTGGCGTACATGCGGGCCCACCTACAACGAATAGAAAGAACGAAAAGCTTATAAGTATTTCAAATTTACAATACACATACAGTTACACATACACACATATCAACCAACACAAGCTTATATTTATAAGCACCACACATAATTGCATGTTTGCGAAGAGTCACTGTCTCATATCAACACGCCTGCCGCGCAGTGGAAACAAATACCATTTAATTCAATTATCCAATATGTGCTGCAACAACAACAACATTAACAATAACAGGAACCACAACAGAAAAAGACCGCGCAAGCAAACAACTGTGGCGGCAGCGTCAATGAAGTGTAGCAAATGCCTATTGCCGCCTGCTGCCGCGCGCCCAATACGCTGCTTGAGCAACAAAAACAATCGCAATTAAGCATAACAACGCTTGCAATGGCAGCGCTTCGAAGCGCTACGGTTTTCGGCTGTTCTCATGCCTCATTAAGCTTGCCCAGTGCATCGTCGTCGGCATCGGCGACCAAACAAAGCCGGCGCAACCCACAAACTATTAATATTAAAATGCAAAGCGGAGCGCATTCTAAAGCGCATGACTATGTGACGCGATCTTTCATTAGAATTTGTTAGTAATTTGTATGCAACAATGCAGGCTTTGGCAGTAAGGCGAGCGCAAGCGAATGCGTAGGTGCCACACCCAGCGCTTGGCGGAAAGTGTTGCATTGATACAGAAAAAGCGCCAAAGGTGAACTGAACTTAGCGCACCCAGCTTGCGTTGAAAAAACTGGTGCTAATATGGTGTGCAGGGGTTGCATGCATCATTGAATTCGAAAGACAGGCGGTGAAAAGAGTTGAATTAGAAAAAAAAAAGCGAAATAATTAATTCATGCCGTTTGGGGTGTGGGGTCTTCAGGTGGAAAGTGTTAATGTGCCGGTGTGCTGGGCGTGTTAAAGTGCGCTACGTATACGCCATTGATTATGAAGCACGTGCAGCCGACGCTCAAGTCGTGTTAAATATGTCGAAGCGGATTAATGGAGCGTTTCCTTGAATATCAGCTCGAGTTATAGACTGAATGAGGTTTTAGATATATACACTAGCAGTAAAAGGATTGGTCAGTGGGCTTTCGGCTGTTGCGAAAACTCATTCTTAAGTTCAGAAACAATATACTTTCTCCACGCGACAAGTCCTAAGACTAAGAGAATTAAGTTTGAGGCGACGTATTTTATGTTACGTCACAAGCGATAAGCAACTTTAACAGCTAATTCACAAGTAGTTTCCACTGTTGATACATACTTTAATCCTATCTAAGACCAGCCCAAAAGCTTTTAAAATCAAATAGTTAACCATTAGCCGTCAACTATTGGAAAAAGCTTAGTTTCAAAAACGAAATTTTAACTATTAGTTGCAAAGCACGCGGTCATCTAGAAAAAAAAAAGAAATATTTAGCAATGATGTGGTATGTTTCCTCAGGAGTCCTTCAATCAAACAAACAAACCTTTTGTTTATTGGAACGCCAAGAAGATCGGTCGAGCTTATTATCTAAATATTGCTAAATGGTATTAGATTCAGCTCGAAATATTTTTTCATAACCCGAATTGTGTGTTTGTGGTCATTGTACTCCTGCTGGTTAATATAGTTATCTCGTAAGACCCTTGTGGAAATCAGCAACAATGAGCAAAGGAGAAGTAACGTCATCGTCGATATCAGCGACGGCCCCCATGTATAATTAATAAGCATAAATAAATAATCTATGAAGTCTTTATGAGCTGGAGGTGGAGGAGATTACCCGAAGACATCATCGGAAAATGTATGACTGCGAATGTTGCAGTCAGGGTCAGAGAGTTTGCGTTCCTGAAAGAAATCCTTGCTCACTTTGACTTCACACTAGAACACTTGGATCATGAAGTCGCCAAACCGAACTCTGGCGGCTACCTCTCTACCCATATGTATATCGGCGAGGGAGCTGTAGGTGAAAATAAGCCGTTGGTGAGTTGCTTTACAGATGTTTCATAGCTGGGAAGGTTGTTGGAGTGGTTTATTGTCAGGGGCTCTCCAGCAACTCCAGCTTCAGACTTTCGGACCATTGCAGTGTCTTCCAAGCCGAGGTTGCAGCCATTAAGGTAGCAGTAGATTTACAGCTCCGGAGTGCAGCCTCTTCCAGAAAAGGGACCATCCACTCAGATAACAGAACGGCGATAATACTAGCCTTGAACTCGTTTACAATTCATTTAGTGCTGGTCAAAGATGTGATTAGGCTGGTATGGGTGCCAGGCCATAGCGGAATCGCAGAAAATTATAAAGCTGATGAGCCAACAAAAAAAGGCACTCTAGAACCGCTATCGGTAGAATGCGGTCTTGTGTTCTACAACTAACTAGATAGCTTCGCAGAAGCTTGGTTACCATCGGTACATGCACTTTCGTAAAACTCTTTTGGGCTAAGATCGATCGCAGGAGATCTAGTGATCTCTTTGCCTTCAGTACGGCTCGCCTCTTCCTAGTTGTGCAGCTTTTAACAGGCCATTGACCCATTGGCGTCCATATTGTTAGGCTGGCAATCCTACCAGACGCAACCCACAGAAACTGTATGGAGGAGTCCTGCTTGACTATCCAACTTTAGGGAGGTCAAGACTTACTAAATACCCTCAGACACCCCACCGAGCTGGCAGGAATGGAAATTAAATGCCTGTGTAAATTTGTATTGGCTACTAAGCATTTTGCTAATTCATACTTGTGAGCACAGGAGCGGATGGAGTTCTTCTTTGATCTACCTACGATAGAAGAGATATCGTTAAGAAATAACAAGAACATAATAGGGCCAGGATGACTACCTTGTAGAACACCTGAAGAGATTGATACTATTTTTTGGCAAATTCTAATGGTTTTTGATCTTGTCTTCTTCTTCTTAATTGGCGTAGACACCACTTACGCGATTATAGCCGAGTTAACAACCGATAGCCGAATTAACAACTGAGTTTTTGATCTTGTATCCGCTGGAATAACCATCTTCTCTGATTCTCCGCTGAATTGTTCGCGCAGAAACATTAATCTGAAGGCTGAGTAAATTGGACTCAAAAAGTCGGGATTTTCTTCACTTCTCTGATTATTTTATTCACTTCACAAGCAGCGGCCTTATCTAGGTGCACTCATTAGACCACCACTTTTCTTGTACATTTTTATCAATTTTAGGATTGCGACCTTACTCCTAGGATATTTTTCTGCGGTTTTACCGAATCCTAGTCCATTTAAAATATACTGAACACAAATTTTCTTAAGCCATGCTAATTTTAGCCTTTCAGTAAATAAATTGTATTTAATTGATTTAAAAGGTTTATTTACTGATATTTATAACAAATATTCAAAGAATATTAAAGATGTAGGATATTCATGGGTTTGTAGTAAAGTCTATATCACATGACTTCGCATTTCTAGTATAAGACCGTCAGGTCATGATGAGCATCACCACTTACCTTGTCTTTAGCAACAGTCCTTATAAAGTTATGATTAAGCTTGGTACATTACAACCCTTTTGTTATTTAAAAAGCTTTCAGTATAAGAGCAACCATCGAAGGGACTGTTTATGAACTTTTCATGCAAATCATTTTCATCGAAATCATCAGATATCCAATTTGAAACAAATTGCGAACTTAACGCATTTAAAACAATCCTTCCCATTTTTTTAATTACGCAGACTTAATTAAATTCACATTTAAAGCTTTTAATATTTAATTTTTTTTTGGTTTTTCTTCTCAAACTTTATACCTTTCACTTGACATTTTAAGCTTTCACTCCAGCTTCGAAGCTTTGCTTTAAATTAAAAAGCTTTAATTTTTATAGGAGAGCTTTCACAAAAACATTTTGTTTCAACTGTAGCTTTGCAGCTTTTTCTTAAACTTAAACATTTCACTGCATTTTCAACTTCCATTTCCACCTTACACAGGAAATAGTTAACTTCTTTGTGAAGTTTGAAATGCATTTTCTTCCATAAAATGAAACACTAAGTGCTTCTCTTGTCAGCTTTACAATTGTTAAATGAATCAATGCAATTAACTTACCCACAATAATGTTAACATTTCATTTAAAATGTTTTTTGTAAAGCCACATGCAACCAACCTACGTGCTGTAACTACCAGCTAAGAGAGCGGGTGATAGTTGGTAGGCAGAGTACCCACACTCTCGACTGAAAACTGCAATGCAAACTTCATTGCATGCGAAAATGCGTAAAGAGCTTTCACCATGGCAGAGCCACACAAACGGAATAAATCTACCCGCAGTAGAATGTGGCATGCAAACGCAGTTGCCACACGTAGAATGCAGCCGGCACATATGCGTTGATGAATAAACAATTGTCTGCCGAGATAAGAGTAAATTGTGTCAGCGATGCTACCGCCATTACCGATGCAGCTGCTCCTGCCTCTACTGCTACTGCTGTTGGGGAGGCAACCAAATGAATCCGCTTCATTTGTGGCATACATTGTGGCGCCGAATGACTGCCACACGCATATTTACATTTGTACAGTGCTGCCACACTGTGTCGTGGTCACTCACTGTTGATCGATGCAAAGGAAGTAAATTTCATGCGCACTAAATAATCATTTCCTCCCGCAACTCTTCACCACCTGCTGCCGCTTCACTTCCACAATCGCAGACTTTTGCCTCGCCGTGTCGCACTCACATATGACGGCAATTTATTTTCAATTCACAGCGCGCTGGCAGCTATTAAAATTAATTTTTGCTTAAAATACGCAGAATTGTTCAGGGAAATGTCGATGGCACAGCACAAGCATAGTATTTTAACGAAACTATATCGATGTAAAGGTACGTGTAATTTCTCGGACTATACGGGCAAAGAGTTAAATGTATAGTATAAGAGCGCCCGTATCTGGAGTTAGAGTACGAACGCTTGAGCGAACTTTGAAGTATGAGTGACTTTGTCTTTATGCGATTGGTCGCCCATATGCTTGTGGGCATGGTTCTTACAGCAAACTTAATCATAATGTACTCTATAATTTTTGAACCTATATACTTAAATAAACAAATATTGAAACTTTTATTCACGGCCACAGCATCTTTTTATTCCTCAATTATTGTACATACACATTCATTTTCCATTAATTAATATGTAATTGTTTACTATCAGAAAAAAAATTCTTTCTGCATATTTAATTAATTCTTTATTGCTTTATTTTCTTTTTTGTCGCACACGCTTCTTACTCAACTCGGGTTATTCGCAAGGGCCAATTTAATTGCAGCGTGGTTTCACTGGCAAATTAAAGTTGAGTACTTTTTCTCCACATTGAGAAGAGAAACAAGCTAATTTATAATAAGGTTGCTAGATATATTTTAGTAGGGATAAGTTCACGTAGAAATAGATTAAGGGGGTATTATACTCTAGAATTTTGAAAAATTCGATTTTTTTTTATATATTTAAAGTTTAGACCCTTAAGAACATATCCTCCAAAGGATTTTTAAAAATTAAAATTATTTTAAGAGCTAGTTACTTTAGTGACGCAGTACCTAGCCTCTCTCTCCTAGATTCACTTTTTTAAACGCATTTTTCTCGAAACTACTTTTTTCCACACGGTACCGGTATTATCTCAAGTTCTATACAACCGATTTACTTGAAATTTTGTACGAACCTTCTTTATATAATCTTTTATCCTTTATCTTTATATAATCCTTAACCCTTTGTTTTTATATTTTAAAAAATTCAGGAACTTCAAAAAAAAGCGTAAAAAATGATTTTTTAAGGCAGTTGCCATTTTTCAAAAACTTTTTTTTCGTGTTCCCTGAAATAGGGACTATAACAGCATCCTTACTGATTAAGAATTTCTTTTGATTTTTTTTTTTCAGACTGACTCTCCTGGGTCTGGATCAATGTCACCAGGATGCGCCATTTTTTTACACCTGTCTCTCCCCCCTCTAATTATTTGAATTTATAATATTTTTTTGTAAAATTTTTTTTCTGCATTCTTAAGATATCAATAAAAACACCATAAAAAATGAATAGAAAAAATATTTTTTTTTAAATAAAATTCAAAAGACTGCCCAAATTTTGATTTCTCGAGTAGAATACCCCCTTAAGAGGCGTCAAATATGAGTTTTTTCGGAATTACTCACTTAAACCCCTTCCTTTGTTTCATGGGCCTTCCAATAAAAACTAAATTCCGGTACAATGATTTTAACTGTGTAACCTCAAAATAGGAACTTCAGGGTATCGTCCAATTATAATGATTGATTGATTGATAGATGAGGAATCCACCGCAACCTTAAGTCTATTGTGGAAAACTTCCCATAGGTATGGAGCGTTTGGTAAGTGGTTCTTCGGCTCCTGCTTCAATTCCCTTCGACGTTTTGGAGCCTTCGGTGTACTACTTTGTTGTACAATCCCAAAGCAGTAGCTCGAGAGTGCAATCATTCCATTCATCCTTGGTTCAAACGATAACCTTGAGCTTCTTCGTGATGTTGACTTTTTTGGTATCCTTTGGGAGAAAGGCCAATGGTATTACGCCACTTAACCCTTTCTTTCGCTGTATCGAGATATCCTCACCTCTGCCACATCATTCTGTTGTCATTCATAGCAGTATGTTTGGCTGCCTGACCGATTACAAGCATGACTTCAAGTGATGCCATCGGACTAGTGCGACAAGCACTTGCAGATACATGCGAGTCGCTGCTGCTTCGATATTTGAAGCCCTACCGAAGTCTGCGAAGCCTTTAGGGCCTAAGCCATCGCCACGTACGCGATAAGCGATCATGGTGTGCAATCACCTAAAGATTCTTGGCTTGCAGCCGCAGGATTTACCAGCAAGTCGATTGCACACTATTAGTGCTTTAGTCTCTTTAACCATAGTCAGGTCAACATGATGCTTCCACCGCAGAGTGGAATCCAGCGTGACACCAAGATATTTGACTATGTCGGTAATTTCTAACTCTTGGGGAACCAAGAGTAAGATTCTTGAGGCCGGCATACGTCTTATGAACGGGAAACTTGAATTTCTGGAACAAAGCCATAACCCACTTGATTGAGTTTGCAGTAAACAATTGCCTTGGTACCACCGAATATAAGCGAGATGGCTTGTGTTCGGCTACGGGTAAATATTAGTCTTCTCGAATTGTTTCCGGGAAGTGCGCCCACAGAAGTGCCGTAACTCTTTCTTCCCCGAGAGTCGTACGTTATAAGTACCTTCGCATCTTTTGATCGGCATTTAGCTGCTTCTGTTGTAGACATGACGTTTCACAGAACTTCCTAAAGCTTTCCTAGCTTGCTGACCTAATATTCAATTATAATATAAATTATTCAGAAATAAAGTTTTGTTAAAACGTGAATTTGGTTCCAAATTAATTCAGATTTTTTTGAAAAACAGTGTTAACGTCTGTCATACAATACTTTCCAACTATTTACTAGGATGTCATGCAGCGCATTATTACTGGCGATTAGTCTTGGATCCATGCTTACGACCCGGCAACAGTCGATCAATCAGCCGAATATCGTGGCGAAGATAAAACGAAGCTGAAAAAACCACATCAAAGCAGTTCAAAAATAAAGGTTATATTGACAGTTTTCTTCGATTATCGATATGTGGGCCCCTCCGAAATTCTTTTTGACCAACCAAACTGCCAATCAAGAATACTATTTGAGTGTTGTGTGTCATTTGCGCGAAGCGATTCGTAGAAAGACACCGGGATTATGGGTAAACAACTCTTGGTTTGTGCCGCATGATAATGCACCGTCGGATATTGCATTGATTCTTCGTGAGTTTTTCGCCAAAATTTCAACCAATATCGTACCGCATTCACTGTTTTCGCCTGATTTATAACTAAAAATGTTAACTTCGGTTGCATCAAAGATGTAATACTCTTCATAAAAAAGTTCCTCACAAGCTCTTGATTCTATGCGGTCTGTTTGAATGATAGCAATATGCTATAGTGGTCCGATATCGGCAGTTAGAACAAATAAGCAACTTCTTGGACAGAAAAGGGCGTTCCCAATATTTCAGATATATAACTCAAAAATTCAGGGACTCGTTGGCGTATGTACAGACAGACAGCCATCGCTAAATCAACGGAAAACGGCCGTTGGTGATGCCGATTCCCATTTTCAAATTCAAAATTCTTCAATGACGAAATATTTTTAAAAGTATCTATGCCTAAACCAAAGGATTTACATCTTGCCAACAAAACAGCATTGCGAAATCCAAAATATTTTCACATAAAATTTTCGAAAGCTCTGGATTTAACGTGAACACGCGTACGCCGTTACTGAAATTGATACTTTGAGCTGGTATTTCTCAATCAGTTGCAATGAGTCATATCAAAAGCATCTCAAGGACATTACAGCAATGAGCCTGCTACAGTTGCTGCTAAAATCTGCGTACCACACAAGCGAATCTCCATCGAAATATGTCCAACAAAAAACAGAGCAAAAACGAGCAACCATGAATGGCAACATAACAAGCGTCAGACCACTGCGAAACGCGATTGAGCGACGATAAATTCAATCATAGCCAGGATGAGTGACGCACACACACACACATCAGCGCGTAAGCATGTGCATAGCTGCCTTGCCTGTGGCAACATTTCACGCCACACTGCCAGGACGGACGAGCATATTGCATGCATGCCACGAAAATCGCACGTAAGTGAAGTGAATTGAACTGAGTGAGAACGAAAAAGAACACACACACACATACGCGCATTAAACCAAGTTTGTGGCCATGTGGCACATACACGCACACCAGCGCACGCAACATATGCGCGCCTCGTAAGTTGTTCGAATTGCGGCAAAAATCAACGCGCCACTAAAAGTACGTGTTAAAAGCCGTTTCGCATTTTAATCAGGCACAAACAGCGACAACAACTACAACAACAGCAATGGCTATAACAGAATTGTGGCCTGCAACGTTACCACTGGCACAAATAGGCAACTGTTGTGGCGGCAATGATTTGCAGTTCAAAATACCCTTAGATAACAGTAATCAACGGCTGCTGGAGCAACTGTACAAGTTATGGTATGTAACCGTATGGAGATGAAGGCATTATTGCTTTAGCATTGATGGGCCACGAAATTGTGCTATGACTGGATTTGTTTTGCTCTGATGATATTGCACGTTTCCTAGAAAGGGCGATGACGCAAGTGCGAAAGGAAAGTGGAAGGAATTTAATTAATGGCGGTGTGAATCTCCGGCAGAAGATAAAAGAGAATGTGTAAACTATGTGGAGGAAGCACGGAAAAAAGTAGTAGAAACTAAAGATTGGAAAACGCAGTATGAAAATTTAAATAAAAATGGTTAGGCTGTGCTTTTTAAGAATATGGATGAATATTTATGCAAATTTGAAAAACCGAAAAAAGTAGTAGAAATTAAAAAAAGCGAAAAAAGTAGTAGATTTGTATTTCTTCTACAAACCAGCTTTGGATTAAAAAATAATTTTAGCAAACAAAAATAAATCGTACTAATAAAAAGTGAGTAGAAAAAGTAGTGATTTTTTTAGAATTATATGAGAATCATATTTGTATTTTTTTATTATTCTATAGAAAACTACTTCAAAGTATTGTATATGTATATCCTTAAAACGAGTTAGTATTAAAATTGAAGAAGATATGAAGAGGAAGTAGAAAATAAGTTTAAAGGGCGATCCTAACTGGGATCTCACTTGAACAGCTTATACCAGGTCCGTTTTGATGCCCAAAACTCTGATAAAAATCATGAATGTCAAGAAAAAACTTCTATGATTGTCATGCAGTTGATATCCTACGTTCTTCTCTAGGCCAGCGATATCTGACAGTCCCGCGGAGATTTGTCGTCAACCAACGCATGCTAAAGGCATACGAGCAGACCGTGCTGCCTTAAACACACTATATTATAGTCCAGTAGCTTAGAGCTAACTTGACTGAGAGCTCCTTACAAAAGACACACTCCTCCAACCTCTCCTCACAGCTTCGACTCCTCCATGAAAATATTTACTGTCTCTCTTAGCTAGCGATTTTGTCCCCATCCACTTATTTCTCGACGGTTTTGTAAAAAGTACGAAAAAAGTATTAGAACCAGGCTTTGTATTTCGCCTACAGCAAACAGTAGTTAAAAATACACTACAACGAACAATTTATCGAAAATAATCGAAAATCAAATATCTTATAGCGTTTATAAATAAAAGAAGAAAGTACTAATCCAGGATAATACTATTTTGTAAAAGTATAGTTTTTTTTTTAAAGTAGTGTTAAAGAACGATTTCTTCTCGACTTGAACTCCTGCTCTTCGAGAGCACTCATCAGAAACTCGATATAAGAAAACTGTGGGACGGCATTCCAAGCTTCTTACTTACAGTTTCAAACGATACCATTGGTTTTCGGAAAAGGCAGAAGCACCGCTGGTATGATGGCGAGCCGTATGGCAGCGGAGAGAAAACAGACTGCCTATCTCGCAATATTACAATCAACCAACACACATGCGAGATGGAACAAATACCGACAGTTGAAGAGGGAAGAGAGGCTCATTCGCAAACAAAAAACAAGAAAGACCGAAATGCGTGCGTACGATGAACTTTAAAAGCTGTCCGACAAGGGTGATGATCGAAATTCCTAGGAAAAGATACAGCGACTAACAGAAGATTTCAAGACCGGAGCATACTCTTGCAGAACCCCTAGAAATGATTTGGTGACTGATGCCCAGAGCATACTAAAATTATGGAGGATACACGTCTATAGCCTGCTTAATAGAATAGTGAAAGCATAACCACAGGAGATAGTGACGTTCCATTGACCGACCATGAAGAAGTTCGAACAACTATTACCCGTCTGAACAATAACAAAGCGGCGGGGTCGATGGATTGCCGGCCGAGCTATTCAAATACGGTCGGACAAAAGCATTCCCGACAATTAGAATTTAAGTGTACTAAGTCCAAACCCCAAAAAGGGAAAACCCCCAAATCTGCGCCAACTACCGTGGGATAAGCCTCTTCAGTACCGCATATAAGGTTCTATCGAGCATATTGTGTGAAAGATTAAAGCCTTAATTTGGAAGGCCCGGAAAATCAGGACCGAATAGACAATTGAAAAGTAAAATCCTCTATTGACGAACAAAGACCAAATACTGCAAGTCAGTCATCATTTCCGTCCTGCTATATGAGGCAGAAGCATGAACGATGACAACTTCTGATGAGTCGGCCTTATGAGTTTTCTAGAGGAAGGTTCTGCGGAAGATGTGTGGTCCTTTCCGCATTGGCAACGGCGAATATCGCATTCGATGAAAGGATGAGCGGTACGAGTTATACGAAGACTTTCACATAGTTCAGCGAATTCAGAGACAGCGGATATGCTGACTAGTCATGTAGTCCGAAATTATGAAAATTCTGCGGCTCTGAAAGTATTGGACGTAGTACCCGCCGAGGGAAGCAGAGGAAGAGGAAGACCTCCACTCCTTTGGAAAAACCAGTTGGAGAAGAACCCGGCTACACTTGGCGCCAAACAGCCAAATGCGTACGGTTCGCACTTTCCACGCAAATCATATCCTTTTTTTTTAATTTTTGATTATTGCTGGTTTTTGTGCATCAAATATTTTAAATACCTGAAGCCGCCAATCATGTCTGCCGCCTTTACCCATATCATTTATGTACACCTACTAAAATCGAAATTCAATCAGTTAGTCAGCATCGATACCTCAAGTGACCGCACCTTTCGTATCAGTCGAAAACTTTGATTCATTTCATTTTATTTCATTTCATACGCTTGTCATGCGATTCGTTGCGAGATCCGCAAGTTCGCGTCGCGGCATTTCGGTGGCGCAGCGGGTGGCATGAAATCAATTTAGTCTACACAGTGCAGTGTTACATGCAATCAAAGTTTCTACACGCGATTGGTTCTTGTGATTTTTATACCCTGAACAGGGTATACTAAGTTTGCCAAGGAAAGTTTTTTATTCGACGAGTTGTGTTCACGGTACAATCTCTACAAAATTTTTTTTAGATCTAAAGCCACCACGCAAACTGCCTCATCAGAATCAAGATCCTTCTATAAATTTTTATGTTATAAGAAATGTGGATATGAAGGGTATCAAAGCTTCGTTGGTACCGAAGTTACCGTTTTTTCTTATTTCGCTGTTATTTTTCCAATAACTATTGTCTCCCTTGACAGCACTTGTCTCATTCCGGCCGCATTTGTTTGCGCCACAACGCTTCACATATTTCGCGTTCCTTTCCGATGAATTTTGATTATTTTTTCCCCAGGTTCTACACACATGAGCCAAAAGCGCCTCGCTAGCCTTTCATCCTTTTCTTTGTTTGTTCTCGTACATTTGCTTCTGCTATATTCGATCTAGATTAGTTAATTAAGCAATTTAAAGTTTTAACTGATTTTGCAACGCCATGTTGCAAGCCGCAAACCTGCTGGCACCAGACAAGTCTGCTCCACTAAAATCAGCTGTACAATCAATGAACATCAGAATGTGTTGTATACGCGTGTTGCATGCTGATTGGCATTGATATATGTAGCATATTTATCTTGGCGTTCATCTTCATGGCATATCCTTTTCATTTCGTTTTCGATGGCATGTTCTTGCTGTTGTTGTTCAAGAAAAATTCTTGTTTGGAGAACTAGTGTCAGCGTATTGTGTATATGTGTGCGTCAGTATGAGTTTAGTTCTATACCTGATAAATATAATACAGTGAAATTCCTTATTATGGGCAGTCCTCATAGCCGGACACTCCCCACAACCGGTCAAAATTTATTATTTTGTTACAAAAGGTATTCCCATAACCGGACATGAAAACGTTCTAATGACCAAACACGGACATTTGTTTGATAATATTTCGTTCAAATTAGCTTTAGGGAAAAGATATCATAAAATTTGTCAAGAAAGTTCTTTACAATTTAACGTTCCCACTTTAAAAAATTCTTATTAATTTTGGTGAAACAGATTTTTTCTTAAGAACAATACGCACAATGCACGCAGCTAGCAAATTGCCTAGCGCTGCTGCCACCGCGGTGGTTCAATGGTAACTACTGGGATAATTGTCATTCGTTCACTCCTAGCTCAAATTAGCTCGCATTTATTAGTTCAATAGAAGAATTGTTCTGAGTTGCAGGATCTGACTCTAAGATTACATTTTAAACACTCGCTTTTGTCATGCTCCATACATGGACAGCTTCCTTAGCCGGACAAAAATACCGCGATGGTGGGTGCCGGGTTGTGATTGATTTCATTGTATATATAAACTATAAACTTCAGTATAGAACAAAGATTTTGTAAAAAATTAATAAGATATACTGTTAATATTCATCGAACTAAGCAAAAATTTTAACATCGACAACATTTTTTGATTCATTAGGACCAGGCTTATTAATATTAACAACAAAAAACCCAAACATTCATTATCATCTTAAAAACATTTGGCATTCAAGTACACATTACATATCAACCTACTTACCTCGTACATTTTATACTCGTATGAAAAAATATCGATTTTATGTCGTACTGAACATACGACGATAATGAAATTTTGGTGTTATCGGGAGAGAATTTCAGATAACTTTTGATACAGAAAAAAACGAAGAAGAGTGAGTATCTCGATGTTTATATGTCTCTTCATCTTTCGAATGATCATTGATAGATTGCATTATTATTAATGCAGCTGATTTCGAACAGTATCTGTAGACTACATCTGATGACGGTAAATATAATTTAGGACCTATATCTAACGTTCGACATCAGCCAATTCCCTAGTATAATCAGGAACTCAGAAGAGTTGGACAGTAAGTATAAAAATTCAAAGTATATTCCATGACCTCATATATCACTTATTATTCTATCATTATATAAGGCCATGGTTGTACCCTTAGAGGCACTAACTTCTCTTAAAACCATAAAGGCCTCGAGATGATATGTTTCAGCTTTCCTTTTCTGGCTACTAGTTCAGCAAAAGTAGTCACAGATATACCACTGTGGGCAAAAAATAAAAAGACTTTTTAAACTAAAATCATTCAATTTCATGATTAAATTTTTTGAAAAATAGCGCCGCGTTAACGTAAAAGAAGGCCGGAATTGTGGACTAACAACTCTTAATTTGCACCACGATAATGCACCGTCACATACTTCATTTTTCCTTTGTGAGGTTTTCGCTAAATTTTCAACCAATATCGAGCCGCAACCACCGTACTCACTTGATTTAACTCCGTTTGACTTCTGGCTATTCAGCAAACTAAAACTCATAAGAAATCGTTTTGGGTCAATTGAAGACATTAGACATTAACCGCTCCGCACATTGAAGGCTATTTCGATTGGAAAAAACGTTGGCACAAATATATTGGTGCCAAGGGGGATAACTTTAAAGGAGACCATATAGATCTTGAATGATAAATTAATAACTTGAAAATTATGACCAATTCTGCTATTTTTTACTCAAATTAGATTGTAACCGACAGAAATTCCGTTATAATTATATATATGTGACCTGGTCTACGAAAAGGGGGCTTAGGTGTCAAAAAATAATTTTTTTTATTTTTTTTTTCAATTTTTATTTTTTTTTATTTATTTGTTTATTTTTATTTTTTTTGACACCTAAGCCCCCTTTTTGTAGACCAGGTCACATATAATATATTTAAAGGACATTTATAGGACATTGTAGCTTTGGCCATTGATCTCACACATAGTTTTTATTGGTACTGTATTTCGCTGACGATTTTTGATACTCTCCAAATTTGGGTCTATTAATTATTATTTATTATAAATTATTATTAATTAATTATTTTATAAAATATGTATCTTTGGAATAACACAAAGTTCGATTAAATTATTTCATTTTTTATATGGAAAAAATTATTGAAAATAGACCGTTTTTTGTTCGAAAACATCCATGTAACCCCTTAAAGTATCGATAAAATCAAAATATTATAGACAACTGTAATATAAAGAGTGTTGGCTATGTATGTTTGTTAAATATCGGACGACCAGAACATGTAGCTCCCATTTAACGTATTCTACCAACGCCTTAATATTGTCTCTACATTATTAAACGTATGTATATAAATATAATATTTAAATGATATTCTTCCATATGACCATTGCATGTTATTTAATATCCAACCACTGAACACATCTTTATGAGTATGATGGTCTTTGCACCACCAAAATCACATGTGAAATTAAAACGAAGCACATAAACTCAAATTTGCATAAACAACTTCCCAGCGACTGCAAATGAATTGCTTTGCATGAAATATTCTAAATCATTTTGCATCAAAGAGCACACAATTTCCATTCGCGCACTCCACATCCCAGAACTTAACCGATGAGTCGAGCCACTGACCCATAAAAACGCTTGACTCCTTGTACACCTCAGCACATTGCATGCTCGGCACTGCCGTAAAAATCAAAATCGAAACAAAAAACGCGTTGAAACACGATAAGCGACGAGTGAATAAAGCAAAGGGTCGAATGGTGGAGCAATAAGTTGCAACAAAAAAGGATACAGTTAAAATAAAAATATGAATTTGAAATACATTTATGATTATGAAAACTGCAAATGAGTTTGCGATACTTGAGAACATGCGAAATGCTTGTTCCGCTCGAAATTAATTTCTCCACAGACATATTGGAAACGCGCGTGCAACAATCACAGGCACACTTAAGCATTTAGGATATATGTATAGTATGTATGTTTATAATCTCAGCATATCTACATGTGATTTCATTCGTTGATCTCCCGCTGGGCTTCATAAATGCAGAAATATGTAGACAAAACGGTTGAAATATCGAAATCGATCAACATGCTGCGGACTAACGAGATACTTGTGTGCCGGAGCGAAATAGAAGCGCCGAGTTTCTCTTTAATTATTTTGCTTTGAAGTACTTGAAAGGTGACGTGGCGCGTTGTTGAGGTTTTGAAATGAAAGCGGGCAGCCTTCGGGCAGCGGTGCTCCCAAAGGAAACTAAAACCAATCAGGATGTCCATATACTGTTTCATACATAAATTTATATGTATATACAGATAGTCATTAAATGAAAAATATTTCAAATTTCAAGCGTCAAAAAAGTGAACAATTTTATTAAATTTTTTTGCAAATCCCTTCCACAGGGTTGTGCGCTAGATTTAAGACCCGCCACGTAAAACACACTATCAATGAAGAAGCATAAACAACCTCGGACGAGAGACCACCAAATTGATGACGATGAAGGCAAACGAACTAAGGATAACGATTTAAGGGCATGCAGCTGGAATGTCCGGTCCCTTAACTGCGAATCGCAACTGCCCAACTGATTGATGTCCTCGTTAGAGTGAAGGCTGACATCACCGCGGTCCAAGAAAAGCAATGGGCGGGACAAGGACTGAGGCGAATAGATCCTTTTGGCATTTACAACATTGAACACATAAAGGAGCGCGAGTTCGTGGTGGAAAAGAGACTCCGCCGCTTAGTACCGGCATTCACCCCTGTGGATGAACGTCTAGCCACTATACGCATCAAACCAAGGTTCTTCAACATATCGCTGATTTACACCCATGCCCCGATGGAAGAGAAACACGATGTGACCAAAGCTATTTTCTATGAGCGCTTGGAGTGCAACTATGAGAGCTGCCTCCAGAGGTGATCTGGTAATCGATGCTCAGAGCATACTAAAATTATAGGGGAACATTTCAATAGCCTGCTAAATGGCAGTGCAAGCATAATTGTGATGGCCAATCCAATGTAACGATGCCAGATTGAGTTTTCCACTGAGTACAGAGCTTGCTGCGGTGTTTAGGGTCGTTGTCCTCCTGCAGAATCCAATCTTAATTTTTTTGATGAACCATCGTTTGGCAGATAGCAGTAAAGCCTTTTTGTGGATTTTTATTATTTTCTCGGCATTTAGGTTGTCAGTAAAGAGGTACAAAGTGCCGAATCCCTGCTTTGAGAAGCAGCCCCAAAGATGCACCTTTATTTCATGTTTTACGGTCCGCTGAACAAGCCTGAACAAGTTGAAGTTGACCAGTCTCGCGTGAGAACAGAACGTGCCCATATAAAACATTCATCAGTAAAAATAACATTTTCAAAATCTCTATCAATATTCCCATGTGCCCAAGCGAGTCGCTTTATCACAAGTTTTTCACTCAACAGAGGCTTCTTCATTGTGTTGCGCCACTTCAGATCATGAGTATGAAGAAGGATTCGGATAGTTTCGTAGTATATATCTAAACCTTTTGCCATTATTTTTGCTTGTCCTTACCGCAGTGTTAAAGCAGTATTCCGCGAAAACAGATGCACTATTTTTTTCATCTGTTTTGTTCACTTTACCTATCGAACCACGTTCTGGTAAATCATCGACATTTTTGCCACTATATATGGCTGTATCCACTTCTGTACAAATGCCTTCGACTTTCTCATATATTTAGCAGCCACTGATTGCGACATTTTGGGACCTTTCGGGTGTATGCAAAGGAACACAGCTTCGTAGCGCGACGCCTACTTAGCACTCATGGCGTTTAACGTGATTCTCTTTCAAAATATCAACGACAACTATACCTTTGTTGACAATGCATCAAAGAAAAGGCTTCCCTCAATCGGCTCGCGAAGCAATTAGAGCGAAATCTCTCATTAACTGTCGGTGAAGTCGACCACGCTCTTACTTGACTAGACATGATCTAGTCAGCGGAGCCGCTGTCTCTTGATTCGCTGAAGTATGTCAATGTCATCGTATATCAGCTCATTAAGGGGTTATATACAGTTAGAATTAAAAAAAAAAAACATTTTATTAATTTTATTTTCTTAATGTGCATATATTTTTGAATACATATAGAAATTTTATTTCATTTTGGTGAATATTTTCGAAGTTACACGCAAATTTGAAAAGGCGTTTGAGTGCTTGGAAACGCATTTCTCTCAAAGTGGTGTTTTCTAAGCCCGTAACCAATATTACTCGAAAACAACTAAACCGATTAGACTCAAATTTTAACATGAGCTTTTTTCATTCTTTTTAAGTCCAAATAAAAATATTTTCTATTACTAAGTACAATTAAAAAAATACCATAATATGTGTACGCAATTTTGGATTAAGGGGCAGTAGGATAGTCTGCCCAGTTTTTTTTTATTTTTTTATAGAAATTTTTATTCTACAATGGGACTTTTTTTACATATCATAAGGTATATTGTGGAGTGTATAAACAACTTTTTTCAGAATTTTTTGATGACATCTGTCGGAGAAATGGCTGGGTGAATGAGGTGCGTTTTTTCATTGGCGGACGCGTTTTCTCATGTTTGGATCATCTGAAACACAAAAACCCAATTTGATCTTAAAAAGTACGTGAATGGTTATTGTTTCTACGAGAATCATGAAAGATTATTGATAAATAAAACCGTAATTAACATTTTTTTGTTTTTTAATTTTTTTCATGTGATTTTATATAAATTTTGTCATAACGTTGTCAATAAATTATAAAAAACATAGGATTGGTAGCCGGGCGTTTTAAAAAATTAAGCAAATCGCTTGAGTAGTTTGACCGGAATCATGTCCGCCAGTTAAAAAAGTGTGAGTTTTAAAAAATCGCGTATAAAATGCCAGTTGTGCACTCCGAGCGCTCCGAACGTCGAGCGATATTATCATTTGTGAGCCTTTTTCGCAACCTTCCAATGATAAAGTGGTTTCTACATTAATTCTAAGGGTATAAAAGAACAGAAAATGCAAAAAAAAAATTTAAAAAATAGTACGCTACTGACCCTTTAATAAATTTAAAAGTTTTTTTCAGATAAAAATCTGGAAAATTCGTTTTTTCTCGGACTTCTAACTATGTGTAGTAATTTGAAATTAATATATTTTTTATTAATATGCAATGACCTTTGCTATTGATTGAAGGTATTCGGAGCGAGCTAAGCTCCAAGCTTAAACTGCCATATTATGAATTAAGGGGGTATTATAGTCTAGAAGCATGAATTTCAGGTAATTTTTAAAGTGTCGTTAAAAAATGGCAATTAATATTTTTACTATCCATTTTTTTATTAGTTATTTCTTAATTTTTGAAGAGTACAGAAAAAAAATTAAAAACTAAAAAAAGTAAAAAATTTAAAAAATTATGAGCTGGCGAAGTGGGGTCTCCAAAAATTTCCACGTGACCATGCCCATGATGACTCCTAGTTATCTGAAACCAAAATGATAAAAAGATTGCTAATCTAGAATAATGTCGCAATGGAGGGAACTATGGAAAAGTGGGCAACATTTTTTTCACAAAATGGCGACTGCCTGAAAAATTTTTCTTTTATCACTTTTTCTGACCATTTCGATTTTTTAAAAATAATAAAAATAAAAATTTTGGGATGGGGCTAGTTCCAACCATAGACAAGCCTATAAAGAAGACCCTGTAAAAATTTCAAATAAATCGGTCAAGCAGAACCTGAGAAATCGTGGGTATCCTTCCGAAAAAGTCAGTTTTGAGAAAAACGCGTTTAAAGTTTCGCGTTCCAGTCGAACCATTTTGGATGCCGGGTCAGAAAAATGCACATATTTTTGAATAGTTAAACTATGAAAATATAAAAAAAATTTCGATTTTTTTAAATACCCCTTTAACTCCCTAAATATGCATACATATTTGTATAAAACTAACTAACTAACTAATTACTACACTAAAATTTCTGCTTCTGATTAAATTTCACGGTCTAAAAATCTAGCTCGCTTTTTCTATTTAATAAACCTATTAGCATATGTATATATGTAAATTCAGCTATTTTTCAGCGATTGCTGACAGAAATAATTTTTCAAGAACCCTAACAAAAGAAACACTTGCAAATGCGCTTATTTGGACTTCTACACAATTTCCCACCATATGATTTGAGGCAGGGTACATATTTACATAGTCTAGGTGAAACTTACACTACTCTCCCCTGATCTATAATCCTTTCTAATACCCTGTTAATAATGCGTTGGAGTGCGGTTCATGCAACGAAAACCACCAAAGTGGCTCGAACAATAGCCACTTGTGTGTGTAGAGACAACTTAAATATGTGACACACACATGCACACATACATGAGCTTTGTTTAAGGCAAATATATGAAGTATATGATATATATGTATGTGCATATACATATTTACTCAAATACCAGCATATAAATTAGGGATTTACAAGTGTTTACATATGCATACGAGTGTGTGTGTGTGTGTATTTGCTCGCTACGCAGATATGTCAAGTGAATTGTCAAATGTGATCGGCTTAATTTTCAGCTCATTACGTCGCATTGCAGGAAAATCTTCAAATTTATTGTTGAATGCAACGTTACACGACAACAAGAACAACAGCAACAACAATATCAACTAAGTCAAGCGTAAACATTCTAACTGCTTGGTTAGTCGTTTTTTCCTGCCACAAATGCTGGAAATATTCGGTTTGATCGGCTGGTCGCCGCGGCGGTTGGCTGCTTCGGTTTGGCTGATTGGCTTAAGCTGCTTTCCCCACCAAAGCACCACAGCTAACCGAATTTCTAATTTTTCCATAGTATGTGTAAATACCATATAAGTGTGCGTGTGTGTGTGTCCCTGCAGCAGCAACCCTGCCAAACAACTTGTCGCTGCTAAGCTGCGATTATTAATTGTGGCAACAGCAGCAACAACAACATGCCTGAGTGTCTCTAATGCGGTCTAAGCGTTTTAGTTGCGGAATTTTTACATACGTACGACTATTTACATATAAGTAGATATATATGTATTCATATATATGCATTTGTAAGCATGTATGTTATAACATAACTGTATATACATGTTTATATAAGCATACAAACATCGCGCTCTGTTGCCACTCTGGTTGCAGCTTAGTTGCAGTGGGTGTCTAATGACTTTTTATGCTCCAAATCACACTTTTCCCCACACACATACTCATACTTGTTTGTAGCTGACTAATACACAAACAACGTGTATGAGTGGTTGTCATTAGCGCAACCTCCCACTAACGCTTGGCGTATTCATTATCACTTTTAATGCTCTTAATTAGTTAAACTAGTTAATGTTGCAAACTTTTGCGGTCGCTTTGTGGACAGCATAGATGTTGGTTAGTGTGCGGGTATTTATTGAAAATAACATTGCAGTTAACTACCGCAATTTGTTATGATTTTGTTCGAACAAATGAGAGGAAATTAATTTTAGGAACCGAAGAGGTTGAAATATTCGGTGATATTTAGCATATTTTTTTTTTTGGAAAATTATTTATAAATTAAATAAAAAACTCTGGAAATCCTACTCATGAGCTGACTTCTCATTCCAAGCCTTTTGCATCCCAATCTGGATAACTATGTTCAAAGAAGTAGGATTGAGTTTCATGTTTTTTAGAAGGATAAATGAAGAAGTACCTACTATAGTTCAAACAAAGTTTTTTCTTATGTTTTCCGTAAGAAGTGTTGAAAGCTTTAAACCGACTTCGTCCCGTTCCGTTTCCTTCATCATCATCCAATCACAGCAGGTCATAGGTATACCAAAGTAATTAAAGAAATAGTAGCAGAAAAACGCCGATTACGCCGAAAATGGCAACAAACAAGATCTCCATCTGACAAAACTTGTCTCAATAAATTGTGTAAAAAACTTACCAATAAGATAAAGGCATTTAAAACAAGAAAAAATGTTAACTTCGGTTGCACCGAAGCTAAATACCCTTCACAGGTGCATTTCTGTTAGTAACTATGTGTCCAGTTTGTATGGAAGCTATATGCTATAGTTAACCGATCTAGACAATTTCTTCGGAGATTACATTGTTGCCTTAGAAAATAATATATACCAAATTTCGTGAGTATATCTTGTCAAATGTGAAAGTTTTCCATACAAGAACTTGATTCCGATCGTTCAGTTTGTATGGCAGCTATATGCTATAGATAACCGATCTGGACAATTTCTTCGGAGATTACATTTTTGGCTTAGGAAATAATATATACCAAATTTCGTGAGTATATCTTGTCAAATGTGAAAGTTTTCCATACAAGAACTTGATTCCGATCGTTCAGTTTGTGTGGCAGCTATATGCTATAGATAACCGATCTGGACAATTTCTTCGGAGATTACATTGTTGGCTTAGGAAATAATATATACCAAATTTCGTGAATATATCTTGACAAATGCGAAAGTTTTCCATATGAGAACTTGATTCCGATCGTTCAGTTTATATGGCAGCTACATGACATAGTGGTCCGATATCGACCGTTCCGACAAATGAGCAGCTTCTTGAAGAGAAAATGACGTTTGCAAAATTTCAAAAGGATATCTTAAAAACTGAGGGACTAGTTCATATATATACAGACAGACGGACAGACGGACAGACAGACGGACATGGCTAAATCGACTCAGTTCAACGTACTGGTCATTTATATATATACTTTATAGGGTCTTCGACGCTTCCTTCTGGGTGTTACAAACATCGTGACAAACTTAATATACCCTGTTCAGGGTATAAATATGACTCTAAGCTATTATCTGAAAAGTTTATCTAACGATCATAGGAATGATTATTCACTTTGAAAGTGTACAAAAATTTTTTCTCGACCCGTAACTCAGCATCATCCAATCAGAAAAGCAGACCAGACATGGGCCAAGAGCGATATCGAGAAAGCAAATGTTTTTTCGGCATACCTTGAACGTGTATTCAAACCATATGACACATTCGATGCAGCAGAAATGGAAACTCATACTTACGAGAATTATAACGAAATTCCTCTAATAACTAACGATGAGATATGTGCAGAAATAAAAAAACTGAAGTGTAAAAAATCGCCTGATCTTATTACCAATGAAATACTAAAACAGCTTCCTCACAACGTTATATGTAAAATTACTGATTATGTTCAATAAACCTGGTAAGCCAGCGCATGAAATTACTTCGTATCGGCCTATATCTCTCCTGCCAATACTCTCAAAACTATTGGAAAAACTGCTTGCTGTGAGTCAATGAAAATACCTTCGAAGACAAAAAAGTTTGCTCGGCCGTTTTTCTCGACGTCTCTAAATGCTTTGTTAAAGTTTGTCATGGCGGGCATCTAAACAAAATTAAAATGCGTTTACCAAAAACAAATTACAATATTTTAAAATCATACTTTTCGGACCGTTTTTTTCGAATTAAACATGGAGATATGTACTCTGATTTAAAGGAAATAAAGGCTGGTGTTCCTCAGGGTAGTGTGTTAGGACCCATCATTTACCTACTCTTTAGGTGCGATCTATCACATAACGACAATTGTATTACAGCAACATTTGCAGATGATACTGCGGTTCTGTCTGTCGGCAAAACACAAACTGCATCAATTGTAAGATTGCAGGAACATTTAAACAAAATATTTGAGTGGACAGCTAAATGGCGAATAAAATTAAACGAGACTAAATCAGTACACATTGATTTTAGATACAACAAGGCATGACCCTGGAAACAAAATTTAGATGGAGTTCACATGTCAAAAAAAGAAGAATTAGAAATAAAATTGAGAAACTTGTATTGGCTATTGGGTAGAAACTCTGCATTATCAACATATAACAAAATTCTAGACTACAAGCAGGTGTTCAGACCAGTTTGAACTTATGGGATTCAACTTTGGGGCTGCTCAAGCCCTAGCATTATTGTACAAATCCAGCGATTTCAAAACAAAGTTTTAAGATGTGCCGTCAATGCGCCTTGGTACGTTCGCAGTCACGATCTTGAACGCGATCTCGGAATTGACTCAGTTATTGGAACAATTACAAAATGTGCAAAGTCTCATATGGAAAGACTTTCTGACCATGTGAACACTGAAGCCAGGGCTCTTGTCACTCGAAGTGAATGGAAAGAAAGGCTTAAGCGCAAAAAACCGTATCACCTTATACAGTAACCAGATTCTCTGCAATTTGTAAGCAAGAGCATCATTAATTATTTTTTATTATACAATAAGCAAAACAAATTGTTCGTTAGTTTATTTTATGTTAACTAGTTACAATGGCATTGAAATAAAAAAAAATCATACAATCGAAACAACTTGAGCTTTATTATTTTCAAGAAACTAGTCTAAACGTGATCACTCGGAGAAAGGCTAGCGAGACGACGGTTAATTACGTAGTATATTTTATTTAACCAATATTTTATTCTGGACAAACTGGAATGTTCTGAATGTATATGAAACATTGTACAAAATATAAAATATGTCAACTTAGTCCATCCAAGTCATGGGAGTTCTCATAGATGGAATGTCTAGTACCAGTTTTGAAGCTTATCGGTTTCTAAAAAATATGAGAATAAGACGCAGTTATATTGTCTGGTCTTATTTAACTGTTGGGTTAAGTTTATATTTCTATTGAACTCGCAGAATTCAAGCTTGAGTCGATATCAACTTTGAACTCAGTTAGCTGAGGTTTTGTATAACTAAAATATCTAATAGATAGGTTAGGTTAGCCTAATCTGGTAGGCCAATAAGCCACTCATAGACCAGTTTTCTTTCTTTTCGATACCAGATGGAGTTCAGTTGCTGCGATCATGAGGAATAGTCATCCTATAGGATGCCTGCGCTTGACGCAAGCTTTACCAGATTCTCCACTATATCATACATGTGAGAACCCCACATGCTTACAGTGGAGTCTTGCCAATGCGCGACAAGTGCACAGAGATGCTGCTTTTTTTTCCCTGAAGTCTTTACGATCTGTCGGCCTAATCCTGCTGGCGTATGTCGCCACTGGGCAGTGACCATTAAGTTTTCCCATCATGTTTCTACTGTCTCTTACATCGAATGCCATTAGAAATTTTGTGTACTTCCGATCTACTGTTTTGCTCATGACGTTTGCAGTTTTGCACACAGGTAGCCCGTTTCGTCTGATTACGATTACCATTCTTCTGTCGAGGTCGTCGCTTAGACAATGCATGGGTTTCGCAATCTTGATCACGTTTACGGATGTTAGCCGTACAGCATTTTTGACAATATTGTCTACTATTTCATTGCCCTCGATGCGGCTGTGGCCTGGCAACCAGTAGAAGTTAAGTTGGTTGCCTGCTTCCCAAGACACGAGGTTACTTGATTGCTGCTGGGCTCTCTATTTAGTTCTTGGCTATGAAATAGCCTGCAAATGCATTAGAGGCCAGATCCATGGCTTTCGCAATAGCAAAGTCTTCATCTTAAAATATATTCCAGTGGCCGGCAACTTAAAAGGTTTCCTTATGCCTAACTCTGGAAATTATATAACGAGATGCCTCCTCAAAGAAAGATTATTTTGCAAAAAAGGTTAATCCACTTGCAATTAATTAAGCCAGAAATGTACCCTATTCCTATCCCATTTCTATTTACTCCAAAGGATGGTATCGAAAAGAGGATATTTATCTATCCTACAAAAACTCTCTTGCAGATCGGCTCCAAAAGGAAGTATTGCCATTCAACGGAATGCGAAGTAACCTCAGTCAAACAATCTCAGATCAGTTTAGACAAAGGTCGAAGATAGGTTCACAGCCGATTGGTATTACCAAGAAGTATTCAAACAAATAAAGTCTACACCTCACTACTTATGAAAATTTAAAGTCACAGCGGTTTTGATGAAAATAATAAGTCAAAACACCATCAGACCTCCAATTCATAAGCCAGCCAATTACGGAAGAGCACTCAAAAACATTTCAAAAACAGCGGAAACTCGAACAAAAGACATCGTAAGACGACACAACCAGTCAGCGAGGAGCTTATGTACGAACAGCTCCAGTTGCGCCCACGCGTCGTCAATAATCTCTGGCAATCAAGTGCCAGCAATCAAATATAATAATTGGTGTGTGTGTGTGTGTGTGTGTGTGTGTGTGTGGATCCGCTCAACGAGACTACGGTGGCAAGTTGCACGGACAGTGCATTAAGTTGCATGAACGCTGACAGACAACAGCTGTGCGCGTGTGACAGTGTGACGGAGCGCAGCGCGAAGGCGGGACAAGCGCACGCACGCATCAACACAAAGAGGGAGTTGACAATGCGTTGCAGACAGATATACAAACAGACTGACTGGAACGCCGAACTATTTACGCTATTTTATGATGGCAACGGACTGCCAAAGGTAGAAGACAATTGACAATTCGACAGTTGTGCCAATAACATAAACAACAGTTAAGTGCTGAAAACTACTAACGGGTGATTTTTTTGAGGTTAGGATTTTCATGCAGTAGTATTTGACAGATCACGTGGGATGTCAGACATGGTGTCAAAGAGAAAGATGCTCAGTATGCTGTGACATTTCATCATGAATAGACTTACTAACGAGCAACGCTTGCAAATCATTGAATTTTATTACCAAAATCAGTGTTCGGTTCGAAATGTGTTTCGCGTCCGTGTCCGATGAGCGATGAGGCTCATTTCTGGTTGAATGGCTACGTAAATAAGCAAAATTGCCGCATTTGGGGTGAAGAGCAACCAGAAGCCGTTCAAGAACTGCCCATGCATCCCGAAAAATGCACTGTTTGGTGTGGTTTGTACGCTGGTGGAATCATTGGACCGTATTTTTTCAAAGATGCTGTTGGACGCAACGTTACGGTGAATGGCGATCGCTATCGTTCGATGCTAACAAACTTTTTGTTGCCAAAAATGGAAGAACTGAACTTGGTTGACATGTGGTTTCAACAAGATGGCGCTACATGCCACACAGCTCGCGATTCTATGGCCATTTTGAGGGAAAACTTCGGACAACAATTCATCTCAAGAAATGGACCCGTAAGTTGGCCACCAAGATCATGCGATTTAACGCCTTTAGACTATTTTTTGTGGGGCTACGTCAAGTCTAAAGTCTACAGAAATAAGCCAGCAACTATTCCAGCTTTGGAAGACAACATTTCCGAAGAAATTCGGGCTATTCCGGCCGAAATGCTCGAAAAAGTTGCCCAAAATTGGACTTTCCGAATGGACCACCTAAGACGCAGCCGCGGTCAACATTTAAATGAAATTATCTTCAAAAAGTAAATGTCATGAACCAATCTAACGTTTCAAATAAAGAACCGATGAGATTTTGCAAATTTTATGCGTTTTTTTTTTTAAAAAAGTTATCAAGCTCTTAAAAAATCACCCGTTACAACAACTGTAGCAGAGGCAACAACACGCATTGTCAACTGTTGGCCCTGTTGTCATTGCATTGCTGTTGTTTTTATTTTTAGTCCTCTTTAGTAATCTGCGTTGTGCGCGGTCGTCAGTCGTTTGGATAATTGGACATTTTTATTGTTTATTTTTATTTTTCGTTTTTGAGTTCCTATTTTTTAAGTGTTTTATTGCTGCTGTTGCGACATTGTTGTTGTACGTTGTGTAATGGCATGCAACCTTAAGGTAGTCCCTTATGATATTAGAGTACTTAACAAACAATATTTCGCCCTAATTTTGTCGTCAGCGCGGAACACATAAAACACTTCCATGGTTCCAACAGAATACTGGCTATCAATGAGCGAGAGTGGGACAAAGAGAGGGATAGTATCTGTAGCACATACTCGTAGTAATATTTCTTGGATTCCTTTTGAAATTATATACAATATTAGACCCTTCTGAGACAAAATTCGTATAGCAGTTCCTAAACTTTCAATAGACCCCAGCTACCATTTCAGAGTCGGTATTTCAAAGACTCCCTCAAAACACGCACCAGAAATAGGCGGATAAGCCATTAACGCCCTTACATGCTAACGATTTATTTATTCTTTCTCGTTTTTTACTCCCTTTTTCTTTGTAAAACGATTTAGTTTGATCGCTTTGTGTTTCATACAATTGTCAAATTGTTTTTGATTGCTTTTTAAATTGTTGTAATTTATTGAAAATGCCTTAAGCCAACAGCGGCGTTCCGCAGCACCTACCGCTCGGCTCCTCTAAACACCACCACGGCGCATGCCACCACTGCCACAGCAGCTGCTTCCTCACGCGCACTCATTTCGTTGCGTATTTGTCGCATTTTTTATGACCGCTGCCTCACCGAAGGCGGCTAAAATAGCAGCTCGACCAGCCTACCCGAACTCGTTTGTACTTCACATACATACTTATGTACATATGTATGTGCGGAACTGACAGCGTGTGGGCTTCTGCCTTCAAGCTCATTCCATTTCATTTGGTATTTAAGTGCATACTTTAGTGGACAGCAAATCGTCTTTTTGATTGGAATTTATAGGCTTCTGTTTTGGAAAAAATTGTCTACCACAATCTCACTTTGAGGTGTGTGTGTGTTGGTGCGTTGTAAAGTCTACGAAAATTGCTCTGTACATAATTGCTGCCTGTGGCCGAAAGACGCGCGACAGTTGGTGGAATTGCTCACCGTTTATCGCTTCTATTTGGTTTGCGAGACGCGGTGTTGGCCCGGGTGTTGTTCATCGACTTTGTCAGCGGAATTTATGTAGTCGATTTTATCAAAATTACTCTTAGACAGTTGTGTTAAGTGAAGTGGAAAGAAATTAGTTCTTATTGAGAATTTCAACTTTGATGTAAACATTGGTAATTGCTGACGAAATGAGAATTCAGACAAAGCTGTAAAAAAATTGCTCGCACTTTAAATTAATTTTTATTGACTTCGGGCTATAAGAAATACGGCAAATAGTACTGCCATTAATAGTACACACAGATTTGAAGACCTCTGCAAATTATTATATAACCCCAAAACAGATTGACGGGCTGGCTGAAATAAGCTGCAGTACAGAATTAATCATTCTTCTTTGCAACGGCGCGCCAGTCGTTCTTCCGTTTCACTGCTTGCCGCCAATTGGAGATTTCAATTGAAGCCAGGTTCTTCTCTACCTGATATTTCCTATGCAGTGGAGGTCTTCCTCTTCCTATTTTCTTTTTATTCGCTGATACAGTTTGTTGACGGTGGGCTTTAATCTTTCAAACAATACGCTCGATAGGACCTTATGCGCCATGTTTAGGGGGCTTATCCCACGGTAATTGACGCAGATTGTGGGGTCTCCTTATTTGTTGATTGGGTAGAGTACATTCCAATCGTCGGGCAACCTGATGCATGTTTCTTATCAGTTAACCTTTCTTACAGGATGGAGTCTTGTGTAGAAGTTCACGCAAGTGAGAAAAGTTCTCTGAGTGCCATTTAGTTGGGAGTGGCCAGAAACCATTGTTTTACATACGGCTCCAGCAGCTCACGACTTCCGGCCTTAGACCAAGTATTCTCTGGGTAGCAAAAGTACATCCGTTTGGAAGCGAACTAAAATGAGAAGGCGAAACATACCTCTTCGATGGGTTTGGAACCAGCTACGTAAAAACGCCACCAATGAAGAGGAAGCAACAGGATCGGATGAGAGTCCTCTTTTTGATGACAACCATGGCAAACTCAAATAAATTAACTAAAAGACAGTGAAGTTGATTGACGGATAGTCGAAAGCCAAGTGGTTGGTAAGTTGGATTGATGAACCGTTGAACTAAAAGACCAAGTGGCAAAAACCGTGTGAAGATATTAAGAAGGAATAAACCGAAGAAACGAAACTTTAAATATGTTGAGAGTCGGATCCACTATCAAATAAAAGTAGGAGATTGATTGATTATGGATAGAAAGTTGGATTGATAAACTGTGGAACTAAAAGACCGAAGTAGCAAGAACCGTATGAAGATATTCAGAAAGAATATACCGAAGAAATGAAACTTTAAATATGTTGAAAGTCGGATCCACTATCAAACGAAGGTTCGAGATTAATTGATTATGGGTAGAAAGTTGGATTGACAAACCGTGGAACTAAAAGACCGAAGTAGCGAAAACCATCTAAAGAGATAAAAAAGAAATAAACCCACGATAGAAAATATATTTTAATAGCTGAAAGTCGGATCCACTGTCAAACGAAGGGACGAGATTGAATGATTACGGAATTGGATTGATGAATCGTTGAGCTAAAATACCAAAGTTGTAAAAATCGTCTAAAGGGATAAAGAAGAAATAAACTTGCGAACAAAACTTTAAATATATTGAAAGTCGGATCCACTGTCAAACGAAGATATGAGATCAGTAATAGGGCTACAACGCTGAAAATAAGGTTTGGAAACTACCATGAAACCTAACCCAATTTGATTAGCAGCTCATATCAATATTATTGTGGCAATAATAATCCGACTTCGATCATAACTCAACTTTAGCTGCTTCAACTATTGAAGAGAGTTTATTTCATTACATCCACATACGTATGCTGACTTGTAGGCCCATAAGACTTTCAACAAGCGTCTAAAGCTCAGACTCTTTGTTTAATATTTTATTCAGATTCTATTTCAGAGCTTAAAGTAACATAACTCACTCCACTTGCGTAACTCCAGCAAATCCTCTTTTCATATTTCCAACAACGATTTAGTTACAAAGGAAACTAGCTAAGCCATGAGCTTTTGAGCACATATGGCACTTAAGTATATTTGCTCTCTTCTAACCTTCAACCGCTGTCATTCCTTGACGCTTCGCACCCGCAGCACAAGCATAGCTGATCACACCTTCGCAGAGATCAATTTAAATAGCATACGCGCTCGTCGCCAAGGTGACGAACGATTTATGGCAGCTGTCAATCGACACCGACTACAAAGCAACACTGCATAGCCGAACTCACGCACATACACGAGCATTGGAGTAAGCATCCTCTAAATCCGATTAGTTATGGCTTAAATTTACGATTTGATTTTTTCAATTATATGGTGAGGAAATTACATTTCAGATTACAAATACTAGATGTTAGAATTTATTTTTCTATTTTTGTTCGCTCATTCGCTGTTGGCATTATCAGCTGTCAAATCGATTTGGTTTTGCTGAGCGTGGGTGGGCGTAGGCGTATGAAATCGCATAAATTCGAATGGAAATAATAATGCAGTGGCAACATCAGCTGAAGCAAATGAAGCATGAAGAAGCGCAGCGGTGTGTGGACGACTGTCAGTCAACAGCTTGTCGAGCACTTGAACTTCAACGCGATCGGCAATATCGTAAATTGAATAAATAGCACTTTTTAAGGTGCTTAAATATTGTGGGTGGCAGGTTTATGCAGTCTTTTTGGGTTTATTTTTATATATCGTTTTTCTTGAAGTACTTTCCGACGAATGTTTAAATTTTAATGAATTTTTAAGCTTATGCGGAGCAAACGAAAATCTCAAACGAAAGCAAAATAAATGTAAAATCTTTATATACAGAAAAGCCGTATGTTAGATGAATCTGTTTAATTTTTTCCTCCAAACCTTAGTCAGACTTTTTATTTTGAGGATGAGCATGTGGAAAATGCCTTCCGCTTCATCCCTGCTGTCGTCACAGCAACGGTATGTGCCACTTGCATGTCCGAAAAACTTTCCCTGGAACCATATTTGCATTACTCAAGGATGGCGTTCCATTTTTCTCATTGAGAGACTTACATCTGCCCAACTGCGTCTAGGTCTCACTTTTTCCTGCGTAGTAATTTCTGTATAATTACCCAGTCTACTTCACTATCCAGCATAACGATTTTTAAATTGTTTATTATTAATTGTTGTCTATTGGTCCAACCAGGTCTTCTTCGTTGGTGCGTTCTCGGTGCCACCGCACACATTCCAAGCATATACATATGTTCAGCGTCGTCTTCTGCCATGTCGTCGTTTTGGCATGACGTATTTTCGACTTTTTCCATACTGTGGAGATACTTTTTGAACTATCCGTGACAAGATAATAGCTGGGATGTGTAAAAATCGACTTCACCAAATTTACGGTTTGTCCAAAAGCTTAGATCGACCAGACCGTCCATTCGACTGCGGCTCTCATTCTCCCATCTTCGTTGCCATGTTGTTATTGTATCTTTCTTTATTTGTTCTGTGGCGCTCTTGTTATTTTCGAGCGTTTTCTTTAGCTGCCAAAGCTTTTTCCTTTCGTATGCTAGAAGGTCAATTAGTCCATTACCGCCTATAACTAATATTGCACCGCTTGACACTTTTCGGTAGCCTGATGCAACTCTGAGGGCTGTCGTGTGTTGCACTCTGGCCATTACCTCACGATGATTTTCCTTTTTAAGCACACATGCAGGGATCTCAGCTCCGTATAATAGGACGCCGATTTGTCAACAAATTAGTAGCTTTCTCTTTTCTTGGCTGGAGTCTCCTACATTGGCCATGACTCTACACAGTTGGAAGGTGATTTTTGCTACTTTTCCTGCGGCGTGCTTGATTTGTACCTAGAAGATTACTCTAGGGTCCAGTTTTACGCCTATATAGTTTATCCCTAGTCGTTTGAATATTTATTTTAAAGGGCATGTACTTATTTGCCAGCAGTAGTTGCTCTGTTTTTTCGTAGTGAGCTGGAGGTTGTGTGAGTCGAACCATGCTTGCGTCCATAGCATGACCTGATTGAACTTTCTTCGTACTTCTTCTGTGTCTCTTGCTGTAATTATTGCCGCAAGTCGTCCACGTAACCAATTAAGTACGATTAGTCTGGCATTTCAAGTTTTCTTTTAGCATCATAGCTGATGTTCTGGGCGTAGAATGGATCCTTGTGCTGCTCTTGACGTGACCGCAATCTGTAGTGATCCCTCTCTAGTTTGTTACAGCAGTTTTCTGTTACTAAGGTAGGTCCGCACAACAGGTTCTAAGGTAGACGGTGGTTTTAAAATTATTTTCGAGAGCGTCGATCATAACCATCCATCTAACGATGAAGGGGTTTCGAACATTCAAAGTCGCCAGCAGCACTATTCTTTTTTATTCGTACTATCTACCCTGTGCGGATTCTATACTTTCAATGACGCATTTTAAAGGTCTTATAGTTGATCTGCCGAGTCTAAATCCGTGTTTTAGGGGAAAGTCCTTCAGCTTCGTTAATAGCCGCTTCGAGTCTGAGTTTAAGTAGCCTTTCATATAGTCAGAAAATTAAGAGACATAGCGTGGAATTCATTACTAGAATTTGGCTTTTTGGCGAAGTTGAGTTCAATTGACCTTTTAAAATAGTACATTTCCTTAACTCGAGAGTACAATATCTGATTGGAAATCAAAGACTTTTTTAATCTGTACATAGATATGAGTGAAGCATAGCGGAGTGCCTAAATCAAAGGTCCGCTTTTCAAATTACAGTTGGAAACTGCAATAAAGTCGGATGGAGTCCACTAATAATGTACATCCGACTGCTCTAAGCACTTTAAGGGGTTAGGCCACTCTAGAATTTTCGGAAAATTGATTTTTTTTTTTCTTTCCAATGATACGTTATGGTCTCATAAATGTTATCCCGAAAGATTATGACAGGGAAAAAATTCGAAAAACCCCACTTTCGTTATCTAGTTGACGGCCGTTCGTACGGCAAGGAGCCCACTCAAAAATTTAAACGTGTTTATCTCAAAACTTTTTTTTTCAAGTTGGCCGGAAACATAACTCGAACAATTTACAACCGGTTCACTTGAAATTTTGACAACATCTTTAGAAATACATTATATACAGAAGAAACCGTTCAACAACATATTAAAATAAAAATTACAGGAGCTGTGTGTCCGGCCGTGGTTCCCGAAAAAGCGGAGACATCATAAGCAGTAAATTATATGTATAATAAATCCCTTTTGTTGAAAACCAGATTTATTTAATAGTTTTCCAGAAAAAAATCTCAAAAAAGACCTATTTTGTGGCCCTCTAGAGTGGCCTAACCACATAAACGATGTTGCACTCAGTTTGTATGAGTCTTATATGCCTGATTTACACTCACCCGCCGCATGTAATATGATATAAAGAACCCTTCTTTTCAAAAAAAAATTTCATTCCTCAACAATTCTAAATTCAGAAAGATTTATATTTCTATCCCTCTTGTTTCTTAATACTCTTTGGCCAAGTGGGTTAAATGTTTACACTTTCATTGAAATTTGTATCTCTTTTATTGACAAACATTTTAATATTTTACTGATAAATACATAAATAAATAAATATAGTTATATAAGAAACACTTACAATTAAGTATGTGTAGATTTTATTAAAACTCACTCTAGTTCATCACTCTCTTTCGCAGCAAATGATTTGGAGAGAATGAATCACAGATCCCAAAAAAATTTACCACTCGCTCTATTTCTCTCTTCCTGTATCGCTCTTTCTTTCTTTTTTCGTTACAACATTTTTCTCTCGGAAGTGAAACCGCATTTAAAATCTCTAGCATAAGTACTTATATATTGCTTCTCCACTTTACCCGCTCTTTAATAAGGCCTTGTTAACGTTTTATAGCAATATCTTCCCAAACTTCATTAAACTATCTTCATAAACACATTAACTTACAAAGCAGAGCCTTCGGGATTGTTACTGCTCTCACTTGCTGCCGTAGTTGTCGTGGTGTCTACAACACTCTGTGTACTTGACTCACTATTTGCTATTTCTGCAGCTTGTGTTGAGCTGCTACTCTCACTCTCAGCAGCCCCACTACCCGCCACACATTTGCATGAATCACCAGTACGCTCTTCAATCCAATCCAAATACTGCGTAACACGCGTATAAACACCCGGTGCATTGGGTCGTGCACAACCCTCTCCCCAAGACACAACACCAGCCAACTGATAGGTCTTCGTCGCATTATTGGGTATATGTAGAGGACCACCGCTATCACCCTGGCA
>CM050323.1:63129820-63233607 GCA_027475135.1 Bactrocera correcta | reverse complement strand
GAGGTCAGTGGTGTCTCTACCCTCTGGACTACAACTTTTCAACATGCTTCACAAGTTATGTGACACATTTTGCTAAGAAATTCTCTTTAACGGCTGTGTGAGGACTTGAGCAGAAATTCCTTTATATGTGTTAAATAAATCTGTACGTTCTCGAGGTCTAAGCTGAGTCGTGTGAGCTCATTTCTTGCTTCTACGAAACGTCTGTTTAACTTCTAATTTTATTTGTTAGTGTCTAGTCGAGACAAAATGTTTCCAAAGTTGGGATATAGTGGAAAACAAACGTAAAATAAGTCAAGGTATCAGCGACTACCGAGCGAGACTAGACTAATAGATTATACGGTAATAGGCTTTAAACATTCCTTAGACGTATAAAAAGATTTTAAAGGTTTTCGGAATATGGATTCATCTTAAGATCTTCAAATCTTCTGCACAACTTGAATCGATCCGATCTCTACTGCTCTGCTTTAAAATTTGACTCACCTGCAATGTATCAGCGGTAGGTCCACCCACTTTAATAGCACCCCAACCCGTCACAATAGCAGTTTCACCCTTGAAGGACTTGCCTGGCGTAGGCATGCAAACCGGGTGCAAGAGTTCGGTCATTTCCACCGGTTTATCCAATTGTATGATGGCAATATCATTATCATATGTACGTGCATTGTACTTCGGATGGGTGATAATATTGGCGACATTGCGATCGATCTTCTGGAAATGTGACATCTTACGATCATGCTCCAGCAGGCGTACGCTAATGCGCTCCTTGCGGAAGCCATACACACAATGCGAAGCGGTAATAAGGAATTGATCGTTGATGAGCGAAGCGGCGCAGTAGAAGCGACCACCATACAATAGCATAGCCATCCAAGGATACTGATGCACCTCCGTCTCTTGACCGCCGACAATACGCTTCTGTGTATTGGCTATGCCGCAAACGCACTCGGTGCAATTTCGTGGCGGATTGAGTACGATCGGCGGTGGTGCGGGTGTTGTGCTTGGCGCTGCCGTACTGCTGGTAGCCGGTACTGCCGTTGTGCTAGGCGGCGCTGGTGTTGTGGGCTCCAACGTAGTGCTAGGAACGGGTGCTGGTGTAGCTGTGGCTGGTTGCGGTGCAGGTGGCAATTCTGTGGTGCTGGTCAAACCATCAGGCGATGTTGTGGTCGTACTAGCGGTCACACCGAATATATTTGGACGATTGGGCAGCAGCGAGAGCACCCATTGTATGAAGGTGTTCTGTGATTGACGCAATAGCGCGGCAGGTTCAGTACGCAAACGTAAGAGATTCACCTCATAGGTGGCCTGTGTGGCTGTAGGACATGTGAACGCGATTATGGCGCCTGCTATTAGCAGGCTACAAATTATATTTCTCTTAAACATTGTTAAATATATTTCTTTTTATTTTGAGGAATTGTTTTCTTCACACTTTTTTCGGTACAAACACTTCAAGTACTACGTTTACTGTGGTGCCGGACACTCGCGCATTTCTTCACAGCCGAACACTAACTGACCGTGGCGCAGCACATTAGCGCACCCGGTAGCTGATTTTTGTAAAGTGGGCCAACACGACTGGACTGGATCGACGCATCACGTGGCTTATTTGCAAATTATTGCGCTAATTTAATCGTCGCAAGCGGCGACAGCGTCTAGCTGAAGCGCGAGCAGCTACAAGCTGCGGAAATCGCCTCGCGCTCAGCGCTATAAACACCACTGTACGCTGAGTGGTTACGAGGTATGCCTACATAGCCGATAGCCAAAAAAAGCATATGTTGTTGGTAGCGTAACGCGCGTGATTGGGCGCCTTAAGTGGCGAAAGTTTGCCGCGTCCCCAAAGTGACGGCAGCGGCTGATATAAATTCGCTTTTACTTACATATTTCTTTGTTTTGCTTTGCTGCCAGACTTTTGTGTGTCAAGCTTGGCTTGGTATATACACACATATATTTTAATTTTGATTTTTTTTTCGTGAGCTCATTACAGTTGCCTATTTTTATTTCGTTTTTGTTTTTGTCTATAACCCTTCAACTATTGTCTTTCGTAACACACGATTGTTTCGCTTTTGACGTTTGCTTGCAAATTGTTAGGTAATCGGTAATGGTGGCACTTCAGTTGGCATTTCAATGCACACTTATCGCCCAGAATACATATTTGGTCAGCTTTTGTCTATTACAACATTATTTATTGCTTTATTTTGAAGTAGCGTTAAGTGCTTTGTATCACATACAAAATATTCAAGTAATAATGCCAGCAACACCGACGCTTAGGTACCCTTTCCAATTAAGTAAATGAAGCTTGAAAATTATTTTCCGACCCTCGGAGCAGTAGATGAGTCATTTAGGGCGCTTTAGTGGACGACTTTTCTTTTCAAGTTATCGGTTCAGATCTCACCGTCAAAGCAGAGGAGCTATTATTCTCAAATTATCCGCAGTCCGCGTATCAATACTTTGTATAAAATCATCAGTTCCAATGCCCTGTAACATCCGTATGTGGGATAATAATAAGACCTCTCTTAATAAATTGTATCATACACCAGTCAGGGCTGTACTTCCATATTGTTCTCTTCTTCGGCTTCGTGATCACAGAGTTATTCATGAGAATCACTAAGAGTTCAAATAAATATCGCTGCTCTAGGTACTTTTTTGGTTTATTGGTTACACAGCATAGAGAAGTAAGTGCTCTAGTCTTTCAAGATACTCATTTAACGATTTATTGTAAAACAATCATTCTAAAGATTCTTGGATCTGAATGCGTAGTGACCTCTTTCATCTATTATGGAATCATTACACCTTTAGAAGCTTACGAACTAAGAGTATCACCTCATATTTCGTCGTCATTGCTTGTATTCGGCTCAATGGAACGCCGTTAGGCATTGCATAATGGGGCCAAGCTTAGCCATTCGGCTCTTCAGTCATATATTTTCACCCTAAGTTCGGTTAATCCTAACGTTTCCGCTGCGTTACCACTCTTTCCTGCTTAACTTTTTCATAGCTATAGCTGCCCACGCTCACACTCTGTCACCTTCCATTGAATCATGTAGGCACGATATTCTCCAACGTCACTCGATCGTTTATCATCTCCTCTACTCCAAATCTTTCTTTTTCATACTTTCGGCAGGAAAAAAAGATATGCAAAGCATTTTCTGCGATGCTGCTGCAGAAGGATTATAACTCACATAAATGGGGGGTTGCATGAATAAACAATATGATAAATGCCTATCTTCGTTCTGTGGAAATGTGAGGTTTACCGCCCCAACATCCTCCTCAGTCAAGTTGTCGAAGTATTCGTTCTGATAGCAGAATGGTCGATGTGTATCGAAGTATGCCTTCTGATAGCCGAATAGTCGGCGAGCGGCAATTGAGTTGCTGATCGTGAACGGTCTGCTCCGATCCATGGGCGTGGTTGAAGGTAACAAATGTCTTCTATATTTATGAAAATCCGGTGTTAGAGAACCATTTGTATACTCGGAAAGATAGCCAAGGTTGAGGCTACAGGCGTTTCAGTTGATGTGGAGGAAGTAAAGCCGCAAACAAAGATTGTGTAAGAGTACGAAAGATTCCTTAGAAGGGAGTAATCGGAGACCGCCAAAACAAACTATAAGAAAAAGAAACGTTGGAAACTCTGCAAACGAAATGTAAGAACGGGGAAAGCCGAACTCATCAGCACAACAACAGCTAGAGATGCCAGAGACTGCCTTCAGGAGTCCATGATGGACGGAAACTTCTCCTCACCTAACACCATTCAGGAAAGATGGGTAGAGATTGGCGTCACATTGTCGAGTCTAGTGTTAAGCTATGTTCTCCACAATCCGTTTTTCCATCTGGATTTTAACACCGTGGAAAAGTTAGTTACACGAGGAATGCACTGCGACCTTAGGTCTACTGAAAGACTGGCAATTTACCCAAGAAGGTAAGCCCAAGTTGTGTAAATTATTCTTCAGCTTTCAGTGGCCAGTGTAGAAGACGACAATTAGCCTGAGTTTTTCCTTTAGCAGGTTGATTACATATCTGAACCTTTTAAGGTTATAACCAGCCATTAGTAACTTGGCATGGCGGACACCTAGGAGTTGTTGTCAATGTTTCTCCCTACCCACTGCTTCATCATTGAGAAGGAACTCTTTTATGGTTTGGTCGCCATCCGCAATGAAAGGTTACGGTCCTACTCTGTTAGTGGATCCTGCGTATTCGGCAAGCTCATCAGCCAGTTCGTTCTCGGCCAAGCCTGTACATTTATGATCTGGTATCCAAACAAAGTGTTTACGTTCCGCTAAGCTATTCAGCCTCGTAGGAGGAGACTGTTTTTGGTGCCGCTTGACTATCGCTAAGTATGGTTATACACTCATTGAAAGAGTTGCGTTGGAGGTTTATTTATATGTACTCACCTGTGGAAAAGACTTCGGCCTGAAAAATGCTCGGAAAACTTCCCATAAGTATGGCGAGCTTGATGTGTGACCCTGCGACCTTGAAGTTTCATACCTTGCAATAATATCCCAAAGCGACCTTGTGCTCGCGTTTGATGTCGCGCTCCAAAGAAGCAAAGCGAAAAACTCATGCGGTGTGTTCAACTAAAGTACCGCTCAGTACTAGGAGCATATTATAGAGGAGACCCATGCTGGTGGCAATTTGCCAAGAATCAATAGAAGCTCTATCAATAGCTGAAAAAAGATCAGTTTCGGTATGGGCAAAGCAGGGATGAAAATATTTCAGGGAAGCTGATGAAGATGACAAGGAAGAAATCCTAAGAAAAAACTACTATTGATCTAAGAAACGAGCTCTGATTAAAGCAATATTACATTTTATCTTTATGAACTTTACAGTTAATTATGTAAGCTCCGTTTGGCTCAAATATTTTGTATTGTGGTTAAACCTTATTGTCTAACTTTTCAAAAAAAGTGTTTCTGGAATAGAGGTGGATTTTTCATACCCGAGAAGTTGAAAGCAGTGTTTTACTTTTTCTAAAAATTGCTTAGCCTTATTTTTTAAAGCGAGGCTGATCTGTGCGTTCAGTTAGTATATCTAAGAATCTCAAATTTAAGCTCTAAGTGGAAGTATTGCATTTAGAAGTAAGTACTGAATAATATTTACAGAATACGTCAGAAATTTCTAAAACAGCCCTCGACGTTTATAGTCAGCGTCTTCTTACTGATGGTTTGTGCAGTAGTCTTACATCTATAATAAAAACTGTTCAAGTCTCTTACAGAGATGGGTGACGCAGTCTTATTGGAATTTGACTTTGACTATAAAGCTTTTATACAGTTGCCTTCTTTACCGCGGAACACTTACACTACGTTATGATGAGTACTCACCTCCAGTCAATAAATCCATCAAATGTGAGGAGAAACGAAAAAGTCTTTGAAAGAAATGCAAAAAACTCGCCTCTTCTTCACAGATCGAAGATTAAAAGTCACAGAAAAGCCGGAAGCGAAAAACAATAAAATAAAAGTCAAACAAGATCTCAGCGTGGATTAATGTGAGACCAATTTGGAGAACACGAACTGCACAAAAACAAAATCCAAAAAAAAGAAGAACATATTGATTACAAGCGGCTAGTTATTGTTAGTGTGGCATATTGCTGCCTGTGGCTGTAAACGCGCTTTGCTGCACATACTCACACCGCGTATTTGTGCCACAAATTGGTAACACTGCCAACACCTACGTGCCACAGCCAAACACCTGGCTGCGGCTTCAGCGCACCTAAAAGTAGCAGTGGGAGTGGGAAACTGCGCTGCACAGCAAAGTAGATTAAGAAAATAGTGAGGGCAGAGAAGCCCTGCGGCGTGAAATTTGTAAGCGGCGGGGAGAGTGGCAAAGCAGCTTGTGCCTTGCCTGGCTTTTTTGGCAACGAAGGCGGAGCTGCGCTAGTTCAGGCTTAAACTACTCACCTGACAGCCGAAGGAGGCAAAAAGTGAAGTATTTTTTCTCGCTTTTGTCTTAAACCGCACTACTAAATCAAAAAATTCAATGGCAGCGCGTTGCAAGTAGATTACCGTTCGTGTGGCTGCTTAGCGCGCTTTTCTTTTTATTTAATTTTTTACTCAGTTTTTTTACTTTGGTTATCCACTTTTGATGAAGAACTAAATAATAGAAATAATGGAATAAGTGATAAACTTTCAGCGGACGAGCTGAGCGCCGACAATGTGGTTGCTGCCACATAATCGCTAAAGGCGAACAAAACTTACAATGCTGCACAAATGCCGATCTTTGTTGTATGTTGCAAGTGATTTCTTGGCTTCGTAGCGCTAAATTTTTATCTTTCTCAATTCGGTGCAGAGCGCTTGTTATTGCTTGGCTTTGACTGGTTGGCAGTTTTTTTCCTTTTTAGTTTTTGGATGCAATCAATTGGAATATGGCCACAGGTTGTAAAATTTATCAGTGCGCGAAATTTCGTGATTGAAGTGGTTAAGAAAATTTACACCTCACGTAATTGGGAGTGATAATGTATTTAGAAACCAGAAAGGTAAGTAGTAATAGAGTTTCTATTAGTATTTGAAAGAGTAATTGCAAATCAGGTACGGAAGTTTCGACGTCGAGAAGCTGCAGCCACAAGAGGCAGCCGAACGATTTTCTTGCACTACTACTGTTCTCTGAGAGCACTCATGAGAGCACTCGCTATAAGAGAAATGTTGGACGGCATTTCATTTGCTTACTACGTACAGCTGCAAACGAAACCATTGGTTTTCGGAAAAGCTAAAAAACAGCTCGAACGATGAGGACTGTCGTGTCGCACCGGAGAAAAAACAGACTGCATACCTCGCAACGTAACAATAGACCACAACGGAATGGGATAAATACCGAGAAATGTAGAAAAAAGCGAGATGAATTTGCAGACAAAAAAAGAGAGAGGCCGAAATGCGTAAATACGAAGAGCTTGACAAGCTGGCCGACAGGGGTAATGTTAGAAAATTCTTTGAAAAGATGCGGAGACTAACAGAGGGTTGCCAGACCGAAGCATACTCTTGTAGAACCCCAGATGCGATCCAGTGACTTATGCCCAGAGCATACTGAAATTATAGAGGGAACACTTCTCCAACCTGCTGAATGGCAGTGAAATCATAACACCAGGAGATGTCGAACACGATTCCCCAATTAATGAAGATAGAGCAGACGTTCCATTCCTCGACCAAGAAGGAGTTCGAAAGCAATGATCCATCTGAAGAACAACAAAGCGCCGAAGAACGAGCTATTCAAATACGAAGAACTGAAAAGGACGATGCATCAGAAACTTTGTAGAATATGGTCGAACAAAAGCACGGCCGAAAGTAGATATTTAAATGCGATCTGCACGATCCACAAAAAGGTATATCCCACAATCTGCGCCAAGTACCATACCATTAGATAAACCTCCTCAACATCGCATGTATGTAAGGTTCTATCGAGCGTATTGTGCGAAAGTTTAAAGCCCACCGTCAACAAACTGTGGCTTTATGCCTGGAATTTCAATAACTGACCAAATATTCACCATGCGCCAAATCCTGGGAAAGCCCCGTGAAAAAAGTATCGGTTTTGAAGCCATCTTAGACAGAACGAAAAGAAACTGCCTCGATGTCGCTATGTCTGAACTTGGTATCTTCGCAATGCTAATACCGCTACGTAAGCTGACGTTGAGCAACACCAAAAGCAGGATCGAGAAGGACCCAAACAACCACGCCGTTAGTTCTGCTTTCTCCAGGCTGGACAAGAAAGCGAAAAAAATGTGTCTGGTAAAGAACGAGTCTCCCACGTCACTTTTGACAGTCATAATTTCGAAGTCGTAGATAACTTCATCTATTTTGGAACCAGCATTAACACCAACAACAACGTCAGCCTCGAAACCGACCGCAGAATAACTACAGGTTCTACTTCGTACTGAGTAGGCAATTTAGAAGCAAAATCCTCTTTCGACGAAAAAAGACCAAACATCTGCATTCTCGTGCCGCTATATGGAGCAGAGGCATGCACGATAACAACATGTGATGAGTCCGCGCTACGAATTTTCGCAAGAATGGGGTTCTGCGGACGATTTATGGTCCTTTCCTTTTCGCGTTGGCCACGACGAATATCGCATTCGATGGAACGATGAGCTGTAAAGCTTATACGACGATATTGACATAGTTCAGCGAATTAAAAGCCAGCGGCTACGCTGACTAGGTCATGTTGTCCAAATGGGTGAATACACTCCAGCTCTGAAAGGTTTCGAAGCAGTACCCGCCGGTGAAAGCGGAAGAATTTTTTTTTTTTTTTTTTTTTTTTTTTTTTTTTTTTTTTTTTTATTTTGAGACTGACCTATCTCTTTTCGCTCGTCAGCCGTTGGGCGCCTATTTATAGCTTTAGATTTTTGATGGACTCTATTTAGCTCTGCGGCCATTAAATCCGGCGACATAAGACCAGATATGATACTGGCCGCTTCATGTGAGACCATTCTAAACGCCGCATAGACATGTGTACCAGTTAAAATGTATTTTTGGTCTGTAATTGCCATGGGTTGTTCTTTTATCCGCTATCGACCATGAACTACATTGAATTAGATAGTTACCACAACAACAACAACTGCCCATAGCTAAACATGTGCTGACCTAAATCACACAGTTTGGCGCAAACATGAGCATCAAACCTGATTAACGATGGTTAAATCAGCAACGAAAACAAGATTTTCTTCATAATCATCTGCGGTGGCGTACGCTGTCACTGTGGCAACCACAAAAACATAGCGGTGATGTTGCAAATAAATCAACTAAATTGTGATAAGCAAATTGTGGCAACATACTATATGTAGGTATATACATAAGTATATAAATATGCATGCAGTTTGTATATACATACATCTATATGTACATATATAAATACCTCACATAAGTATGTTTGTATGCGCTTATATGCGGTTAGATAAATCATTTATGCTACATCCCAGCCAGTTAATCACTTTACATGCTCAACGTTATATAAACACACACACATACATACATATACATGTTTATGTGGTAGAGCAATATGTTTGCGTTTGATAAAAATGCGTATAACCCTGTAAATACACCGATAAGTAGGTTAACATGATTAGCCATTAGACACACAAATACAATGATTAAGCCACAGAAGCTCAGCTATACCCACCAACACATATAACGTTATCTCCTTGGCTAGCTTACTAAATGATTGACTCCTCTTTACTTGCGCTCCAACTATTCCACAGCACATTACTAAAGAGCTGGGCAATATTGATGAAAAGTGTGTGTTTGTTGTTTTTGTTTCTATTCCAAATATCGCTCGATTTAACTTAATATAATTGTTCTTAAGGTGATTTCTAGACCTTACTATGTGTTAACTGAAACCAAAAACACTTAACTCTTAATCCACACAAAACGCGCTGGTCAAGTACGAGGTATGACAATTAAGTAATGAGACTGTTTCTATAAAAACCGTATATTTAAAAGTTATTCTACAACTCTGCCATCCCCTTCAAAGTAGTTCCCTTGGGCAGCTATACAGCGATTCCAGCGCGTTTTCCATGCTTCGTAACATTTCTGGAACGCTTCGACTGGGATGCCCGCGAACACCCTCGTCACGGCCGTCCGGATGTCCGTAATCGACTCAAAATGAGTTCCTTTGACCACCGATTTTGTTTGAGGAAACAAAAAGAAGTCACAGGGTCACATGTCGGGCGAATAAGGCGGCTGTTGCAACACGGCGATCTCTTTAGAGGCCAAATACTGAGACACGCTGAAGCCGGTGAGGTACGGCGCGTTGTCCTGAAGAAGGATCCAGTTACAAGCGATGTCTGGACGCACCCTGTTGAATCGTTTTCGCAATCTTTCGAGTACTTGGCAATAGTAGACTTGATTCACAGTTTTCCCCGGTGGAACGAATTCTTTGTGGACGATTCCACGGCTATAAAAAAGGTAATAATCATCGTTTTCACCTTCGACTTGTTCATGCGAGCATTTTTCGGGCGAGGGGCGTTCGGAGAGCACTACCACCATACACTCTTACAATTTTAACGTACGTTTCCGAAGTGGTTTCGCCCTATCTGGCGTAAAATTTTATCGCGACGCGTTGCTCTTGATTTCGTTTTTCCATTTTCGTGACAAGCACTACAAACACTCGTCTACTCAACTTGACGGAGCAGGCGAACTACACAAGCTAGAGCGATAGTGCATATATCAATGAAGAGGAGAGAGATGCCAAAAAAAGAGAAAGGAAATTTCAAGGTCACAGGTTAACCACAAGCGCGCCAATAAAATCAGTCTCATTACTTAATTGTCAAACCTCGTATGTGTCTTTTCGCTCTACAAAATTTTTTTCGCAAAATGGTGGTCATGTAAAAAAGGGTATAGAAATGAACCGACCGCTTCCACATTAAAGCCGATTGGAGAAGGAAAAGCTTGGCTATGACGTCAAAGCATTACTGACCTTGGTGAACACAAAAGTTTATCAACTAACCAAATGAGATAATTTTCAACCAACAAATATCTAGCGACTTACTATCAAACCAAGTATAACAACAACAAGGATAGATTTTGGAATGTCTTTGTACGAGTGACCACAACAATTTATATGCCGAGATGTTCTAATTCGCACACAAGTACTGTACATATGTATGTATCTACCAAGTGCAACAAATGCTGAGACTTTGCTGGAAGCTTTCAAAATGTTAGTCATTAAAGTGAGTCAAATGGAATTTTTAAGTGAAAATGGTATGATAAAGGACATGAATGTCAGCAGAAGGACTCTTCGGAATGCAGGCTAGTATATTTATGGAGCTTCATACATACTTTGGTACTCACAGTCTTTATGGAAAACCGGTTTACTTTGTTGCACACATTCTTATGTATTTGGTTCGCTTGAGCAAGCTTTTAGAATTGTCTAATGAAGAAGCATTTGTGGTAGCACTCTTGTCAAAAGAAAGTAGTTTCAGTATCAAATAATACACCAGGCTTATAGCAGGCCTGTGGAAAGTGTCGCAAAACAATTCAGTTGCTTAGAAATATTTATGTAAAGAATGTCTTTTGCGCGCTTCACTCAACTTATAGTCAACATAATCGATCGGAAAATATCTCCCTTTCGACTTTTTGCTCTTTATTCAATGCTTTATAAAATGTGTTACAGTGATCGGATTTAGTTCAAATATGTGCCGTTTCTTTCGTTAATCTGTCTCCATCTAGACTGCAACTTCATAATACCCCCCTCGTAGAAGCCCCAGTCCTTATTTGTGAAGAACTCGGGCAGCCACTTTTCACAAGCCTCTTTTGAGATCAACTTTACACCAACAAGGGCGTTCGCCTTGGACAGGAACCGTTGTAACCACTTGGCGCTATTTCCGGGCTATTTGGTGGATGCGATAAAACCTCGTATCCGAGCTCTCATAGCTTCTGACGAGTCATCAACGAATTGTGTGGTCTGGCGTTGTCCTGGTCGAACACTACACCCTTCCTGTTGGCCAATTCTGGACGCTTCTGGTCGATCGCCTGCTTCAAGCGGTTCAGTTGTTCGCAGTAGATGGTAGAGCTAAGAGTCTGGCCATATGGGAGCAGCTCATAGTGGATGATTCCCTTTCAATCCTACCAAATATACAGCAAAACCTTCAGGGTCCACTGTTTGGGCCACTGTTTGGGACGATTCACCGGTCATCGACTACGACCGTTTTCGCTCGATATTGTCGTATGTGATCCATTTTTTGCTCGCCAGTCACCACCCGCTTCAAAAATGGTTCGAGTTCGTTCCGTTTCAGCAGCACATCGTAATCGTTGATTCGGTCCAGAAGGTTTTTCTGCGTCAAATCATGCGGCACCCCGACATCAAGTTTTTTGTGTATCCAGCCTTCTGCAGATGGTTTAAAATGGTTTGTTGACTAACTCCTATCTTCAGGGCGATGTCACGAGATGCCGCATACCATTTTAACTCGATTTTTTCCAAGATGTCATCGGTATTCGTCATCACAGGTCTTCCGCCGGCTGGCTTATTCATGGTGTCGTTTTCACCCGCTCTGAATCGTCGAAACCATTCCTCCGCAGTTCGAAGTGATAGAGTACCATTCTCCAAAACACCATTAATCTCACGGAACGTTTCTCTAGCGGATTTGCCTTTAATGAAGGAAAACTTTAATAAGCGCGAATTTCGGCGTTAGTGAACTTCATATTTATACGTAAATAACTGCTGAACGCAATATCCAAACTAACCATGCATAGCGTCGTTTTATAGGTTATGTTAAGGCCTTTCAAAGTTGTATAGTATTGCCAGATACGAGCACTGTAGCGCTTTTTACTTAGCCGCGAAATTCAAAGGACAAAAAGACGGAAGGGAGTTATTTGACAACCTAATATTCGACCGAGTAAACTACCGGGAGAGTCCATTCGACGCCGTTCGCAGCAACTCCATCTAACGTTCCATGCTTAGTGCATTTTACGTCGACATTAGTAAATCGCATCAATCAATGGATTTATTGAGAGAGCACTTCGGTGAGTAGTATTCTCACATTTTGGGCGGGTCGATTGGTCAACAAGATCGTATGATATCACACCATCAGACCTTTTCCCGTACGGATATATAAAGTCTAAAATCTATCCGGACAATTCCGCTTCGATTCAGGCCTTGGAGCAAGACATCATGCATTTCATTCACCAGTTACCAGTCGAAATGCTCGACCGAGTCATCGAAAATTAGACTCAAAGGATGGACCATCTGAGACGTAGCGGCGGCCAACATTTGAAAAAGATAATCTTCAAAAAATAAATGCCAAGAATGTTTTTTTTCCGAATCATAATAAACATTCCCCATTGAATATCAAGTTTCTTTGTTTATTCTTGAAAAAAGTAGGAAACCTCGATATAGATCACCCTGGAAAATGTCTCAATTGGCTCAGCGACATTGCCTGACCAACGAAACTTAGAAACCGACGTTTTTTCTGCCCGATTCTGTTTTTAGTACCCATAAGTTTATCTGGTTCGTTTCAAAACATCGAGCAATGTTATGCTATCTTTTAGAAGAGAATGAAATGAAGGAAGGATTTATTTTTATTAGACCATTGAGGCCTATATTGTGTATTCTATCGTTTACCAGCAACTTTTTAGAGAACTGGGTACCTATACTACAAACCCATTTAGTTATATGCGGGTCTTACTACACACGATCGATCTGACGTAAGCTCGCTTTGCAATCCAATAATTTATTCGAAAAAAGCGAAAACTCATTGAATTGCCATCGATTTATTGAATATTTTGGGTTTCGCATATACGATGGTGAAGTTCGGTGTGGTAACAAGCGGGTAAACAATGGAAAGCAACATACGGCAAATAAACGGTAAATACACATTCACTTTTCGCCACAGCTGCGGCTCAAAAATCGCTGACAGCAATTTACGTTTTTGGAATTTTAATTAGAAATTGTCCGCAACAAAAACAACTTATTGACAACCAACTGACCAACGACACGGACAGCATGGTGTGGCAGTTTACTCAGTGCCAATAACAACAACAACAACAGCGCGTGGAGCATAAGCAAACAAACGCACATGCCACAGCAGCTGGGGCACGACATACATATGTATATATGTATGTATGTATATATATGTGTGTGTATTTGCGCGTATTTGTTTTCGAGCTCATCATAATTCGAGGCGGCAATTGATTATACGAATAACCGGCTTGTTGTTGTCATGCTGGTGTGGCTTTTAACAGCTGTCTGCATGAATGCACAGCTGGGTGGTCAGCCCGCTCGGTGACTGCCGCTGCTGCAGTTGGAGTATGTGGTATGCGCTTTTATTTAATTAATCTTCTACATGGCCACACTGCACCGCGGATTTCTGACGAAAATTGTTTAGCAGTTCAATTTCTATATAATTTCTTATTTAATAAATGCTTGCGAAGGCAAAATTTTGTGATATTAAAAGATATTAATGCGAAGAGTGAGATGCATTTTCCTATTTGCTATTAAATTTACCTTGGAGCGAATGATTATTTAATTATGAATATTTTTATAGAGTTAAGTCTGCACTTAAACAACTCCAAACCCTTCGCTCTCTAGTCAGGTATCCATTCCGTCTTCTAACGCCTTGTAGTCAGTACAATGGTGCAGGCTACTTGTTTTTAGCACAGCATTATTGCTTTAATTTGCTGTGTGAACATATGTAATTGCTTTGGTTTGTGCAATAACAACAACTGACCAGCAAAGGTGCTTTTTAAGTTGTTCGTTCTCGGGTGTTTAACGCGCTGCAAGGCAAATATGTATACCAAAACTGCACTTATCTCATTCTGAAGAGTTACTCTTCGAAAGTACTGACAGCACATTTTTAATTACATCATTCTAAAATTTTGCTCATGTTCCCTTCTGCGCAAGAAATTGATCTGTTGAAACCGCCGATATAGGATCAATGTAGCATAAACTACTATTAAATAGAAACACTTTGTTCATAATTTTAAAATTCTTAATTTATTCTTCAAAATCTATGTTATTCCCTCAAAGTATTCTCCCTTGGCCCCAATACACTTGTGTCAACTTTTTTTCCAATCCTCAAAACAGTTTTTAAATTCAATTTCCAGAATAGCATTCAATGTGCGCAGCGTTTCAGATTTAATGCCTTCCATTGACTAAAAACGGTTTCCCGGACAGGTCGTTTGAGTTTTCTGAATAACCAGAAGGTATGAATGTGGAGTTCACCACGCCTCGACAATCAAAATAATAATAATTGTCAAAATAAGCTTAATTTTGATGTGATGCGGTTTTTCGGCTTCGGCTGACCTTTGCCACAAAATTAAGCTGATTCTTCGTATAATTTCTGGTCTTAAGCATAGATCCATGACTCATCGCATGTATTAAGAAGTTTCATGACATTCTGGTAGTCGGAAAGCATTGTTACACAGATGTTAACGCCACCCTGTTTTTCGAAAAAATTTAGTGATTTGGGAATAAAAAATGCTTTCACTTTTCTTAGGCCCAAATAATCTTTCAAAATGGTTTTCACTGATCCTTCCGATATTTCAACGGTGCCAGTAAGATCTCTGAATGCTAATCGTCGATTCTAAAGCACCAATTCCTTTATTTTTTGAACTCGTTCTCAAGTATCTTTGAATAATTTGTTGCAATCAAAAGCACTTGTTGTGACAAAAAATTATCACCAACATTTCGGCTTCAGACATTTGATTCCGTAAACAAAATTTAATGGAACTTCTTTGTTGAATAATTTCACGCATCGTATAAAGCACCGAATCCAGTGTATACTAAGCAGTAATGATTATTTTGTTGTAGCTTTGAGCAGCTAGAAAAAAGATATTTCGACAATGGGGTTTCGCGCGAAATTCAAATTAAAAAGTCTTAGTATTTTTTGCACATCGAAGCAGGGTTTCAAAAAACTGAGGAGCGAGTTCTCGAATGGAAATTTTTCTTATTTTTATATTTTTGCGTCAAAGATTGGATCTCTAAAGCATTTAGCTGTCATTCAAACTGATCAAACAAAATCAAGATAATAAATAGCACACACTTGGTTCGTTCACATTTATTCGTTATTTATTGGTAGTCGTGGAAAATAGATATTGTTTTAACTGAAGCTGTTGAATAAAATTAAAATATTAAAAAAATGGGTAGAAATTTGGATTTGGATTTTGATTTGGAATAAAGGAGAATAATTTTTGATCTACACCTAAAAATAATAAAATTCTGAAAAATTTGCAAAGCCACTGCACATAAAACAACGGAACATGCCGATAGAGCCATCATTACAACAGCAAGGCTGATCCTTTTAATTCTTCCCAAAACATCAAGACTGAAATAAATGAAGAATTCGAGTTTAGCACATTCCGTAAACTAAGCGCCTGAGTCGAAAAAACCATTGCTGTCCAAAAAAAACATAAGAGCACGGCTGAGTTTTGCTAAAAACACCTAGAAATTTTGAAAACGGAACTTTGGAGCGCTGAGACAAACATGAATCGTTTTTAATAAATTAGCAAACTATTTATCTATCGCCTCAACTCTCAAATATAACTCCAGACAAACCACAAAACCGTTAAACATGGCGGCAGTAGCGCAATGGTCTGGAAAACATTTTATTGGTATGGCGTTGAGCCATTGCTGATGATAGATAGTAGAATCTACCAATGAAACCTATGGAATTATTCGATTTTTTTACATGACAATAAGCCAAAACAAACAAGTAAAAATGTAAGGAATTTCCTTTCACAGAAACTATTGAGGCCCTGAGCTGCTCAGCGGAAAATCCCGATGCAAACCCCATTGAAAATTTATGGAGCGATGTTGCAACGCATATTGCCAATGTAAAATGCTGAAGAACTTTGGACTGGGACCGAGAATGCATGGTACCCAAATCCACAAATTAGGTGCCAGAAGTTGGTGGATAGTTTGCTCAGACGATGCCAAGCAATTTCAAAAGATTGTGAACACACTAAAAAGTGTTAAAGTTGTGAGTGTTTAAAAGCAATAACACTTAGCCCATTTCTAAAATCTTTTCTTGATTTCAGCAGAAGCGGCTTCCTTTGCTAATTCTATATCCAGATCAAAATAACCAATCTTTTTCGATCTTTTGCGGCTGGGGACGCTATTTTCGGCGACCTGAAAGATTTATTTCTTTTGCATACACTATTTTCATTGCAGGGTATACTGTCGGCTAATCGAATAAGATTGCTGCCTTTTATTATTACATTATCTGAGCGCTTAAACATATTTCTGTATTGTCATCTTCACCTGGATTTTTTTTTGTCTACTCGATGCGTTTTCATTTTCGCACTTTATTTATCCAATTTATCCGATTGTTCAAAAAGGTGTTTGCTGTTCAAATAACAATCATCATAAAATTATTTGCCCGCAGGTTGATAAATTGGAAATGGCACAACTGACTCTTAGCAATTACAAAAAAGGAACAAAAAAAACCAAAGAAGTCTAACAAATGCAACTTTTGGAAGGAAAAATCATTCCTTCAACACTGCAGCTTCTTCTGTTTAACTTGTGCCTGTTTGCTTTCAGATTGCTTGACAAGCTCGCGTTCAATCATAAGATTAAGTCAACCCATACGCGCCTTCAAAGAAATGCCATAAGGTGGTGCTCAATTGTCTGAAAATATAAAATAATTTTTTTGAAAATTTTCATATTTTGTGTCTTATTGCTGAACATTGAACCTCAAAGCAAGTCGCATTAGTAAATCAGGCTAAAAATCATCTATGAGATTTATAAACTCTCCAATTAAGAATGAAGCTAAATAAAATGCAGCAATTTTCTTCAAACCACCGAAAGGACTGCCCTATTATATAACTTGTAACTACATACCTAGTTAGACTTATGAGTATCTCTTTCATTATTTGCTTACATATCACCCACCTATCTAAATATAAATGCACATTCTCACATCGCTTTCATTCTCCAGTCTATAAATCTTCGCCTTTACACAGCGCTTAGCGCGTTGAGATATTTTTATTTGTATTTGAAAAGGAAATTGACTTTTGTTTGTTGGCATTTGGTTGCTTGATTAGCTGCATGAACCGACTATTTGTACTTGTAATTCGGCACATGTGAGAGCACATGTTTGTTATTTGTTTTTGTCTGCGCTTTACTTGATCTTTTGGCCTTTTCTCCTTGCGCTTTCGTGGCTTTTCGGGTTCAGCTCAGCCCGTTGCTCGCTTGGTGTTCACCTTTGTAGCGCATCCACTCATATTGGCAATTAATTATAACTTTTTATTTGCTTTTGCTTTGCCGATTTTGATTTATGGTTTGTGATTTTAGCTGGCAGGCGTTAATGATGTGCGCCTCTCTTTGCTTTGGAGCGGGTGTGTACACTTGACGGTATCGCCCAAGGATAATTATTTGCATGCTCATTTCCGTTTTGCTCATGTTTGAGAATTGGATTGGAGGGTCTTAAATTATTTACCGAAATAAAAAATAAACGAGGAAAGTTTTATAGCGAAGTATGCTGCAAGTCATCATTAAAAGTGAGAGATCTTGAGAAATCTTTGTAGTATTAACCAACTTGTTCCATGCTCTTTCGTGTGTCAAGACGCTTGATATGGTTAAAAGTGGATATAGTAGAAATAAATAGAGTTTAATCCAAAATTTCCTTGGAAATCGAATATTTCTACAGTAAGAGTACTCACCTTAGGCTAGAATATATTCATCATAAATACCAGATAGGACTTGCCTCTTGGGCGATATACTTCAAACCGCGAACTCACTTTCATCTCTTTTCTATATTTGTCTCCTCTGTGAAATTTGTTTTGTGAAACAGTTGACTACCTGAATAATTAAGAACCCCTTATTATGACAAAGAAGTACCATTAGACTCTGTCAGAATAACTCACTGATTTGCTGGAAACGTTTTATCTTTATCAGCATAATAAATATGAAAATTTTTTTGAAACTCAAGAACTTTAGGCGATATTTTTCATTCTAACAAAAAGTGTGAGTCCTTAGGTTGGTATTACTTTGAAAGATTTCGCTTTTGGCAATTCTAACTGTCTTTGAGACCCAACATCCTCCTCCTTCTTACTTAAAACTCTGGAGAGACTGATGGATGGTACATAAGAGGCGAATTACGAGGGACCATTTATAAAAATCGCAACATGCTTATTGCAAAAAATTTCAGTAGATATGTACTGTTCTGCATACAATCGTGTCATGGCTTGAGGAAGCCGTAAGGCTTAAAGAATTTGCTAATGGGACCTTCCTTGATATAGAGAGAGCTTTCAATAACGCCCTGCCGGAAGCAGTGGTAACTGCTTTCGCCGGTTTTGGGATTGAGTCAAACTTCAAACGCCTCATTTTCAGTCTTCTGTGCGACAGAGTGATTGAAGCTAAATGCTCGAAATGTGATGTGATATGAATCCCACAAGGACCTGTTTAAAAAACTTGAACATGGTGGCTGTAGGGTGATTGCCTATGAAGAGGATGTAGCGCTTATGGCCAAAGGAAAGTTTCTGAAGACCATTTACGAATTGACGCAGGTTCATTTCAGCGTCACAACATATTGGACTGTTGTAAAGCTGAAATGGTTTTATACACTAGAATACATAAAACCCCGGCGGCGCCACTGCCGCGAGTGGGAGACATCCATCGGCAACCAGCGGATACGGTGAAAAGTCGAGGGCTCATACTGCATATGATGTTTTCATAGAAGCCAAATAGCGAAGAGAGACAGAAAGAAAGGCGAAAGGTGTGGTTGGTCTCTCACCGAAAGTGAGACTCTGGTCAAGAGCGTTCAACGGGAGGCATTCATCAGCATCAGCATAATGCCATCCTGCACATATTACCCGTGGACATCGCCGGAAGGTATATAACTGCGAAACTTGCTATCAAACTCAGATAGTCTGCGTTCTTAAAAGAACACGTGTCCGGACACTTGGAAATCCGCATTCACTTTGACTTCATACCGAATCACTTGGATCATGGAGTCGGCAAACCGAAATCTAGTTAGCTCCGTCTGTACCTATATATTGCCGAGGGAATTGTGGATGAGAAGAAGCCGTTGAAGGAGAAGGGTAGAGAGATTCCTCACGGATTGGTTAAAGCTTGTAAGGAAGGTTGGTTGAGGTATACAGTCAGAAGCTCTCAATCAACTTCATTTTCAGACTTCCTGACTGAGGTTGCAGTCATTAATATAGCAAAAAAGAAATAGAAAAGTATCCATCCACTTGGATAGCCGAGCAGCAGTACTAGCCTTGAACTAATTAACCGTGCATTCATGCCTCGCTATCAGTAGCATCGAGTGCCTTTTCGATGAGAGTAATATAGGAATAAGGGCACAGCAAAATCGCAAGAAACTGATGATCTAGAGAGAAAAAACAATCTGGAAGCGCTATCGGAAGAATAGGTGCAGATCAGATCCTTTTGTGTTCTATTACTAAATAGCTGGGTTTCGCGGAAGCTTGGTCAGTGCTGGGCCACCATCAGAACGTGCGCTGTCGCAAAAGTCAAAGATCGATCGCAAGAGATCGGAGCTTAGGAGCATCACGGTTCAAGGGACTGCAGGAAGTAACAGAAGAGATCAAATCTCTACCTAAACTTCAGCTCTTGTTACTAAAGAACATCCATTTGGAATTACAAAGCACCTGTGGGTCTATATACGACATGACAACCAGCCATGCCTAATCTGAACCTGAACCTGACCTATTGAGTTATTTGAAAAGCTTATTTAGACTAAAATATTTCCATATTTCATCTCTGTTTTGAAGGAAATCAATCGAATAATTGGATAATACTGTTCCCTGTTTTGTTAACTGGGAAGAGATTCACATTCTCTCTAGTAGGGAATCTTAGAGTTTAGAATTAATATGAGTTTGTGAACCGAGATGAGCATTTAAAGTTGCGTTGTGTTGTAGTTAGCCTTGGGATTAGTAGACGCGAGTCTTCAACAGTCAAAATCTTGAAACCTTTAAGTGATAATGTGAATGAAACAAAGCTTCTCACGCTAAGTTTTACTAACACACTTTCTCATGATTAGATATTATACATATATTCACATAACGGCATTTAATTTCCTTTTCTCTTTTGCCACCACAATTTTGGCGGCAAAATTTGCGGCACACTAATGAGCGGTTGGAAAATGCGTGGTAGTTAAAATTTCTGTGGCGTGTTGTTTGAGTATAGAATTTTCATTGTTTGCACGCCTAAAAATATGCAAACATTGCTGTGATTTTCAAGTCAAAATGTGAAGTGAAAAATTTTCTGCTTTGTTTAGCAAACTTATGCATAGGTCGAGGTGGGATCTAAGCGGAAAATTTCGCAAAATTTTGCACAGCTGCAGCAACGAATGGCAAGCGGCAAGAGAAGACGAAAATGTGAAAGCTGAGCGTCAATAGTTTAGTCTGCTGGGAGTTCAGGTGATATATGGGAGGTGAAATGTCACTACTGCTACTACTACTATAGTAGCTGTGTACATCTAGTATGTGGCGGGTGTTTGAGTTTTATGTGGCAACACCAACGCTGCCGTCGCGTGAAGGATGTGCCCAAAAATAACTATCTAGTTTGCATGTGTGCATACATGTAGGTGTATTGAGTTAGGTAAGTGCGCTTATGTACTTACAGCCCCTCTATAAACATATAGCTGTGAGTGTGTGTTTGTATTTTGTTTGCACATGCACATGTTTGCTTTTGTCATGCATTTTGGCGCCTTCTGGGCCTTTTGGGCTAATTTAAAATTCAATTAGCAGCTTTGTTGACAGCCAACCAACCAATGAGGCAGGCGGCAGCCAGTAAACTCAGTCGTCAAACAACCAACAAAATCAACTTAGTGGGTGGGAGGAGAAACTGTTAGCTTGCCTCATGTCTGCCGCACACCCGCATAAGCACCCTTTGATGCCAGCGCTCGCCTAGCAAAATCGATAAAAGCATATTTGTATTCGCTGACAAAATATTTAAACGCACCAAAATTTCACCACAAACATGGTCGGTGCCTTCAGCACACATACACACACACACACACACTTGCTGTTAAGGCTTCATAAGCATATGCAGCACAGGTCTGTTATGTAAGCGCACTTACTATGCTGCTGCGGCATCGGCTCTGTTGCAATTTTATCACTTGGGAGTGTGAGTGATTGTATTTTGTAGTGGCCGTCGGCAATAAAGCTATGTCTAGACGTTTGAAAATATAGATTTTAGATCTTTATTGTATTACGTAAGCGTATGCTGTGTTATGTGCCGCTATGCGTGAGTGCATCAGTTTTGATTAATTTTCAAAAATTATGCAATTGATTTTGCAATTGACTGAGTGTCGTTGGTGTTGAAGTTTAAATATTTGTTTTGTGTTTAAAAATTTCAAAAATATAAATAGGTCTAGAAATCAGGAGAATGCAGTTTATCAGTAGATTTTAGATTATATTACATCTGTGTTTTGTTCTGTTTTTTCTTTTTATTTTAATTGAAGGAAGCACCAAAAGCCGGAGGTCGGAATTTCAAGGAGGTATTCTGCTCTGGAAATCAAATTTTGGGCATTTTTTCGAATTTTATTAATTTATTATAAAATTAATTGAAAATAACAATCATTTTTACACATTTTTTTGAAATTTCTAAATTTTTTTGTAAATATTAAAAACAAAAATTTTGACACAATGCTGGTAGGAACAATAAAGAATTATAAAAAAAGGTTCACACAAAATTTCAAGTAAATCGGTTGAATAGAACTTGAGATAATGCCGGTATTGTGCGGAAAAAAATAGTTTCGAGAAAAACGCGTTTAAAGTTTAGGAGACAATTCTAGTAAACACTGACGCCACCTCACAAAATCGGCTGTATTTCCGAAAATAAGTCGAATTTTGAAAACTCCTTCCAAGGAAAGTCTAAACTTTAAATATATGAAAAATAGTCGAATTTTTCAAAATTTTAAAATAGAATACCCCATTAATGCGCTAAACTTAACCTACTTCTAACTCCAGATCCTCACACGGAACCATCTAATAAAGTACATATTACTTCGAGGTAGTGTTAAGACATTTAAGACTCCTCTATTGTATGGACTGACTGACTAATCTAATCTGCGCTATGTGTCTCAATTGTATCCTTTCCTGTTTTCAGTGGACTAGCACTTAAAAGTCGTCAAGTTTTCCAAACTACCACTGCGTGTAATACAAGTTTTTCTCTTATACTTAAGGTAAAGGGTGATTTTTTAAGAGCTTGATAACTTTTTTAAAAAAAAAAACGCATAAAATTTGCAAAATCTCATCGGTTCTTTATTTGAAACGTTAGATTGGTTCATGACATTTACTTTTTGAAGATAATTTCATTTAAATGTTGACCGCGGCTGCGTCTTAGGTGGTCCATTCGGAAAGTCCAATTTTGGGCAACTTTTTCGAGCATTTCGGCCGGAATAGCCCGAATTTCTTCGGAAATGTTGTCTTCCAAAGCTGGAATAGTTGCTGGCTTATTTCTGTAGACTTTAGACTTGACGTAGCCCCACAAAAAATAGTCTAAAGGCGTTAAATCGCATGATCTTGGTGGCCAACTTACGGGTCCATTTCTTGAGATGAATTGTTGTCCGAAGTTTTCCCTCAAAATGGCCATAGAATCGCGAGCTGTGTGGCATGTAGCGCCATCTTGTTGAAACCACATGTCAACCAAGTTCAGTTCTTCCATTTTTGGCAACAAAAAGTTTGTTAGCATCGAACGATAGCGATCGCCATTCACCGTAACGTTGCGTCCAACAGCATCTTTGAAAAAATACGGTCCAATGATTCCACCAGCGTACAAACCACACCAAACAGTGCATTTTTCGGGATGCATGGGCAGTTCTTGAACGGCTTCTGGTTGCTCTTCACCCCAAATGCGGCAATTTTGCTTATTTACGTAGCCATTCAACCAGAAATGAGCCTCATCGCTCATCGGACACGGACGCGAAACACATTTCGAACCGAACACTGATTTTGGTAATAAAATTCAATGATTTGCAAGCGTTGCTCGTTAGTAAGTCTATTCATGATGAAATGTCAAAGCATACTGAGCATCTTTCTCTTTGACACCATGTCTGACATCCCACGTGATCTGTCAAATACTACTGCATGAAAATCCTAACCTCAAAAAAATCACCCGTTAGTAGTCTGGTAACTTATGCATATTTTCATGACTTCTTTGGAGGGTGGTTTTATATATGAAAATAGAAATGAATTATCTCGAGTTATTAGAGAGTTTTTCTTTACATATTGAAAATATAAAAACATTTCTTTGAAAAAATTTCATACTTTATTACTTTTACTATTGTCACTCGAAGTTGGAACCTTAAAAAACATGGATGTGGGTGGCCCGGCTGATTTTGGCTCTTGATGTTATCTGAAATGAAATATTCTTGATTATTCTTAATCTATAGACATGTCATTCTGGTCGGAACTACTTAAGTTAAATTTCAAGGGTAAATAACAAAATGGCGGACTTAAAAAAAATTAGGAACCGGGCCGACCAGAAAAACAATGTTTTGAGAATAACGCGTTTAAAGTTCGGCCGACTTTGTAAGTTGGACTGAGAGGCGCTCTAGGAAACACATTATAACTCCTGAGAAATTTCGAATTTCTGTCTGAAATTTTCACAGTATATTCTCTAGACATTGTACCTTCAAATTAAGCGAAAAAAAAATTTTCGATTTTTTGAACCAAAGTTACCAGACTACTACCTTAAAAAGCGAGGTCAATACAAGAACACATGCTCGGAGTCTTCATAGCTCTCTGAACACTTCGGACAATTTGGATTAATGTCGTGCTGGGATCTGTATAGATAGCTTCTATAGTTGCTCCCCTTTCCCCCTAGTAGTATTTGGGTTAGGTGGAAGCCCGGTCCCCATATCATTTGTCTACCCACGAATGGATGTCCGGTATCAGTCTGTGGGTCCACTATCCTTTCAGTGAGGTTTTCCACCGCTGCTGCCATATTATTAAGCTTGTGACTCTATCTACTCTTTTGGCGCCTATAGATGGCGTTGATAATTTGCATATTCGCTACCTTGGATGTCAATGGGCATCATACTGGCTACTACATCAGCAGCATGGCTTAGTATTGTTCGGAAAGCACTGACAACTCTTAGTAGCCTTTACTTGCCTTCATTTTTGATAAAACTTTTAGGATTTTATACGCTTTACCGGCATTGTATTCTAGGTGATCCTTAAATTTGAGCCTTGAGCCTATTCTTACTCCCAGATTATTGGCTGTGGATCATAATATACCTTCGTTATATTTATTTTATTATATCTGCGTCTAATGCCAACTATTTGTGATATCCTTTCAGGCTGAATGAAAGACTGACGTTGACTCTCAAAGAATTGTATAGTCCCTTCATAAGTAATTTTCATCAGACTTCCACCTCAATTCACTTCCAAATTAAGATGGATATTTCAGTTTATTCAAAGCCTTTCAGTATGACCTTTAATTCGGTGAAAATTTCTGCAACAGATTGACAGGTTATGGACGCCTCAGAGACTTTATTGTTTCATAATCTGCCAATTCTTTAAATATGACTTCTTTGGCTTAAACCACCCATTACAAACAAATCTGTCCGAGCGTAAATCGCAACAGAGTTATCCTTAATCTTGCATATCATTCATCTAACAATATAAGAAGTACAGGGTGGGTCACATAAAATTTTAAATTTAAAAAGTCAATAAAAAAAAAACGGCTCGATATTTTTCAAAGGTCTAACATTTCTTTAAAAGACTGTCTTATGTAATTTATTTGTGAAAACCACCACGGCTGAGTTTATAGTATCTTATCCGATCCACTCAATTTTGGAGTACTTTCTCGATGGTTTCAGGCCTTATGGCAGCTACAGCAGCTTGAATCTCGTACTCTAAGTACTTGAATTGTTTCTCGTTGGTTGGCGTAACATTTATCTTTAACAGCTCCCCACAAAAAATAGTCCAACGGAGTTAAATCGCAGCTTCTGGGAGGCCAATTCACATCACCTCTTTTGCTGATTATGCGATTTTCGAAGATAGGGCGTAAAAGATTGAGTGTAGCGTTGCTGTATGCCACGTAGCGCCGTCCTGCTGGAACCAAATGTTGTCCAAGTCTTCCTCTTCAATTTCCTTGAAGAAAACTTCGATTAACATTGCGCGATATCGCTCACCATTGATGGTTATTTTTTTTGGAATGATTCCACCAGACCAAAATCCGCACCATACAGTGATTCGTGCTGGGTTCTGTGCCCCAAATTCTGCTTGTTAACGTAACCATCGAGGTGGCAATGAGCCTCGTCCGAAAAGAGAATTTTTCGGTAAAATTGACCATACTCGGTGAAACGAACTGTGGAAAAAAAGTTTTCAATATTTCCCTGTTTTCTTCTAGTGAATAGAGACCCATTTCGTAAATTTTAGACTTTTTACTGAATATCTGTCACTTTCCGAATGGTATTTGACGGTTCCAATGTCGACATATAGATAATTGAAATTTAAAACGTTAGATGGCCCACCCGTTGTCTAAAATAAGTGAACCCAAATTTGGCTGTGACCTTCTTAGAATTTCCATTTATATTTTTAAGCGACCGATTCTTGGGCAATTACTTCTAAGTGGCATCTTCGGCTGCTCACGTGCCAAGCAAAACTGATGATTTCTTCTAATCCAACTTATCAGATAGTTCCTTCCATCTTAATTTTGGCGTGACTAACTAAATTTGTTTTCTTATAGTATAAAAGTGGACACAAAGTTATAGTTCCCATTTCCAATCACTAACCTTGCCTTCAATTTGTTTTAAAATTAATATTTCTACATTGTGAGTAGTTAAAAAATTCGGTCTTTGGCTAAGGTCACTTTTTCATTGAGTAAAGTTAGATATTTTTAACATTTTAAAGACCTTATCACGGAATTTGTCCTTCCGCAAATAATGAGAGTCACAGTCGCTCGCTAAGAGAGTGAAAAAAACAAAATAAACACTGTTGTAAAGGGTAAGACAGAGAGGAGATTTGCAGCTGAGTGAAAGCTGTACACTATTTTTCAAGTTCAGTAGAACATGCAAAAACGAAAAAAAATAATTTATTTCAGAAGAAAAAAAAATGTTTTAGAAATTATTATATGTTTGCAAATTTATTTCACAACATAAATAATTTTTAAGCTAAGGAAAAAATAAGGCATATTGATAATCAGTAAATAAATACTAAATTTCAGCTTTCACAGCTTCCGTAATTTCATCTAAAACATTATAAATTGCGTATGGTTGTCAGCTGTATCAAATTAATAACACCAACATCACACATTAAATAAGTAAAATAAAAAAAATTAAAAATTTATCAAAACATTCCCACTTTGTTGTTGTTGTGACCACAACAAAAGCAATAATTCAATTATTTGCAAATATTCACCAAACAAATGAGTAAAACTTTATAAAAAATGTAAGCAAAAATTAATTTGCTATTTTGCAATTAGAGACTAGAGCAGAATGCGTTGAAAATTATGAGAAAAAACTTTGTTTAATCTGGCTTGCCTGTTGTTAAAAAATAAATATTTTTTTTTTGCGAAGAACAAACGCTTTTCTAAAATTATGACTGCAACTCGAATTTCATATAAATATTTTTATGCATACTAAATATATATTTACTGTTTCAAATTTTAGGCGGCAGAGCCTAATGAAGTGCTTCCCAAAAATTAATAAATTGTTATAGGGTTTTTTTGCTTCCGAAAATGATATATTGCCAAGCCAAATTTATGCCACAAAATATTTTTCATGCGCTGCAATTGAAATTAAAATGAATTTAGCGCAAAATTAACTGCAAATATTTTCAATTTATAGAAACGTGTGAGAATACGCGAGCTACCCAGTAAGGAACACTAACTTAAAGATTTATTATATACTACTTTTGGCCAGTAGAAATCCGCTGCGAAATACTTGGCGCAAGAAATTTTTAAAGAAAGTAACTAATGATCCAAGTAGAGGATATGTTTTTAGAGCCATTTTTTTACAGATAACGCGTGGGTCGTGTCAAGCTGTCATGTTAGTCGTGTTCAGTATTATTCGGCCTTAATCAATAAAAGATTTATGCCTGAGCAACGTTTACAAATCTTTTAACTTTACTAAGAAAAAATCACGTTCTCTAAGGAACGTGTTTCGGCGCTTCCCTGAACTTATGATCAACATAATCGGCCTACTGAGCGAACTATTCGCAACACCATCACCCATCTTATCAGCATTCATTATTCGACCAAAATTAGCCACGTCCAGCACACAGTGAAGAAAATATCGCGTTCGTAGCTGAGAGTGTACACGAAGACCGTGGAGACTCGAGTTAGCGCCGTTCGCAGCAGTTCGGACTGACGTATGGAACGCACGACGCATTTTTCTTCGAGATCCTCAATTGAAGACGTACAAAAAACAGCTTTGTGATGCCTCTCGCCCTTCGCAAGCGATATCGCTTTGCTCGATGAGCTCTTGAACGATTCCAAGAATAGCCGACGTTTTCGAGTAAATTTTGTTTAGCGATGAAGCCCATTTTTGGCTCAATAGTTATGTAAACAAGCAAATCTGAAACATTTGTGACGAAGAGCAACCTGAAAAGATTTTAGAGTTGCAATTTCATCCATAAAAAACCACGGTTTGGTGTGGTTTGTGGGCCGGTGGAATCATCGTCCATATTTCTTAAAAATTATGAGAACATAACCGTTATGATAACCGAGTATTAGATGCCTGAAATTGAAGCTCGTGATCTTTGCGACATTTGGCGCCATTTCAATTCACATAGTCAATGGAATTATTGAGAGTACACATCGGTGAGCAGATAACTTCACGTTATGAGCCGATCGATTGGCCGCCAAGATCGTATGATATCACACCGTTAGACTTTTTCCATTAGAGATATGTAAAGTCGAAAGTCAATGCGGAAAATCCCGCTTCGATTCAGGCTTTGGACTAAAATATCATGTAATTCGCCAGTAACCTGTCGAAATTCTCGAAAGAGTCATCAAAAATTGAACTGAACGAATGGACCTTCCTTAGCCGCGTCCAACATTTGAAAAAGATAATCTTCAAAAAATAATTTTCTGTGTTTTTTTTTTTTTTTTTAAGTAGGGAACGTCGAAATGGATCACCCATTAATTTGGTTACAGAAAATATACGGTTAGTTTCGACAAGAATGAGATATTTACATATAAAATGAGGTAAATTCTAACTAACCTAAAAACTAGCAGTTGTTTGGTCGAAAAAATCAAAAGTTTTACAAAACAAAAAAATGAACAAATAATAAAAATATATAACCTCTAGGTACAAATGTCCTGCCACTGAACCACTAAACCAGCAGGGAAGTGTACCTATATACGTCACTCTGTTATTTTCAATTGAAGCCAGACTATTGAACCAGCACAAAAGCGTAACCTCTAAAATTGTTATGTACTAAAATTTCGAAAAACGAAACGGCCAAAAAGTGTTGTGCCTGAAAAGGCACAAAGTGCCGCAAAAAGGACATACGCGAAGCTTTTGAGTGCGAAACACGTTTGAAAAATGCTTTCCTGACCATTACCGCTGACACTCGCACAATGAGTAAACACACGCGCACCTACGCGTAACCCCGAACGTTTCACAGGCTTCCAGCCATTGGTTTGAAAGTAACAACACAAACAAACAAACTCTATCCAGTTCAGTGCTTTCGGCGTGTTTGTGTGCGTTTCATTTTTGAATGAACGAGCGCTTCAATAGCGCACTGCCAAAGGGCGCGAAAAAAGAACTCACTTTCCATGCTCACCTCGCTTTGCTTTGGCAGCGGAACCTTGCGCACTTTGCACTCCTAACTGTCTGTTGCATGCACATACCATCGCTCATTTTGCTGGCCATTCTTTTTGTGAATTCTGTTTTCAACTACTCGCTCATCGAACGAAAAAACTGCGTTCACTTATAGTTGCAGTTGTTGTTGTGGGGAAACTGGAGAAAATAGTATGGTTTTTGGAAAAAAAAAAAAAATCTTGTTGCACTGTGGTATCGATTGTTTACATTGTAATTAAAATTTAAAAAAAGAAAGATAATATTATACGCAAATATCAGAAATATTCTTCAAAAGTGGCTCAAATTATTCATAAAACTTGATCAGTCAAAGATTCAATTTTCTCTAATTTCCAACCATGATCCCGAACATATTGAGAATTAATCTATTCCAGTACCTTTTGCACACTAGTATGCGGTGTTTGAATAGTGTTCTTTCATTTCTAGTTTCGGAAAATTCTGCAAAAGCTGTGCAGAATAAAGTAAATTGAGTAAAATTTGAATAAAATTTTCAGACTAACGGCGTCAAATCGCACGACTAATGCGGCCAATTGACTGAGAGCTTTCGTGAGATAACACGACGGACTGTCCTGTTAGAACCCCAAATTGTCCAAGTCCATATCATCCAATTTGAACCAAAAAAACATACGTTTATCATTGAGCGAAAGAAGTAAAGTCCAACGAAGATACTGGCTCATAAATCGCACTAAATCGTGACTTTTTCGGGATGCAGTGGTGGCTCACGGAGTACGTGTGGATTGCTGCCTGACCAGTAACGCGTATTTTATTTATTGACGAAGCCGTTCAGCCAGAAGTAAGCCTCATCGCTGTAGATGATTTCTCAATGAAAATCCGGATCATTTTCAAGTTGTTGTTCATCCTAATTCATGAATATACAACGATTCTGGGCCTTCAGTTCTTGCGTCAATTTGATCTTGTAAGGATGTAGGTGAAGATCATTTCGCAAAATTCGACGTCACAAAAATTGATTGGGTCGTCCTCAATTTTTTCGCCATTGGCAGAAATATTCTCGACACTAGGGGCACTTCATTGTTTCACTAGCACGCGAGAAACAATCAACTCAAAAAAGCTGAACTATCTAGCAAGAGACCTTCACTTGCCCTAGGCCCACGTTGAACAGTGGAATACACTGTCATCAGAAACGAAAGTAAACATTTTTAGAATCCGTAAAAATAAAAAAAGAATTGGGTGAAGAGACGAGTTAAAATCCGAGTGACTGTCTGTACATGGAAAATTTACCTGAAGTAAGAATTAAGATATTGTGATGATAGATTGCTTAGCATCTATCTCCCTTTATAGTTACAAATCAATCATTATGGAAGTTATCAGAATACACTTTGCACAACCAATGATCTGAAGCTTCTTAATATTTTGCCCACTAATGTTTGAAATCGGAATATACATTTTTATGCACCCAAACAGAAAATAAGTGGACTCCAATGCATATGGCTAATTTTTACTGAAGTTATCAGTGAATCTGTGAGACGAATTTCATAAGACAACTGCTTCAAAGTGTATGTGCGTCTTCCACGAAGCTTCTGTATAATATATGTCTACACATTTTCAATAGGGTTTGCATCGGGCGACTGCGACGGCCAATCCAATGTAATGATGCCAGATTGAGTTTTCCACTGAGTACAGAGCTTGCTGCGGTGTTTAGGATCGTTGTCCTCCTGCAAAATCCAATCTTAATTTTTTCTGAAGACATCGTTTAGCAGATAGCAATAAAGCATTTTTGTAGACTTTTATCATTTTCTCGGCATTTAGGTTGTCAGTAAAGAGGTACAAAGTGCCGAATCCCTGCTTTGAGAAGCAGCCCTAAAGATGCACCTTTATTCCATATTTTGCGGTCCGCTGAAAAAGCCTATTGGTGGAAGTTGACCAGGCTCGCGTGAGGACAGAACGTGCCCATATAGAACATTCATCAGTAAAAATGGCATTTTCAAAATCTAGATCAATATTCTCATGCGAACAAGCGAGTCCCTTTGTCACAAGGTTTTCAGTCAACAGAGGCTACTTTATTGTGTTGCGCTATTTCAGATCATGAGTTTGAAAAGGGTTCGGATAGTTTCGTAGGATATATCTAAACCTTCTGTCATTCATTTTGCTTGTCCTTGCCGCAGTGTTAAAGCAGGATTCCAAGCAGCTTCTTAGAGCGACGCGTACTTAGCACTCATGGCGTTTAACGTGATTCTCTTTCAAAAGATCAACGACAACTGAACCTTTGTTGACAATGCATCAAGGACAAAGATTCCTTCTATCGGCTCGCGAAGGAATTAGAGCGAAATCTTTCATTAACTATCGGTAAAGTCGACCACGCTCTTACTTGACAGACATATACCGACAGTACATATTTTCGAATTTCCTGCTGACTTCATACTTTTGACAATAGTATGTAAAGTATTGACAACTCTTGAAGATATGACCCCGGTCTTAATACTGGCTATTTGCGAGAGTATTAAATATAAGGTTATACTCAAACTTAGCTCTTCCTTTCTTGTTTTATTAATAAACAAATATTTTTTTTTTAGAGAGGATTTTGCTAAGATATTTCAGGGGAATAAAAGTACGTCTTCATGAAACATAGAGAAGCATACAAAACTAAGCGACGAAATTTTTTCATCAGTCTTAGAAGGCCGGAAGTGGCCTCAGCATGAACGAAATATTTCCTCGACCTTTAATATAAAATATCTTCAGGACAGTCCTTAGTCAAATATGGATATGACTTCAACGTTTTAAAATTTAGAGCATGTAAGTAATGCCAAGAAAGTAAAAGCTAATAAACTTGTTAACCTCAGCTGAAATGTAATATGTATAAAAAGGAGCCCACTGTGCTTTGCAGAAAACGACTAACTTATAAATTTGCACGATATACGAGCGCTGCGTCCACCTGTTAGTACTCGGTAACCACACAACTATTTCATTGAAAAGGTTTGCATAACAAAAGGCTATAAAATGAATTAGTATGCCAAAGGACGTTGGGGGAAAAACCAATAAAGGCTATGAAATGAATGAGAAAAAATGAAATAAAAAAACGAATGTAATAAAATCGGCTATTAACGAGAAAGCGAAGAACTACCAAACAAACTATGTATGGACCAACAAAAACTATTAAACTGCACGCTGATATCCTTAGAAATGTGAATGTGTGAGTTTGTGCATGAAACTACAAACAGATAACCGCTGCAATGCCGTTATAAATAAAACGCAATAAATTTTTGTGGCAACCAATTGGACTATATGTGGATTTTATGATATTTATATTGAACTATATATTTACATAAATCTTCATTGCTAGGCATTTATGGGTACGTGGGTTATTAAATGGCGATTTGACTGTTGGAGAGTGCAGACTCCGTTGGTGCGAAGAAAATTATTAAAAACCTCTTTATATACGAACGCAGCAGCACGATTAGTAACGGTACTTAAGTATATAACCCATACGTTGCTTATAACCCACGCCATCGCTTCCTCAAATAGGCGGTCAGGTAATCGGATGACAATAAAATTCGAAATTAAATTGTGCAATGAAATCATTATGATGGCATGAGTGCTTAAGAAAGGTTGAGAACGTATGATTGCATCTTGAAATGACTGAGGGTAAATTGAATGAGCAAACGTGTGAATGAGACCAAAAGCCGTAAAAATGCTTAGCAAAATACCGTAAAGTGACAAAAACTGTGTGCAAAAAGTTTATACACCAACATAAGCGCAGACATTTACTCCAGCTACATGTGCTTGTTCTTTTGGCATAACTGTTCGAAGCGCAACGGTAATTTGGCGAGCAATAAACACAGCCATAATGTCCTCTCGGAGTAATTGTAGAGGATATTATTGAATCTTACCTTTCAGTTACAAATATGTTTGCAAGTAAGTTGGTCTTCATGTGGCAAGCATGTGTGCATTGAATGTGCAATTACGCGGAGCAAATGAGCAACTCATAATTGAAATGTGATTCAAGGAATGCAGAGGAAACACGACCGCGACTAATTTCCTGCACATAATACCTTTTAGCGTGCTGTATGATACTGTCTGTAAGTATAAGCCTTAATTATTTCATACTCACTCCCAAATCACCTCCGCTGAGTACTTTATCTTTGGCTTGAAGAGTTGGCTTAAGGCTCTTACAATTTTTGTTACGTCCACTGGCTGCCCAAATGTCGAATTCATTGAAAATTTTGGTGTTAAGCTTTATAACAACAAATCGTAGATTAATAAGAAAAAAAATCGTACCTATCTCTACTCCACTCTTTCCTTAATTTTAGTTCAAACTATGTACTCTATTGCTCCTTTTGCATTATCCAACACATCCTATATGAACCACCAATTTATAGATTACTGCCTGTCAATAACGAAACAGACTCATTTGTCTTCTTACACATGTTTATAAGAGTTATCCAAGTAGAGATCCTTTTCAATAGACTTCTTTTGTTATTCTTGTTCAATAGTATTTGTCATTTCATCATGGAAAGGCGTTCAGCATGTAGTGAAGAAAAGATGGCAAATGTAGCAACGAGTTTAAACGAAGACCGTGGAGGGTCGAACCGGAGCCGGTTGCAGCAACCCAGACTGACGTACTTATAGAACGACTTGGCGCACTTTACGTCGATATCTTAAATTGAAAGCGTATAAAATACTACTTGTGCAAGAGCTCAAACCCTAAGATCTTCCCAAGCGACATCGCTTCGCTCTATGGGCTCTTGAAAAGATCCGACGTTTTCGAGCCAAACTTTATTCAGCGATTAGATCATTTCTGGCTCAACGGGAAAGTAAACAAGCAAACTTGAGGCATTTTTTCGCTCCATAGTTCTTCAAAAAAGATGCCGGTGAGGACGTAACCGTCAATGGCGACCGTTATCGCAAAATGTTAACCCACTATTTGATGGCTGAAATTGAAGCTCGTAATTTCGGCAACATTTGGTTTCAAAGTATGAAAAATATGACCTTGGAAGGATTTTTCAAAATTCGACTTATTTTCGGAGATACAGCCGATTTTATGACGTGGCGTCCTTGTTCACTAGAATTGTCTCCTAAACTTTCAACTACTTTTTCTGAGGTTGTTGATATAATATCTCAAGTTCTACAGAACCGATTCCTTTGAAATTTGGTATATATCTTCTTTATACAGTGCTCTATCGTGTCTGCCTTGGATTTCCGAAAATTTTCATTTGAAGTATTTTAAAAAATTCGAAAAATTCTAAAATATTGGGTCAAAAAAATTTTTTTCAGGCCGACGCCATTTTGTTTTATTTTATTTTATTTTATTTTATTTTATTTTATTTTATTTTATTTTATTTTATTTTATTTTATTTTATTTTATTTTATTTTATTTTATTTTATTTTATTTTATTTTATTTTATTTTATTTTATTTTATTTTATTTTATTTTATTTTATTTTATTTTATTTTATTTTATTTTATTTTATTTTATTTTATTTTATTTTATTTTATTTTATTTTATTTTATTTTATTTTATTTTATTTTATTTTATTTTATTTTATTTAATTTAATTTAATTTAATTTTATTTTATTTTATTTTATTTTATTTTATTTTATTTTATTTTTTTTATTTTATTTTATTTTATTTTATTTTATTTTATTTTATTTTTTGAAAACGGTCAACCCGATAACGACATCCTTACTAATGAAGAATTTTCTTGGTTTTTGTGTTTTAGATCTTTACATGAGTTGACATCACGTCAACCAGGACGCACCGTTTTTCGAAGCCCCCACTCCACCGGCCCGTATCTTAACGAATTTTGATTTTTTTTTTTTTGCAATTTTTTTTTTTTTTATAAAGTGTCAATAAAAAGCATATAAAAAAATGGTTGGTAAAACTGTTTTTAATTTTTTTTTTATCTTAGTATAAAAAATTCATAAAATTCATGCCTCCCGACCAGAACACTCCCTTAAGCCAACATCACCTAAAACTATAAGCCCACATTTTAGTATTCCTCTGAAGTTCATAGCAAGCTTTCTTCTACGAAACTATCTTTTTTTCTATCATTACGTATCTTTTTTTCGACAGTTTTCTATTCTTAGTAAAACAAGCGGTAGCAGAAGCTATTGGTAACAGAAGTTAAAAAGTGGCAGCCTTGGAGAGAGAGCAACGTCCGTGGCAAAAGCTCATTTTAATAAAGTGCGATATGTGACTTTCCATATAACAGGTCAAATGAAAATTTCCCCAGTCTGACGCATAGTTGGCCCAACAAAAATTAAATGTATATGATTCTTAGTAAACTATAACCTTCTAAAGATGATGCTGGATCATTAGTTTGTGAATTATAATATATCACTTTGAGTTAAGCAACTTTTGTTAATTTGAAAAAAATTAATAAAAAGAAATTTCGTTTGTTGAAAAAATATTGCTGTTAGAAGGTCAGAAATATAGTTGAAACAAAAACTTGCCTTCACGAAGAGTTTTCGGACATTGCCCTAGGAAAATCAACCATCAAAGATTGGTTAAGACGATGAACTCAATTGACTTTCAAAAGAGTTTGTTACGGACGAAAAGATCAGAAACCTCCACAAGATATTTTTGGATGATCGTAAAATTAAAAAAAAAAAATTAAAAAGGCACTTAAAGATATCAGCTGAGCGTGTACATTTTATTATTTAGAAATATTTTGGTATGAAAAAACCCTGTGCAAAGTGAAGAATGCGCGAGCTCCCTTTTGACCAAAAAACTACGAATTTATAATTCAGTAAAGTGTTTGGAGATGGTAAATCGCAATAAAACCTAGTTTTTACATCGATATATGACAATGGATGAAACATGGCTCCATATTTTTTTTTTTTAAGTAAATTGGACATGGTAAATCCGTTCCAAGGCGTGGAAAAACGCTAAAGTAGATAGGCAAGATTCTGGCGTCTGTATGTTAGGACGCGCATTGAATAACTTTTATTGACTACCTTGAAAGAGAACAACCATCAACAGCAAATATTACATAGCGTAATTGGACCGCTGGATGGACAAAATATCAGAAAAACCGTCGCATTTGAAGAAAAGGAATATTGCATCGTATCACAAGTAAGAGAAAACAATGAGAAAAATCCTTGAAATATGTTTCGAATTGCTTTCGCATCACTGTATTCTTCAGATCTGTCCCCTGCGATTTCTTGTTCTTAGAACTCAAAAGAGTCCTCCCTGGGAAGAAATTTTCGTCGAATGAAAAGGCGTTCTCCGAAACTGTGGCCTATTTTGAAGCAAAGGAGAACTCGTACTACTAAAATGGTATAGAAAAGTTGGAAGCTCACTATAATCAGTGCATCACGCTTGAAGGTATGTTGAATAAAAACAACGAATTTTTGCCAAAAACATGTGTTTTACTATGGTAGGCCGAAGACTTTTCAATTGAGCTGTTGTATTGAAGCAGTGGGAGGAACTTTTAAGCAAACTTTCATAAAGGACTACGAAAATTGGAAACATTAATTTCGAAGCTGTTGCATACTTTGGAATATATATGATACAGCAATATTATTTTTAATTCTGGATTCGCCACTCATAGCCAGTAGCTATCGTGTGGCAACCATACATCAAGGTGTATTTCACATCCAAGTACTGGCATATGAATTTGAAATATCCGGTTTATTTTGATTTTTTTTTGGAACTTTACAACTTTACTCTGAGCCACGTCCAAGTCACACATCGCGATCTCGTCTTTTTAAGGTCGTTCACTCAGATTGGAAAATTTAGGCGCGTAGAAACTGCACGAAGCCCCCAAAAGTTACCTAGAATAACGTTCACCACATCGAACTTTTGAATCACTGCCAGCTCAAGGAGCTAGCCACACCATAGACGAACCTCGAGAAAACTTTAAAGCATATTCTACCTGCAACCGCCAAAACTTTAACAATGCAGCTCTAGTCGACGACTACGTGAAGTCGCGCTGACGGACACATCCCAGGAGGCGGCTGCCACAACAATGCCTCCAAGGAATGCGCGCCGCCGATGGCGTTGGATGTGCAAACAAGCGCGCTACCCTTTTGTTGCTACACTGAAAAAATAAACTAAAAAAAAGCACTGCCAGCAACGAATGTTGCACGAGCAGCAGCTGTTGCCACCGTGCCACCGTAAGTGTTGCATTAAGCAGCCAGGCGATGTCCCACAGTGCCAAATGTCATTTCATTTCAATTCATTTCATTTATGCGCTGCTTGCAACACCAATACACACACACACATACAGCGGCCGACGTCGCATGCTACATCATCGTCAACATGCGGCACAGCACTTGTTGCCGGTTGCTGTTGTTTGTATGTAGTATTTATGGAAAATTATTATGCACGAATATTTGTAGCAGCGTTTAAAAATAAATTTGCCTATGTATGTGTGTATGTGTGCATGTGAGTGTGCGTTTGCTTGTAACTTTGAGGTATCTTCGTGTCCTTTTGCCCTGCCGCATGCTGCAGCAGCCGCTGGCAAGTATGTGCGCTTTTAGGTGTTTGTGTAAGTCTCCAAACACATATATACATATATAAATGTGTATGTGTGCTTGTGTTGGTGTTGGTGTTAATATGCAAAAATGTATTTGCTGAATTCGTTTAACTCAAAAGAGGAAATTAAAAGAACTCGAGCGTCAAATTTAATTTTCAGTTGAGCGCATCTTCAGTTGTAAATTAAAAATTACACCAACAACAGCAATGAAATTGTTGCAAAAACAAACAATAATGGCTATATAAATAACAACGCCTGGACAGCGCCAGTCGCATGCAGCTACAATAACACACACACGCCAGCTCTGCTGGTGGCCCAACAGGCAACTGCAACATCCTTTGGCAACATTGCCGGTAGACTTTACGCACAAACAAAAAAAAAAAAATATGTGGGAAAATATGAAAAATATTCGCAAAGAAAAGCAGACAAATTTAAATTACATTTGCAATATTTCCGCTCGATTTTAAGGCTTCTGTGTCCGTTCATTTTAATTTCTTTAATTTTCCATTATTTATTCACTTTCTCCTCACACGTTCGTTAACTCCACATTGGTTCAAATAAAGAGCAATACATGGTTGTCAACAGCAGCTTTGTTCTGTGAGAGACAAAAGAAAGATATCCATAAATATATATTTCAGAAGCTGAAATATACGAGGTGATGAAGTATAAAGCGGATCGAAAAATAAAATAAGTTCAAAGAAATGCACCAATAGTCGGGTCTCCATAGACCATACGAACTCACATCTATATCCTTATATGGATGTTTAAGAACCCCTTCAGCTCAGTAGGCAACTCAGCAACAATTTTGGGTAATAATTTATACTACTTCAAAAACAAAAATACCATTTTTTTATGTAGACCATTATACTGTTCTCAAACTTCTTAACCGTTTGCTTGCATATAAAGGGTGAGCACTCCTTATAACACCCTAACAGCTTTTTCTTTTCGAAATAATTATACCAAGTAAAAGCAGTAAGTATAGGGATTCTTATCAGCTCGTAGTTCAACCTTAAACTATTGCTACTATATGACAAATGACAAGTTCAACTCTTTAACTCAAGTCATCGCCGTATCAGTCTTATACTCTCCGGCACTCGAAGTGTAACCAGTTCAAAAAGCTATCAATTCGGTTTGGAAAATTATTTTTATTTATTTTAAAGCACAAAATGTGTGAAAGTAATCATAAATTCAGGACCAATTCACTTTTGCTCGAAATGACCACCTTTTACCTTAACTATGGCCTTGAGACGGTCAAAAACCGATCAGCGAGCTGCCCGAATGTGATTTGCCGGCATATTGGCCCCCACACGGACAATGGCTTTCTTCAGCATCTCGAGACTGCTGTATTTTTTACTTCGAACTTTGCTCTCCAAAAATAGCCCATTGTATTCGCATCTGGTGAATTCGAGAGCCATTGTGTGGTCGTAATGAAGTTCGGAACGTTGTTTTTCAGTCATTCTTGGTTCACTCGCGCTTTATGAGACGGTGCTCTTGTCTCGGTCTTGTTGAAACGTCCATGGCTTGCGACCGAAATGTTTGTTTGTCTACGGCTTTCAAGCAGCCTCCAGAACACTTTTCCGATAAAATGTCACATTTACTTTGACACCAGGCTCGATGAAAACTATTGTAGAGCGCATATCTGCGGTGACAGCGGCCCAAACCATTATTTGTGGCGGGTGCTGCCTCCTGGTGGCCAACCTATGACTTAGATTCTCGTATGAACGGTCGGTCAAGTAAACCCTATCGTTTTGAGAGTTTACGAATTGCACAATTGGAAAAATTTTTTCGTCAGAAAACACAATGTTCGGACCGCTTTCGGCCAAGCCAAGCAACTGCTTCGCTCTCTCAAGTATTACTTGTTGCTGCTTCGGTGTGAGATCATGGGCCTTTTGGAACTTGTTAGGCTTGAACTTGAGTTCATTTTTCAATTCCTTAACACTAAAATGAAAATGAAAACTGTAATTTGGCATAAGTGATCAAAAGTGTCCACACTTGACCAAAACTCGAAAAGAATCTATTCCTAATAATAGTATACCTGTATACCGAATATGAGCTTAATCGGTTCTACAATTTCTTTAGCCCCCATAGGCCCCAGATTTTCGAAATTCAAGTTGATTTTATAAGATGAGCTTCCAAGACGAATGTCTGACCATCCTGATTTGCTATTAGTATTACTGACCTCTAATACATTTTCCCACTTCTCTTCGAAGACATACTGCATGCGATCAAGTAACTCTCTCCTACTGAAGTCAATGATGTATTTAAATGCACGTGTGCAAGTTACATATGTAATGAGTACTTTAAAATTACATAAATTTTAATTAATTATATCAGTTGTCGTAATTACATTCTAACATGTCAGAGCAAACCTGCCAAGAAGTTAAGCTACACATCCATACAAGCACGTACATTTGAGAAACCTTGCAGTAAACCACAGCTCACTTCACTTGTCATTTGACAGGCTTAATGAAATTTCTTGTTGTTGGCTGGTTATGTGTGAGAGAAAAAGAGAACCAACATACACCTCGGCATTTACGTTTGATATGCTTTAAGTTTTCACATAAATCCCATAACGTCCACAACATCCAATTTGGATGACACAAAAGTCAGTGAGATGGCGTCATGTAGGGAAGTTATTATATGTAGCTCAATGCCGTTGATGGATAAAGTCTTACGATAACGAGAATATAAACATAGTGAACATAGATTTGTTTTTGAAATGGAATCAAATAGAGCTATAATTTATTTGAAATTCCGCAATACTTCTAGAATTACTGTTATCTCCAATAGTGGTTACTACAAAATAGATATCAATTTGTTTTGAATTGAAACACATAAAAATTCGTCGAAGCAGAGTGTTTCGCTTTCTAGAATCATCGATTACGCTTTAGTTCACGCTTCGATATCCTATCGCAAAACCAACTAGATAAGACCTTTAATTTAACAATTCGCGAATTATTACGAAAATTCGCGTTCTCTAACAAATATACAGTTTGTGCAAGAAACGAAGCCGCTCGACCTTCCCAACCGACATTGCTTCCTTCAATGAGCTCTTGAAAAGTTCCAAGAAGATCCGACGTTTTCGAGCCAAATTTTGTTCAGCAATGAGGCTCATTTCTGGCTCAATGGTTTTGTAAAGAAGCAAAATTGTTACTGAAGATATTCGAGAGATGGCATTTCATCCAGAAAAAGGCAAAGGTTTGGTGTGGTTTATGGGCAAATGGAATCAGCGGTCCATATTTCTTCATAAACGATGACGGTGAGAACGTAACCGTCAACGGCGACGCCATGATAGCCGACTATTTGATGCCTCAAATTGAGGCTCGTGATCTCGGCGACATTTGGTTTCAACAAGACGGCGCCACCTCCCACACATTGCATCAATCAATAGATTTATTGAGAGAACACTTCGATGAGCAGATAATTTCACGGTTTGGGCAAGATATCACATCGTTAGAATTTTTATGGTGGAAATATGTAAAGTCTAACGCCTGTGCGAACAATCTCTCTTCGGCTTAGGTTTTGGAGCAAAAGATCACGAAAATTGGATTCAACGAATGGACCATCTGATACATAGCCACGACCAATATTTAAAAGAGAAAATCTTCGAAAAATACATGCGAAGAAAGTTTTTTTCGAATGCTTTTAAACGTTCCCATTAAATTTGAAATTTAATTATTTCTACCAATTTTGGCTTCAATCTTAATAGACACCCAATGTCTAATTTAAACATTTAATTCTACATTAGTGTTGCTATATACCTGCCTACAGTAGTGGTCAGATGATCAGTTCAAGTTGGTTAAGGATTGCTATATACTATTTACGAGTGTGTTCAAAAAGTATCGCGAATTTTGTGTTTTTTCAAAAATTATTTATTTATTCATGAATATATATTTTGTCTCCTTCAAAGTAATCTCCATGAGATATTATACACTTGTGCCAACGGTTTTTCCAATCTTCGAAGCACTTCAAAAAGTCATTTCTTTTTTTAGCTTCTTCAGCTCCTCAGCATCGAAGCCGTCTTTATCTCGTCAAGAGAAGCGTAACGTCGTCCTTTCATGGGCCTCTTCAGTTGAGGGAACAAGAAAAAGACACAGGGGGCCAGATCTGGGGAATACGGTGACTGCGGCATCACTAGTGTGTTGTTCTTCGCCAAAAAGTCGCGCACAAGCAACGATGTGTGTGAGCAGGGGCGTTATCGTGATGCAAAAGCCAATTTTTGTTCTTCCAGAAATCCGGGCATTTCTGGCGGATTGCTTCGCGCAAATTGCGCATAACTTGCAGGTAATATTCCATATTGACCGTTCTTTCCTGTGGCAAGAACTCATGATGCACTACGCCCCTGCAATCAAAGAAAACTGTCAGTTACGATTCGCGATAAATTTTGAACACACCTCGTATACCTGTCCTCGGCTTCATTGTAGTCAATATTACCAGGAATATAATAATTCAGCTTTCACTGGAGTCTAGTATTTATGCTGAAAGAAAGAGCTTTTGGAATTTTCAGATTTGTATGGATACTTGTCAAAAGCGGAGGTCGTCAAATAAGTCGAAAGATGAGCTATAGCATGAAAAGTAATTGGTTAGGACTCTGTTACATTCGACTCGTAAGTTAACAAAAGTCGAGAATTGGTTTAAGCGGTTACAGGCGTTTACGTGTTCCAAAAAAAAATTGTTTTCTTCATTGTATTTTTAAATTCTACAATACCTCTAGAATATTGTTCTAAATTTTCAAGTTGGTCGGAGTAATAGTTTCGGAGATACACACTTGAGAACTAATGCGCTCGAAGCGCCGTCTATAAACACGTTTTTTTTTCGAAACTTTTCTGAAGTCGGTTGCCAAGATTTCTCGAGAACTATTCAACCGATATTCAGGGAGCTTTACACATTTCTTTGAGATACAATTCTTAAAGGCTTGGACGAAGAGTTTTCTTCCGATCACACTCAAATATTCAAAAAATGTCGCAAACTTTTCTTTGAAAATTTAAAATTTTTGTAAAAATGTCTGGCAAAAATCCTGTTTTCAATTTATGTTTTTTCTTCGTCCAAATTCTAAGTTTAGGTTTCAACTAAAGCACTTATTTTTTCAATTAAGATGATCCTGTAAGGAGTTAAGCTGCCAAGGCGGGCGCATTTCTTTCCGAGGGGTCACCGGAAATGGCGTCGCAATGACCGAGTTTAAAAAATGTTTTTTCCAAAAATTTCAGAATTTCTTAATAGTGTTCTAATAAAAATCTTATTTTTTGTATGAGACAAAATTTTTTGAAAAAATTCTGTTTTTTACCCTAGAAAACCTGAGGAAACCCATGTAACCCCTTAAGATCTCAGATTTCACTTCCTTCATATTACTTGAGTATCCACACGTAACGGGTGATTTTTTTGAGGTTAGGATTTTCATGCAGTAGTATTTGACAGATCACGTGGGATGTCAGACATGGTGTCAAAGAGAAAGATGCTCAGTATGCTTTGACATTTCATCATGAATAGACTTACTAACGAGCAACGCTTGCAAATCATTGAATTTTATTACCAAAATCAGTGTTCGGTTCGAAATGTGTTTCGCGTCCGTGTCCGATGAGCGATGAGGCTCATTTCTGGTTGAATGGCTACGTAAATAAGCAAAATTGCCGCATTTGGGGTGAAGAGCAACCAGAAGCCGTTCAAGAACTGCCCATGCATCCCGAAAAATGCACTGTTTGGTGTGGTTTGTACGCTGGTGGAATCATTGGACCGTATTTTTTCAAAGATGCTGTTGGACGCAACGTTACGGTGAATGGCGATCGCTATCGTTCGATGCTAACAAACTTTTTGTTGCCAAAAATGGAAGAACTGAACTTGGTTGACATGTGGTTTCAACAAGATGGCGCTACATGCCACACAGCTCGCGATTCTATGGCCATTTTGAGGGAAAACTTCGGACAACAATTCATCTCAAGAAATGGACCCGTAAGTTGGCCACCAAGATCATGCGATTTAACGCCTTTAGACTATTTTTTGTGGGGCTACGTCAAGTCTAAAGTCTACAGAAATAAGCCAGCAACTATTCCAGCTTTGGAAGACAACATTTCCGAAGAAATTCGGGCTATTCCGGCCGAAATGCTCGAAAAAGTTGCCCAAAATTGGACTTTCCGAATGGACCACCTAAGACGCAGCCGCGGTCAACATTTAAATGAAATTATCTTCAAAAAGTAAATGTCATGAACCAATCTAACGTTTCAAATAAAGAACCGATGAGATTTTGCAAATTTTATGCGTTTTTTTTTTTTAAAAAAGTTATCAAGCTCTTAAAAAATCACCCGTTACTTATGGAGAAACCCTTTCATATTTACAGCAATAATTGAGTACAACTTCTACACAGAAGACACAGATATTTGCGTGTATGACAAATGGCGTTATGTAATCAAGCATGAAAACAGCTTTAAAGCACAAGCTTAGGTGTAAACATGGGTTGGAAATTGTAAGGAAAAACAAACTTAAAACAACAACAAAAATAAGTGATGATACAACAGTAATAATAGCACATACAAACAACAACAAAAGTAGTTACGGAAGCCGACTTAGACACAATTTCGCACAGAATTCTTGCCTTGGCCGTCAGACAAACTTGAAAGGCTGCCAACTTTTCACAACAAACAGTCGATGCAAAAAAAACCTAGAGTAGTACAAATAAATGTCGCAACAGAAGTAACAAAAAGAAACAAAGAAATCACATAACCTCAACCTTTTGAGGGCCTACAATGTGCATTGACATTGCTGCAAAGACCAAAACAACAACAGCAAACACATATACAGCGAAACTACAACTACAACAAGCACTTGAGTGAGTAATGTGTAACGGTAAACAAGTTGTGGTGGAAAAAAATGGCAAGAAACGCAAAAAATGCCAAGCAGTTAAGTTGAAATTTATTAACTGTGTAAGCCGACAAACGCCCATGCCGTCATAAATGGCGCGCGGCCGCCGGAAGGAAGTGGGATGCGGTAAGGACATCGTAGAAGAAGAATGTGAGCACGTGAGGTAGGGGGTGGGGCGCATGGTTTGAGAAACAAATAAACCGCAAGAATTTCGGCGTCTAGAGAAAAAGACACAAAATTCTATTGACTTTGCTGGAAGAAGAGTTGGCAGAAAAAGAAAATGCTCATATGAAATTGTCTTACGCTGCCTGTGCGTAGGAAATTTCATCAAAAATCGGAAATGTAAATATTTGCTGGCGTGAAGTGCACACATATAAATATACAAACAAAGAAAGATCTGTAAAATAAACAAGTAAGAAAGGGCGAAGTTCGGGTGTAACCGAATATTTTAGACTCTAGCAACTTGTAGGAATCAAAGACGTGAAAGTAAACCTATAGTCGGTACAGCTCCGTAGCGTGCTTCGAGTTTTACATTGAATGTTTTGTGTAACTCGTTCCAATAGAGATTAATTTCCTTTTTCGAAAAGAGAACCGTAATCCTTGGAGTCAGATTGCAAGCTGAAGTTTCCTCTCCGAGTGTGTTTGAGGGAATCCTCTGATACTGTGACCCCTCATTACCCACGCGTGATTGGAAGGTCATAAGGCTGGAGAGAACCGAGGAACCATAACGGAGGCGCTGATTCTGCTAAATACGGAGTTCGCCGGTTCTCTCAGCAAATCCAAAGGAGCCATAAGCTATGTATTCGAAAGGGTAGTCCTTAGGGTACTCTCGACGGCTGCCAAAACTGATGGCGCTCCAGCTGCAGATGTGATGAATACGACGGGCGACAATGGTGATGGTAAAACGACCCTGGAAAACGACCCAAGTCTCTCGGGTGTAGCGAGTTCTGTGGGCGGGTCATCAATCGACAACGCTGTCCTTAGCATCGAACAGCTCTTTGAGAAGGTGCGGATCGAGCACGACCTGGGCGCTGAACTAGCGTTTCTGGAGGAGAGTGTAAAGGATTAGATTACTCCAGATTAACCTCCAACACACGACGGGGGCCTCTATCTATTTACTGCTTGGTGCAGATGAAGCCGATGTCGTCCTGATCCAGGAACCGTAGCGGATCAGTAACGGTATCTCTGGATTGAGAACGAATAGTCGCTGCTGGCGACGAACGATATAGGTAGAACAAGTGATTGTATGAAGGTCCGAAATATATTAACGGGTTTTCTTTTAACCAATTTCAGCAGCGCAAACGGCAAAACAGGAGTGCGACGGCAAAGATCCTTGGTTAATTTGTGCATATATGCTGTACGACGATGAGTTGGAACAACCTCTCTTATTGTTGAAGAATATCATGGCTAAAGCGACACGAAGAGGAACCGATGTCATAATCAATTCCAACGCCAACTCGCGACATTCAATCTAGGTCGGCTAGGACACTAAAAGTAGAGGTCAGTCGCTCTTTGATTTCATTGTTGGTGAAAATCTTTCCATTTGTAATAGCGAAAACTCTCCTACATTCGTGACTGCAGGCAGGCAGGAAGTTCTTGATCTCACCCTGCCCTCGAATGGAATTGCGGAACGGAATTGCGGAACGGAACTGATCTCAAACTGAAAGGTCCTTGATGATCACTCCTTTGAGTTGGAACAACCTCTCTTATTGTTGAAGAATATCATGGCTAAATCGACACGAAGAGGAACCGGTGTCATCATCGATTCCAACGCCAACTCACGACATTCAATCCTGGCCAGTAAGTATACTAAAAGTAGAAGTCAGTCGCTCTTTGATTTCATTGTTAGTAAAATCTTTTCATTTTTTATAGGGGAAACTCTCCTACATTCGTGGCTGGGAGAAAATTTTTGACCTCAGCCTGCCCTCGAACAGATTTGCAGAACGGAACTGATCTCAAACTGAAAGGTCCTTGATGATCATTCCTTTTCTGATCATATGCAACTATATCGGGTTCAGTCTAGTTCGAGAATGTCCGCCTGGGGAAATTTCCCTGCTTGACTAAGTGACTTTCTGCTGGTGCAAAATGTAATATCTCTAAGCCTCTTACTTGTTGAGTTATCGCACTTTTAGTAATTTTCAAGATACCCGTATGAGGAGCAGGCATGGTCACTAGTAGAATTTTTCTCAACAAATCTTGAGTTTAGTTTACTACTACTTTAAAACTTGTAGGAGGCCAGGCTTCATTTCCTCTGTAAGAAAACCCTGACAGTAGACGAGGTGTAAAAAATAACCGTTAGGTGAACAAAACTATTATACTCTTTAGCAATATGTTGCAAGAGTTTAAACATGACGTTCTCACACATGAGAAACATTCTCTGATAGTGTGGGCGTGTTTCAATTTGGATGAGTCACGATTCAAGAGACTGCTATCACTCATCAGCCTAAAAGTAAGCTAAGTTCACTCTCGGCTCGGGTCTTGTCAAGATTATGTACTGCACGATGTTTCGGGACTCGGTTTTTAGTAAAATTGATGCATGTGGACACAAACAAACTTTAATAAAGAGTTTGGAACAGGCTTAGTCACATCATCATATTTAAATGAACTTTGTACTAGTTGAAACCAAGCTCTGACTATCCTCGGCACTATTAGAAAGATATTTATATCCCTTGCTATATATAGTCATAGTGTCGAAAATATCTTAAAAGTCTTCAGTAGATATTTTCGCAGTGTCGTTTCCTTAAGCGATATTCTTAAAGAGTTATTCTTAGTGATCCTTTTTTTACCTGAACTTCAACAAAGAATAATAATGACGAATAAATACAGGTGTCAGTGGTATAAAGAAAAAAAGAGCGAGTCCTTTGTTTGAATATCGAATTCCGAGTATGTTTCGTAAATAAAGTATAATAATTTAGGAGGAATCTTATAACGAATATCTTTAATTTATTAGAATGTAAGAACACCCTAAACCGCCATTTGTAGACAATACCGCAAAAAATATGAAAAAATTGTTCAAAAAAAATAAAAAGTCATTAAAACGGCGCAATTCCGGAAAAACGCAGAAGACCACACACTAACAACGCACACATGCAACAGACGAAGTGGTGGTGAAATAAATCCAAGAATATTGCAATTGCTCCTTGGGGATCACATCGAAATGCGCACAACACACCGAGCGCTCGAGCCGAGCGTATTCGTTTCAGTTTGTTGGTAAGTGAGTCAGCTGTGTTTGTTTATATCACAATTCACTCACGCTCATTGCTCATTGCTCAATGCTCAGTGCTCATCAGGGTGTCTTACTGTTTGTGACGTTGCTTCGCCACGCAACTTTATCCGTCGCAATGACTTTACTCCGCACTCTGCTACCAACGTTTTGCGTTTGCTGCTTGGGGAATACGCGGAGATGTTCGTAAGCGTCTGTCACTGTTAGAAAAGTAATGTTTTGCGGGAAAATATTAAGTTCATGTGTGATGTAAAATATCTTTTGATGAATGTTTTGTGGTTGTAAACTGAAAAAATCAATAACTTTAAGAGGATTTAAGATTTTTTTTTATTTATTTTAAGAATAGCGTATTGCATGCTCAGATGCTTTTAAGGATATGTCCTGAGTAGATTCTAACAGTGCTGAAATGTTGAGTGTTGTCATTAGACGGTTTTGTAAATTTAAACAAGACGAAACGCTCTTCACAAAAAGATTATTTATTTAGAACTTGATTCTGATCGAAAGCTTTTAGGATGACTGTTCAATGAAGCTAAACTTTTTGGACGAATTAGAAGGAAGAATTCACTGCTTTTAATACGAGACTTCAAAATTCGACTGCCCCACAGAGACAAACCAGCCCTCTGTGAGCTCTGAGGAGTATGCTCAGTCTTGAAATCTTCTGTAGTCGCCGAATTTTTTGCTTCAGTCTTTGTCCCGTTCATCACAGTTCGTGGACGGTGGTGATGTCAGCCTTTACTCTAACGAGGACATCAATCAGCTGGGTAGCAGCTTATTCCCAATTAAGTCATCGGGCATTGCAGGTGCATGCTGAAACTTTTCAATGGGAGCGTGTTTTACGTGGCAGATCCCAAACCCAGCGCACAACTCTGTGGAGGTGATGTTTCACTTTCTCACTTTAGCTCGCTTTCAAACGGATCTTCTTTGGCTAACCAGAGCATACTTGTTCTAGGACCGGAGGTTATGAGCTGATTGAGCCATATGTACAAAAATCGCTTCTGGCTCCTCCCAAGTGAATGGCAATCAGAAAACTTTCCTCACTTGCATGAATTTCTACACATGATTCTTTATCTCTGAACTGGGTCTTCTGGAATTAAAAACCTAAACAGATTTTGTTAAAGTAATGTTAAATCTAGGAAAGAACAAGCTTAATTCAATTTTTTGATAAAATTTCGGTTTCTCAAAGAAAAAATCGATTTTTGATCAGAATTTCGGCTTTAAATTGTTTATAAACAAAATGTTTATCGGTGAGAAAAAATCTTCGTTTAATTACATTAAAATATCTCTGAGATAGGAAATGTTCACGTACTGCTCATCTTCTTTTTCGCCATATGAATGAGCATTAATGGAGCCATTGCCCCATTAAGGGGTTAGAGGTAGTCAGAGGCACGAAAAAATGAAAATTTTACAAGAGCAGTAATATGGCATTATTATAGGATATGTTGACTTGAAGACACGAAAACTTCAAAAAAAAAAAAAAAAAAAAAAAAATACTTTCCGAAGTTATGGTTGATTATGTTGACCCTGTTCCAAAAAAAGGTACTTGCGGTGACAAGCATAAGTCCATGGAGATTCATCTAAAACAAAACCGGACAAAAACAAAATTGTTTTATAAACAGATATTACTGGGCCTGATCGAAGGATTTTATTTTGTTTTCAAAATTAACAAAATTTTTTTTTAAATTTTTGCGAAAAAATCAACGTTAATTGGTCTCGAAAAATCGAAATTTTCGAAAAAATAAAAATCTTTCGACCAGGCCCGAGTTTATTATGTATTCTAAAAGCTGTATAAATTTCATTAAAATCTACTGAGCGGTTTTCGAGTTATAGTTGTCACCGATTCAAAAAACATAGTTTGGAGAAAAACACGTTTAAAGTTTCACACTAGCGTTTTGAAATGCCTGAGCTCTCTTTCCTATTTCTCGAATAACTCAAAAACTAATTGTCGGATCAACGTGAAATTTTCAGGGAATATTTCTGAGATATTACACTTAACGAAAATGCAAAAAAAAATATTTTTTGAATCTAACTACCCCTAACCCCTCAAGTACGCCGGCGGCTATGTATTTAAAGATTTCGCCACTTTTCGAATTGACCGAACAATTTTAGGAGAGACTTTCCAAATCAGTTACTTGCAGCTGTTGTTGTTTTCACGTATAGCCTCAGCAAATTGTATAATTGATTGGTACCTGCAGCCCTCTGCGAGCTGCGCCATGAGTCTGGTTCATCCGGGAACTTGTCGTGCAGAGGTTTTTTTTTATCAGTTCAACAAAATGATTTCCAACGGAATCACTATTTCTCTTTATTTCTAAGCCATAATAAACGGTCAATTTATCAATCATTTTTCCAGCAGTTTGGATTTTCCACCAGGAGTGTTTTTGTATTTTTTTCCTTTTCTGTTTTCAACTCTTTCGAATTTTTTTGACACATCTCGGAGTCACGTACCCATTTCGGTCAGTATTCAGTGTTTCGGTCTGTGTTCAGTGTTTCGGTAAGTGTTCAATACATTCTTTTAAACAACATTTTGATCAGCGTAAGGTGCAGCCTTTAAACTTCTAGAGTACATTTTGAAGTTACGATTTTCGATAAAATTTTTGTAAACGCCTCAAAGTTTTTGCAATGAACGTTGGAACATTTTAATGACTATATCAACTTCCATTTTCTTCAAAGACCCAGAATAGTTTGAGGTGCAAGTATTTTCATGTTCTGCAAACCACTTATCATTCATTATATTTTTCGGTATCAAGTTTCTTCTTCCAAATTGTACACAATTTGTATTTCCGTCATAGAACTTACATTTCAAATATTCAGAAACTGCTGTAAGCACTGTTATGTGTGTCTTCAAAAAGTATCGAATTTTGTGTTTTTTCAAAAATTATTTATTTATTCATGAATAGCTATTTTGTCCCCTTCAAAGTAATCCCCATGATATATTATACACTTTTGCCAACGGTTTTTCCAATCTTCGAACGATACTAAATAGAAGCATCATGTGGAACTGAAATTTCGTCTTGTTCCTTAATTTTTTTCGCTGAGGTAATGAAACTTAGATTGTTTTTGAATTAAAAACACGCTTGCACTTTTTTCTTCTCGACTTACTCGTGTTACGAGATTTTTAATTTTTTTTGAAAGACTTTTATTTAACGAAAAAAAACAGAACAAATATGAATAAATACACCAGTTTAGCGCTTGGCTTAGCTGCTTATACCGACTATCACTCTTAAATATTTTCAAGTTTGGGGATAGAAAACTAAAATTATACATTTAAGGTATAAAGAAAATTAATAAAACACTGTTACTTTTATCATCTAAATACATTAAAAGGGATCATTTACAATAGGCAGGTGCATAAAAGGATAGTGTTCCTGGTAGGCGCTGTCGCTCCAGTCTCGCACTTCCAAGTACGAAGAAATGCGTTTCGAATTTATGAGTAACTACGAAAATGTTCACCGGAACAATATGATAATTTGGTATATGCATTCTTCAATATTTTTACATTAAGATAATAAAATAAAATAAAAAACTATTTTTTGAAAACTCTAACTGCTTATAACCCCTTAACCTTATTTTTGATGAACATTTTTAATACGAAAGAGGCTTGATGCCTGTATATTTATTTAAGCAGTAAATTAAGCTGTTAAACTTAATAAGCTTGCCGTTATTTGCTTTTCGCATCCATGCTGTAGCATATCAGCAGGCGTTAGAGCTCTACATAACTAATAACTGAAATAATTAAATAAATATTTAAGCAGAACTTTAGTAGCACTTTTACACACATAAAGGAATTTTCAACTAAATTAAAGCGTAAGCAAGTTCAATTTATGAATAATGAGTGGAAAATTCCATTTCCCTTGAATGCCAACTTCACACACAAGTGGCCACTTAATCCAGCCAATCAGCCGGAATGACGAATAATTGGCAAAACGAGAGTGCGTCAAAATGAAATCGGCAAAATTTGATATTTTCCGAAATTTATACAAGCATATACTAGGCGAATAACAATAATATGAGCAAAACAATATGGCTAAAATAATATTTAGAATAATTATGCAATCACTTACAACAAGCATATGCTGTCTGACTAAGTGGCAAGACAATAATGGTTGCAATATGAAAATGCATACGCATTTGTTTGGCCAACCGAAAGAGAATTATGCAATGCACTAACAAAAACAACGTCGCTTTTGTGATTTGTGTCTCGGTGTTCGTGTGTGTGTGTGTGAGCCTAATTGTTGCGATGCGATTTATTTGTGTGTGTGAGTCTGTTCGTTGCACATAAATTAAAACGCTTTTGAATATTTAATTTAAATTCAAACAAAACGCATATTAAAATGTTGAATTAGAATTACCGCATTTGTTGCGAGGAGCCATTTAAATGGGATGCACCAGATGTCTAACAGGCACTAACAATGCATAAGCACAGCTATTGATCTGGAAAATAATACTCTGATTGTATTCAACAGTACCTCATTGCAGTAATCTAAATGCATTGTATAATCTTTTGCGAATAGTATGCTTTTAGGCGTAAGTAAGGCAATAAATATATGTATTTATTAGCATACATTTAGGCGACATAACTCTAGTTTTAGCTTACGATTTCTATCACATGCATAATTAGATATATCTCACGCACAAGTGCGATAGACCCTTCCGCATATATATTTAGTTTAGAATAGGTTACGCCGCTTTACTGTGCAAGACTTTACGCATTCAAATATTTTTTATTACCTCTGATTGTATCAGAGAAAAGTAAGGTTTCCAAAGTTGAGAAATCCAAGATAGAATCACACTTAGTGACTGGAAGGCAAGACGTATGCTTCGAGTTAAGGTTTGCGCTAATTAAGAGCCTGTAATTAAAAAATACGCCTCATTAGTGTTCAGTCACAGAAGTGGACCAAATTTATGTCATGCCTAGAGCTGTCAACTCAACAGTATTCCACACTATTCTTACGGAATATATGTTTGATATAAAGTCAACCTCAGTTTACACAGTCGTGTTAGTTTTTCGGAGATACGAAAGTCAGACATCGCGGCATAAAGTCAGCTTCTTTCGTGCTGTCAAAAGCAGCTTTCAAACCGACGAAAAGGTGGTGAGCGTCGATCCTCCTTTCACGCATTTTTTTCTAGGCCTAAGACCACACTGATAAGGTCCAATCAACTTGTTGACTGTGCGCTTTAATCTTTCACACAATACGCTCCACAGAATCATTCTACCATTATCTACAAAGATATTAATCCATACTCTTTATGAGTTCTTCGCTGCAGTATTTGAATAGCTCGGCCGCTAATACATCGGCTCCCGCTACTTTGTTGTACTTCGGACGGGTAATTGCTATTCGAAATTCTTCATGGTCGTGCAATGGAACGTTCGCTCCATCATCATCGATGGGTAATCGGGTTCACCATCTCCTGGTGTTTTGCTTTCAATGCCATTCAGTTCTTCTTTTCTGTCGCCAGCTTATCAAGCTCTTCGTACTCACGCATTTCGGTTTGGAAATTCTTCTCGATTCTCTCTTCAACTCTCGGTATCTATCTCAACTCGCACGTGTTGTGGTCGATCGTACCGTTGCGAGGTAGGCAGTCTGTTGTCTCTCCGCTGCGACACGGCACTCCTCGCCGTACCAGCTGTTTCTTTGGCTTTTCCGAAAACCAATATTTTTGTCTGCTGTACGTAAAGAGTTTCATTTGGGGATGCTTCATCATGGAGGCTGAATTTGTCGACCGTTGTGCCAAAGATACCTTCTTTGCTCGCCCTGAGTGCTCATAGGATGCTCCCAGCGCTCATAAAAAACATCTTTGGTCACATCATTCCTCTTTTCCTTCGGGGTGTGGACGCAAATCTGCAACATGTTAATGCGAGTGGTTATCAACGAGAAGCTATGGACTAGTGCCGAATTTGAAACTATGAAGCCGCTACACGGTAATTAAAGAGACAAATGACATTACCGGTAAACATTCATTAGAAGTGGAATTTTTTCATCTGTCCAGTATTTTTTTCGAGTAAGTTAGCGAAAATGAAATTTTATGCTATTTGATTTTCTTAGTATATATTTTTGGGAATATCTCCGTAGTCGAAGATACTCGTTAAAACAATATGGAGAAGCGATATAGTTTAAATCAAAAAAACAGAAGAACTTAGTGGAATAGAGTCCACTGCTTGTAGTGACGCTATTAATTCTTAATGAACGTGAAAAAAAATTGGGACAATGATTTGAACACTTGCAATAACCATATGCCAATGATATTTCCAAAACTTGAAAGCATTTGAATCTAATCGTTCAGTTTGTTTGGCAACTTAGTCTATAGCAATCCGAGATCCGAACAATTTCTCCAGGGATTACAGCACTGCCTAAGGCAATAACTCATTTGGCATGAAATCTTGAAAAATACTTTCCATACATCCACTTGATTTCGATGGTTCAAAAAAAAAAAATCTTTTTGAAAGAAAAATACTTCCACAAAATTTCGGACCGATATCTCAAAAACTGGGGCACTAGATCTCATTTATACAGCCAAACTGACAAACAGAAATGGCTAAATCGACTCAGCTTGTCATGCTGATCATTTATATATATTGTTTATAGGTCTCCGAAGTTTCTTTCAAGTTGAGAAATACTCTGTTCAATGTATGATAAAGTAACTCCCAAATGCCTGGAGCAATATGGCAAAACAAATCCTGCTACGAAGGGAACTCGTATACTTATACAAATACATACATACGAACCAATATATACTCCTACACTGACAAATGCCTACATTCGCCACCATCAAGCTTTACCTATTTATGCACAGTTAGCCATTTAGGATTTAAATTTTGAATACATATACCGGGTTTTCCAATAGGGACAATATAGTCGTTTTTCAGTTGCAACTTTTCGTGCGCTTTTACCACACTTTTATGGTCGATATAATCGTCCACCAGTGATCGCTCTTCGTCGATTTGTTGAAAATAGTCGAGCGTCTTTACATAACGTTCAAGTTCCAATAAGACAAGGAACCGCTCGCAGTAATGAAAATATTGCTGCCGTTCAGGCAAGTGTTGCTGTGGACCACAATCTCTCGATGCCAAGACGTTCTCAACCACAACCTGGCGCAGTTTGAGAAAGGATTTGGGCATCTGTATAAAATTGTTCTCCCTCAATAACTAAAGCCATTGGACTACCGGAAATGTCGTGGATTTGCTGATTTTTCTTTGGAACAACTTGAAAAAGATAACGATTGTTTTTGAGAAAATCATCTTCTCCGATGAGGCTTACTTTCATTTAAGTGGGTTGGTAAATAAACAAACCTATCGATTCTGTTGAGAAGAAAATTTAGATATTATTTATGAACAACCATCACATTCAGCTAAACTGACAGTTTGGTTGGGTTTTGGGTCTGATGGAGTCATGGATGTGTACTTCTTTCGAAATGAAGTTGGTGACAACGTTACTGTAAATGGCGAGCGGTATAGATATATGATAATCAAGTTTTTTTTCGCCGCGACTGGAAGAAATCGATCTTGACGATATCTGGCTCCAACAGGACGGGGCTAAGTGCCACACAGCAGTTGCCACAAGCGAAATATTGCGATGTAAAGTGTACAGATTTGATTATTTCAAGAAATTGTGACATTCAGTGGTCTCCAAGCAGTAGTGACTTAACACCATTAGACTACTTCTGGTAGGGTTATTTGAGGCCTTTGGACTTTAGCAATAAACCTGGCTCTCTTCAAGCTTTAGAGGTCAATCTGAAACGTGCTCTTCATGACATACGGCTTGATTTAGTGCAAAAAGTACTCGAAAATTAGATTCATCGAATTCCTTCATGCAAAAGAAGTCGTGGAGGTCATTTGCATGATAGATTTCATATTCAGAAATTAATTGTAACGATTGTACTACACTTTAAATAAAAAATATTTGAAAGAAATTATAACACTCTTATTGGAAAACCCTGTATATGTCGTTTAAGATATGCATAGATATGTGAATTCGTTGCATGTTACTATCGAACAACAAATAAACACTGACTAGACAAACAATAACATGGCTTTGTTTTGCAGGCCTTGCCGCCGGTGTGGAGGCTTTACAACTCATCGCATCCAAATTATCAGACTTTCAAACTCCTGTTGCCAAAGCGGCTAGTTTCTGGTAATAATTTATATAGCAACAAAACCAACAAGTAAAATCGGTAATAGAAATTTTGAATTCGATTATGCCATTGACTATAATAAAATGAAATCCATTCATGGCCATGGAATTTACATGTGGACTACGCATAACGGTATGCATACACTCATATGCAGAGCCAAAATATCTGTACACATATGTAAATATATTTGTATATTTTGCATGAATACGTGATGCAGATTCCAGAATTCGATTCTGTCCTAAAAGCCATTGCAAAGAAAATTCGTCGCATCATAAAGGGTGTGCCTAAAGCCATAGCGATTATAACCGCGTTTACCGTAGGATGGAGCCATGTGTAGAAGTTCACGCAAGTAAGGAAAGTTCTCTGAGTACCATTAACTTGAAAGCGATTCTCTTACATATGGCTCCAACAGTTCACGACTTCAGCTCTTAGACCAAGTATCCTCTGAGTAGCCAAAGAAGATCCGGTTGCAGGCTTGTGCGTTGGGTTTGGGACCCGTCACGTAAAGACCTCTCTGCCAATGGAAAGAAGAAAGCAGCCTCGTATGAGAGGCCTCCCTCAATACCCTAATCAGACACATTAGAAACCAACTGAACTTCAACTTTTTGTTTAAGGAATGAGATGAAAGTACTAAATTCTACTGGACTGCAAACCATCAACTCAACTAATGCAACAGAGACAGTTTAACTCTTACAAGACTCTTTCATTGAACCAAAAAGTTTCCGACACTTAAAACAACAACACGGGAGCTTTAATGCTATTCATGATAGCAGCTTCACAAGTTAAGACAAGTTACTGTAGATCTCCTTAGCCAGCTATTAGACCATGTTCATTTCGATTATAGATATCCAGCCATCTGAAAAATATTATATTCTTTATAAGCAACTAGAAGTTCCAGCAAACAAAATTTATTGTAGCAAGTTCCGCCTGACTTAACTCTCGGTCTCAAATATTCTCTTCTGCCATTCGATATGTAGCACCCTGTTAACCGAATTTGCGTTCCCCACTCTGTACTTAATTGCATTATAAGCCTTATTGTGTGCTCGAGTCGCATTGTAAAAATACAAATTAAATTTTGCAATCAATATTTTTTATTCTCGTTTAGCCGCCGGCCGTTGTGGCGTTTGTTTTGAAACAAATGCATTCATGGTCAATGAAATTGATTTCTTGTTGTTTACATTTCATTATTTGCAAGCAATTTTTTGCACCGTTTTGCTTGTTATGACGTGAGCCCTAGCAGTGACTAGCATGGCTTTATTCACATTTCGATGAAGAGTGGCGATTAAATCCTATTAATGTTTCGGTTTAACGACAACATGAACTTGTATAGGTTTAAACTGAACCCTCGCGGATTTTGAGAAAGTTGAAGCGTTAATCGAAGCCTTGTGCAGTCGCATAATCAATTAAACCTCTTCTAAATTAGACAGCTAATAGACTTAGAGAACTACGTTTGTTGTCGGTACCAAATTTGCTTGGATGGGAGTTAAGAGATCTTTATATCAAGGCTAGGTACCGCTTAAAATACACAAGCTAAATCAAACATGTCAGCATTTGTCGAGAACGTAGCGACACGAGCCAGGGAGAGCTCCTGAAAACCAGTAGGAGGAAGTAAAACTTAATTAGAATTGTTGAAAGCCAGATAGTGGAGGCGAAAGTCAGTTAGAAGTGAATGGATCTAATGAAAAATGGTAAGAATCAGTGAGCACCGGATAAAATTTGTATATACAAATGAGAAACCGTAAGAATAACGAAGGAATAGCAGAGTCGATGAAAAAGCACGAATCAAACACGATAAGAGAGTGATGAAAATTCAAGAAAGTTTATGCAAACTGTAAAGTATGGCGGGGAACCATGAAAGTAAGAACCAGTAAGAACCAGTAAGGGAATAGTCAGTGAATAAACACGGGATCAAACATTATAAGAGAGTGGCGAGAATCGAAGAAAATCGTTGAAAACTGACGGATGATGGAAACTCACAGAAGGCGGCAAGCGAACATCTGAGATAGAGATAAGCTCGCACCTAGCCACTGAAAAACTGAAGGAATCGCCAACAGGTGAATGAATCCGATTAGATCTTGTGTTAATCGCGGGAACTACCCAGAATCAGTCATAACTGCAAAGTTAGTGAAGGCAATTGAGAAACTGAGTGCACTTATATTTAAGAAAGTGGTTGCCGGACGTGGGTGAGAGACGTGGTGAGCAAATGGAAGAATGCGGAAAGTCGTGAAAGGTTTGAAACGTCATTATAAGTACAAGAAAAGAGGGGATACTTAGTAAGAAGGCGATATGCGAGCAACCGAGAACCAAAAAGCGCGTGTGAAAAGTCGGTTAGCCAGTTAGAAGGAGGAAAAGAAAGTGGTAATTCTTAAGAGCTAACCAAAGACAGCGAGAACTGAGCAAAATCACTGGGAGACGATGGCAAATAATTCAATGATCGTGGTGACGCCTGAGATACAGTGAGAAGGAAAGTAACTGAAAGCCCTTGAGGCCCTTAAAGAGTATGTAAGAAGCGTTGGAAATAATGAGAACTAGTGAAATACGCTGGAAACTGGAGCCAACCATTGAACGCCAGTGAGAATGCGACAGTGACAGTAAAAACTGAAAAGCGCAAATAGGAGCCAATAAAATTCGCTGAAGATCGCAAAGTGAGGAGCAATCAGAATCTGGCCAGAGGGAGCAGAAAAGATCCAATGAGAATCAGGGAAATGAGATCTGGCTGAAGACTAATCACCTTTTTGCATGCCCTGCTAAACCTACTCATCTGATAACCTTCTCCTTATGGTCCGACCCCGTCGAAACAGCATGTGTCCTGCGCCTACCATTAGATGATCTCGAGGACAACTGATTTAATCCTTACTATCCTAACGGGGATTAGGAACCTGTTACAACAAAAACAACAACAACAACAACAACATAGAGAGCCGATGAAGGTCCGATATGATGATTTTATTCATTGCAATAAAGATAAGTACCGAAACTTCCCCAGAGAATAATGTAATGAGTATTTTTCTCAAGAAAAGTTATAATTAATTAATTAGTTTTCATATTAAAATATACTTCTTGTCGGCAAATCGTGTTTCCCATATTAACGATTTGATTGCTTTAAAAGCTACAAAAAGAACGAAAAAGCATTGTCTTTCCTCAATGTCATTTCGCATATATTTTAGCGCTCAGTTGAGCATGCACATACATACATACATATTATGTATATATTACATAGTAACAATTTGGCTAACTGTGCGTGCATGCTTTTAGCTCAAACACCTCGCTTCCCACACCTGTCTCCCCTCTTTGGCCTAACAGTCAATTAAATCGTGATGATTTAGTAGCGCGTCTACGTCACTGTTGTTGCCCCGGTGTGGCATGACATGCACGACACAACGAAAAACCATAAAATAACGTCAACAATTTCAACAACAGCAACAACAATACAGCTAAACGTTACTCAAACACACACAAAATCAAAAACAAAACCAGCCGAACAACCGAAATTGAGAGCAAATTGTTATTTCTGCTGCCACTGATATTATGCATTGGCGCTGTTGTTATTGTTGTTACTGTTATTATTGCAAGCGCACATTTTGCCGCTGAAACTGCTGTGCGAGTACGCCGAGTTAAGCTTTGATGCGCGCCTGCCACGCACCACTGATTTTCAAGTTTAACGACAACAACCCAAAAGCCTGTAATCAACAGCTGCAACAACAAAAACAACAACAGCAGCAACAATAACAGTAAGAATGAACAAATTATTACCAACAATGCTGGAGCTAAACGTCAGTTGACGATAGAACAAAGCAAACATTTGACTGCGTTTGATCGTGCGCCAGCTGACGTAGCAACAGATGCAACAACAACAACAAAAACAATGCGCAATAATGCGAAAAATGGGTGATGGCAATGACAGCTGGTCGATTTGGTGATGTTTGCTTTGTCAGTTGCCAGTGAGTCGAGCGCAAAGGCGGAGAAAAACTGTAAATATGTATAACCGCAAGCAAACGAGCGAAATTGTAGCATGAAGTTGGTGTTGTATTTTACATTTGCTCGCAATTTTTCAAATAATTGAATTAATAACAGTACATATTATTAAAAGACACCGAAAAGGGGGTTTCGGGAAGACTTGGGCGCGATTTCGGTAAAAATGGTGATCAACATGTCTCTATCTACCGAGATTTTTTCCGATATCTTTCGAGTTTTCTATTTTAAAAACATATAGGACGCCAAAGAGATTTAGACTCTAATAATAATAAATACATTACTCAACAAATCTGAGAGAAAATTATGGAGACTTGACTTCTACAATTCTACTTGACTACAACACAAAAAACCCTACATTTTCGGTTTGAGGAACCAAAATTTAGATAGAAACCGCCTTTAACATCATCACAGTAGCAAAATGACTGTAGACTAGTGTTATTATTATTTTATTTGCGATGGGTTTAATTGCAACAAAAAAAGAGTAAACGAAAGTGGAAGAGCAACTACTTTGGTTTCAAATCTCCACCGCAACTATCGCAACCAGCGTATCGCCATAATTAGCGACAGTCAAGCGGCACTAAAAGCGATTGCAGTGTATGAGGTTAGATAGCTTATATTGGAGAAAAGTATAGGAAGGCTGAATCGCCTGTCAGTGAGCAATAGACTACACTCCTTCTGATTGCCAGAGTATAAAGAGGTAACCGACATTCGACTGACCGACGAACTAGCCGCTCCGCGGCAGCGTCCGGGATGACAGAGCCAAAACCATGTATCGTGGTGGGAACCCACACTCTTAAGGAGTTGTCCCGTATGGAGGAGAGAGTGGAGAGAAAATAGCACTGGCAGCAGGCAGCAGGAATGCGTCATGCCAAGCTGTATCTAGGAGGTTACAATCTCGCAAGGTTTAAGGAAATAATCAATCTCCCCGAAACAAATTCCACCTCCTTGTCAAGCTATTGCAGGTCAATGCAGGCTCAGAAAGCACTTGTCCAACATGAACATAGTCTCTTGTGCACAAATTTCCAGTTCGCCGACATGGAACAAGAAACTTCAGAACACTTGATTCTAGATTGTCCAGCAATTTTCAGAAGTAGGCTAAAGGCCCTAGGTTCCATCTACGTGGACAGGGATCACATTAAATCAGTCACGCTCTGCAAGCTTCTGGATTTGTTAATGACGCTGGACCCTGGTGACCATATGTGATATATGGAAGGGCACAATAGACCGTAGGTCGCAGTGCAAATCCTCAATCTTTATTACCTATCTTGGTTTCAAAGAAGTAGAGATTATTCATTTCGAAGTTTGTTACTTTTTAAACAAAAAACAAAGAAACTTCAAATTGAATCGGTAATATTTATTATCATTCGAAAGAACATATTTTGGCATTTATTTTTTGAAGGTTACGTCCTTCAATTGTTGGCCTTGGTTCAGAGGTCAATGAGTTCAATTTTCGATGACTAATTTGAGCATTTCAACTAATAACTGGCGAATGGTAAGCGTATTGTTTTGCTCCTAAGCCTGAATCGAGACGGGATTGTTCGTATAGACTTAACATTTTACATATCCCCACAGGTGAAGTCTAACAGTGTGATATCACAGGACCTTAGAGGCCAATCGACCGGTCCAAAATGTGGAATTATCGACTAAGCGAAGTCTTATCTCAATAAATTCACTACTTTTTAAAATAAAATTATTCTTTATTGTATTTGGCTTTACATGTTCTATCAGTTATATATTATTTGGCACTATTGTGAAGGCGATGGACTTCCTCGAGCGAGCATTTTTTTTTAAATAGTTTGTATGCTAAGAAAAAGACTTAAGGCCTGGCCAGTCGACAGCCATCCACGCGAGCATAAGTGTCGGTATACAACAGATTGCAGACCGCTGCATTGTTGTCGAAACTCATTTCAGCTACCTTAAACTCTGGATTAACGGAGATTTTCAGAATGTAACTGCCAGTGTCCAACTCAGAAATATCCACCCATTGGCAGTCCAGATTGTAGAGATAAATGTCAGAGCAATTAACAGAAATACCTGAAAGTAGTTAAGATTTTAGAGAGTTTACACGGGTTTATGTATACAAAATCAAAGAAATAAAGACCTTGATCGCCGAAATTTGCGCAGTTGTATTTCTTGGGTACACCGGACAGGCATTGATTGTCTTCCAAACAGAATGAAGCTTTATGACCTTGAGCTACTTTGCTGCCCAACAGATCGTAGACGTCGAAAGTGGCAAAGACCTCCATGCTGTGATAATGCCTAGGAATAAAATGAATAAGTAATCTACAGTTTTCACACCAAAGCTTCGGCTTACATATGACACATGTGCCACTCCCAGAGATGCTTCTCCTTGAACGGCCTGAAATCCGTGTTGCCCGCATTCAGCGTACTAGCCGTGAACTTAAGCAGCCGCCGCGTTACATAGCGCCAATTCGGATCGTCGCGCTGTATGTCATAGGCTTCATTCGCAACACAATTCTCTTCCATTGCGCACTGCATCAGCGCCATCGGACGATCTTCCAGGTGCGCGGTACGTTCAAGCTCAAAGAAATCCACTACTAAATCGGGCGCAAGGTGATCACATACGACCACCGCTACATGATTACGTTCGCCGTGGCATTCGGCTGGCGGTCGCAAGTGATCGTGATGGAGACACTGTGCCAAAGTGGTCTCATTGCCGTAACATTCGGTGCCACTCAACACAGCTGGTGCCATATCTAAACCACCAAAGTAATCGGTCTGCAATGCATCACGTGCAAAACCCAACGACAACTGACGGCACACCACATTTGCTTCCAACAGTGACCAACCATCCGAACAAATGGTACCCCAACGTCCACTATCGATACGCACCTCCACACGTCCTTCGTTGGCACGTCGCCCACCACGCAATCGCAAGTCGATGCGATAAGCATGCGGTAACGTAAATTTCGGCAGTTGAGGTGGTAAAGGCGCCTCCGTGACACGTTCGGTGTCTGGGCTCTCACATACCACACCGGCCGCTTCGTTGGCCTCGCAATCATTTGTACCCCACCCTTCGAAATGACAATCGGTGAGTTCTTGTTCATTGCCTTCGCAATACATATTATCCATCCAGAAGCGGCGTCGTGCTAAGCCAAAGTAGCCATCGTGTGTTACACGTTTCAAGCCAGGATATCCCAATTGTCGGCAGACTACACGTCCCTCCAACGCATCCCACTCATCATCACAGATGGCGCCCCATTTGCTGTTGTGTAGTACTTCGATGTTGCCTGATGAAAAAATTGTGAAACAATAAGATTTTGATCACTCGCTAAATAGGAATCATGAATTCGAGTTTTGTCAAAGTACTGCTTGTCTGTGGTGTAAAATATCCCTACTACGTAACCAGAGAGCTCCGGAGTGCAGCCTCTTTCAGAGAAGATACCATCCACTCAGACGTTTGTTCCGGGCTGGTCAAGGAATACCTAACATCGCTGTCAATAGCACCGAGTGTCTTTGTAATATGACTGGTATGGGTGCCAGGCTACAGTGGAATCCCAGGAATTTGTAAAACTAATGGGCTAGCAATTAAAGGAACCCTAGAATCGCTATCGGTAGACGCACAAGCCTTTTTATCTTCACTAGGGCTCGTTTTTTCCTAATTTTGTGGCTTTTAACGCGACATTGGCTTATTGGCGTCCACGTACTAAGGCTCGGAATCTTACCAAATGCCATCAGCAGAAACTGTGTCGAAGAAGATTAGGCGGAAACAACTCAACACTTCTTGACTTTCTCGCGTTTGGGAGATCAAGACTTAAACACTTGGGTGCGCATACCTTCGAGAGTCCCACCGAGCTGGCGGAAATGAACATTAAACGAAGTTTTGTCTTGGCTACTAAGAATTTTGCTAGTTTAAAATGTTCGAAACGCAGAAGTAGTTCTTTTCTATGGCATCACAAAAGACTACATATGTATATATAGCACTCTACGAGCGATCTTTGATCAGCCCTCTAAACTAACCTAACCTAATCAGAATACATATAAGGGATGTGAAGATATTGCAGACCCTTTAGGAAATATTTAAGAACGAACTACATACTCGTATTATGGAGTTAGAACTATCATATATTTTCGCTTCACTCCTCGAAGTTACTGAAATCAGTCTGGCTGACATTTCCTCAAAGCAGTCTTTCCTCAGCTAAGCAATGCTTTCATTCAGGCCTCTCAGGAAGATCGGAAGTACACAAAATTCTTATTGGCACTCGATAGAAGGAACTGTAGGAACGTGATGGGAATACTAATTGATCACTGTCTGGTGGCAAAATACGCCCGCAGAATGGGGCTAAGAAGACTGCAGGAAGTACGTAAAGCAGGGCACCAAGGGAACACTGAAGTATCTCTTGCGTACTTGTCCTGCATTGGCAAAACTATGATGTAAGCATCTGGGGTCCCCACGGCATGATACACCGGAGGCGGTATCGGTAGTGAGACCACAGAATCTGTTAAAATTCGAGTCAAGCGCAGGAATCCTAAAGGATTACTACCCTTCATGGATCTAGCAACTGAACTCCATCTAGTATCGCCAAGGATCAAAAGTTGACCAGAACCTCCTAAACTAAAATGTTTTGTAGATTTAATGTCTCTAATATGGATACTCTCGAAAGATTAAGCGAGTCCAGATATACTATTATAACCCTGAGTCTCCCGACTAAGGCAATTTGCAGAATTAAACAAATATCAGTCAGCTAAGTCCAATTATAAGTAGGAAGTCAAAGTTTCTCTTCATTCACTTTTCATTTTCTTACCTTCATATTCAGTTTCGCCGCCCACCAACCGTATAGCGCCCTCCTCCTTATTCAGTGTCTTAATATATTTTTGTACTAGACGTTGACGCTCCTGACGCGCCTCCTCAAGCGTGCGCTGCACGGCGCCCGTTACAAATAATCCTTTGAAGGCGAACAGAATGAAAATAAGAAGCAAAAACCGACGTTGAGAGCGTGTATGAAGTAGTAAGGACATTTCACACGATAAATATTGTAGGATATCAGTAAATTTCAATTTGATTAAAGCTAAAGCGAGGAACTGTAGTGAGACGCGCGCGTACGAATGTTAGAAACACGCTGATGCGCCGAAAAAAGAACTTTTGCTTTGAGCGGCAAACAAACCGCGACTATTTGCCAAACGCCACTAAGCGCCGAACAAAAGTTTAATTATGCTCGAGACAAAAAATCTATCGCTAGCTTAGAGCGCACAACAACAGCAAACGAACGAGATGTAGTACACAGAACGCAACGGCAACAACAAATGTTCGAAGTCAACAAATGATAAAAAAAACCAAATTTCAAAAAGTCTATGCGAAGGAGACAAGCGTGAGGGACGCGGAATTATAATGAGAAAATTATATGATACATTTATTTATTTATTATTATGCGCTGAACATAACTTTTTAATGGCCAAATAGTGAACTGCAGATGCGGAACTGGTCAGCGCGCGCGCTAGTGCGATGAAGATTACACAATGGCATATTTTTAAATGTTTCTCAGCCGCCAAAATGAAAAAAGAATACACCCATATGTGAAATCCACATGGTGGCGTCCGTCCAGCCAACGTTGACGTCATTGTGTCACCAAAGTGAACGAAATGTCAAGCAACATTGCGATCAGCAGCTTCAGGAAGCGGCAGCAGCGGCGCGCAGCGTAAAGGCGAGCGCAAATCGAACGCGCAGAGGCATGTTGAGAAACGATTAAGTTGCCGAGCGCGCAATGAGCGTACAAAGCTTTTCATTTCATTGCAAATCTGATGAAAATGCGGTGCGACAACTCGACAAACATTGTGCAGGAAAAAGCAAATAGAAACAAGCGAAAATAAAAAGTGCACAACACACTGCAAAAGCAACATGCTTTATTAAATCAAAATCAAAATCAGAGCCACCAAAGCTCCAACATACATACATATAATGAGCCATAAATGTAGTTACCTCAAGTGCGAGCGAAATTGCTATGCGCACGCGATCACGTCAGACAAACGCTTGGCTGCGTTGAAGCAAACTTCATGCATTCGCTTGCGGCCCCCCCTAAACGCTGCGCCACTGTTTGACAGCGCACAATTTCATTCGATTGGCAACAACAGCAACAAGCGTTATTATTAACAATTGTCAATTGCCACTCGCCATGCTGCTGCTGTTATGACTGTCATGATCACTGCTGATCATCGATTAAATTTTCAAATTGTTATGCGCGCGCAAAGCAAATCGTATGATCAACACGTTGTGGCAACATAACTATTGCAACCCTCTCTTCTGTCCGCCTTCACATATGGTTTGCAAACCACAGCACAACGCTTTTGAAATTGAGCTGAGTGTGTGTCATTTGCCGCCAGCAACATAACGGTTATGCAAACGATACTCTCATGTACTAAGTTCAATTATGATATTCGGTATACCCCATAGGCAATGCCATGAGATGGTAATTTATGTTCGTTTCACGCTCGGGTTTCTCTAAATCTTATTTCGCTTGTAGGCGGGACCTTTTGAAACCTGATGTTCAACGACAATGATAACTGAAAACATTAACATCTTTTCGTAAACCTTAATGAACTATATCCGGTCTTGTTGTCACTAGAGTCGCCTAAAGATTAACCGGTATAAATGTTATCCACGACTCAGTTTATCATTCAGATTTGTTCTGGAATTCTCTTTGCAAACGAATTCAGTAGATTACAAATTATCTTGGAAGTTTTTGCTGATATTTCGGTATTATATTTATGCTATAGAACACTGGTCGACAGTGATTTTGTTGCCTTAGATATAAGATCGTTCTTGGATATTTATGTGCTTTTAATTTATGACAGCATCAATGATTCTGTAAGATTTGCTATTACTTATTTTTAAATCATACAAAAATGCGAAAACATGATATAAAATAAGAGACATATTTACAATATCAGTAACGTTTAGGAAAATGAGGATATCTTGAAGCAAACAACGAAAAAAATTTCAATAGCTTATGTTATATCTCAACAAAATGCATTTAAAGACCTTTAATTAATTTTTGGTGCTTTATGGTTACCTAGATCATTTTTGACTCTCAAAGCTTGAATTTTCGTAACAGTCATAAGGTAACTTCGATAGAATATGCACCTTTCATGGATCGCTGTATTTGCGGACTATCAAGTAGACCTTCTTTCGACTTTTGTTTACTCAGCTTTGGAAATTTTTGCAAATACGAGGTGTATTCTAAAAGTATCGCGAATCGTAACTGACAGTTTTCTTCGATTGCAGGGGCGTGGTGCATCATGAGTTCTTACCACAGGGAAGAACGGTCAATAAGGAATATTACCTGCAAGTTATGTGCAATTTGCGCGAAGCAATCCGCTAGAAACGCCCGGATTTGTGGAAGAACAAAAATTGGATTTTGCACCACGATAACGCCCCGGCTCTCACACATCGTTGCTTGTGCGCGACTTTTTGGCCAAAAATGATGCCGCAGCCACCGTATTCCCCAGATCTGGCCCCTGTGACTTTTTCTTGTTCCCTAAACTGAGGAGGCTCATGAAAGGATGACGTTACGCTTCTCTTGACGAGATAAAGACAGCATCGAAGGAGGAGCTAAAGAAGATAAAAAAATGATTTTTTGAAGTGCTTCGAAGATTGGAAAAACCGTTGGCACAAGTGTATAATATCTTATGGGGATTACTTTGAAGGGAACAAAATAGATATTCATGAATAAATAAATAATTTTTGAAAAAACACAAAATTCGCGATACTTTTTGAACACACCTCGCATAATTAAAACAAAAACCACACCAACCCTATCTTTAACTTCCACTGATCGGTTGTAATAATTTCTGTGGGTTTAGATATCTCCACGGCGGATTTTTATTAAACCTTGAACCATTCGTTGATTGACTTTGCTGAGACCCGAAATATGGTCATATGTAATACTAGAATCCAGCACAGAAAAATTTATCAAGCTATCGGGTGGTTTCCGGATCGAAAAGCTACCAATCAGACCGATCATATTGTGACAGACGAAATACATATCTCCAGTGTTTTAGACGTGCATACGCTCCAAAGTCCTAATACGAGTATTGACTCGCACCAGTACCTTGTTGCGGCCAAGGTACGCACCCGCCTCTGAGCAGAAAAACAGATAGAAGGAAGGTTCGACGTCGAATCTGCAACGATTTTCTACGCGATTTGCACTCCTTCTCTCTGATACCTCATCAGCAACTTGGTATAAGGAAACTGTGGGACTGTATTTCAAGCTCTTTAAGCGTATAGCTCCAACGAAACCATTGGTTTTCGGGCAAGGAAAAAAAACAACTGATATGATGAGGATTATCGTCGCAGTAGAGAGAGAGTAGACTCACAACGTTACAATCGACTACACCACTTACGGGACTTGGAATCTCCAATTGGTGCAACCAATGAAAAGGAAGTACGACTGGCGCGCTGTTGAAAACTCGGCTATAACCCCGCAAGCGGTGTTTACGCCTCGGTACACCTCTTTTATTTAATTAGTTTCTATTATTTATTTTAAAATTTCGACAATAAAACGTGCACATGACACCACTCCATGTCAGAAATGGTACCCGTGAATATTGAAATAACCGCGGTGAAATATTTGGGCATGCCGCTTTAAAACCATTAGATTAGTTCAGAGGCCAAAACCTTCTCTTATATCCTCACTCTACTACCAATGAGGCACAATACTTTCGTTGTAACATCGGTTCAAATGTCATTCGTGTGTAATTAGAAAGGTCAGAACGAACCTCAGTAAAGGTTGTTTAAGATTAAACTTCTACTATATTCAGCTTACACATACTACTAGATGAGAATTGGTGGAACAAAGCAATGTGTCTTACAAAGATATACACATTTCCGAAACCTCCTTGAAGACAGCCAAATCTCTTAAACTCTGTAAATATTACATGTTTACTGTAATATTGACTGTAGTGTACCTGTAAAAGGTACCTCTAATATCGAGGTCACCTAAAAAAGTCTTTAAATACTTAAGTTTATGTCACCAATACTTTTTTGAGAAGGGTATAATAATATTTTATGGCCACTATGAGCTAGTTATGTAACACACTACAGATGTTGTCGATTGAAGCATTTGAACTTGACATTCAAATGCTCCCAGATGCCATGAGACACTTAATTGCGACAGTTATAAATAAGAAGAGCATAAAATAGACAAAAAAATTTGTAAAATCAATGGATGGCATTACGCTTTCGAATAAACATAGTCATTAAAATAAGTGAAAAAAACAGTAAAACCAAAAACAAAAACAACAGCAATAAAGTAAAAGCGAACGCTATTGCTAAATCTGTTGACGATCAATTCAATGATATGAGCAATTGTGGCAAGTTGGGGGTGTCGCAACATGAACATATGTGGCGTATATATGTATGTATGTATATATAATATGTACGTTTGTATGTATTTCTACATATTGACGTCTATATACAAATGCTGGCATTTAGCTTATGCTGCCAAGTCATCTTGTTGTTTTCTTCTCTATCTCCCTCTTACTCTTCCGACGCTAGCACTCTTTTTTAATTTTTAATAAATAGATTCGGTTTTATCTTTTTTAACATATAAGTGTATGTATATAACATATGCTCACGGTGCTTGCTGCTGTACGGCTTGATTGTCATCGGCATTTAGTCACCACATCGCACAGAAATCACCCGCCGACCCGCTCGTGGCTATCAATACTTGTCTTTCGGCGATGTCAATTTGCGGTATTGCGGGTCTTTTAATTTCGTTTCCATTTCCAATGTTTGCATTCATTTGATATTTTGTCTCAAGTTTATGTGCGGAGCTAAGTAATTAAGATTGCAAATTACGCAAGTGCGACAGTGTATAGCACTTAGACTAAATTGTAGGTACGGATGTTTATAGTATATAGACGATATTGCGACTGCGAAGATGAAGAAAAAGATTTCTACTCGACAGGGAGAACCTAGGATCGTTCGTTAAGCGGATGACGCTGTTCTCTGTTCAGTAATTAACCTTAATCGCAAATCGTAGTCATAGAAAGAGGCCTTAGGATATCTGTCAATTGGGCATAGGGTTAGGCTGTCTGAAGAAAAACGATCTCCGTCCTTTAAAAAAAAAAGTAGAAGAATTTCTAAATTCAATCTCCCATTTTAGAGCGATAGAACTACTGCACTCTCAAGCTCTTTCCATTATCTCGAAGTTATCCTAACACATTGAGAGGAGGGCTTCCAAAGACCTCAAACTGTCGCAGAAGAGCTTTGTCGTTGTGGGGTTTGCGACCACTTATGGAACATGTGCAACGAGTCTACTTACTGTGAATTACGGGCGCAATAAAAACCATGTAACTAAGGCTCTGGAAGATAGTTTTAACATCCCGCCAATAAATATAATATATAAGTAAAGTAGAAGACAATGTTAGCAAACAGCCAACTCTTGATTTTAGGTTACTGGAGTCAAACTCGGCGTCATCGCGGGCATGGATCATACTGGACGTTGTTACCGAACTCGTGCTAAATTGGCACTGCGACCTAGCGAAGGAAATTCATGAAGAAGTAAACCCAACTTTGTCATTCCACAATAGAGAAGAATTGACCATTGGTTCTACTATGCAGAGTTTGTCCGGAAAATAATACGACTGATTTTCTTCCGCTGCTACTGTACTTCAGAGCGAGCGCACACCGACTAGACTCGGTAGAGGGCGTTCCTAGCTAACGAACGAGCGGTTGTCTCCGAGCACCTGAAGAGTCGAGACAAACATTTTCGTGCGACGCGTTTCTGTGAGTGATGCAGGCCGAATATACAATGCTCGTTAGAGCAGAGGTACGCTATTAAATTCTGTGTGAAACTCGGTAAATAGGCGACAGAGACGTGTGATATGATCAAACAGGCTTGATGTTGCTTTAGCAAGAATTGGTTCGCTTCGGTGGCACCAGGACTTTTTGGAGGCCTTTCCTAAAAAGGGAAGAATGAGCATATCCAAAGTGAAAACTATGCTCATTGTCCTTTTTGACGTCAAAGGCATTGTGCACCATGAATTTTTTCCACTTGGACAAACCGTTAACGTAAAGTTTTATCTGGAAGTCCTCAAGAGAGTCAAACGAGGGGTCAATTGGGTCCAAAAAGACATCGCAGCCGATTGAAAATTGCACAATGACAACGCCTCGGCTCACAACGCTTTTCTTGTGAACAGCTACCTAACCAAGGCCGGCATCCCAACGCTTCCGCGACCGACCTACAGCCGAGATGTGGCCCTCCGGACTTTTTTGTGTCGCTGCCTTGCCTGAAAAGCCCGATGAAAGGGGTTCCAAGCAACATGCACTTTGGCTCTCAAGACTATTTCGGAGAATGCCTTCCGAGACGCCTTTAATGCTTGGAAATTGCGCTGGCAGCGCTACATCGACGTAGAAGCAGCCTATTTTGAATGTTTTTATAGAATTTTTTTAAATCGATTCAGTGCTATTACTTTTCGGACAAACCCTGTATATTCTATATATTCACTTCTGATATTAAAGATGTAGCATTAAACTACATGACTACAATTCAAGGTTGCAAGTCCATAAATCTGAGGTATATAGCCAAGCGAGAATTTAGGTTATTCTTAGCACCAATACTAAGTTCCTTTGCATTAGTTTATGCAAGCACTCTGTAAGTAAACTCTCTGTTAGTATCTCTTTTAAAATCATTTGAGTATCCGGTCATATAGGAATAGAAGGAAATGACAAGGCAGATGATTTCCTTCAAGGATTATTTGAACACCTGTAATTCAAGTGAAGACTTTAGCTATACTAGATTGGCTAACATTATATAAAGCTTACTAAATCAAAGCTTTAGTTGTGCTCGCTTAGTCAATGAATAAATTAAATTGATTACCTTTCTTTTTCAATCGTTTATAAATTAATTAAATTAGTTCTTAAAGTGTGCAATCAGGCTTCGCTATCAACCAAAAGCAACATTCATTGCCACACCGCTTCGTATGCAGTTGACTTTTGACTACCGCAAGCGATGCAATCTTATCGAGTGAAACCAGCACCATTATCTTTGATTTGCGCAAATAATCATTCCTCTCAAGTAATTGTGGAGCTATTTTTCCACCTGATTACGTGGCTGATCAAAATCTCAAAATTAAATATTTGTTTGCTAACGATGGACGGCCAGTGCATGGTCGAGTGTTTACGTGACTGCTTCAATATCCATGTCCGCACATAAGATCTCGTATATACCCTGAATATATACTCCGGTTTATATGTAGTCACGTGTGAGTGGTAATCCAGTAATATAAAGGGGAAGTGCACCGTCGAAGCTAATATTGCAACAGTCCTTTGAGTGTGGCGAGTGGCATGAATAAATGAATAAATCCTGCTGCTCACTCATATGAAGATTTAAAGTGAAGACCTGCATTAGAGTGGTATGGATACAGTTGTATAAAGTTTCACTAGTTTGAGGTAGAAGAATTTTCGTGCTTTTAAGAAGAATATTCAAGAGAGAATATGGTATGAATATGACTGTGTCTCTCAGAGCACTAAGGATCTCACCGTGCAGGGTTAAGTGTAATATTTGTAAAGCATAGACTGATTGTTTCGGTCCGGTCTGTGAAAAGTATTCGGTAGCTTCTCAACCAACTATGAATTTATCTCATAGTTGAAGCGAACACCCCCCCAAGCCGGTCATATATGGAAGTCACTTAGTTATGATAACAGGAATAATCGTGAAAGTTTTTTTTTTTTTTTCAATTTCTTTTCTTAATTGAGGCAGATTCTTATAAGGGTCTTGTATTTTCTTTGTCATATATTTTAGACTAGCTGCCAAGTTCTCTTCTTCGGTATTTGCCAGTGTATTGATAAGATAATAAAGAAACAAATACAAGGGTTCCTATGAATGACAATTCTTCAGATAACTGGTGAAAGTAAGGATGAATGTAAGAACTTTTTAAATTTGAGACAGAACGAGAATTTGCTATAAGAGAGAGAGATAGAGAGGGAGGGAGAGTGAAATTTTTATGAGAGTCGATAAGAATGCGTTTCTCTAAATCAGTGAGTTCTACATACTTTTTAAGAAACTGTCTCAATTAAAGTAACTTATAACTTTAAGGATGAACGTAAGACCTCTGGAAATTGGGCGCATAACGAGAACTTCCTTCAAGGGAGAGAGAGAGAGAGAAAGAAAATTTTTTGAGAGACATACCGCTAACTTTTTATAAGAGAGAGAGGGAGAGAGAAAGATAGGAAGAGAAAAAGAGACGGAGAGAGAAATTTTTATGAGAGTCGCTAAGATTGCGATACTTTTAATCACCGAATGTACAATACCCTTTCAAGAAACTGTCTCAATAAAGGTAACTGACAAATTTAAGGATGAAAGAAAGACCTGTGAAAATTCGAAACATAACGAGAACTTGATACAAGAGAAAGGGAGACAAAATTTTTATGAGAGACATAGAGAAAACTTCTTATAAAAGAGAGAGGCAGAAGGAAAGAGACAGTGAAAGAGAGAGTGAAAGAGAAAGTTTAATGAGAGTCGCTCAAAATGCGATACTATGAATCAGCGAGTTCTACGTATAAGATCCGTACAAGAAACTGCCTCAATTAAAAAATGATTGAAGAACAATCCGATATACTTTTAGACTTAAGAAGCCGACCCATCCTAATGTAGTAAATCTGTGCTTTGCCAAGGTTTCCACAACTTTCTGCTCATATTATTTATATATGAGTATAAAACTACATATGTATATATGTATGTGTGCAAGAGAGGTGAGTTGTTGCAGCATCGCTTTCTCACGTTTATAAACGCTTCATTGCCCACAGTTATCAATTTCTCGCTTTGACAAATTCACTGACAGTTCACTGGGCAATGACAATTTGGCACATTTGACCAAAATGGATAGACAGTGGTCAGTGATGAAAAAGTGCATGAATGAATACAAATATAAATATATAATTATAAAAGGTCAGGAAGGAAATGGGAGCAGAACACCAGCAAGTGAGGTATATACCGTTGAAAGACTTAATGGCAACTGTACAAACTGTTGAGGTTAGGATTCAAGCAATTATTGAAAACTAAATTCTTCACTTCTTGCATAGCAGTTTATAAACTCTTCAAGCTACTTGCGAACTCAAACCAACCCTCTTTTGTCGCCAAATTTCTGTGGCTCAGCTCATTTTTCCTTTCTCTTGTGTCTAATCGCCTTTAAATTAATTCAAAATTTCCCAGCACTTCTGTTAATTAAGCTTACGCGCTTAAAGCACATAAACATACACACAGAAGAATATTCTAAGCGCCTTCATCAATCTCACTTAAGTTTAACAAAATAATCAATCAACGCTTAACAGCTTTGTGCGCCTAGAAATATACTACGCGAAGGGTTTATAAATATGTTCTACTCAAAAGTAGCTTAACAATTCGCGCTTTTACACAAAAGCAATCCCTTCAAAGTAAACTAAAATTGTTAGCTAAAGAAAGCGCTCCAAATCTATTCATAAACTTGAGCGACCTGTTTAATGGCATTTTAGGCGCACATTCAATTATCGATGTGAAATTTGTCACTCAAAAGGTTTAAATACAACAGCATAGACGCTCTTTGTTGCCGTTAGTGTTATTTTTCATTGGCGCTGAAAAGTAGACTATGTTTTAGAAATAAAAAATAAATAAGTTTTAAGGTAGACAGACAACTAAATAGCCTGATAAATTGGCAGTCGCGCTTGCCTGTGTCTTATCGTTTATATGCTCGTCAAGGCCGAGTTTCTTTGCAGGAGGAGTGGGAAATAACTTTGAAGATATTTCAGGATTACAGCCTCTTTGGTATGCTAGTCAGTCGAAGAGTTGCAGAGGTCGAAAATGCTTTAGGGTTAAATAATGTGTGTATATTTTAAAGGAGTAGGGTTTTTCTTAGCAATTAATTTTTAACCAAGTACGTGAGTATCGATTCCGCATTTGTATAACATTTTAAATATTTTCGATTTTAATAGATACTCCTTTCTTTCTTTAGCAAGTTTCATCAAATGCTTTGAGAAATTCTCAAAAGGATTTCTTGAATTTTTTTTGATGACTTCTGTGAGCTGAGTGGTTTACTTTTGAAGCGGAGGACTTCCTGAGTGGGTGGGATCGCTGAAACATTTCCAGAATCTGAAAACTTTAAACAAAACTGAGACGTAGAAATAGAGGAGAAAAATAACCGTTAATTATTTTATCTCTATAGAGATACAGAAGATATTTGCTCTACATTTTTGAGGCGGTTAGTAGACTTCATTAACTGAATGGCATACAACCATACTTAGTCGTATGATGGAACCACATATTTGGTATACAGTGGCCTTTAAAATTTATTATCCAATTTTTGGCAATTCTCCTATTCTATTATTACAGGACAGTAAAATGGACGAAATCGGATGACAACCACACCTACTTCTCATGTAGCACAATTTTAGATTCCACTTGATTCATTCAGTTTCCAGTACACAAATCAACAAGCAATTAATATAACGGGAAAATATTTTGCACGAAAAATGTCTTTAGTGTGTGCCGCCTTATGACCAAGAATTGTTTAAATCCAATAAAAATGTTCAAACCCCTAGGTACCCAATACTTAGACTCCGGTACCTATAGTTGACTTTTGTTCGAAAATGTCGGCCAATGTGTCAAATATATAACTGAAATTAAGAGAAAATTCTGCTCTTATAATAGTTTGTCTGTATGCCAAAATTGGGTTGAATCGGACAAATACTTTCCTTAGTCCTTATATAACTAATACAACGATTTTCGAACATCCGGCTGACTTTGCTACATATGATTGGTGATTGTTTGTGAGGTACATTTATGAAAACCAGGGATCATTCTTTTAATATGTGGCGTGATAATTGATAAAGTCGGGTCTGCACTACCCCAACTTCTATGTAGTACATATAAGGATTTTCGTTTTTATAGCGAACCATATATGTCTGTCAGTGTATGTGTTATACTTGTATATAGAATTATGTATGTTATGATTATTTAAAAAGTGTTTTCTTCTACCGCTAGCAAATGGGAAAATAATAAATATTAAAATAATTAAAATACACAGGCAACGGTCAATCCCTATAACTAGCTGTAATTCACGTGTAAAGTTTGTTGCTTATACGCACCGTTCAACGCTTCTCAATGACAATTAGTTAACAGCAAAGAGACGCCATGTTGAAAATCGTAGCAGATAAAATTGTTGTTTGTGCTAATGATTGCCAAATAAGTTTATTACATAATAAAATAAGTGCATTTGTGGACGAAACTGGCGATTTTTACAATGAATAAAAATATGGAACGAAGAATTTTTCTCGAATTTTGTATTTCCAACCAAATTTCTTGGGTGAAAGCGTTGCAAATGTTGGAAATAGCTTACGGTAATTCAGTTTTAACAAAAATAGAAGTATACAAATGGTACAAAGCCATCAAAGACAGCCGAGAAATCGTTGAATACTTGTCTCGTTCTGGACGACCTTGGACCTCTTGATAAAAATATTATAAAAGTTCAAAAGAAATCATTCTTAAGCTGAACTCAACCCAGTTGCAAAAAAATCTACACAAAAGTCTTCCGTTGACGTATTTGAAAAGTTGTTCTACGATGCTGTACACCTCAGATTCACAAACTATTGTTTCCCATCAATGCTCGAAAACTAGGAAGACTCTTTCCAAATACTTGCCTCAATTTGGAAATATTTCCGATTTAAAACGATAAATTTTCGCTTAGTGCTTTATCAAGGGTCAAAAATTTTCATCGATCAAGCTCATCACAAGGCAGAAATTAAGGTCTAGCTAGACTGCGCCTAGTGGCAGTATTAGCCAAGAAGTTAGAGTTCAGACTATTATCGTTGCATTTACTGACACCAAAACTATGTAGGTCACTTCAGAGTTCTAAATAATTGAAGATTTCAGGATTTTAAACCGCATGTTCAAAAATTTTATATCGATAACACAGGTCAACACGATTTTTGGGTCTGACATCTACATGTTAAATTTTAGTTTCTCCTATGACATAAATAAGGAACAAAATTTTTTTCCGGTTAAAGTTTGCTTTCGTAGAAATTAGAGCAATTTTTTGATTTTTAAGCAGAAATTACTGATTTCAATTTCATTTATACTATAAATGTAAAATAACAAGAAATTACTGTCTAAAAGTGAATATTTTTAGTATTTATTTTATGCTCATATGAGCTTCCTTGTATTAAACCACGAATATAATCTCCCATTATATTCTCATTGTAATATCGACGTTCAAAGTCCATCACATCTTGGTGAAAACGTTTTCCTTGCTCCTCGGAGATGAGAATGTAGTATGAAGTTAATGAGACATTCTGCAGCCCATAATTTTGAAGCTTTTAAGCATTTTTTCAACCAATTCTGCATAGTTACTAGGTCGATGATTCCCCAGAAAACCAGCTACCACTGCTTATTGAATAGGCTTCAAAGGCTTCGCAAAGTTTCAAATTTGTTTCCTCTTTCGGGTGTCAATTTGTCAAGAAAATGCTGTTGAAAGAAGTATCGCTACTTGGATCATTCGATAGAAACATAGCGTCTTTTGGGCTTAAGTTCAAGGAAAAGGTGACTTTTTCGAAAAAACTTTTATACATCTCTCACTTAAAATATGTCTTAAAAAAAGCCTGAACTTGTAACAGAACTTATGGCAGGACAATGTATTTTTAGTACCGAACAACTCAGTCTTAGAAACGAATACAGGAACTATATTATAAAAAATAAGGAAGAGAAGAGAGTAGAAGTGAAAGTCCCAAGTGATCTATAGCATGTATGGATAACGCAATCTATTTCCCAAAACTTAACTGCGCTACTAAATCAAAAAAGTTGCCAAAGCTTTTAATTCTTAATTCTTATTGGAAACTGCTCGCAGCCTACTTTTTATTATGCCACAGCTAGCCATAAATCTAATTTCAAATAACAGTAATTTATGGCTTTCATAAGTGATTAAAAGCACTCCAAAGTGCCATTCAACGACGCAGCTCGTTTATTTGAGTCCACACCGCAAAGATCAATGCATTAAAAGAACTTTTGAAATTAATCTGCGCTTCACGTGGCCGCTTTTGCGGCTTGATTACTTTCTCGCTGCCACAAACCGATATAACTTATATACCCGAGTGTCACATAATTCATGCGAAAGTTGCCAAGTTGGTACACGGTTGGGGCACATACCGCCCGCCAATCACTCCCCTCTACTAAGGCACGTTTGTGGTGGAAACTTTGTCGCTGCCGCGCATTAAGTTGGTGAAGCAAAGCTGAGATTGTAAACAAGCTTTGTTGTTTTAATTCTTTGTTGGCGGAGGGGCGGGCAGCGGCACGGTTGCAAGTGCGTGTTGCACTTAAACAAGCTATTCATAATTCATATTCCAACTGGGCACAATAATAAATAAGTGCCTACGCAAGAAAAGCAAACGAAGAAACGAAAAAAAAAGCGAAAGCGAATTGCGGCAAAAGTAAATGGCAAAGAAATTGTGTGATTAAAACTTTTCCAATTTGTGCCAAGTATAACGGTGAATATAAAATTTACGACAGATTAACAAGCTATTAACTGTGGCAGCATTGCCGATGGCCGAACACGTAAGCGGCGCAATCAAATATCAACAACAAGCAAACATCAGGCAAGGATGACTAAAAAACAACAACAAGATAGTACAAAATAAAACAGCAAAAAGGTGACAAAGCAGCAAAAAGAAAGTAAAGCAACAGCAGAATTCACGGTATATAACGGTAAACAAGCGCTGCCTACAGATCAAGACTGCTTTATCAGCCAGCAGCTAAAACATGCGAGCAATGAAACAAGTTAGAAGTTACGAAAAAAATACAAAAGCGGCAACAAACACCGTGTGGCAAGTGTCATTATACGCCAAACACTCAATCAGCCGCCAGCAAACCAGCAGAGGCACGTCACGCGCCACAAGTTAAGGCAACACAATTAGTAACTGTGTCACTGTAGGCTTGCAAGCGTGTGTGTGTGTATGTGTCAGTGTGCGTAGCGCCGCGCAATCAATGGCAGCTGTTGTGTTGCTCGGATGTGCGCCTGCAAGCCTTGTAAGCTAAAAGGCTGTAAGCTATAGGCTGAAAACTCAGTAACTGACTTACACACTAACACACTCACACTCTAGCAAACACACATACACAGCCAAGCGCTTACTAACACGAAAAAAGTTGCTCGCTTACAAGCTGCCGCTATCTTAGGCGCGTGCCCTGCCCGCCGCTTGTCAAAGCTGTTTCGGATTTGCGGCGTTTTGGTGTCATTTCCACTGTATTACAGATGTCGCATTTGTTTTTGTTGTTATGGCATGTATTTTTTCCCTTCCACTAAGGCATTCATTCCCCAGTTGCGCGGAAGTGCTCGAACGTGTTACAATTTACATTTTACAGGTGATTTGGCGCGGCGCCACCTTACTTTGCGTATTGTAATTGTGTGTGTGTTTATGTGTATGCGTTGAAAATTATCACCACCTGCCTTATTCGACGGCGCAACTCAAATAAAAGTACAAGCAAAGCATCTTAGCGGCTAACAAGCGTGTTGTGTATGCAAAATGGTGAAGTGAAAAATGTTTGATAAATCGGTTGGCTGAAGGAAGCACGATTGTCAGGTTGATAAAGAGCAAAAATGACTGGTACCCTTCAACGTTTAGATAAGTTGAACATTTTGATTAAGATGGATGAGTTTTTAGATAGATTTTGGGATATATATTATAACAGCTGCAGCGCGTAACAAGCTTATTAAGAGATGCGATAGGAAACCGGAATATTTGAACCGCTTTTGTAGACCTATCTCAGGCGTTCGATAAAGCATGGCTCCATGGATTGTAACACAAATCTAAATTAAACTACTTCCACAGAAACTAACTGATCTATCTGCCATTTACTTAAGCCCTTCTGCTAGTTCCGAACCAACCGGGACAATGACCGGTTTGCTTAACGTGGGTACCTGCTGACGATAGCCTACCCTGAAAACGACAAGCAGTTTTAAGAACTAATTTTAACTGCGGAATGGACACACTAACTACCTTGGTAGAGTTCGAGACCCCATCTAAAACCTCCACCGTACTTTGGTTTCAGCACTCGGTTGCAATTTAGCTCCACATTCAACTGACAAAGTGTCAGTTCTTGCCGCATTTGGGTTTTAATCCCAACCACAATGATACTTCGGATGGGTCTTTCACATGAGCAGGTTGAAGTGAACTCCAAAGACTCCTGCTCCCCTTCGTATCAAAATTAAGTTTCCGGTCAGTCCTCGTAGCCAAAACTACTACCAGTTGAGCTTCCGTACTACTCTGCATTGGTGACCACGAGTTGGACCCCATACTCATGTTTAACACACACACCACTCAAACAAGAAACTAACCCTAATTCCCAGTTAAACGCTTTCGACGCATAAAAAATCCAAGCAAAACGACCCTAACTTTTCGGCATTCCGACTAGTGAAGATCTCACCGCTAACATCTAAAAGTCCATCACTCCTGCTAACCCCCGTACCACCCAGATCCCTAATTCCCGAGTACATTGGGCATTTTGCAATTAAATGCACGTAGCTCTCTGAAGTCTGATTAACCCTCCACAAACCCAACGTCTCGATTGTACTCATAAGTCGCTCGAACACTTATACTATTGTCCCAACGGTTTTGCCACCTACTCCTGATTCTACTGTCTAGAAGCGTCCTAGATGTCGCTCTCTCTCCACATACTCATCGGAAATCCAGTTAATCTGCAGCTCACACTCAAGTCCCTTATTAACCTGAATACAACAGCACGTTGTATGACAATCAGGACCAGTGGGGGTGCACCTAACAAAAGCTGCAAAGCATCCGTTGAGACGGTGCGACATAAAGGCAAACAGGCAGGAACCCTACGACGCTGTATTAGAGGAGTTTTTGTCACCCCAAGACGGTCGTGGATGCTTTCCACCATACAGCAGCTCTTAGACCTTAATCACTCCGCAAAATGAGTCGTACTTCGCCTATGGTTGCCTGCACTCGCTCTTTCACATTAGAATGACCAAGCAGGGATAAGCATCTTCCACCCTACAGCCAATAAAAACACATGCAGCCGTAGCTGAACGTGTAAATGAAGACCGTGGTTAGTCAATTCGGCGCCGGTTACACTTCGTTTTACGACTTCGAGATCTTAAATTGAACTCAGAACTGAAGACGCTCGACTTTCCCAAGCAACTGCGCTTCGCTCTATGAGTTTTTAAAAAGTTTCAAGAAAATCCGACGTTTTGGACCCAAATTTTGTTTAGCAAAAGGACCCATTTCTGCCTCAATAGGTATGTAAACCAACAAAATTGGCCGCATATCTTCAAAAAGGATGCCGGTGAGAACATAACCGTCAATGGCGGCCGTTATCGCGCTACGATAACCGACTATTTGACGCCTCAAATTGAAGCTCGAGACCTCGGCGACATTTGGTTTTAACAATAACTTCTCATACATCACATCAATCAATGGATTTATTGAGGGCACACTTCGGTGAGCAGATAATTTTACGTTTTTGGCCACCGGTCGTTTGCCCACCAAAATCGTATAGATCAATAGACTTCTTCCTTGTGGAAATATGAAGAAGATAATCTCCAAAAAAAAAGTAAATGCCAAATAATGATCTTTCGAATGACAATACAAAATATATCTTTATATTTAAAAATTTTATGTTTTTTCTTTAAAAAAGTGGAGAACCTCGATTAAAATCGTGTGATTTTCATGGAGAAATAAAATGCATATAATTTTTTGTTATGGCTAAGAATTTAACTTCAATATAAAGACAAAAAGTTTCTAACGTGTCTTAAAAATAATTTCAGTCATGTAAACACTACGGCTGGATGGAAGAATTTTCAGTCGAGAGGCTCTACTTCCAAACACTTTTGCAGCAATTAGGACCGCATGGCAGCATCAAAATGCCGAATGTTAAATTTCACGATATTGGAAGATATGCGTCAGGCACACGGGACTCGATACTGCGCTCACCTTCACACGCTTCTTTAAATAAAAATATAGCGCCGTCTTGTTGTTTCGTAAGCTGAATGACATATAGCGCCGACTTGTTGGATCTAAAGGTCATCAACATCACTAACTTGACTCTCAAATTCAGATACGAAAAATACTGTAACATTATGACCGCCTTCATTTTTGCAGAAATATAGACCAATGATACCTCTACCGCACCGTTCACCACACAGTGGACTCATTCCTCCAAACTCTGCTCTCTAACAATAATAACATCACTGTGCGGTATCTGTAAGAAAGCGTATTAAGCACTAGAGTAAACGTGGTACGTAATATGCCTGGGTTCCTGGGTCCTCCAATATTGTTGGGCGATTATATCGCAATGTTTGGCTAATAAACAACATTTTCATGACGACAAAGGTCCTCAAAATGAAAACGCTAATCAAATTCAGTAAAAGCTGCCACGAGGCCCTACTAAGAAAGAATTATTGTCTCATTGAAAACCACAGGACTAACAGAAAATCCGTTATTTTTACAAATACTTAAAAATTGCCCTAAAACAACCCAACATTTGGTCTTAAACATCTCAGAACAAATTTGTTATATTATTTTTTTTTTACTCTCCACACCTTCCATGGTATGACCGCAAGATTAGTTTTAAAATTTGTAACACGCAGCGTTGTCAACTTGCCGCCGCTGTCAACTCGTGGACCACGAAACAGCACCGCTGGGAGTCATAGATCAAATTAACTGCGGTCAAATCAGTGAGAAAATCTTAATTTCAAAAACCAGAAAAACACATCTACAAAATTTGCGCAAAAGACAAAGGGAAAAAAGGAATTTGTCTGTTGGCGACACGAAATAGAGTGACAAGATAAGAAACTCAGAGCAGGTGAAAAGGGAAGAGTGAAGTTAAAAAAATATGCTGTAAGTAAAAAAAGCTAAAAATATGAAAAACTTTTTAAAATATGGCAAGGCGAAACATTAACAAAAAATAGAAGAAGAGCTCGAAATGAAATTATGCTCGTCTAAAAGTATGCATTTTTAATTAAAAACCCGGTTGAATAAAGAAAGTTATTTTTTTTTTAATTTTTTTTAGAAAGAAACAAAGAAAATGTTTTTTTGTGAAAGGTCAACTCGTTTGTGCGTGACATATTTTGCCCGCAGTGCGAAATCTCCCACCGTGAGCAAGGACAATACGGCTGGAGCAGGTGACGTTATCACTGCGACACATCTGCGTGCGACACGCCGAAAAGAACGTGCGAAACAAAGCGAAATGCGTAAAAAAAATTAAAAGAAGAATAGCGCAAAACGCGTTGAAGCGCCTAAAAGACGATAACGCAGTAGCGTGTATAAATCTGCGGGTTTATTGCGCTCACGCGGCATTGCGGCTGTGAAGCGCGACTTCCGCGCAGGCGATAAGTGAGTGTGGTGATTAGCAAAGACATTGTAAAGGTGTGGAGGAGAGACATTTAGAAGAAGGCGTAGGCAACGCGGTGCAGTCACGATTTTATAGCGTTTAAAAGACACAAGACGGAAAAATTACAAGCCGCACATGTGCGTCAAAATTTTTGAAAGATAAACAAATTTTGTATTATAACATCTTATTGAAGAAAACGTCAGTCAAATAGTGGTATAAGGACGCTCCATTTAGTTTGCTTATATTCAGAACCAATTCACTTCACTAACTTTCACAACCTGACTATTATATAAGTGGAACTAGCATAAGTTTTATTATATTAGGTATATGAAGAAAACAACAACCTGAGGTAGATTTGAAGTGATTTCATTAACTTTTGGCCTTACTTAAGTTTCTCTAAGTTTCAAGCTGCCAGACGACTTAACGTCTTCCAAGCGGAGGAGCGGTGTTGGCTGCCAACAAATAGCAGTAGATATACTGATCCAAATAGCAGCTTCCTTAAAAAAAGTGCGCCTGCGTTTCGATAGCCAAGCGGTTATATTGGTTTTGAGCGCTGATCTTATAAGACTCCCAGTTGTCTTGTGCGTACTCTAACTGGCACGGAGTGAACCGCAGGAGTTTCTCCGAACTATTTACTCTAAGGAAAACCAATCTTAATTCAATTACAGGTATTCTGGCGGACAATCTCCAATAGGGACCATCCCGGTGCCTTAATGTGTATTGAGTTACACAAAGTACGAATATTTGTACGGGTAAGATTCATCGATTTTGGATTAACTCCACGATCTACTCTAATCTACATAAGTAGACTCGATGACATATATACTTCCACGCAATCTGCTGTAGATAGCTCATACATTGGGCACAAATTCGGTATATAATTTGCTAAAATTGGCCCAACATTTACTGGGATAAAAGTTTTCACCTAGAGGTGAGCGTCGCAAAACCCATTGTTAAATTTTCCAAGGTCTTCCATGAGGCCTTTATGTATCATACTATAAGACGTGAAGTTGAATACGTCTGGTATTCATCTCTTCTCGCACTGTCGGAGAAGGCGCACAAACACTTTTTCTATCAGAAAAATTGGTTGATGTAGATTGAGTGGTTTGGGAGGTAAGATCATACATACAATTTAAAAGCATTAGATCCATATATGACCGTCCCTACTGCGAGAACTGATACCAAATAATTCGTCTTTTTTGGCGTAAACACCTCTTACGCGGATATAGCCGAGTTTACTTGGCACTGCATCGAAAACTCTGGGTGTTTTCATCCATTCGGGCGACATGGTCTAGCCAACGTTGTCACTGTCTCCTAATTCGCTGAGTTATGTCAATATCGTATACGACATCTCGTACAGCTCGTTATTCCATCGAATGCGATATACTATATGCTGTGGCCTATGCGCAAAGAACCGTAAATCTTCCGAAAAACCATGCGACCGAAAACTCGTAACGTCGACTTATCAAATGTTGTCATCGTCTGTGTATAGCAGGACGTGAATAATGAGTGACCATAGAGTTTGGTTTTTGTTCATCGGGAGAGGACTTAACTTCTCAATTGCCTACTCAGTTCGAAGGAGCATCTGTTGACAAGAATAAATCTGCGTAGGATTTCAAGGCTGACGTTTTTGTTGGTGTTAATACTGGTTCCAAGATAAACGAAATTATCTACGACTTCGAAGTTATGACTATCAATAGAGACGTGGAAGCCAAGTTGCGAGTGCGACGACTGGTTGTTTGATGTCAGGAGATATTTCGTCGTGCCTTTGTTCATTGCCAGGCTCAAAAGATTGTATCTTCTCGATGCAGCGCTGCAGCTCGAATTATTTTACCCAGCAGTAGAGTGAAGAAGACGCACGATAGAGAGACATCTTGTCTGAAACTTCGATAGAAGTCCTTCTCGATCTTTAGTTTTTTATTTTTCGAACTTCTTAATGATTGGGAATGTTTGCTCTGTCCTCCTTGATTGGAAATCGGGTTGACAATTTCCTGGTGTATGCTTCACTAGATGGGCTCTGGGGTTTCTGAAAGTGTATGCTCCGGTTTTGAAGCCTATTGTTTGGCGCTGCATCTTTTCATAGAATTTTCAAGCATATTCCCTGTCGGCCAGCTGGTCATGCTCTTCGTACTCACGTCTTTCGACCTCTTTTTGTTCTCTTTCTCCGCAAATGCGTTTCTTTAACTCTCGATATTGCGATAGATATCTCGAACGTGTTGTGGTCAATTGTAACATTGCAAGGTTGACAGGGTCCTCAGCATCATATCTATTGCAAAGAAAATATCTCATTTTGGAACTATGATCATTAATTAAAAAAAAAAAAATTCGTAAACAGAACTTTCAGAATGAAAATAATAGTAATATTGAAAAATATCTATCTAAGTTTCTCTCTTTTTCTAAGCTGCGTGAAATAATTTGAGGTCTGTCTACTTAGAGTAAAAGAAATATACGAAATAACAAAACTACATTAACATTTCAAAAACATGAAATCAGTAAATTTACTTCCTACGAGCAAACACAAGAAATTTCAAAGAAAATGTTAAATTGAAAAGCGCTTCTTATTAACCACCGCCCATCACTATAAATGTAAAGAGAAGGAACCGCAGAAATGATTGATAGCTGGCGGCAAGTTATTAGGACTTTTCGCCATCAGAAAGGAAAACTACAGAAACAGTGTAAACTAACAATGAAAGAAGAATAACCAACGTTAGTGGTGGTGGAATACTATTGTGGAACTGCCTCCCTCCCCTCTTCACTGCATGCGAAATGTTTGAAGAGACGGCGAAAAGAGAAAAAAATAAAAAGAAAGTTCAACATAAATTTTTATGAGCCAAATGTGAAAGCAATACCCAAAAAAATACAAAAAATCAGAAATACATTGTGTGGAAATATGGAAATCCTTTCCGGCTGTCGCGAACTTTTGTGTAAACTACACAAATGATTTTGTGTTAAATCATATACATACTTATTTTTAGGGTAAGCCAGTTCTGATGGTAGTCACTCAAAATATTTCATAAATGATTGCGAAAAGAATCCGTGCTTTCTAAAGCCGATATCTGATTTCGTCTAATACTTTTAGATACCTAGCGCGAATTTTAGCCGGTTTAACCTGTGGCTATAGAAAAATAGTTGAATATCTTTGTGCCCGAAACATACATCTGAGACTTTGGAGTCTACATTCTTATAAATATTTCTAAATTTGTATTCGGGAAAGTGTTTAAAATTCCTCTGCAATACTTTTTCTTCTAACTTGTAATAGCTGCGTGGACCTCAAAGAAAATAATAAAACCGCTATTTTGATTCTAAAATTCTATTTTATTCACTTTGTAGACCTTGAAGTCAGCTGTACATTCTGCAAGTGCCGAAGAATTAAGAGGTGTTTGGGTTTCGAATCTTTTAAGTATATGGACACCCAGAAAGGGGTGTATGAAGTTTCTGACACAGTTTGAAACACCCAATGGGAAACCTCTGAGACCCTATAAAATAACATATATATGATTAGCTTGATAAGTTGCGTTGATTTAGCCCGCCTGTTTCACTCTGTCGTTTTTGAGATATCGCTCGGAAATTTTTCAAATGTCCCTTTCTTTCTGAGAACCTGTTTTTTTGTCGATATCGGACCACTATGGCATAAAACTACGATAAAAACTGAACAATCTTAAAAGATACGAGGAAGAGGCCAATATGGAAATTCAACAGCTTAGTAGCAAAACTCTGTAATTTCCAAACCACTGAAATCTGCGAAGTAAACAGTAAACTACTGTCCCTCAAAACAAGCTTATTTGAGTTCAATCCGAATTATGTATAACTTAGATTTTCACTACATAATTCACGAAGCAACGTAGACTCTGCTGATCTCCTCTTAAATACATTTTCTACAGTGTTTTTATGTATTATGTATTAAGACGAACAACTTCCGTCTTCTTGTGATTGCCTCTTGAGATGCCCACGCATATTTATTTTCACTGTTTTTCTTTTACTACACTGACTTCCTTGCTGGACAACAGCTCTTTATGCTTAGCCTTTTGTATCTATCAAAGCATTGTGGCAAGTGTTGACTTTATATCCTATATTTAGTGCACATAAAAGGGCTGTTATTAAAAGCTTAGAGTGGCATGTGGTCAACACTGGGATGGAGTACAGACGGTGGCACAAATACGGATATAAATATATGAGTGCTGTGTACATTTTTTATAATTTTTTATTTCCTAGAGCGCATAAACGCTTGTAAAAGTATGTATTAGAAAAACAAAAAAAAATAAATAAATAAAAAAAGAAAAACAAAAACGAAACGTAAAAATGTTAAACAAGCGAAAAAATACGAGAAAATAAAAGCATAACAACGGAACTGCTGCTGACAAGACAAGAAAACTTGAATAAAATGTGAAACGCAAGAATATTTCTTTATAAAAAGAACAAAAACAAAAAAAATAAAAAAAAAACAATAAAAATAAAAATATTTTTGTGAAGAAAAATAGAACTTTGCTATTTCAAAGTACTTGTATATTTATTGGTTGTGTTCTGATTTCCTTCCTTTTTTGTTTTTTAATTGAATTTAATTTTCGAAAACTGGTAAGCCTCTTAGAAAATAGGGTGTAATACTTCGATAATTTACTATATTTATTGGATTAGATAATTGGATAATATTCGATCATATAAACCACGTCCACATCGACTGCATCGCAGTCTGCAGACGCAGGTCTAAGGACTTTGGAACCATATTTCCGCATAAAGATCACATCGACTCACTAGCTCCCAGCAAAATACTAGAATTTATCGATTTGCGGGGGCTTAGTGAGTCCCTGTGAGTTAGGTCGCAGTGCATACCTTAATTAAATTCTATTCTATTCTAACCACGTCAAGACCATGGAGAGTCGATTCGGCGCCGTTCGCAGCAAGGCGAACTGACGTGTGGAACGACTTTGTGTATTTTATGTCGAGATCTCAAACGAAAGCGTACAAAATACGGCTTGTGCAAGAACTGAAGCCATAGGCTTCACAAAAGATCCAACCTTTTCGTGCCAAATTTTGTTTAACGACTCATCGCCTCTTTCTGTCTCAACGGGTAACTAAACCAGCCAAATTGCGGCATTTTGGACGAAGTGCAACCTGAAGGGATTCAGAAGCTGAATTTTCATCTAGAATACACACACAACGGTTTAGTCTTGTTTGTTTATCGCGCAGTAATAAATGACTATTTGGTGTCTGAAATTGAAACTCGTGATCTCAGCGACATCGGTTTCAACAAAACGGCACCACCTCTCATGAGCATGAGGAGATAGTTTTATGTTTTAGGCCGTTCGGTTGGCCACCAAGATTGTGTCATATCACACCGTCAGACTTCAGGCTTTGGAGTAAAATATCACGCGTGTCATACGCCAGTTATCAGTCGAAATGCTGGAACGAGTTAACAAAAATTGGACTTAAGGGTGGACTAACTGAGACGTAGCCACGGCCAATATTTTAAATAGCTAATCTTCATAAAAATACATAAAAATCTTTTGAATATTAATAAACATTCCTTATTAAATTTGCAGGAAGTGAATATCTAATTGCATCACTTTTTACTTCTATGGTTGAGAGCTTATGAGTGAAAAATTCATGCTCAACTTTAAAGATTTTCGATTTTCACAATGACTTCAGTTCCTTAATTTTGCATGCTTATGTTCTGAAGGTTAATGACCAAATAATTTAAACATTCGACTTATAAAAGCAATCGGAAAAGCATGCGCTAAGCCACACAGCTTTTCTCTACAAATACAAGAATTGTTGTTATTACTCGTAATAAAAAGTGAAATTAAGCTCTTAATGCCGCACAAGAATAACTTGGGGCAAATACACTTTGAAAACAATCATTAAAATCACTTGCTGCCACATGTAATGCCATTTACTTAATAACTTAGTACGAAAAAAAAAATAACTTACAAACATAATAGGATTTTCTAGGGACAAGTGTTGCAAGTTGAAGCTGAACATGAAACGCGCCCAATCAGCCATAGGCACAAAGCAGCGAGAATCCTTTTAGCCGAAGTTCAAATAAAGTGGAAAGTAACTCATTTATAATTATAATGAACTTTGCGGAAAAAATGTAGAAATACTTACGGGGAACAAAAGAAAGACTAGTTGCCAATATGAAAAAGAAAAATGAAAAGAAATTGAACAAAAAATATTTCGGCAACTTCTTGCCCAATTTCATCGTGCTTTTTTGTTTTCTTGCCAATGCGCATAACTTTTGGATGTTGCTTTCTTTGTTTGGGCATATTTATACCCTGAACAGGGTGTACTATGAATTGTTAGGAAATTTTGCAACACCCAGAAGGAAACCTGGGGGATTGTCTAAGCCACATTCGTCTATTCATCGATCCGTCTCCGTCCGGTCTCTCTGCCTATCTGTATATATGCGAACTGGTCCCTCAAGTTTTGAGATATCAGTCTGCGTAGATCCTTTTCTGCAAAAAATATTTCATATACCAAAGGTCAAATCGACTAAAATCAAGCCCTTGTAAGGTAAATTTTATATTTTACAAGATCTTCTTCACGAAATTCAACATAGCTTATTATACAAGACAAGAGAGTAATAGCTATCAAACACCTCTTTTCCTTACTAGATAACCCTTATTCGACTTGAAGGAGTTTACAACAAAAGAAGGGTCGCAAAAGTGTTAGAAAAACGTCTTCCGTTGTGTTGCAAAGTGGAGGCTGATTTCATTTTTAGATTCGGTTATACATATAACTGTTAAAAGCAATACACCAGTGAAGGGTATTAAAGGTTAATTTGTTCGCGGACAACACTTTAGGGTTGCGCCTACGACTGTAACGGTCCGCTGTTGTTCCTTTTGTTTGCCTTTTTTATGAGTAGTAGCTTTCGTTTTTGTTTGTCGTTGTGGGGAAAAAAGCTCATAAAAGACAAATGAAGCACAACTGGCAACAACGAGGATAACAGCAGATTTTGAATGTTTTTGTCGCCCTTTTGTAGGCGCTCTTCTGCTTTTTGCTTCATTTGCTTCATTTGTTGACTTTCATTTTCATTCCTCAGCTATTTTCGCCGCGTATTATTGCATAATCAGTCAGTCAGTGGACAGCGGTTGAGACTCTTCAAGGAACATCTATTGTAATGCGATGACTAAGGTCATCAAATAAAAATCGCATGGCAATAATATTGCGAATGCTTCGTTGGCAATAACGACTTTTATACCCAATGTGCCTGGTTGATGTGGGCTTTATTATGCTTTCATTTTTCATTTCATTTTTATTGTAGTTCTCATATCTTTCGACCTATATGCTTGAAATGTAGGATTGCCAAATGTGCGTAATAATTTTTAAACTTTGCGAAACTGATTCCATAAAGGTAGGGCTGTCATATTTAGTTATTTATTTATAAGAAAACTAAGAGTCTATATAGAGAAATACAATTATATAAATATTAATGTAGGCAATACCAATTTCAAAATATCACTACAGAAACATGTACAGGGTCCGGCACTCGAAGTGTAACCAATTAAAAACGTCATAAATTTGGATTGGAAAATTATTTTTATTTATTTTAAAAGAAAAAATGTGTAAAAATAGTCACTAATTCAGGACCAATTCACTTTTTCTCGATAAGACCACCTTTTGCTTTAACAATGGTGTAGAGACGTTCAAAAAAAGAATCGCAAGCTGCCCGAATATGACTTGCCGGCCCACTCACGGACAATGGCTCTCTTCAGCATCTCGAGACTACTGTATTTTTTACTTCGGACCTAGCTCTCTAAAATGGTTCAAAGAGAATAATCCATTGGATTCGCATCTGGTGAATTCGAGACCCATTGTCTAATCGTAATGAAGTTCGGAATGTTGTTTTCCAGCTATTCTTGGTTCACTCGCGCTTTGTGAGATGGTGCTGAGTTTTGTTGAAACGTTCGTCGTCTGCGACCGAAATGTTTGTTTGCCCACGGCTTCAAAAAAGCCTCCAGAACACTTTTCCGATAATATGTCGCATTTAGTTTGGCGCCAGGCTTGATGAAAACAATTGGAGAGCGCCCATCTGCGGGGACAGCGGCCCAAACCATTATTTGAGGCGGGTGCTGCCTCCTGGTGGCCAACCGATGACCAGGATTCTCGTATGAAGGTTTGGTCAAGTAAACCCTATTGTTTTGAGAGTTTACGAATTGCTCAATTGGAAAAATTCTTTCGTCAGAAAACACAATGTTCGGAATTTGACCGCTTTCGGCCAATGCTTCGCTCTCTCAAATCTTACTTGTTGCTGCTTCGATGTGAGATCATGTTTCTTTTGGAACTTGTAAGGCTTGACCTTGAGCTCACTTTTCAATATGCGTCGGATGCTGCGGTCGGATATTTTCAGTTATTTAGCCATTTGATTGGAACTTCGTCGTGGACTTCGCTCAAGTCGCTTCTTCACTTTCCAAACCATTTCGCCTGACGTTGCAGTCGTTTGATGACCACCTCCATGGCGTTTTGCGATGCTACCAGCATTATTGTAACGAGTGATTGTGCGATAAACAAAAACTTTATTCACATTAAGGTGTTTGAGCTCAGGAACAATTTCTGGCTGTGATTCTCCAGCTAAATATAAAGCAATCACACTATTACGTTTGAGTTCCATCGCTGATCACTTTTTTTGCGTTCAACTTTGGCAAAACGCTTTTGTACTCACACTTGTGAACAATACTCCAAACTGTCATTCAGCAAATTTATAAACAGCTGATTCCAGCGCGGCAGCTGCGCGAACGGTGTGAAGTACACTTCAAGTGCCGGACCATGAGAAATTTTAATTAAAGAATAATAGTTTCTAATCAACCAGCCACACGACAGCAACGCAAACTTATGAGCAACGCTTTGAGAGCCACAATACCATGCCTCAAAATTAAGAAATATTTATTTGTACAATTTCTCCATTAACGAAATTGAAAATTTCTTAATTTATCGCCACATTAAGAGGAGTTCGTTCGCATGCAGCATCAGCACAACTCAGGCGTGCAGCTCGCGCATAAAGCTAAGCAGTTGCAAGCGAAACGACATGCAGCCTAAGGGGGGCTGAAAGAAAGAAGATAGTGGTGTTGTTATGCTCCACGAAAAACCAGTACCAGAACTAATGTTACCAGCAGCCACAGTCAAGGGTGCAACAACAAAATTGCTATGCGCGCATAATATGCAGCCAGCAACCAAGCCGGCAGGTAGGCAGGCAGGCATTCCTTATTGTTGACAGCGTTGACTAATTGCAATGTATGACGCGGTGGTCGCACGGCTCGTCGGCTCGAAGCAGCCGCTACAAGAGCTGCCGCAGCAAACGTGTCGCCGCTTGCAAAGAACCACAGAAGATGCATTTGCTGCGTCACAGTGAGGTGACAGTGTTGATTAAGTTGAGGATGATGCGAAAAGCATACTAGTTTCTGGGGGAAAATATGGCTTTGACGCTGTTTTTGCGACGCTGTTGCTGCGAAGGTAAGCAAATGCAGCACAATGACCCAGGCGTCCGACTGGAAAGACACATAGACAAGCAGCAGAAAGAATTTTATTTTAATTTAAGTCAAAAGTAGTATACTAAAATGAAAAATGAAAATGACAAATAAAGCTCCGTTAGACAGAAATTCTTACACATGTGGTACAATTTCGGACCAAAATGAATGGGAAGTCAATATTGCCTGTATTCCGATCCTCTGGTTAACGTTTTACCATAAAGTATTTACCTGGATTTGGTCCCTGCAAGTTGCAAAGTATAATATGTTCGGTTGTACTCGAACTTAGCCCTTACTTACTTGTTGAAAACATGTACATAGAACGGAAAGCGCGCTAGAAATACTGGGAGTTTATGATTATCTTAATCAATAAAAGAGAATTTGGCGTTATGAGAACTTTCGAGAGTTAAAAGAGTTTTTCCTTTTCCATAAAATCCGTTCCTAAGGTCCACGAAGAAGAGTTTCAACCCAACTTTCTGCGCTCAAATGGATGGATTTACCACAATTCAATTTAAAATTATTTCTGTTAGGAATATTGTTATTATAAATGCTTCTAAAGTCGATTTTAATCTTGAACTCTTATTCTAATTAAGAAAAGAGAAGGCAATGGATGCCATATGTGAATTTTCCCTCATAAAAGTGGGCTTTGAGATGTGTCAATCAGGTCTGACTTGAGAAGCGTGTACCTAATTAATCAAGCTGAAACCGATTTTTTTTAATGTGGATCAGAGAGGGATGTGGGCTTTAAGACTAATGAAAGGAGCTGTAAAGATGAGAAATGAAAGCAAGTAAAGAAATTTGCTTAGCTTTCGATTAAATCGGCGATGCTCAGTGGACTAACCACCAAAAGTACTTAATGCCAAGAGAATTCGGGGATTGTCTAAGCCTGAGAAGAGAATTTAAGGGATACAGAAAGGGTCAAGCTGAAATGCTTTTAACTTTTCCTTGAAAACTTGGACCACTTCATCGCAGAGACTACTTCTGGTGACTCTTGCTCTACTTACATACCGACGAGTTGCTGGAGAATAGGCGCAAAGCGCTTTCTTACGGATGAGTCAAAGCAAGAGGAGCCTTCCGCAAGAAATTCACCGTAGAGTTTAGCTTCAGACTACCAGACCAATGTAGTTTTTTCCACACAGAAGTGTCTGATTTTAAAGACTTACCGGAAGTGCGGATTCTTTCAGGGAAGTGATCACTTATTTCGAAAGCAAAGCGATAATACTAGCGTTGATTCGCAAACTGTGTGCTTAAAGTTATTCAATAAGCATCAAACTATCAGACTCGTTTGACTTTTTGCTCATAGCGGAATCTCTATAAACTGTAAAGTCAAAGAACTGCTCGACTTCGAGTTGCTTCTGACTTAGAGTTAAACTTAGGAGATGTACTGAACTATTTGCCTTTAAAAAAGTTCTTAACGTAATCGTAAGGTTTTAGCCATTATTCAGTAGTCATTCAACAAGCCTAATTTGATTGTCCAAGTCATTGAGATCCCTCTTAAACATAATCTAACCTAAGAGAAATCGACATTAGATATTTTGAAACCCTTTCTTTCGACAGATTGGTACTGGATTTCGCGATTAGTTAAACAAAGCCGTAATATCATACTATCTGTTAGTATGTGCATGATCCGTGTGGTACTGATATTTTTTGTACGTAGTACTTCATTTGTTCAACAGCATGCAGCTAGTATGAAACTTCCAGCGAAAGAATCTGGGGATTTCCAATACGATCCAGTTGAAATGAATGGCAATCCGTTATTTCTTAAGTTGTTCTTTGGCAATGAACTTCCAACCGAACCTTGTGTCAATGTCATGGCAAAAGAACTAAAACCAATCAGGGAGTGTAAACGAGCCGTAAACAACAGAAGAGAGCCGTAAAGCTGAACTTATTATAAGAAACGAAAGAGAGAGAGAGAGTGAGTAGTAAGAAAACCTATATAGTCCAGTCATTATAGTAAGTTCACCTCGGAGTTCGATATAGCCATTTATATTTATACCCTGCCATATGTAGGTTTTGAGACAACTTTAGGGTGTCAATATACAAGTCTTTACAGACGTATAAATGGGTATATCGAATTCCGAGATTCTTACCTAATTTAAGCTTAAATGACTGGACTAATACTCTTCAACATATCGGTGAGATGTCAAATTACAGCATTGCTAATAATATATCTAAGTAGAAAAAGAGGCCTGGACGATGACAAAAACTGATGAGTCGACGTAGCGAGTTTTCGAGGGAAAAGTTCTGCGAAAGATTTATATTCCTTTGAGCGTTGGCCACGGCGAATATCGCATTCGATGGAACGATGAGCTGTATGAGATATACGACGAAATTGACATAGTTCAGCGAATTAAAAGACAGCGGCTACGCTGGCTAGGTCATGTTGTCCGGATAAACGAAAACACTCTAGCTGTGAAAGTATACGACGCAGTACCCGCCGGGGGAAGCAGAGGAAGGGGAAGACCTCCACTCCGTTGGAAGGACCAAGTGGAAAAGGACCTGGCTTCGCTTAGAATATCCAATTGGCGCCACGTAGCGAAAAGAAGAAACGACTGGACCAGGTTTCGAAAGACCTGGCTACATTTGGATTCTTCGAACAGCGAAAAAGAAAAAGGCGGGCTGTTGTAAACTCGGCTGTACCCGCGTAAGCATTGGAATTTTTATTGTTTTGTGTTAAATATAAATTATATATTTCTGAAATTAGTATTTATTCCTAGAATTTTTTATAAACTCTCTATTTCTTTTTCCAACTTTCATTTTGATTTTCGGCGGCCTCAACAACATCTGTAAAATCCACAAAATCACCAAAAAATATTTTAAATACGTGAAACTTTAAAAAATTGTAACTTATACCGAAAACCGTTAGGCAAATTGCCAATCAACAATTCATCATAGTACAAATATGCCGCTGGCAACGTCTGGCATATAAAACGAGTCAGGATTTAATAGAAATCAAACCACAACTGCGCCCAACAATACAAAAACATTGTTCTGAACACACATACAACAAAAACTAAAGGTTGTGCATGGCAATATGTGTGTATGTGTATGTATATGTAAATGAGCTTGTTCGGCATTGGCAGCGCGATTTAAATCAGCGACCTTTAAAACACTTTTCAACGCATTTGCATTTTTCATTACCAGCAAACAAATCGGCAGACGGCGGAACAAACACACACACTCACACCCGCCCATATACAGGCATGTCGTTTTTAGAAATTGTATGATATATTACACACACATTGTTTTGCCGCCATATGGGCTCCTTTTTGGTGGCAAGTTGTGAATTTTGCAAATTTTCATTATCAAAAGGTTTTCACTTTTCGGCTCGGCGTGGAGAAAAGGTTCATCTCGCAGGCCAACAAATGCGTAAATAATTGAGCAGACAATAGCGGAACGTTAGCAGCGCTGCTTGTGTGGCTGTGTATGCGGAAGTGGTGGTTGCAGCAAGTCAACAACTCGCAATAACTTTCTTGCACGTCTCCTCTCGCTGCGTAACCCCGCATGCTCCCTCTTAACGGCAGCTCACGCACATATTCTCTAACATTCAACCTCCCACTGCCTTTACTTTTGCTGCGCCTTGTTGTCAGTGCTGCTTTATTATGAGTTAGGCCTGCGGCCAGTGGAAATTTGTGAAACAATATTACCCGCCCAGCTCTAAAAAACGGTCTACGTGGAAAAAGTGGCTGAGAAATATTGAAAACTCTATTGTTTCCCTTTCTTTACGTGCTCTTTCTGCTTTTTAATGAAGTAGCTTTGGCTTTGTTTCATTGATTGAAATTGCATTTTTGAGTAGTTATTTATTTTTGCCGAAAGTGAGAGAAAGAAACGTTGAAGAAAGCAATTTGCTATGATTACCTTCGAATGGGTAACATCGCATTGCTTATAAAAACAGTTGGCCGTCTTATCTACTGTGAGTGTGTGGAGAATGTGGGACCATATAGTGTTGTAATTTTAGATGGAGGGCTTCGGTCATAGCCGCATTTACAACAGCGCTCCATACGTTCTTACTTTTCGCTGTTTGGCGCCAAATGTAGATTCCAAGTGTAGTCAAGCTCTTCTTCACTTCAACTCTTCACTTAGTCTTCCCAACTGAGTGGAGATCCTCCTCTTCCTCTGCTCCCCCCGGCGGGTGCAGCGTCGAATTCTCTAAGTGCTGAAATGTTTCAGTCCATTCGAATGGCATGACCTAGCCAGCATAGCAGTTGCCTTTTAATTCCTTGAACTATGTCAATGCCATGGTATACAAGGTTTGTCCGGAAAGTAATAAAACTAAGTTAATTTAAAGAATTTATTGATGCAATCGTTCCGATTCTTTAAACACTTTCAAAATAGGCTTCTTTTACTTCGATGCGACGCTGCCAGCGCGATTTCTAAGCATTGAAGGCGTCGCTGAAGATATTTTCCGGAATAGCCTTAAGAGCCGAGGTGCATGCTGCTTAGATTCCCCTACATCGGCCTTTTCAGGCAAGGAAAAAAGTCCGGGGCGCCACATCTGCGCTGAAGATCGACAGCAGAAGCGTTGGGATGTCGACCTTGTTTAGATAGCTATTCACAAAAAAGGTGTTGTAAGTCAAGGCGTTGTCCTGGTGCAACATGCAAACGGCTGCGGTGTCTTGTCGGACCCGTTTAACACTTCGTTTGAGTCTCTTGAGGACTTCCACGTAAAACTTGGCGTTGCAGGTTTGTCCAGGAAGAACAAATTAATGATGGACGATGCCTTTGATGCATTTTCACTTTCGATTTACTCATTCTTCCGATCTTCATGAGCGACCTCTTACCAGGCCTCTAAAAAGGCCTGGTGCCACCGAAGCGCACACTTCTTACTAAAACAGGATCTGGGTAAGCCTGCTTGATTATATCAAACGTCTCTGTGGCAGATTTTTAGAGTTTACTCCAGATTGACCGAAATCTCTGCTCTAACGAACGCTGCATTTTCGGCTTGCAGCACTCACAGAAACATGTCGCGTGAAAATTATTGTCCTGACTCTCCAAGTGCTCAGAGCCGATCGTTCGTTAGCTAAGAACGTTCTCCACCGAGTCCAGTCGGGCAATGCAACGTCTGTTTCATCGTCGTCGATTGGGGAACGGAGTTCCCCATGTCCAAGAGTTATGCTTTCATTGCTGTTAAGCAGGTTGGAGAAGTGTTTCCTCCATAATTTCAGTATGATCTGGACATCAGTCACCAGATCATCTCTGAGAGTTTTAACAGAGATAGTGTACTATGTAGTATACCAAAAAATGGATAGGTGAATTTTTGGTTTATTGTTAAGAAACACAGTTGGTTTAGTGATATTCCCTAGAATCATCAAGTTTATTTATGTTTTTTGCTATAAGAAGCTGCAGCTTCATAACTAAGCACTTCAATTGAAGTATATCCACATGCTAACAATGAAGTTAATATTACGCCAATGACTTTTAAATTCCGTAGAAGTGGAGAGCAAAGAATGCCACACGAGCTGAAGTCTAAATGCAAAGTGATATTTTAAATTCATAGTCCAATGAGGAGTGCATATATTTCAGCCCAGTCAGTAAGTTGACTCGACTGCTTTCTGACTTCTCATGCATGACCTGCCATAGAGAAAGCAGCAACCTGGCGCACATCCTGTCTATTATACCATAAACTCATGTGCTTCCATGTGTATGTCGGCGTGCACTTATACACTCACGTAAGTGACGGTGAGCGGCAGGACATCAACACCAAGCAACAACACCTTTCTAACAATGCATTCTCACTTGCACATCCTGCTGAAGCTCGTCTGCTATATGTACTTATAAAACAGCTGACACGGAGAACTGTAACTGTAGACACTTATAGCAATATATTTTGCTCTATCATTTACTCAATTCTATTGCACTTCCGCACTGTGCTCAATTGCCATTTGTTGCCGTTTAGTGTTAACGGATATTGATGAAGAACAAACTGTAGCTTTGCCAAGTGTCTAACGGTTGTCGACTGCATTGACAAATGGTATCAGTTATCCTAGTATTAGTCTAGCTGTTTGCTTCATATAGTCCACCGTCGAATTGAAGTCAGAAGTGACAATCAGTTTACAAGTCACCTAACGAAGGATTACCGTATAGATTCCATATTGCCAAGGTTAAGTAATTGATTTAAATGTTGAGATATTTTTATACCGTGCACTGTAATGCAAAGTGTTGGGGGGTAATATGGGGATATTGGGCATTACAATAGCAGTTAGTTATTTTGAACAGGTGAGGAGGACGTGAAAAATCTTCAATTTTTATTTTGTCTTTTTCAAAAAATATCCATCAGTTTAGACAGTCACAACATTAACTGTCACGAGTTTAAGAACTCAATGCTTGAAATCTAAAGACATTTCCTTAAGAATCTCAAAACAAAAAAATATGGACTGAACATGACCATAGTTCACTGGGTATATGAGTGATATCAAACGTTGACTGAGCGAGTGTTTCTTCAGTTCAAATATAGCCGTTTACTTCTAACCTATCTACAGAATTGAAGGTACCTCTAATATCTGAGTGAGCGAAACTTCTTAAACTCCCAACTTCGACTAAGTTTCTGCACAACCTAGTGGGCACTAGTAAATTGTACGTAACTTCCAAATAGTGGGTTAGTCCAGAATCAATCCAGAGTGTTTTATACCATAACGGTAGTTTAGTTGTCAGTCACTGTTCTAAGCAGGCCTTTACAAAAGCAAACATAGGTGCATTTCGGCTAGCTTTTCAAAACACGGTTTCTTGAGGTCATCTTTTAAATAACATAAGCGCCATAAAATCGCTCTGACCTTCCCTAAGCTATATTTCGATTACATTAAAGCAGATATGTATAGGGTGATTTTTTAAGAGCTTGATAACTTTTTTTTAAAAAAAAACGCATAAAATTTGCAAAATCTCATCGGTTCTTTATTTGAAACGTTAGATTGGTTCATGACATTTACTTTTTGAAGATAATTTCATTTAAATGTTGACCGCGGCTGCGTCTTAGGTGGTCCATTCGGAAAGTCCAATTTTGGGCAACTTTTTCGAGCATTTCGGCCGGAATAGCCCGAATTTCTTCGGAAATGTTGTCTTCCAAAGCTGGAATAGTTGCTGGCTTATTTCTGTAGACTTTAGACTTGACGTAGCCCCACAAAAAATAGTCTAAAGGCGTTAAATCGCATGATCTTGGTGGCCAACTTACGGGTCCATTTCTTGAGATGAATTGTTGTCCGAAGTTTTCCCTCAAAATGGCAATAGAATCGCGAGCTGTGTGGCATGTAGCGCCATCTTGTTGAAACCACATGTCAACCAAGTTCAGTTCTTCCATTTTTGGCAACAAAAAGTTTGTTAGCATCGAACGATAGCGATCGCCATTCACCGTAACGTTGCGTCCAACAGCATCTTTGAAAAAATACGGTCCAATGATTCCACCAGCGTACAAACCACACCAAACAGTGCATTTTTCGGGATGCATGGGCAGTTCTTGAACGGCTTCTGGTTGCTCTTCACCCCAAATGCGGCAATTTTGCTTATTTACGTAGCCATTCAACCAGAAATGAGCCTCATCGCTGAACAAAATTTGTCGATAAACACATTTCGAACCGAACACTGATTTTGGTAATAAAATTCAATGATTTGCAAGCGTTGCTCGTTAGTAAGTCTATTCATGATGAAATGTCAAAGCATACTGAGCATCTTTCTCTTTGACACCATGTCTGAAATCCCACGTAATCTGTCAAATACTAATGCATGAAAATCCTAACCTCAAAAAAATCACCCCTTATAAGGGTCTGCCAAAATCTCAATGGAACGTTAAGATCTTAATTCGATAGAATTTTTGGCTATGAAAGACATGGTAAGGCTAGCTCTTATTTAGTAGTACTGACCAGAGACCAAACTCTTCCAGATAGTTTTCTAAGGAGCATTTGTGCGACAACCTTCCACATTACCTTGCTGTTGTTTGGTTCTTAATACGCGAAGCGTCACTGTAGCAATTTTAACAGGCAAAAACAAGAAGAAGAAACCGAAAGTAACGATTATGGCATTCCCATATATGTGACTTTTGGTCCGACGACGGCACTTGAAGTCTTGCTGGAGCTCACACTGCTTCAACTAGTAATCGATCAAGCCGCCAAACATACAATGCTCCAAATGACAGTGGAAGGGTTTGGCAGAAGTAAAATAATCTTTTTCCAACGCATGAAAGACCTTTGTGGCGAAATACCATTGGCTCTTCTACCAAGGATTAACCAAAAGGATTAACTTCGCGAGGAAGTTTAAAATTACTCTCAGCAGTAAGGCCGAATAGAATATTTTTGCTCTCAAGCTACAGCTTAGGCACAGTACAATCAAAAATATCGAAGAGAATTGGCGCAGCAGTCGCAGCACCATGCACACAGCTCTCCATACCTATGGGTAGTTTTCCGAGCATATCTCAAGCAGAGGTCTTTGCTATAAGTCGGTGTGTAGAGTTAAACGTGCAACGCAACGATCGCAATGAACGAATAGCTATACTGAGCGATAGTCAAGCGACACTCAAGGCGAGCTCTGCATACGATATCAAATCGCTATTAGCACAGGAGTATATGTATATGTAGATCGACTGAATAGTCTATCAGTATAAGTATAAGTGTACCTTATTTGGCCGCCAGGTCACAAAGATATATACCGGAAATGAACACGGTAGGACCGAAACCTTTCATTGCAGTTGGTCCCCACACCATAAAGAAGCTGCTCCGTAAGGATGAAGCAGTGAGTTGAGAGAAGCATTGGCAGCAACTCCTAGACATGCGCCATGCCAAGTTGATAAGACGTGGTTACAACCTTAAACGGCTTAAATATATAATTAGCCTCCCAAGGGAAAAACTCAGACCACTTGTTGCCATCTACACTGGCTACTGTAAGCTCAAAAACACTTATAACTATATTATAACACTACATATAACATGAGCTTAGCTTCTTGTGCGAATTGCGGTTCTGCGACTTGAAGTCTGAAACACCAGAACCCCTGCTAATTGACCGCACAGTAGTCTGTAGGCGCAGGATAAAGGTCCTTGGATACATGTTTCCAAAAAAGTAACACTTCGCCTCAATAGCACCTCAGCTTAATATTGGAATTTCATCAATTTTCTGAGGCTTGTTGAGACGCTGTGTCATAAGAGAGGGCCCAAGAGACCCTGGGTCGCGTTGCAGTCCTCATTTACTTACCTAATCTAATCATCAGAGCATTATTGATACTAGATTAAAAGTGGGAACATGTATTCTCCGTAAGGGGGGGTAATTTCGAATTAATTTATGATTATTCAAAGTTAAACAATGGCTAATAAAACGTAGGCGATGGGGCAAGCCACAAGAATTCAGAGATTTCCGAAATTATATTGCCAAAGTACTACACTTTGTGGTGTACTGGGGTGCCTTAACCAGAAGTTGGGTCTAAAGTAATTGTTAATAATGACAAGAATACCCAATGTTAAGCCAGTTGTTGGCAACATAAAGGCGCGCATTTTTAATAATACAAAAAATGGAATTTCAAACTTGTATTCACGAGTAAGTATTATTCCTATCATTTAAGCTATGGTCCAAGCTTACAAAAGCTGCAAAGCATACATAAAGCCAGCTTAAAAGCGGTCTTCTGAAATTACGAAATTGGCGCAGTTATGTACGAATATAGATACATGTGTGTTTGTTTGTGTGAATGCACTTAAATCCCGTTTTCAATTCATCACTCTTAGTCAACACTTTAATCCGCATTAAGCTTTATATAATTTTTTATTAAAGAAAGCTCAGCAGTTTGACAAAAGCAAAACATATAAAAATGCACTCACACCAAAAAAAACAGTTCCATCTATTATTATATATGTATATATGTGCATTGTATATAATATAAAATGTTAGCAACGACAACCGAGTTGCATGCGATGCCATTTTGTTGTCATTCTCGTTTTTTTCGACATTTTCAAAGCACACTAAGCTGCAATGGCAACATGCAGCATGCAACATACAGCTGCCATAACAAAAATGAGGACACAGCCACCAAGCGGACGACCAGCTAAGCGTCCACGCTAACATAGAACAGCTGCCTTCTGCGCCGTTCAGCAGCGAACGAGTATCAAAATTGTATAAACAATTGTAGTGAGCGTGTTGTGACGTCAGTCTAGCGGTGGTGGAAGCAGTATGGCTATCATAACAGGATAAGCAGCCTGGTTATGAAAGCAAGCGCCGCACAACAGCAAAAACAGTCAGCTTTTAGAATTGGCTGTGTGAAAGACACCAAGCGACGACATTTTTTTTATTGCCGTTGTTGTTGCAGTTGTTTGGTTACGCCGAAAACATTGATGGCTTAAAAACAAAAGGATAAGCTTGCAAGATGTATGGGGAAATGTGAAAAATTATGTGAAAGGGAGATAGAAAGTGAGAGAAGGTAGTAGTTTGTGGGAGCAAAGTTACCTAGCAGCTTTTGGTTATTGAAACCGACAACTGCAATGGCTGTAAGTGTAGCCAGTATTGGTGTTAGCTCGTCACAGTGGCACTTTTTTAGAAAAAATCCAAAGTGGCGGTGAGCAGCTTATTAAAAACTGAGAACACAGCACGAAAGGCAAATGGATGCACAGATACCAGTGGTCTCATTTGGTATTTTATGGAACACAAATTTAGAAGGCAATATGAAATATCTCCCAGTTCAAAGGGAATCTACCGAAGATATATGAATAATATTAATATCACATTATTTTTGTTGTAAAATCAGGGGTCTTCAGTATTTTTTCAGAAAACTTCTATCAACTTTAGTTTCAGACTATCTAACTATTTTAGTGTGTTTCCAGTCGAAGTTGCTGCCATGATGCCGCTTGATTTACTGCTCCGGAGTCCAGCCACCTTCAGAGACGTTACTATCCAGCTTTGTAATCGATTCATATGTTGTCCTTTGTAAATCGATCGTAACAGATCCAGTGAGCCCCTAGTTGAAAGTGGCTCCCTAGTTTGAAAGTTGTAACAGGCAATTGTCACATCAGCGTCCATACTGTAAAGTTGGGAATCTTATCTGACGCCAGCAAAAGACAAGGGGAAAACTTTTCATCGCGTTTTTCTTGAACGCCCCGTGTTTTGCGAAATCAAGGCTTAAAAAATTGCGAGCTCATACTTTCAGGCTTTTCACCGAATACGTGGGCATAGAAATTAAACGCATGTTCAAATTTGTCCTGGCCACTAAGAGCTTTGCTGACTTATTACTTTAAACATAGGAGTTTTATTTTCTGCTGCACAAAGGACTCCAGAAAGTAGTAGAAGTGCGATCTCGAGCTCA
>CM050323.1:63105824-63128820 GCA_027475135.1 Bactrocera correcta | reverse complement strand
ATTTTCGCTTAGACCAAAAATGTGTCCGGCAGTAAAACTTAACAATATTTTAGTAACCCAAGCGAATGAAGTAACTTATCTTGGTATTCACCTAGATAGAAGACTTACGTGGAAAAAACATATATCTAGTAAAATAACTTGCATGAAGATAAGAGCTGCAACTCTAAATTGGCTATTAAATAAAAACTCCAAACTTAGCCTAGACAACAAAGTGCTTTTATATAATGCGGTCAAAAAGCCGATTTGGAAGTATGGCATTCAACTGGGGGGTACGACCTGTGCAACTAATATAGACATAATACAAAGGTTCCAATCAAAAATGCTTAGATCAATCACGTGTTCACCATTGTACATGAGTAATGAAAATATCCGTAAAGACCTTGGTATTTCTATGGTAAGGAAAGAAGTAGAAGACAGCAGAATTAAATATATATCTAAACTCCGTGATCACCCAAACCCTTTGGCTAATGCTTTGGTACATTCCTGCGATCAAACACGATTTAAAAGAAGAGATATGCCCGCGTACTGAGGAGTAATGTATCACCAAAACAGCTCAATAACTTGCTTGAGCGTGTCTAGTTTTTTTTAAATAGGTTTAATATTTGAGCACTTATTGTTAGGCTTTCAAAACAAAAAGCAGATTCAATAAAAAAAAAAGATATTGAAAAAAAAATCCCTTCTTCACTTTCCGAATCATCTCACGTGACGTTGCAGCCTTTGGATGACCACCTCCATGGCGTTTTGCGATGCTACCGGTATCATTGTAACGAGTGATGGTGCGATAAACAAAAATTTTATTCACATTAAGGTGTTTGAGCTCACTAAGAATCGCTGGCTGTGATTTTCCGGCTAAACATAAAGCAATCACACTATTACGTTTGAATTTCATCGCTGCTCACTTTTTTTGCATTCACTTTTGACAAAACGCTTTTGTACACTTGTGAACAATACTCCGAACTGTCATTCAACTCATTTATAAACAGCTGATTCCAGTGCGACCGCTGCACGAACGGTATGAAGTACACCTCGAGTGCCGGACCATGAGAAAATTTTTAAATTTAAAGAATAATAGTTCCTAATCAACCAGCCACACGACAGCAACGCAAACTCATGAGCAAAGCTTTGAGAACCACAATACCACGCCTCAAAATTAAGAAATATTTATTTGTACAATTTCTCCATTAACGAAATTGAAAATTTCTTAATTTATCGCCACATTAAGAGGAGTTCGTTCGCATGTAGCATCAGCACTACTCAGGCGTGCAGCACGCGCATAAAGCTAAGCAGTTGCAAGCGGAACGACATGCAGTGCCTAAGAGGGGTTGAAGGGAAAAAGATAGTGGAGATGTTATGCTCCACGAAGAACCAGTACCAGAACTAATGTTACCAGCAGCCACAGTCAAGGGTGCAACAACAAAATGACTATGAGCGCATAATATGCAACCAGGCCGGCAGGTAGGCAGGCAGGCATTCCTTATTGTTGACAGCGTTGACTAATTGCAATGTATGACGCGGTGGTCGCACGGCTCTTCGGCTCGAAGCAGCCGCTACAAGAGCTGCCGCAGCAAACGTGTCGCCGCTTGCAATGAACCACAGAAGATGCATTTGCTGCGTCACAGTGAGGTGACAGTGTTGATTAAGTTGAGGATGATGCGAAAAGCATACCAGTTTCAGGGGGAAAATATGGCTTTGACGCTGTTGCTGCGAAGGTAAGAAAACGCAGCACAATGACCCAGGCGTCCGACTGGAAAGAGAAATAGACAAGCAGAAGAGAGATTTTATTTTAATTTAAGTCAAAAGTATTATACTAAAATGAAAAATGAAAAATAAAGCTCTGTTAGACGGAAATTCTTACACATGTGGTACAATTGCGGACAGAAATGAAATGGGAGTCAATATTGTTTGTATTCCGATCCTCTGGTAATCGTTTTACCATAAAGTATTTACCTGGATTTGGTTCCTGCAAGTTGCAAGAGTACGAATATAAAATGTGCGATTGTGCTCGAACTTAGGCCTTCCTTACTTGTTGTAAACATGTCCATAGAACGGAAAGCGCGCTAGAAATACTGGGATTTAGAAGGTTTTATGATTCTCTTAATCAATAAAAGAGAATTTGGGGTTATGAGAACTTTCGAGAGTTAAAAGAGTTCTTTCTTTTCCATAAAATCCGTTCCTAAGGTCCACGAAGAAGAGTTTCAACCCAACTTTCTGCGCTCAAGTGGATGGATTTACTAAAATCAATTTAAAAAATTATTTTTGTTAGGAATATTGTTATTATAAATGCTTATCCGAAGGGTCTAGGGTCGTTTCTAAACCTGAGCTCTTATTCTTCTTAAAAAAAGTTGAAGGCATAGGATGCCATATGGGAATTTTCCCTCTTAAATGTGGGCGTTTAGATGTGTCATCCAGGTCCGACTTGAGGAAGGAGTACCTAACTAATCAAGCTGAAACCGATTTTTTTTAAATGTGAATCAGTGAGCGATGTGGGCTTTAAGACTAATGAAAGGAGGTGTAAAGATGAGAAATGAAAGCAAGTAAAGAAATTTGCCCAGCTTTCGATTAAATCGGCGATGCTCAGTGGACTAACCACTAATAGTACTTAATGCCAAGCTACCCCAAGCTACACATAGCTTTCGTGGATTGTCTAAGCCTGAGAAGAGAATTTAAGGGATACAAAAAGGGTCAAGCTGAAATGCTTTTAACTTTTCCTTGAAAATTTAGACCACTTTATCGCAGAGACTACTCCTGGTGACTGTTGAACCACTTACATACCGACGAGTTGCTGGAGAATAGGCGCAATACGCTTTATTACGTATGGGTCAAGGCAAGAGGAGCCTTCTGCATGAAGTTCACTGTAGAGTTTAGCTTCAGACTACCAAACCAATGTGGTTTTTCCCACACAGAAGTGTCTGATTTTAAAGACTTACGGGAAGTGCAGATTCTTTGAGGGAAGTGACCACTAATTTCGAGAGCAGAGCGATAATACTAGCGTTGATCCACAAACTATATGCTCAAAGTTATTCAATGAGCATCAAACTATCAGACCCGTTTGACTTCTTGCTCATAGCGGAATCTCTATAAACTGTAAAGTCAAAGAACTGCTCGACTTCGAGTTCCTTCTGACTTAGAGTTAAACTTACGAGATGTACTGAACTACTTGCCTTTAAAAAGCTCTTAGTGTAATCGTAAGGTTTTAGCCATTATTCAGTAGTCATTCTACAAGCCTAATTTGGTTGTCCAAGTCATTGAGATCCCTCTTAAACATAATCTAACCTAAGAGAAACCCGTATATGATATCTTGAAACCCTTACTTTCGACAGATTGGTACTGAATTATCGCGATTAGTTAGACAAAGCCGTAAATCATACTATCTGATAGTATGTGCATGATCCGTGTTGTACTGATATTTTTTGTACGTTGTTAAATAATTCATGTCATGATGTACTACTTCATTTGTTGAACTGCATGCAGCTAGTACGAAACTTCCAGCGAGAGAATCTGGGGATATCCAATACGGTCCAGTAGTAATGAATGGCAATCCGCTATTTTCTAAGTTTCTCTTCAACAATGAACTTCCAACCGAACTGTGTCAATGTCATGGCGAAAGAACTAAAACCTATCAGGGAGTGTAAACGAGCCGTAAACAACAGAAGAGAGCCGTACAGCTGAACTTATTATAAGAAACGATAGAGAGAGAGTGAGTAGTAAGAAAACCTATATAGTCCAGTCATTATAGTAAGTTCACCTCGGAATTCGTTATACCCATTTATAGGTATACCCTGCCATATGTAGGTTTTGAGACAACTTTAGGGGGTCAATATACAAGTCTTTACATACATATAAATGGGTTATTCCGAGATTCTTACCTAATTTAAGCTTAAATTACTGGACTAATACTCTTCAAAATATCGGTGAAATGTCAAATTACAGCATTGCTAATAATACATATATTTAAGTAGAAAGAGGCCTGGACGATGACAACAACTGATGAGTCGACGTTGCGAGTTTTCGAGAGAAAAGTTCTGCGAAAGATTTATGGTCCTTTGCGCGTTGGCCACGGCAAATATCGCATTCGATGGAACGATGAGATGTATGAGAAATATGATGACATTGACATAGCTCAGCGAATTAAAAGACAGCGGCTACGCTGACTAGGTCATGTTGTTTGGATGGACGAAAACACTCTAGCTCTGAAAGTATTTGACGCAGTACTTGCCGAGGGAAGCAGAGGAAGAGGAGGACCTCCACTCCGTTGGAAGGACCAAGTGGAGAAGGACCTGGCTTCGCTTTTAATATCCAATTGGCGCCACGCAGCGAAAAGAAGAAACGACTGGACCAGGTTTCGAAAGACCTGGCTACACTTGGAATCTTCAAACAGCGAAAAAGAGAAAGGCGAGCTATTGCAAACTCGGCTATATCCGCGTAAGCATTGGAATTTTTATTGTTTTGTGTTGAATATAAATTATGTATTTCTGAAATTAGTAATTATTCCTAGAATTTTCATATACTCTCTATTTTCTTTTCCAGCTTTCATTTGGATTTTCTGCGGCCTCAACAACATCTGTAAAATCAACAAAATAACCAAAAAATATTTTAAATAACAGAAAGTTTAAAAAATTGTAACTAATACCGAAAACCGTTAGGCAAATTGCCAATCAACAATTCATCATAGTACAAATATGCCGCTGGCAACGTCTGGCATATAAAACGAGTCAGGATTTAATAGAAATCAAACCACAACTGCGCCCAACAATACAAAAGCATTGTTATGAACACACATACAACAACAACTGACGGTTATGCATGGCAATATATGTGTATGTGTATGTATATGTAAATGAGCATGTTCGGCATTGGCAGCGCGATTTAAATCAGCGACCTTTAAAACACTTTTCAACGCATTTGCATTTTTCATTAACAACAAACAAATCGGCAGACGGCGGAACAAACACACACATTCACACCCGCATATATACGAGTACAGCCATGTCGTTTTCGGAAATTGTATGATATATTACACACACATTGTTTTGCCGCCATATGGGCTCCTTTTTGGTGGCAACTTGTGAATTTTGCAAATTTTCATTATCAAAAGGTTTTCACTTTTCGGCTCGGCGTGGAGAAAAGGTTCATCTCGCATGCCAACAAATGCGTAAATAATTGAGCAGACAATAGCGGCACGTTAACAGCGCTGCGTGTGTGGCTGTGTATGCGGAAGTGGTGGTTGCAGCAAGTTAACAACTCACAATAACTTTCTTGCACGCCTCTTCTCGCTGCGTAACCCCGCATGCTCCCACTTAACGGCAACTCACGCACATATTCTCTAACGCTCAAACACCCACTACCGTTACTTTTGCTGCGCCTTGTTGTCATTGCTGCTTTATTATGAGTTAGGCCTGCGGCCAGTGGAAATTTGTGAACAATATTACCCGCCCAGCTCTAAAATAACGGTCTACGTAGAAAAAGTGGCTGAGAAATATTGAAAAGTCTATTGTTTCCCTTTCTTTTCGTGCTCTTTCTGCTTTTTAATGAAGTAGCTTTGGCTTTGTTTCATTGATTGAAATTGCATTTTTGAGTAGTTATTTATTTTTGCGGAAAGTGTGAGAAAGAAACGTTGGAGAAAGCAATTTGCTATGATTACCTTCAACTGGGTAACCCCGCATAGCTTATGAAAACAGTTGGCCGTCTTATCTGCTGTGAGTATGTGGAGAATGTGGGACTATATAGTGTGGTAATTTTAGATGGAGGATTCCAGAGATGGACTTTAGATGGAGGGCTTCGGTCATAGCCGAATTTACAACAGCGCTCCATACGTTCTTACTTTTCGCTGTTTGGCGCCAATTGTAGATTCCAAGTGTAGTCAAGCCCTTCTTCACTTCAACTCTTCACTTAGTCTTCCCAACTGAGTGGAGGTCCTCTTCTTTTTCTGCTTCTCCCGGCGGGTACAGCGTCGAATTCTCTCAGAGCTGAAATGTTTCAGTCCATTCGGATGGCATGACCTAGCCATAGCATTTGCCTTTTAATTTCTTGAACTATGTCAATGCCGTGGTATACAAGGTTTGTCCGGAAAGTAATAGAAATAAGTCGATTTGAAGAATTTATTGAAGCAATCGTTACGATTTTTTAAACACTTTCAAAATAGGCTCCTTCTGCTTCGATGCGGCGCTTCCAGCGCGATTTTTAAGCATTGATTGCGTCACCGAAGGCATTTTCCGGAATAGTCTTGAGAGCCGAGGTGCATGCTGCTTGGATCCCCCTACATCGGCCTTTTCAGCCAAGGAAAAAAAGTACGGGGCGCCACATCTGCGCTGAAGAGCGACAGCAGAAGCGTTGGGATGTCGACCTTGTTTAGATAGCTATTCACAAAAAAGGTGTTGTAAGTCAAGGCGTTGTCCTGGTGCAACATGCAAACGGCTGCGGTGTCTTGTCGGACCCGTTTAACACTTCGTTTGAGTCTCTTGAGGACTTCCACGTAAAACTTGGCGTTGCAGGTTTGTCCAGGAAGAACAAATTCATGGTGGACGATGCCTTTGATGCCTTTTCACTTTCGATTTACTCATTCTTCCGATCTTCATGAGCGACCTCTTAGTCCACCGAAGTGCACACTTCTGACTAAAACAGGATCTGGGTAAGCCTGCGTGATTATATCAAACGTATCTGTGGCAGATTTACCGAGTTTACTCTAGATTGACCGGAACCTCTGCTCTAACGAACGCTGCATTTTCGGCTTGCGCCACTCACAGAAACACATCGCGTGAAAATTATTGTCCTGACTCTCCAGCTGCTCGGAGCCGATCGTTCTTTGGCTAAGAACGTTCTCCACCGAGTCGAGTCGGGCAATGCAACGTCTGTTTCATCGTCGTCGATTGGGGAACGGAGTTCGCCATGTCCTAGAGTTATGCTTTCATTGCTGTTAAGCAGGTTGGAGAAGTGTTTCCACCATAATTTCAGTATGATCTGGACATCAGTCACCAGATCACCTCTGAGAGTTTTAACAGAGATAGTGTAGTATATAGTAACTATAAAATGGATAGGTGATTTTTTGGTTTATTGTTAAGAAACACAGTTGGTTTAGTGATATTCCCTAGAAGCAACAGGTTTATTTATGTATTTAGCTATAAGAAGCTGCAGCTCCATAACTAAGCCCTTCAATTGAAGTATATCCACATACTAACAATGAAGTCAATATTACGCCAATGATTTTTAAATTCCGTAGAAGTGGATAGCAAAAAATGCCACCCGAGCTGAAGTCTAAATGCAAAGTGATATTTTAAATTCATAGTCCACTGAGGAGTGTATATATTTCAACACAGTCAGTAAGTTTAGCCGACGTCGAGTCACTGCTTTGTGACTTCTCATGCATGACCTGCCTTAGAGAAAGCAGCAACCTGGCGCACATCCTGTCTATTATACCATAAACTCATGTGCTTCCATATGTATGTCCGCATGCACTTATACACTCACGTAAGTGACGGTGAGCGGCAGGACATCAACACCAAGCAACAACACCTTTACAACAATGCATTCTCACGTGCACATCCTGCTGAAGCTCGTCTGCTATATATACCTATAAAACAGCTGACATGGAGAACTGTAACTGTAGACACTTATAGCAATATATTTTGCTCTATCATTTACTTAATTCTATTGCACTTCCGCACTGTGCTCAATTGCCATTTGTTGCCGTTTAGTGTTAACGGATATTGATGAAGAACAAACTGAAGCTTTGCCAAGTGTCTAACGGTTGTCGACTGCATTGACAAATGGTATCAGTTATCCTAGTATTAGTCTAGCTGTTTGCTTCATATAGTCCACCGTCGAATTGAAGTCAGAAGTGACAATCAGTTTACAAGTCACCTAACGAAGGATTACCGTATAGATTCCATATTGCCAAGGTTAAGTAATTGATTTAAATGTTGAGATATTTTTATACCGTGTAGAGTGATGCAAAGTGTTGGGGGGGTAATGTGGGAATAGAGAACATCAAAATAGAAAAGAAATAGAAAAAGATCTAAGATTTTTACTTTTCCAGCACAAAATCTGTATTTAAGGTTTGTTTCCTTAAAAAATATCATTTATTTTGGATAGCCATGACGTTAGTGTCAGTCACTGTTCTAAGCTGACCTTTACAATAGCAAATATAGGTGCATTTCGACTAGCTTTTTCGGCACAGGGTTTCTTCAAGTTATCTTTTAAAGAACTTAACCATAAAATTCCTATGGACTTACCTAAGCTATACTTCAGTTACATTAATGCAGATATAAGGGTCTGCCAAAATCTTAATGAAACGTTAAGACCTTAATTCGATAGAATTTTTGGCTATGAAAGACATGGTAAGGCTAGCTCTTATTTAGTAGTACTGATCAGAGACCAAACTCTTGCAGATAGTTTTCTAAGGAGCATTTGTGCGACAACCTTCCACATTACCTTGCTGTTGTTTAGTTCTTAATACGCGAAGCGTCACGGTAGCAATTTTAACAGGCAAAAACAAGAAGAAGAAACTGAAAGTAACGATTATGGCATTCCCATATATGTGACTTTTGGTCCGACGACGGCACTTGAAGTCTTGCTGGAGCTCACACCGCTTAAACTAGTAATCGATCAAGTCGCCAAACACACTCTGCTTCAAATGACAGTAGAAGGGTTTGGCAGAAGTAAAATAATCTCTTTCCATTACATGAAAGACCTTTGCGGCGAATACTACTGTCTACCAAGAAATAGCATTAACAAAAGGATTAACTTTACTAGGAAGTTTAAAATTACTCTCAGCAGCAAGACCGAATAGAATAATTTTGCTCTCGAGGTATTACTTAAAGACAGTACAATCAAGTAGTACACGGACGACTCAAAAATACCGAAGAGAATTGCCGCAGCAGTCGCAGGACCACGCACACCGCTCTCCATAACTATGGGTATTTTACCGAGCATATCTTAAGCAGAGCTCTTTGCTATAAGTCGGTGTGTAGAGTTAAACATCCAACTCAACTATCGCAATGAACGAATAGCCAATACTGAGCGATAGCCAAGCGTCACTCAAAGCGAGCTCTGCATACGATATCAAATCGCTATTAGCACAGGATATACATATATGTAGATCGACTGAATAGTCTAGTAGTCAGTATACCTTATAAGTATAAGTGTAACTTATTTCAGTGCCAGGTTACAGAAGTATATAGCAGGAATGAATTGAGCTTGCCCGCTCCAGCATCCACCAATATGGAAGGACCGAAACCTTTCATTGCAGTTGGTCCCCACACTACAAAGGAGCTGCTCCGTAAGGATAAAGCAGTGAGTTGAGACAATCATTGGCAGCAACTCTTGGACATGCGCCATGCCAAGTTGATAAGACGTGGTTACAACCTTAAAAGGCTCAAATATATAATTAACCTCCCAAAGGAAAAAGTCAGATCACTTGTCGCCTTCTACACTGCCCACTGTATGCTCAGGAAGCACTCATATAACATGAGCTTAGCTTCTTGTGCGAATTGCGGTTCTGCGACTTAAAGTCAGAAACACCAGAACTCCTGCTAATTGACCGCACAGTAGTCTGTAGGCGCAGGATAAAGGTCCTTGGATACATGTTTCCAAAAAAGTAGCACTTCGCCTCAATAGCACCTCAGCTTAATATTGGAATTTCATCAATTTTCTGATTCTAGTTGAGACGTTGTCTCTTAGGAGAGGGTCCAAGAGACCTTAAGTCGCCCTGCAGTCCTCATTTACTTATCTAATCTTATCATCGAAGGATTATTGATACTAGATCGAAAGAATAAACCTGTATTATTTGCAAGGGGGGAAAGTTCGAATTAATTTATGATTATTAAAAGTTAGACAACAATGAAAAAAATATAGGTGAAGCGCAAGTCGATTGCTTGGAGCGTACGTGAGCCACAAAAATGCAGAAATTCCCGGGATTCTATTGCCTAAGCCATTTTGTGGTGTACTGGGGTGGCCTTAAACTGAAGTTGGAACTAAAGTAACTGTTAATAATGTTAAGCCTGTTGTTGGCGACATAAGAGCGCGCCTTTTAATAATATATACAAGAAAGTGAATAAGAAATTTGGATCCAATAGTATCATTCCTATCATTTAAGCTATGGTCCAAGCTTTCAAAAGCTGCAAAGCATAAATAAAGCTAGCTTAAAAACAATCTTCTGAAATTTCGAAATTAGCTCAGATATGTAGGAATATAGATACATGTGTGTTTGTGTCTGTGAATGCACTTAATTCCCGTTTTCAATTCATCACCCTTAGACAACACTTTAATCCGCATTAAGCTTTATATAATTTTTTATTAAAGAAAGCTCAGCAGTTTGACAAAAGCAAAACATATAAAAATGCACTCACACCAAAAAAAACAGTTCCATCTATTATTATATATGTATATATGTACATTGTATATAATATAAAATGTTAGCAACGACAACCGAGTTGCATGCGATGCCATTTTGTTGTTATTTTCGTTTTTTTTTTTCGACATTTTCAAAGCACACTAAGCTGCAATGGCAACATGCAGCATGCAACATACAGCTGTCATAACAAGAATGAGGACACAGCCACCAAACGGATGACCAGCTAAGCGTCCACGCTAACATAGAACAGCTGCCTTCGCCGGCGTTCAGCAGCGAACGAGTATGAAAATTGTATAAACAATTGTAGAGAGCTATCATAACAGGATAAGCAGCCTGGTTATGAAAGCAAGCGCCGCACAACAGCAAAAACAGTCAGCTTTTAGAATTGGCTGTGTGAAAGACAGAAAGTGACGACATTTTTTGATTGCTGTTGTTGTTGCAGTTGTTTGGTTACGCCGAAAACATTGATGGCTTAAAAACAAAAGGATATGCTTGCAAGATGTATGGGGAAATGTGAAAAATTATGTGAAAGGGAGATAGAAAGTGAGAGAAGGTAGTAGTTTGTGGGAGCAAAGTTACCTAGCAGCTTTTGGTTATTGAAACCGACAACAGCAATGGCTGTAAATGTAGCCAGTATTGGTGTTAGCTCGTCACAGTGGCACTTTTTTAGAAAGAAAGCAAAGTGACGGTGAGCAGCTTATTAAAAACTGAGAACACAGCACGAAAGGCAAATGGATGCACAGATACCAGTGGTCTCATTTGATATTCTATGGAACAAAAATTTAGAAGGCAATATGAAATATCTCCCAGTTCAAAGGGAATCTACCGAAGATATACAAATAATTTTAATATCACATTATTTTTGTTGTAAAATCAGGAGTCTTCAGTATTTTGTCAGAAAACTTCTATCAACTTTAATTTCGGTCTTTCTAACTCTTTTAGTGTGTTTCCAGTCGAAGTTGCTGCCATGATGCCGATTGACTTTCTGCTCCGGAGTCCAGCCACCTTCAGAGACGTTACTACCCAGCTTGGTAATCGATTCATGTGCTGTCCTTTTGGCTCTAAATCGATCGTAACAGATCCAGTGAGCCCTTTGTCCTCTGCAAGTCTTGTTGCTCCCTAGTTTGAAAGTTGTAACAGGCCATTAACCCATCAGCGTCCATACAGTAAAGTTGGGAATCTTATCTGACGCCAGCAAAGGACAAGGGGAAAACTTTTCATCGCTTTTTTCTTGAACGCCCCGTGTTTGCGAAATCAAGCCTTTAACAATTGCGAGCTCATACTTTCAGGCTTTTCACCGAATACGTGGGCATAGAAATTAAATGCATTTGCAAATTTGTCTTGGCCACTAAGAGCTTTTCTGACGTTTTACTTTAAACTTTTATTTTCTGTGGCTGCACAAAGGACTCCAAAAGTAGTCCAAGTGCGATCTCGAGCTCAGCCAACTAATCTAACCTCATCAATACGACTGCATAAAAGTTTGTCAAATACTATTAATGCGTCATTGTTTGATTATATAAAAGCCCCTCTTATTTATCGGGTTCCTTCGTAGAGTGGACAGGTAGAGGCATGTTCGAAGAAAAAGGCAAAGTACTCTGAGCACAGCTGAGTTATAAATAATGTCCCACTGAGTAGACAAAAGAAATAATAATAATATGATGGCTTGATAGTATCAGACTAAAATGTAAGACCTTATACCATAATTAAACTACAATATTTAGGACTTAAACTGTTGGTTCGTTAGTTAAAAAGTTTATAATATCATTTAAACAAATATATATATAAATAGTAAGTGAAGACTGACTACTAAGTATACCTTGCAGAAGTTACCGTTAATTGACTATATAAAACACAGAGTCGTTTCCATGTTGGTTCTTTAAGTCATCCTCGGGGTTCATCAGGTTCTAAAACAAGAAGGTTTAGTAGGCATTCTAATCATTCAAAAATCGAAAAACTGATAGCATGGTCTAGTGTTCTTAGAAAGCTATCCTTAAAGGTTGTATTTTCACAAGAATAGCTATGAATTCTGAACTATTTCTATAACTCTATTTCTTCTCCTATTCTAAGAGCACTTTACACTCTGTCAGTACATTCCTGAACGACTTGACAAAGCAAAGAGATAGCAATATCTACCATAAGGCATCTCATGGTTGTAGAAAACCAGAGTCAGATATATTGCACATCATCATCTAAAATACAAAATAATGTGACGTCACTTTTCATAAATTTACAGACGAAGGAAAACGTTATAATAGAAACCACTGATTTTGAAACAAAATTTGAGTTTTCGTTATAAAATGGTTATATTAGGTTGTCAAAAAGTCTTGCGGTACTTTTATTGAATCAATTTGTGTGGCATCCATACATCGAGCTTCTTAGTGACTCCAAGCTTCTTCAAATGGTTTATAACGGTTTGATGACTACTATGCCGGTCTCTTTCGACCAATTCAGCGATTTTACCGCAATTTTCGACGACAGGCCTTCCGAAGCGTGGCGCATCTTCGATCACCTCTACACCAGAACGAAAACGTTGAAACCATCGTTGTGCGGTGGAAATGGGAACTGTATCGGGTCCATAAACTGCACAAATTTTATTGGCGGCTTGAGATGCATTTTTGCTTTTATCGTAGTAGTACTGTAAAATATGCCGTATTTTCTCTTTATTTTGCTCCATGTTTGCGACGCTATAACTTACGAACGACTTAAAAGAAACGACAATCAATCGAATATATGTTAGCACGTGAAATGAGCTTTCCAAAAAGGTATAGGATGACCCGATGCGACGAATAAAACTAGAACTATGCGCTTTTAGCTCCAACTAACGAAAATACCGCAAGACAGTTTTGACAACTGTGATTATACATTGGTTATATTTTCGTTATATTTAAGAGCGAGTGGTTAAATTTTTTTGATACATATACGATACAATACGACAAAGTAACTCGTAAGGATTAAAAAACTCAATTTGGATATATTTGATGATATGTAGTTTTGCACTTCAGGTGATGAAATATGTATATTTCTACAAAGAAAACCAGAGAATCTACGCCCCAGTAAACCAGCTGATGTACATAGGTGGAACTACACATCGTTAGAACTTAAATGCTGGTAATTATTAGTCACATATGAGTACATCATTATGTACTATATATACTGACTCAATCACAGATACTCTCTTACAACACCAACACCAGTCAGTGAAATGCTAGTAATCTCTCTGTTGTTGCAAGTAACCGTAATTCGAGTGCACAGTGTGATGCATGCATTAAGCGTAAGTCCTACAGTGCAACATCCGGTTGAAACGAAGCTGCAGCAAAGACAGCAAATATAATGCACGCTGGAAGTAAATGATTAATATTAATATAAAAGTGTATATATATGTGTTTATATCATAATATGTAAGTATATATAAGATATACATATATACTATATGCGCTTTCATATAATGTTCTCTTGAGGACAAATAACAAGGATGAACAACAAACGTGACAACAACGTGTTGACAAGTACTGACAACAGACGAAACGACAACAACTGTAGTAATGAAAACAACAATGTTGCTTGTGCAACATACAGCCAATAACTTGGAAATGAGGGCGGTGAGCTGAAATATTAAGCAATATACTTAGACATTAAATATGCACCCAAGGAAAACATACAGTTAGGGACATATTTAATTTTATTTACCAAAAAAATATTTCTAACAACATGAGACGCCTATGATGATCCATTTCGAGGTGCCCCAACTTTCCCTTTTAGGGGGAAAGTTTATTATGATTTGAAAGAACGTTCTTTGGGATTATTTTTTGAAGATTATCTCTTTTAAAGGTTGGCTGCTGCTACATCTCAGATGGTGCATCCGTTGAGTCCAATTTTTGATGATTCATTCGAGCATATGGACTGGTAACTGGCGAATGACACGCGTGATGTTTTGCTTCCAGACCAAAATCGAAGCGGGATTGTCCGCATAAACTTTATACATTTCCATAGGAAAAATTATAATGGTGTGAATTCACACGATCTTGTTGGCCTATCGACTTGCTCGAAACGTGAAATTATTTGCCCACCCAAGTTTTCCCTCAATAAGTCCATTGCTTGATAAGCTGTGGAAGATGTGGCGCCGTCTTGTTGAATCTAAATGTCACCAAGATCAGGAGTTTTAATCTCAGGCATCCAATAGTCGGTTTTTATGCCGCAATAACGGTTGCTATTGACAGTTACATTCTCATCATTTTTGTAGAAATATGAACCGATGCTTCCACCGGCCCACAAGCTACATGAAACCGTTGCTTTGTTTTGGTGAAATAGCAGCTCTTGAATTTCTTTAAATTGATCTTTGTACCATATGCGGTAAATTTTGCTTGTTTACATACCCATTGAGCCAGATATGGGCTTTCTTGGATCTTCTTGGAAATTTTCATGACCCCATATCGCGTCGCCGTGTCGCTTGGGAAGGTCGATCGTCTTCAGTTCTTGCACAAGCTGTAAAATCTCGGCGTAAAATGCACCAAGTCGTTCAATACGTCAGTCCATGTTGCTGCCAAAGACGCCGAATCGACTCTCCAGAGTCTTCGTGTACACTCTCAGCTACGGCTGCTATATATATTTCCCTCAATGCATGCTAAATGTGGTCTGCTCGGACGAATAGTATACATTAATGAATGCTCGAGATAGGTGATGGTGCTGCGAATAGTACGCTCAGACTTGACCACAAGTAGAGCGAAGCACGAGAAACACTTTCTTTGCAGAATGTGAATTTTCGTGATGAAGTTTGAACGAACCAAAATAAAAGACATCTGGACACGACTCACGTGTGATCTGTCAGAAAGAGGCTATTGAGAAACTACCTCTACTTGGATCGGTGGGAAGTTGTGTCTTCTTCTTTGTATGTCGATCCATGCACAGAGATCAATGACTGAATGATCCTCAGACTCCATCGATTATATCTACTCTATTAAGATATGAAAAATGTCTTAAAAAGAAATAATCATTTAAGCATTTCCAATCTATAATTCATTCTGGAAATATTACTTCCAAAGACGTCGTCTTTCATAAACTCGCCAAATGTAAATTGAGTTATTTATTTTTTGCTTCAGAGTTTTAATCGAGTGGAAAAAGTTGCTTCTTTTGACTTAAAGATTTATTGCGAAGGTTAGGTTATGCCGACAAGAATAACCTGAAAGTCGTATTTGCATATATGAGAAACAAACCATTATTTTCTTGTTTTTTGGTAATATTTCATAGACTTATGCTAAGTTAGGGGAGAGATTTTCTCCAACATAAGACAAAACTTGAGATTTTAAAATTCGAAAGACTTTAAATCTAAACTTCTTAAACTTTTTCAAGGGAAGTTCTAGAGGCAAGCGTTAGAACCTATTTACTATCTTTTTAACTTTTAGGAAAAAACAAGTGCTTAGCGCTAAGAACTAAAATCTTTAGTTAGAACCCAAAGCGCATGGCTCCCAACTGTAGAGTATTCATTTGTTAAAATTTTTTCTCTAAATGGCTTAACTAAATATACATCATTAATACTTATGTAAGATTAGTACATATATGTAACCGTAACTAGATGAGCTTATGTGCTTTTTCTAGAATCTGAATTTATCCTCTGAGTAAGCTTGTTTGGTTCTCTTTGCTGTTTATTATTTTATTTCTTTCGCAAGTATCAAGTGACATATGAGTTTCAATTATTTTTTCATTTATGCTTTTGAGCTTCGCTGGGATTAAAATTTCTTTTGAGTGCGTAGTAGTTTAGTTTTCAGTTTTTAAATATAATTCTCTGTTGACAAAAGAAGCTTCTGGTAATACCCGTTGAGAGGCGGAGAATAATGCGAAAAATAACTCTATTATACATATGTACATATATATTTACACATAAAAAAATATTCGTGCTTCTGTTATTGCATAAAATATACTTGAGTAAATTTATTCCCGGATTATTGTTACTTCTTCCGAATCTTCAAGTCTCAAAGTTTTGATGACTAAAGTGCAGTTTATGTGGGAGTATATTGCAAGAATAGTTTTCAGTTGTTTTTAGGCAGCTGAAAATACCATTTAAACAGCTAGTAGCACGATTAGTCAAACATTTATTGAAGGGTGGTAAGCTTAAGCTTAAAGCTTTCGGGTTTCGCATATATAAGGACGCGAATTTAAGGATCCTTATAACAGAAATCAGCTTTACTTGTGATCAATAGTCGATTTTTTTCAACCGCGAATCTTTTTAAAACCACAATAGTGTGGGTTTCTCTCCAAATTTATGCAATCCAGGAAATATATTATTATTTAAATTTTTTTTATTGATTCAAGGGGGTATTCTACTCTAGAATTTTGGAAAAATCGATTTCTTTTTTCATATATTTAAAGTTTAGACCCTTAAGAACATATCCCTTAAAGAATTTTTAAAAATTAAAATTATTTTAAGAGCTACAGTTTCTTTAGTGACTCAGTACCTAGCCCTGAACCTTTTTTATATAATCTTTTATCGTTCCTACCAGCATTGTGTCAAAATTTTTGTTTTTAATATTTAAAAAAAAATTCAAGAATTTCAAAAAAAAAGCGTAAAAAATGATTTCTATTTTCAGGTAGTCGCCATTTTTCAAAAAATTTTTTTTTTTCGTATTCCTTGATTTAGGGACTATAGCAGCATCCTTACTGATTAAGAATTTCTATTAATTTTTTTTTCAGTCCACCAGGTGAGTCAGGATCAATGTTACCAGAATGCGCCATTTTTTTTTACACCTGTCTCTCCCTCCCTCTAATTATTTTAATTTTTAATATTTTTTTGTAAATTTTTTGTTTTCTTAAGATATCAATAAAAACACCATAAAAAATTGGATAGTAAAATTCAAAAAACTGCCCAAAATTTGATTTCTAGAGTAGAAAGAAAAAATAAAAAAATATCATTCAGCCCCTTAATAACTAGATCAGTAAACTAATATATCAGTATCACTAAATATAAACCACTCGACCTACCAAAAATCGTTTAAAATTCAAATAATCAATGTTCTCTGTGTACTACCCTGCGTATACGCAACCTCAGTTTCAATTATAACTCAATATTATCACTATTTTCAGTTTATTGCACACAATTAAGCTAATAATCGCACTCAATTACATTATCGACGTCATCATTAGACAATTGAGAGTACTTTAAAAACTTTGTTCACATATCAAAACACACAAGTCGCCCTCAAGCACACTTCTGTTTCGCAAATAAAAGCTTTCATGTGCAGCACAATAACAACAACTAGAGATTTGACGGGAAACGCGAAAACTATTTATTGTAACTGCTTAACTAATAATATAACATAAAGCGTTATAATTATAGCAATTCAACGTCGCTTAAATGCCAATAACACTTCTTGTTTGCACTCAATAATTTAGGAGTACCGGATAAATTAGTACAAAAAGACAAAAAAAATACATATGTCAAAACTTTAGTATTTTGTTGAAAATTTCAAAAACATTTAGAAATTGCTTGTAGTAAAATAGCGCTACTAATTCTAAATATAAGTTTTATTGGAGTTTGAAAAAATTCTGTATTACTGTCCTATTTGGTATCTTTACCTAAGAGAGGTATTTTTACCTAAGAGAGGACAATGCTATCATTTAGCTGTCGAAAAACTAGTCAATTCGCTTGAGAAAGCTTGGTTACATTTTTTAGAAGCAACACAGCTTTGGCTAGAATTCAATGCAACTGAAATTATTTCGTGCATATCAGCTAATCCATCATATCACATAGCAGTAATGACATACAGAAAACATGAACAAAGGTCTAAGGATTAATTCCGAGAGCTGAAGAGGGGAGCGAAACGCGTTTGCAGACAAAAAAGAGAGAGGCCGAAATGTGTGAGTTTCACAAGCTGACCGAAAGAGGTAGTGCTCGAAAATTCAACAAAAAAAAACCGCGACCCCCCGAGGGGAACTAGTAACCGATGCCCAAAGTATATTAAAATTGTTGAGGGAACACTTCTCCAGCCTGCTGGATGATAATGAAGACATAATATCTGGAGATGGTGAACCCGATTCCACAATCGTTGACGATGGATCGGACGTTCCAGAGCCCGAACGTGAAGAAGTCCGAAAAGTAGTTACCCGTCTGAAGAACAACAAAACAGCGGGGTCGATGGATTGCCGGCCGAGCTATTCAAACACGGCGGCGAAGGACTGATGAGAAGCATGCCCGACGATTGAAATTTAAATGTGCTTTGCCCAATCCAGAAAATCTCCACAATCTACACCAACTACCGTAGAATAAGTCTCCTCAACATCGGATATAAGGTTCTATTAAGCGCATTGTGTGAAAAATTAAAGCCCATCGTCAATAAACTTATTGGACCTTATCAGTGCGGCTTCAGGCCTAGAAAGTCAATAACGGACCAGATATTGTAAGCTGTAATGTTTCGCCCATGTATTGCCCTGACTTACTGTTCTTTATCTTTATTTAGGTAGGGTATTTTATAAGGTTCGAGTGTATGTAATTCTGGTAAACTAAATCTTAGATCTTAGTACTCTCAGATTAATACTTCCGGTATACTACTTATACCTGGGCCATCTCATAAAACTATTTTATGTTCAGTTGTTCCGTAAGATCATATGTAACCTCGTCTACTAGTGATGCTTGATATCCACCAGCAACATTTGTTAGTCTCCATCTGAAACTGTCTGTCTCTAGCGCAGATGCGAATATTTTTACACCTGACTCAAATTTTCATTTCCGTTAAAATTGGAATCTGAACAATTGATGCAGCATCGAAGTTACCACGTCTTTGGTACACACGTTATTGGAAAAGATACGGTGCAGGGTTTAGGCTAACCAGTCCATTAGTTTCTGCAGTTGTCACGTGGCAAACCGCCCTAATTGGGCATCGGCGTCAAAATAAGCCCCTATTCTGTACTTTGTAACGCTAAACCACCGTCGATGTCTTCCCTGTCTACTCCCACAGTCTTTCTCTTAACCTTTTCTTCAACAGTTCTCGGATTAACTGAGTTTTTCAAAGACATGATTACCATGACTATTGGTTGATCCTTACAAGAACCAAAAATATCGTCGGACTGGATGAGGTTCACTTACAAATACAAAATTATGCCCTAACGCCACTTGAAGTCCACTGTCAGAGAAACAAATTCTACTCATGTTCAACTAAATATTTTTGGTGCCTCATCCGCATTAAGGCAATTCAAGCACACTTGCAACAGCTGCAATTCCACACGAATTTAATGTTATTGAAATGCATAACACGAAACTCGGGCCAACCAACGCACTCACACGTCCACCAACATGCGCTCCAACAATAAAGCGATTGCATAAACAAGCAACAACAATAACAGTAGTGGCACTGTGCGTCCGATCAAAACAACTGTCATTTGTGCAACACGCAACCGAGAGACAATAAACACGCGCCTACTCCCACTGTAAACATAACTTGCGAAGGCGAATGTGCGTGCAGCAGCGAGATTGCACGAGTATGCCACACGATGTGCGTGCGTGCATGCGAAATGTGTTTATGTGTGGCGTTTGTGTTAATGTTTGTGGCAACTAAACTGAATTTGCGTAATAATAATATCAGTCACACACACAAACGTACACACGCACACGATTTATGGAAATACACCCGCAAACGCACACGCATAAATTATATTTTATAGTCGTGCATGCAACGTTTGGACAGTTGTTGCAGCATTATTGTCACATTCGAAAACTCGGAATATTTCACACAACTGGCGCACAGGGCGTATACGTATTATTTGCTCTACATTCGGTAATGCTTCAGTAATTTCAGCTTTAATCCCTGCCTTGACAGGGGTAAACTTTAACTGTATTTTGGCTAAGCAGCTGTTAATGATTTGAAAAAAAGCAAATTAAATAAGGAAGGGCTAAGTTCGGGTGCAACCGAATATTTTATGCTCTTGCAATTTGCCTGAATATCAACTGAATATCTGACAAAATGACCGATATTTTCGGTAAAAAGTCAACTATAGGTAATGGCATCAGGAAATTTATCATTTATTTTGCTCAGTAATCGCATTCCCAAAGGCTGATTTTTGTTCCAAAACAATAAAAATGGAAGTTCAAGAGCTCGAATACCGACACGAGATTGAGATTGTCTTGATTTTCAGATGTAATCTTGATTAAAAGGCATTGTATTCCACAAACTGATATTTCTCAAAGAGCGACAACATGGATTTCTGTGTATTTCTGGCTAATAAAATAAGGATCAACAATCTGCTAAAGATTATCTGAACAAAGCTTTATAGTTTGGTTTAAAATTACTATCTGAAAGCACCTTTTAACTCACTGTACAGATTTTAGCTTCGATTTTCAAAGCATTCAAGTAAAGTTGTCAACTTTGGCGTTTTGATAAAACTACATACATAGATAATTATAGTCTTGATGGAAGAAAAATAGGAAAATATTGCAAGTTATTTCAGGATTATGGTAGGAAAGAATCTACTACGAACCGATACCCAGTGACCAATCCGATTTCGGAGATGATATTGCTCAGCTCATTAGAGATTTACGTTTCGAAGAATATACGAGAAAGCTGCTGCAGATATGGACCCTGACGGAAACAGGTTTCATTTTTCAAGTTCGGCTATTGAGGGCAGAACTCTAGAAATATCGCGTTCAGGGAGGTACGCCCAAACTGTATAATGGTCAATGCCAAGCCAAACTGAAAATCGGCGAACGAAACTAGCATATGAAATGCAGGGACAATAATCGTCAATATGTACGGAAAGTTTTCGCGTTTTCTCAGTTCTCTTATTGAAATATTACTCTTAAGGTGAATAGAATAAGCTAAAAAAGTAATACTGGCAAATATGCATGATACGCTCGCGAAGAAAATAATGTATTGGCAAAACACAAGTGTGAACAAAATATACGCTTTTGTTGCAATCATTTTATACTCCGGTGCTGAAATTTCAAACTACGGGGTATGACAATTAAGTAATGAGACTGATTCCATAAAACCCGTATATTTGAAAATTATTCTACAGCTCTGCCATCCCCTTCATAGTAGTCCTCTTGGGCAGCTATGCAGCGATTCCAGCGCATTTTCCATGTTTCGTAACATTACTGGAACGCTTCGACTGGGATGCCTGCGAGTACCCGCGTCACGGCCGTCTGGATGTCCGTAATCGACTCAAAATTGGTTCCTTTGACCACCGATTTTATTTCAGGAAACAAAAAAAGTCACAGGGTGATATATCAGGTGAATAAGGCGGCTGTTGCAACATGGCGATCCCTTTAGAGGTCAAATACTGGGATACGCTGAGGGCGGTGTGGCACGACGATGTCTGGGCGCACCTTGTTGACTCGTTTTCGCAATCTTTCGAGTACTTGGCAATAGTAGACTTGATTCACAGTTTTCTCTGGTGGAACGAATTCTTTGTGGACGATTCCACGGCTATCAAAAAAGGCAATAATCATCGTTTTCACTTTCGACTTGCTTATGGTTTCCGGGTCTAAGAGCACTATCATCATACAGTCTTACAATTTTAGCGTACGTTTCTGAAGCTGTTTCGCCTTGCTCTTGATTTCGGTTTTTCCACTTTCGTGACGAGCACTACAAATACACGTCTACTCAACTTGACGCAGCAGGCGAACTAAACAAGCTAAAGTGATGGTACATATTCCAATGGAGAGGGGAGGGAAGCCGGAAAAAGAGAAAGGAAATTTCAACGACACAGGTTTACCACAAGCGCCGCAATAAAATCAGTATCATTACTTAATTGTCAAACCTTGTAAGTTCAAGATAAGGATATTTTTCACAGACATACTCTTTTATAGTCACTTCAACTCCTTAATATTTTATATGCTGTTTCCAAATTGTAGACTGTATCGTTCGGCTTCGAAATTTTTGTCCAGGGGCTCAATAAATGTTTCACCCTTCTATGTATTTATACAAAATAACTAACTAAATATTTTTCATAAACAAATGCAGAAATGTTCAGCTACGACTACAAGATAATACCTGAAATTTTTCAATTCCTTCGTACTTTGTTGCAAATATCTGTCGCATCTATACTTATTTTGCAAATATATCGTCCCGTTCTCAATAATCGCCCTTGGCGCCAATATACTTGTGTCAACGTTTTTTACAAGCGTCCAAATAGGTGTTAAAATCATTTTCCGGCAGGAATAGACTTCAATGCGCGAAGCGATTCGCGTTTAATGTGTTTCATCGGAGCCATCTTCTGAGTTTACTAAATAACCAGAAGTCACATGGAACTACATCAGTCGAATATGATGGTTACCGTATGATATTGTTTGAAAATGCGGAAACAACTTACAAAGAATCAATGCAGTATGCGACGTTACATTATCGTGGTGGACTCATAATTCCGACCTCTCTTTACGAATAGCTTCGCGCAACCGACGACTAACAAATAGTGTTTTATGTTGACAATTTGGTCAGTCCGAAGAATTTCCGAGTGCACGCTTTTTTTCGATAAAATTGAGTGATTTTGGAACCAATCGTACCTTACCTTTTCTTAGGCCCAAAGGACATTTCAAAATAGTTTTCACTGATCATTTCGATATTCCAAAGATACCAGTAAGACGTCTGACTGTTAACCGGGGATTCTCAAGAGTCAATTCTTTTATTTTATTGACATGTTGATCTTCAGTTAATGTTGTTGACCTGC
>CM050323.1:62853312-63104824 GCA_027475135.1 Bactrocera correcta | reverse complement strand
GTCAACTATAGGTAATGGCATCAGGAAATTTATCATTTATTCTGCTCAGTAATCACATTCCCAAAGCCTGATTTTTGTTCCGAAGCAATAAAAATGGAAGTTCGGGAGCTCGAATATTGATTCGAGATTGAGATTGTCTTGATTTTTAGATGTAATCTTGATCAAAGGCATTGTATTCTACAAACTGATATTTCTCAAAGAGCGACAACATGGATTTCTTTGTATTTCTGACAGATAAAATAAGGATCAACAAAAAAAAGATAAAGATTCCCTGAACAAAGCTTTATTGTTTGGCATAAAATTACTACCTGAAATGACCTTTTAACTCACAGTACCGATTTTAGCTCCGATTTTCAAAGCGTTTAGGTTGTCAACTTCTTCAACCGACTATATCATGTGAGGCCTTTTGGTAAAACTCATCCATAGATAATTATACTCTTGATGAAAAAAGAAGAGGACAATATTGCAAGTTATTTCAAGATTATTACTATATTAGAAAAGAATCTAATACATACTCAGTGACCAATCCAATTTCGGAGATGATAATGCTCAGCTCATTAGAGATCCACTTTTCAAAGCATATACGAGAAAGCTGCTGTACATATGGACCCTGACGGAAGCAGGTTTGATTTATCAAGTTAAGCTATTAAATACACCCCTCGTAGAAGCCCCCCTCCTTATTTACGAAGAACTTGGACAGCCACTTTTCACAAGCCTCTTTTGAGTTAAACTTTACACCAAAAAGGGTGTTCGTCTTGGACGGGAACGGGTGGTAATCACTTGGCGCTATATCCAGGCTTTATGGTGGATGCGATAAATCAACGAAGTGTGTGGTCTGGCGTTGTCCTTGTGGAACACTACACCCGTCCTGTTGGCCAATTCTGGACGCTTCTGGTCCATAGCCTGCTTCAAGCGGTTCAGTTGTTCGCACTAGATGGTATAATTAAGCCTCTGGTCATATGGGAGCAGCTCGTAGTGGATGATTCCCTTGCAATCACACCAAACACACAGCAAAACCTTCCTGGCTGTCAATCCCGACTTGGCCGCTGTTTGGGACAATTCACCGTATGTGATCCTTCTTTAATCGCCAGTCACCATACGCTTCAAAAATTGGTTAAGTTTGTTCTGCTTCAGCAGCATATTGCAGACGTTGATTCGGGCTAGAAGGTTTTTTTACGCCAAATCATGCGGCATCCAAACTTTTATGTGTTTCCAGTCTTCCCCCAAATGGTTTGGTGACTCAATCTCATCTTCTGCGCGATGTCGCGATATGCCACATGCCGGTCTAACTCGATGTTCTCCATGATTTGAACGGTATCCGTCGTCACAGGTCTTCCACCGGCTGACTTATCCATGGTGTCGTTTTCACCCGCAAGTAGGTTTCGATAATTTTGAATTAGAGGAACTGCACTCACCACTATCTATATCCGCCAACGTGAGCAAGAAGTAGTAAGACTTTGTCGAAAATTTAAAAATTCTTAATTTATTACCAGAAGTCACATTGAGCTAAATCAGCCCGCATGATATTGTTTGAAAATTCGGAAAAAACTCACGAAAAATCAATGGAGTACGCGGCGGTGCATTATCGTGGTGCAAAAACCAAGAGTTGTGGACCCATAATTTCTACCTCTTTTTACGAATAGCTTATCGCAAACGACGCCTAACACGCAAGTAATAGTTTTTTTCGAGTTCGGCTCACCTTTGCCACGCTATTTGGCCGATTGATAGTCTCTTTCCGGGTCGTAAGCATAGATCCAGGACTCATCGTCAGTTAACGTGGCGCTGTTTTTCCATAAAGTTAAGGGATTTTCTCACAACTTTCACTCCTTCCGATATTCCAAAGATACCAGTAAGCCCTCTGACTATTAACCGGAGATTCTCAAGAGTCAATTCCTTTATTTTATTGACTACTTGATCTTCAGTTAATGTTGCTGGCCTGCATAGTTTTCCTTGACTTAAAAATTCCTAAAGAATTAAAGATCTTTTTTTATTTCTCACTAGTTTAAATATTAACACGACGTTATAAATAAAACTTAAACCATTTTGACAAAGCACAACGGTATTGATTTTGTTGCATGCAACAAACTAGTAACAAGTAATCAGCAGCACTAGCAAATACTGATGGATTTAGTACAAGTGTTGACAGTGTTGGGTGGCAGTAACACAACAAATGCCGGCGACAACTGTCAAATGAGACCTCTGCTTGGCTGCACCTGTGTATGTGTGTATTGTGCTGTTTTGTGTAATTGTTGCATTTGGCATTCAATTCGGACTATTTTTCGATGCAAATAGTATTTTGGGGCAACTACTGACATGTCACCACATTCCCACACACACACACACATTTCATTGAGCGCCGCTTTGATGACCGCCAGAGTTTGCTAATAAATAAGCAAATCGCTGATACCACTCAATACAAAAATACGCATAAGCAGGCGCTGGCTTTTGTCAATGGATGCCGAACTCATTCAATTGTAGGAATTTACCTGCCACTTTTCGTTGCTGAGTTGGGTGTATGTGAGTGTGTGTGCTGGAAATTGGTAGCCATGAATTGCGGATTTTAATTATATGAAAGCTGCAGCGCGCTTTTAATGATCATGAGAACACACACACACTCACACTTACAAATGTGCGTGTGCCATAAACGAAGCTCATAGGGGTCAATCGCTGAACCGCTAAGCCATCGTTTGGGCGAGAGCGCTGAAATATTCTCAAATAACAAAACTAACATTATATTTTTACTGTAATTGTGACAGAAATTAAAGAACCGAAGTGAACATATTCAAATTTAGAATGCGCTTCCTTTAACTCCCTTTAACTTTTTTGCGAGTATGAACACAATAGTATGGAAGCGGCTTCAATAAATTTGTCAGTAGTTCGTGCGTTCCATCGATTTTCGTTATTGGAAACTTTTTGGTTGGCACGATAGTCCTCAAATAGAGATTCAACATGTCTCTATATAGTCTACCAGGAAAGGTAAAATATATATAGTTCAAATGGTCACCAATACAAATGATGCTCAGTACGTTGATTGGAATGCAATCGTAAAATCTATATAGTTCAAGATATTGGGTCGTCGAAAAACTTTTTTCGTATTTTTAAACAAACTTCAACTTATTATATATTTCATATGTATAATTAATTTTAATGAACCAAATATGTATATGTAATATTTGCAATTTGTTCACCAGAGACATTATTCCATCAGTGTTTAACTTTTCTGGTTTCTCAGCGAAAAACTGCGACCAGTAATTTTCACAGGCTTCTCTTGAAGCCATCTTTACTCCTTTAAGGGAGTTTTGCATTGACCGAAACAAATGGTAGTCCGATGGTGCAAGGTCAGGGTTATATTGTGAGTGCATTACAACTTCCCAACCATACTTTTCCAGTTTTTGGCGAGTCATCAAAGATATGTGTGGTCTAGCGTTGTCCTGATGGAAAACGAAACTCTTTCAAGTGATCAGTTTTGGCCATTTTTTTCCAATTGCTTGCTTCAATCTCTCAGTAGATGACAGTAAAATGTATAATCAATCGTTCGACCAGGCTGGAACAGCTTATAGTGGATGATTCCTTATCTACCTTAACTGCCAAACACTTGGCATAATCTTTCGAGGCATCAATCCTGGCTTTGCGACCAATTGTTGGCCCATGACCTTTTTCGCGCATTATTCTCGTATTTAATCCAGTACTTTTCGTCTCTTGTTACCATATGCTTCAGAAATCGTTCGATTCATTGCGTTTTAGCAAAGAATCGCAGATGTTAAATCTGTGCAATAAATGTTTCACAGACAAAACATGTGCTACGCAAACATCGTGCTTCTTTCTGTAGGCAGCCGTTTTCAAATTGTTCAAAACCGTTTGATAATGAATGTTAAGTTCCTTAGCGATGTCATGGCTGCTTATGTGACGGCCCATAATTTTATCGACTTTTTTAATGATAGGTCGACTAGAGCAAGGTGCATCTTTAATCAACGCAATCTTGCAAGCCACTGATGTGCTACATGAACTGACACCGCATCGCCTCGGTAAACTTTACAAATTTCATTGGTGACTTGCGTCTTCTCTTTTTACACAAAAATTTCAAAATATTACGAATTTCTTCATTATTAACTCATTTTTGAACAGCTATAACTTTTTTCAACTTCTCCGATTTAAATTTTTTGTTGGTTACGTGAAGCTTAAAATCTCAGCTTTCCAACACTATATGGTATGACACAATGTGCTTGGTAGCACCGCAGATATACGACTCCAACGACATCTATTGACAAAATATGAAAAGATTTTTTCGACTACCCAATATCCCTACTAATATTATAAATGTGAATGTAAGTTTGTTTGTTACGCTTTCACACTAAAACTACTTAACCGCCCATCATAAAACTTTGTGCATATACTTTTGAAGGTATTTGAAGTAATATAGGGTAGTTTATATTAAAACAGCAAATTTCACGAAAGATAAAAAAAATTGTTCTTCAAAAAATCGTCAAATTTAGGTTCTTCAACGCCATCTAGCATTACAGTAATGAAGTTTCAACCCTGAATACTGCAATACCGTCCCACTGTATTATCGGCGGTGACGATAATATCTAATTCAATTGAATATAGTTTCAACTGTTTCTAATTTTCCTATATTTATTGTTATTTTCTTCTGTCGTTACACGCAGTATAAAACTATTCAAATTTTTGAGGTTATCCATAATTGGTGGTTGTCACTTTACTATTTTATATCTTTCTCGCTGATGTTAATTCTTACTCTGCTTTTCTTTGAAAATGCCTCGGAACCGGAAATCTGGTCTAACCAAAAATTCATCGCTGGCCCGTGCCGCGAAAGTTGCACGAAATCAAGAAACTTCGGCTCACGCAGAGCTGAGAAGACAATAACAAGCAGAGCGACAATGAGTTTTGAAAGCAGCTCAAACGCCTTTTCAAGCACGAGTTCGTTTAGAAAAACAAGCTGCCATGCAGCCAACTAGAAGAGCGGTAGAAGCACCAGAACAATCGCAGGCGAGAAGAACTTATAATGCAGACCAAGCGCCGGCGAAATTTCATGCGTAATGATTGGGCTGTGTTTAATGGTACTGGGTTTCAATATGATCCTACAATTGAATATCATAATCATCTATTGATTGTTATTGGCTCAATGAATAAAAAATTTCAGTTCTGCGAAGCTTTTAAATGGAAAGAGGAAACTGCTGTTTCGGTGGTAATGTTTCGCTTTCATTACTTGGTGAACCAAAAGAGCCTTTGAAAACCTTACTATTAAATGTTACAGATGAGTCAAAGTAATTTGTAAGCAAAATAAGAAAGTATAACTCTTGCTGTCAAATGACAGCCTTTGGAGTTGATAAAGTGATAAGAATGGCCGGGTTTTCACCAACTTACTGTACAAGGACAGATATATCAACAAATTGGATCACTATTTCCAGAAGTTGATGATCAGCATAAATTTCTGCAGGTATATTTTATAGATGATGAACAAAATGAAGTAAATCGTCGTTGCCCATATATTGAAGGAGTTGAAAGAGAAACGGTATTGAAAATTCAACGAATATTACACAGTCACAATGTCTTGGTAAAAATCCTTAAAAGTGCGATAGACAACTGGCCTTCAGACAACTACAAAGTTATCATTCATGCTGATCGAACGCTACGTGGCGAACATGAAAGGCGTTACAATGCGCCGTTGGTCAATGAAGTTGCTGTTTTGTTTACTGGTGTACCGAGCTCTTCACGAGACATAGTACTACGGGCACATGACAATACGTAAAGCGTGTAGTCGATACTCACAGATTCTATGATGCTTTGCAGTACCCATTAATTTTCAGTAAAGGAGAATCTGGCTTCACTGCGGGCGAAGCCGCTGGCAAAAAGCTAGTATGTTATAAATAAACATTGGAAGAAAATGCTTCTGATTCGCTTCGTTTTTTTCGCTACTTTAATAGCCAAGCCCACTTTGCAAAAAAATAGTCCTGTGTAATCTGAACACGACCCCATTTTGATCAAGCAAAGCGGTGCTTTTTTCGGAAAGTGACTAAATCGATATTTTTATAATGTCTTCATTCCACTTAAAGTACTCTTACTTTTTATAGGGAAATTTTACAGGCCGAGAATCAGGAAAATATACCTATGCTCTTAGAGCCTATGTATTCTTAAAATTTCTAAAAAAATTTTGAATCCTTTATGTTATCAAAAATTATTAAAATTATTCCCCACAAATTGATGCACTTCAATTCTATCCCAAACGTCCCACATGGCGTATGCGTAACTTGAAACTGCAGAAGCTTGGGAGTCATTTGAATGCTGCTGTAATTTCACGTTAGAAGTAACGCTTGCAATTGACGCCTGTGAATATTCGTGCGATAACGCTTGCATTATATGACAGTGCGATAAAGTTGTGGGAAGTTTAGCAAAGTTGTTTAAGACAGGCAGTAACTTGCCACCAGCATGGAAGCAGATACAGATATGCATATATATATCGTATATATATGTGATTAAGGTATGAATATCAGAAATTTGGGCATATATATGTAAGAGTATTTCACTTAACATATATACATAACATGAGTTATAATATCCACGTATATCTGCAACACATATGTAATCTATGTACTTGCCACAAAGTAAAATGGCATCAGCGTTTCGCACATCCATCAGTTAAGGGTATGCTTTGAGCGCAGCTATCCGCCACACACATGCGTCACCCATACACACACATGCGCCAGCCATACACACACATACACGGAAAGTGAAGCGTTGCTAGTTTAAGTGTTTGTTTGCCTAGTTGTGCCACAAATCTACCATTGAAGCAATTAAAAGCGTATTAAATGTTTGTCGTTGACACTGCCGCTGATAAGCCCTAAATGTTTTATGCCTCTAATATAATTTTCTTCTTTACCACTGACACACAAACACACATACATACGTGTACTGCTCTGAGCTTAACGCGCACACTTAAGTTTGTTAATGTTTGTGGCAGCTCAAATTGCACATTTTGTGGCAATTAAGTAATGCAAACGATCTTGATAATGTCAAGTTGTGGGTTTACGAAGTTTCCTTGAGACGCCAGTTTGATTTAAATAGTTTTCTACGGCTGGTGAAGGGCTCCGCGCTAAGCAGCCACGATGTAACTGATTAAAAGATGGCAGTGCCGGTGACAGTTATGCTCGCATGTGTGCGAAGCCTTGATGCTGGCTTAGCAAAATATTCTTGTTTGGCAAGGGTGTGGGAGGTGTTGGAACTTGGTTGGTGTTAGAATGTTGACTTTGAATTGAACTTTCTAGATGAATATATGGACTAAGCGTACATATTTTGTCTCGAGACTATCACTGGATATTGATTTTAAGAACTAGTCTCCGTGATTTATTATTTCAGGATAGAGGAAGAAACTAAATTTTATCATAGAAAATTGCTTTCATGTTTTTGAAAATCCAAAGACAACAGACCTCGTTATCGTACGTTTTAACAACTCCCTCGAATAATCGACACGAACCTGTTTGAGCTATCGACAAATAAAAAGGTTTTCCTAAAATCAAATGTTCATACAATATAATATTAAAAATATATAAATATATTAAAGGTGACATTGTATTTATTTTGAAAATTCCTTATTTAATCTTCCAAGTCAATTTCATCCTCCTCAAAGTAATCCCCTCCCGATGCAATGCACTTATGCCATTGGATTTTCTAATCTTCGAAACACTGGTTGTAGTCACTTTCCAGGATGGCCTTCAGTTCCGTCTTCGCTGCGGCTTGAATCTCATCTATCGTATAAAAACAGTGTCCCCGGAGCAGTCTTTTGAGCTTGGTCAACAGCCAGAAGTCGCACGGCGCCAGATCAGGTGAATACGGTGGTTGCAGAGCGATATGGGTTGAGTTTTTGACGAAATGATTACGAATTACGAGGGCAGTATGGGATGGTGCATTATCGTGGTGTAAAAACCAAGAATTGTCTTTCCAAAATTCCAGCCTTTTTAAGCGGATAGGGTTATGCAAACAACGCACAACGTTCACAAAATACTCCTTGTTGACTGTTTGACCGGTTGGAAGGAATTCATAATACAGAACACCGCGATAATCGAAGAAAATAGTCAGCATGGCCTTGATTTTTGAGCGACTTTGGCGCGATTTTTTTGGTCTCGACTCTTTTTTGCCACGATATTCGCTCGATTGATCGGTTGTTTCGGGGTCGTAAGTATAGATCCAAGTCTCATCGTCAGTTATAATGCGTTTCATGACACTCTGGTAGTCAGAAAGCATCGTTTCACACACTTCAACGCGACGCTTTTTTTCCAAAAAATTCAATGTTTTCGGTACCAGTCGAGATATGACGCGCTTGAGGCCCAAAACATTCTTCAAAATGGTTTTGGCTGAGCCTTTCGATATGCCAACTTCATCAGCCAAGTCTCTAATTGTTAATCGACGGTTTTTCAATACCAAATCTTTGATTTTTTGAACGTGAACTTCGTCGGTTGAGGTTGATGGTCGCCCTGAATGCCCTTCGTTTTCGACACGTTCACGGCCGGCTTGGAACTCACTATACCACTTGTAAACATTTTTTTTAGTCAAAGCCCCATCACCAAAGGATTTCTGCACCATCCTCGACGTATCCGCAGCAGAAAATTGATTCCGTAAACAAAATTTAATGCAAATTCTTTGCTCAACAAATTTCGACATCACAAAAAAAAAAAGAAAAACTCACTTTTAGCAGCTCACAGAACGATACGTATCTCAAACACTAATGGATATTTTTACATGAAATTTGACATAAATGTGACTGACAGTACTACCAACCTAAAAAAAATAATTCTCCAAATCCTTCGAGGCGGGCAATTTGAATTTAAATGTTGTTATTTTTTGGGCACAGAGTATATACCAGTCCCAATAGTGCCCATAGTTGCCTCTGCAATATTAGTTTGCGTCCAGCAGTAATAGTTTCCGGGACAACAATTGATTTTGGACGACCCATTCGAAATTCGTATTGGAGTGATCTGCGCCCTCGATTGGATTCACCATACCATCCATAAACACTGGTCTTTGAAAGCACCATCTTCAAAAATTAAATTAGGTTCATTTATGCACTGTTAGTGCTATAATTCTCGTCCAAAGTTGTAAAAAATAATCGCACGAAAATGTTCGCGATTAAATGTGACTTTTTGGCAGAGTTGATCATTTTCAGTAACTGTAAACAATGAAAATAGCGCTTATATGTCAAAATATTCTGAGTGTGTATAACATCAAAAATGGCTAAGTTTATTCTGAAGTTGTGAGTTGCCAAATTGCAACAACGGGGTGTTCGAAATCCGAAATGTAACTAAAAGGTTACCTACGTTGAAGAAAGTATCGTCTGAATATCTCTCGCAGCTTTGGTAGCGGCATTAAACTGTGTTCATCCGTCAGAGCCTGGTTATGATTACAAAAATGCCCTGCGGTGTTAGTTACTCTTCATCTCAGTGGAGTCAGAGCGATAATTCGTGTAGATCCATGCATTCCGCTCTTAATTGTAAAACTAGGCATTACTTAAACGTAGAAACATTTAGATAAACTAACAAGGCAGTGCTCTAAGACAGCTTTGAGTGCAGAGCTTCTAGCTAGATTAAACCTATTTTAACCCTATCAAGTTCTGACTGCTGCAGGTTGAAAAATATTTCAGACGTCCAGCTCTAACTTGAGAAACTATGTTATTCTCAGGCGCTTTCTCAGTTTCTAAATTAAATTTGCTCTTGAATACATCAACTGCTCAATATTATACTGGTTGTCTCAATAGCTTTCCTAAATAAGTAATATATCTTCGCAGTTTATCACAGAAAGACCTCAGGAAGAGCTCTTATATGTTAAAATGACAACGTGGATGAACATTTTTTTCTTTTCAAACACGACTTTTGATTCTTTCTGCTACTTGTGCGAATGTATAAATTCCCTTCTTCCTTAAAAAGCTTAGTTCTAATCCGACAGATCTTAAGTGATGCAACAACAGAAGAAGTGGCTCCTGTTTCATTGATTTAGACAGTCAGCGGAGAGGAGAATGAAATTTACGAGCTCACTAAGAACAGTTCAACTATGTCGCTTAGCTTTTGAAATCTAGTAAATAAACGTAAGCCCAGTTGGAGATCGAAATATTTCCACATTTGCGATTTGATATCGATATTGAAATTGTTTCTCCTTAAGAAGCTGTTCATTTATCAAAACCGCTGGGTTTGGCCAACTCTAACATATAGCTGCCTTACAAAACAAACGTTAGCAATCTGGTGCTTTTATGGATTAAATTTCCATTTGAAGAGGTTTTGTGAAGGGTATAGCAACGGTATGTTTATTTTTTTGTGGTCTTTCATGATTTTAGCTATATATATATTTAGCTAAACACACTCGCAGCTTTCTCACAAACAATGTCCCCGATATATCTCTAAGCATCTTCCAACCCCTTACAATGAATAGACAACTTCTTGTTTGTGATTCTTTTTGGGCGAAACTGAAGTTCTGCACCATTTCTTCAATAAATACTTTGACTGTCTGCAGCGGTGTTGTTGTTGCTCTCACTGACTTCCGGCGGCGCCATTAAACTTTCATTAGCTGTTAAGAGTCCGCAGACAGGCAACAACACACACACACTTAGCGAACAACAAACTATGTGCGTATGTGTGTATGCTTGGGTACTTTTCCTTTCTCACACCACCATAACTTTCCAGCTGAATAGTCAACGCGCAGACAATGAGGAAGCTGACTGGAGTAGTTATGCTTGAATGCCGTTAATGATTATGGGTTCTTTGTTGGGATTGCTCGTACATGTCTTTATTACTATTTCTTAGTTGTAAACTACTGCTTGTTGTTTGGTTAGTTTTTTACTATTGGCTATTAATTTTTTTTTTACTTCTTCTGCTTAATGAGTTTCTTGGACTTTCTTTCTTACTGTTCTTATTTATTTTCTTATATATTTGTTAAACATTTAATGTAATTGTCTTTTGAATGCTAGAACTTTCTTTTGACTTTACTTCGAGTCAATATATAAGCTACATACTTCTCAGTGAAGTAGGTCATAAATACAGATTCATAAAATAGCAACATGTTCTGATAGTAATATCCTAAACCAACTCAGAGTTAACGTCAATAAATCAGATTACATTCTCCCAAAGTTGGACTCACTTCCACGTAATGATTCCCTCTAGACGATAACGGAGAAGAGGCATTTTAGGAGAGGAAGGTACCATCACAGTCTATACCGACGGGTCCAAAATGGTCTGTGGAGTAGGCACTATATTCCCGTGCTCTGGACATTTCTCTTTCTATCTGTCTACTGAACTCAGCATCTTCCAAATGGAAGTACTGGGCATAGAGAAGGCCTGCGAAGCTCTATTGATGAATTACCAGAGAATACATAAAGCAGCATTATAGACGGATAGCCAGGTGGTTCTCCTGGACTTGTCGTCTATTTCCAGCATGGTCCCTAACTGCAAGAAGGTACTGAACTCACTAGAAGAGCGCCACCTAGACTTGATCTGGGTTACCGGTCACAGAAACATTGTCGGAAACGAAAAAGCAAACGAGTTGGCAAAGGCAGGAGCTTTTCTAAACCAATCCGAGGCGGAGTTAATATCAAATATCATAGCATCTGTAACATTTTTCCTCTTTCTCTGTGAATGCCCAGCCCTATCAAGCATCAAACTTGGCATGGATAAACCTTTGGCTCTGATTGAGATACTTGAAATTGAGGAAATCGCACAGGTAAACGATTCACTTGTGACTTTGGCATTCGCAGTCCTAAATTTATTCCATTGATATCGTAGAATCCTTCCCGCCTTTGACGAGCTGCGTTATACCCTTTTCTACGTTCTTACATCGTAGTAACGAAGATTTTTAGAGCTAATACTCATCACCAGCATCGTAAGCTTAACAAATAATTCGAAGACCAATTGACAATGCAGAAAGTTCTATGCATACTGAAGGAACCTGGTTTCCTTGCCAAAGGATCTCAACTCGGCAGCATTCATCAAAATTAGTTGTGGAATATTTCTTGCCATGAAAATCACAACAAAAATAATTGTAAGAAGAAACCTTCTAAATCCAAAATGAGATATTTTTAAACAAATTGCTTATAAAAGCTTTAGTTTAGCATGCGCACAGATTGTTTTTTATAAGTATACATTTTATTACTTTAAATTTAAAAACCATGTAACCGACCAAGTTTTCTTTTCCAATAAAATAGCACAAACACATAGAAAAGCACAGTTATCCAAACATTTATACGCAAATACTTAACTACAGCAATAATTGCCAACGAAAAGTTGCGCTTTTTCGCCAAATCCAAATTGACTCTAAGGTATAACTCGAAAATAAACAACAAATAAATTGAATGTGTAGCATACCAGCAGGCGCACACCACTTACAACCACAAATAACGGCATAACTAACTGAAGAGCCAACTTTATTGAATGTTAGTCGTACAAATGCCATATATTTTCGACGCAAAAACGAATTATCAAAATTTTACTTTTAGTTGTGCAAGTATTACGTTTAAATGTAGCATACTTCAGGGAGCTAAAGTATAATTTTGCCAAAAGCAATGAAAAGATGGATTTGCTATGCAAAGTTGAGCATGGAAAAGTTGTTATTTGTTAAAGCTGATATGATTTGCAAGTGCATTTGTGTGCGTGTGCGTGTATGGGTGGCTTTATGAATATATAAAAGCAATTGAGCGCAAAAATATTATTAAAAAACTATTTGCAGATTTGATGGCAGGTTTTTTATGCAGCAAAAGCTTAAGGTTTTATAGTGCGCGTTGATGAGTAAACAACGAAAAATAAAAGCAATAAGTATTCATATAGTTTTTTTTTATTTTTTTTTTAATTATTACAAAAAAAATTAAAAAAAAAATTTTTTTAAATTTAAAATTTTTTTTAAATTTAAAATTTTTTTTTTAATTTAAAATTTTTTTTAACAACAAAGAATGAAAACAATTAGTCTTCATATAGTATTTTATATATATTTTTTTTTAATTATTACAAAAAAAAAATTAAAAAAAAGAGTTAAAATTTTTTTTTATTTTTCAATTTTATAAAAAATGTTTTTTTTTAATTTTCAGCATGTTTCATAATCCGTTTGTATGCTCGTTACTGAGCTCCACACTTCTCTCATAACAATTTATGCAACGCAAATATGTTGCATGCAACAAACTATTGACTTTTGCTTACATTTGACCCAAATATTCGTTATTGTTGTTACAACAGTCGAACTAAAGCGGTTTAAAACTTTTGTTGGTGCTTGCAAAATTTTTTACATTTGTCGACGTTTTTTTGCGCATTTTTGGCACTTGTAAAGTTCCATTTCGAAAGTGCAACTTTTCGAAAATGCGCCGCAAGACATTCGACAGTAGTTAAAACTCATAACAACGGCGCATTGTTGCTGTACAACAACACCAATTTGTAGGTAACATTGTGCGGCAACAATAACAGTTAGTACAAAAACAGCAGTTACGATAACATTGATAACGGTTAAAAGTGAGTTGCACACTTTTTGGCACAAAGTCAGTGCAACGGTAGTGGCAACAATGGCAACGCCCGCAAGCATAGTTAGTTACCGTTAGTTTTGACATGGCGCACGTAAGTAAAGTGTTTTAGAAAAAAGTAAAAAAAAATTCCAAAACGAAATTTTGCTTTTGAAATTACAGTTTTTTGTTTCGAAAAAAATTTAACTTTTCAAAATCCCTTAGTTTTTGCTATTTTTTATATAAATTTTGGCATTATTTTTTCGTCATTAAAAGCACAGCATTTTTTACTTTACATTTTTAGTCGATATTTCCAAACCAAACCCAAACTCTTTGGTTTTATTATTTTTATGGTTTTTATTTACTTACTTTTCCTTTCTTTTTGTTATCATTTACCTGAAAATATTTTAGTTTATTCAAATCATATTTCTAGTATGTTCAAAACTACAACTTTCCAACTTGTTGCCTTTGACCAAACCTCTACAGTTACAAGCTAGCTGATTGGCACGTAGCATGCTTTCAGGCGCTTGATCACTTTTTCAGCTGCAAATATGCAGTGTGGCAATTAATTATTTGCTTATGTGTGGAATATTTAATGTAAAATATTTTCCTTATTTTTTAACTTTGTGTAGCATACTTTTTGGCGCACTTCCTAAGCAAACTAAAAATCCTGTTTTTATGTATTAAGATATAGAAAAACACGTTAACTTCGATTGACTACAAGAAGGTAGTGCGCAGAATAAAGCGAGAATCCAGGAAACACTTTTATAGTGGATGTGAATAGAAACAACCCCACCTACGCAAACTAGTTTAGGGCTATAAGCTAAGCTTCCTTCCTGCTGAAAACTCTAAGGAAGATCTTGGACATGCTTATTAGGGCCGCAGAGCCTTCGAGAAGCTTGGCCAAGGCGCAGCACATATTTACGAAGGGCAGATCAGTAGAGACTGAAACTCATACACTGGAACTTAATATCGAAAGAGCTCATGAAAATAAGAAATATGCTCTTGGAGCATTCCTGGAAATTTTTGGAGAATTTCTAAACATTTCTGGAGCGTTCAACAACGTCTCTACGCAATCTAATAGTCAATAGTATTCAATCAATAGGTGTTGATCCTGCTATCCTACTTTGGATTAGGAGCCTTTTGACCTCTAGACGGATAAGAGCGGAGTCTGTAAAGATACTTCGCAGGGTAATGTTCTATCTTCACTTCTATGGACATTACTGAATAAAACGCGTTGGTATGCCGGCCGTTGTTAGGTAGCTGTTCACAAGAAAGGCGGTATGAGCGAGGCGTCGTCGTGGTGCAACTTTCTATCGGCTGTGAAGTCTTGTCGGACCCGATTATACCTTCGTTTGAGTCTTTTGAGGACTTCCAAACTTGGCGTTGCCGGTTTGTCCAGGAAGAACAAATTCATTGTGGACGATGCCTTTGACCTTGAAAAAGACGTTTTCACTTTGAATTTGCTCATTTATCAGTGACCTCCTCCCAAAAGGCCTGGTGCCACTGAAACACACCACTTCTTGCTTAAGCAACATCTGGGTAACGTCTCTGTCGCAGATTCACCGAATTTCACACAGAACTTAATGTTGTACTTACCTCTGCATTAAGAACGCTGCATTTTCGACTTGCACCACTCACAGAAACACGTCGCGCGAATATGTATGTTCTGACTGTCCAGGTACTCGGAGACAACTGACCGGCCACTCATTCGTTAGCTAGGAACGCGCTCTACCGAATCCAGTCGGTGCGAGCACACTCCGAAGTACAGTCGCGGCGGACAAAAAATCTGTCTCATTACTTTCCGGACAAACCCTGTGGGGAGCTTTAAGTACATCTCCAGCGGCGGCTCTTGAGCTGGAATAGAAGTGTCTTGGGAAACAGGAAAGCCGTGAAAAATATTGCCGGAAGCTGACTTTTACTTACTGTAAGACCACAACTCGATAGAAGAGTCGTGGTCCGACCCGCAGAATGGGACTGACATATCGAGAAGACTGCAAAAACTGCCTAGAGTAAGGCAGCATGAAGCAATGGAGAATCTCTTGTGCAGTTGTCCCGCATTGGCAAGATTACGCTGTAAGCCTCTGGGGTTCCCACGGTATGAGGAGTGGAGGTATCTATAGTGAGGCCGCAGATTCTATTAAAATTAGCGTCAAGCGTAGGCATCCTAAATGATGACTACTCCTTATGAACCTAGCAACTGAACTCCATCTGATACCGCAAAGGACAAAAACTAGTATATAGTATGCGTGGCTTATTGGGCAACCACATTAACCTAACCTAGAATAATTTCGATTGAAACAAAGCCTCAATACCCTTCATAAACGAAAAAGTGTCCTTACAAGAACATGCGATCTAGAAAATATGTTCGGATATTGTAGTAATGCTTTTTGTAATAATTGGTTCCAAATTTTGTAAAGATATATTTAGGCTGTTCACGGTAAGGTGGTTATCGGGTTATGTGGTTATGTGATTAAGTGAACAACAACAAAATGCGGTATGACAAAATAACCAAAGTTGACCAACCTAGGCCCTTGTTTACAGATTATGTGGTTATTTGCTTATTTCCAGTGTTAGAAAGTCGTTGGAATTTTACTAAATGGCAGCACAAAAAATAAATAAAACTAAGCGAATGGCATTCCTACTTAGATTTTCTTATTGGAAAATCTGCTATTAACAGCTGTTTTTTGTTTACAATCGGCAAATTAAAACCGAAATAAAAAGCATCCAAAAGCATCACAAAGATAAAAAAGAATCAAAAATCAGCAAAAATCAACAAAAATCATCAAAGTAAGTAAAAAGATAAAGTACAAAATAAATATTCATTGTTTGTCATTTATTTATACTCTAATTTTAGTGTCTACAGAAAGTTGGAATTTCACTGAACTTAAATTGTGAACAATGAACAGCTGTTTGTGTAAAAATAAGCAAATAACCATACAACATAGGGTGCTCACGGAGCATAGAGGTTATTTTTAATCTAATAAGCACATAACCCGATAACCACCTTACCGTGAACAGCCTAATTGTCAAATAAAAAACATATCTTTGCAACCAAACACTTGCATCCGATCGTTCAATTTGATCTAGGTCATAAGCTCTTCATGCTGTTCATTTATATACATATTTTATTCGGTCTTCAACGTTTCCTTCTCGGTGTTACAAACCTTGTTCGTGGCAAAACTAATATACCCTGCTTAGGGTATAAGAAGAAATCCACAGAGGGTTAACTTTTCCTCTCCAGAATCAGAGCGGAGAATTTTTCACAGGTATGTGTGCCGTCAAGTCAGAACTTTGGGTTCATAAGGCATAACTGCTGATATTTAAACACCTTTCCGTGGGCTTAGAAAAGTTCTTCAGGAAATTTAATGGCAGCAGCTTTCCTGATTTTTTGTTTGTTTAGGTTTGTCGACAAGAGATGAAAACTGAGGCGGGTTTGAACAATTTTTACTTTTTCAGTGAGTTATTCTTTTGCTTTAACGCTAAGGTCTGATGGCGCAAGTATTTGGTCTGCTCATTGAACTTTCATTAAATGCACAGTTGTTTTCACTTCCACTTTTAAATTCTTATAAATCCTTATAATTCTTGTTCCGCTGAATACTCACCAGTCGAAACCCTAGAAAAGCCGCTTGCCCTCTGGCTAAAGGGAAATGGGATGAAGAAGAATACAAGAAGGCTGGAATTGATAAAAGATGAGCAAAATATGGCAGCGTCTAAACTAAACTCTAAGGGCACCATCGTGTGCAAAGCACTACTGCGAATAATGCGCCGTCGCATAGGGATTACCACACCACACTCCCTAGTAACTCCTTTACTGGGACTTACTCCATTCACATGCAGCTCAAAATGCAAAGCGATGTGCAAAACCTTGCTGGCATGACTGCTTTGCTATCCGTTTAGTGTGAAAAACTACATGTGTCTGTTTCTTTAATAATGTCTGCAGCGTAATATCTGAGGTGAAAGAAATGCAGAAGTCGCAAAGTATTCAATGGAGTATAGAGAAGAAGATGTAGCGAAGCAGTTACACGCCGTTTTCTTATTCCCTTTTCGCCGACTACTTCTCAGGCATAGTATACAACGAGCAAAGAAATGACGAGGTCAAGCCGATGAGGCATTGGATTTACGTTGCGATTGCATTAAGGAAAATATTGTCGAACAGTGGGGGATGCTATGCTAAAGCGCTTATTTTCTGGACATTATTGCATTTAGATTGAGAAAGTCATAACTGAAATGTGATTAATTGCCAGCAGTATTATATTGGACCGTTTTAAATTGAAAAGCTTATGTAATAGTTTTGTACTCGAAAGATGATCAGTAGAAATTTACAGAAGTATTGGACTTAGACTAAACTTAACATATTACTGAAAGTGCCGATAGAAAAAGAGTTCCAGTACAAAGCTAAACTAAATCTTCAACGTTCCATCGATTTCACCATTTGTCTGCTGTAATTAGTCGGAGTGAATCAGTATTTTTTAGACACCAGCTTCAATTCATCTATCGCAGAACACAGCATTTTAAAGAAATTCCAAACCAATAGACTTAACAGCTATAATATTGAACAGAATGCGCTGCTGGCTCGTGAAGACTAAAAATAACTTCAAAATTTTGATAATCTCTTGCAAAACTGATGACAATTATTAGTTTATACGGTTTTCATTTTTCGAGTTTGGTCATAGCCTTTTGTGGCTTCAAGTGTTGATAGAGAGAGTCGTAATAGCAATATTCATTCTCACGACATTGTATCCTTGGAAAGTAATAATACGAGTATAGTAAGATGCTTATTGAAAGTCTAAGCAATAAGACCAAACCACAGACCTTATAGTCAACTTCTGAAACTGGAACCCTGTCGGTCTTTCAATATAGCACCTTTTTCTCAACATGTACACAAACAATAACCACAATTCAGCAAAACAAAAAATCATAAAATATCATATTCAATGGCTTATCCACACAACCTATTTTTTTGTAGAGACCATTTTTGGTAGTCGCATACCCTTAGCACCCATTTGCTCTACTCGCCATGATTTATATGAGCTTTTCATTCACCGCTGTCATCATATTAAACGAGTTGACTTTAAATCTTTTAATAAAAATGTCAACTGCAAGTGAGGCGGCAAATAAGTCGGTCTGGCTAAATTTCTATACTCTTGCAACATGTTACTACAGCGTATAACTGTTTTGTTCACCTAACAATTGAGAATCGACGATTAACAGTCAGAGATCTTACTGGCATCATTGGGATATCGGAAGGATGAGTGAAAACAAATTTGAAAGATTATTTGGGTCTAAGAAAAGCCTTGCTTGCATTTGGTGCCAAAATCACTCAACTTTTTTTTTTCGAAAAAATTGCGTCGCGTTAACGTTAACCAATATCGTTCCACAAGGAAAACATTTTATTCAACTGAAGCCGTGCTTCGAGGATTGGAAAAGACATTGGCACAAATGTATTAGGGTCAAGGGGGATTACGTATGTTATGACATACAAGGTTTGACAATTAAGTAATGAGACTGATTTTGTTGCCACGCTTGTAGTAAACCTATGACCTTTTTCTTTTTTCGGCATTTCTGCCCTCTCCATTGATATATATACTAACGCTCTAGCTTGTTTAGTTCGCCTGCTGCGTCAAGTTGAGTAGCGTGTAGTTGTAGTGCTCGTCACGAAAATGGAAAAAGAAAATAAAGAGCAACGCGTGGCGATAAAATTCTGCGCCAGATTGGGCGAAACCGCTTCAAAAACGTACGCTAAAATTGTAAGAGTGTATCGTGATAGTGCTCCCAGACCCGGAAACCAAACGCCAAAGCTGACAATGGTTTTCTCCTCGCGCCCCCCGCCCGAAAAAAGCTCCTATGAGCAAGTCGAAGGTGAAAACGATGATTATTGTCTTTTTTGATAGCCGTGGAATCGTCTACAAAGAACTCGTTCCACCGGGCAAAACTGTAAATCAAGTCTACTATTGCCAAGTACTCGAAAGATTGCGAAACTAGTCAGGGTGTGCAGAGACATTGCCCGTAACTGGATCCTTCATCACGACAACGCGCCGGGCCACACCGCCCTCAGCGCGTTCCAGTATTTGGCCTCTAAAAGGGTCGCCGTGTTGCAACAGCCGCCTTATTCGCCCGACATGTCACCCTGTGTCTTTTTTTCTTTGTTTTCTAAAACAAACCCACTTTGAGTCGATTACGGATATCCAGGCGACCGTGACGAGAGTACTCGCGGACATCCCAGTCGAAGTGTTCCAGAAATGTTACGAAGCAAGAAAAACGCGCTGTATAGCTGCCCAAGGGGAATACTTGGAAGGGTATGGCAGAGTTATAATATAACTTTCAAATATACGGTTTTTATGGAATTAGTCTCATTACTTAATTGTCATACCTGATAAACGTAATTTTGAGGTGTTTAATGTTGTAGATAGTCAGAATGTTTTGGCATATCAGCGCTATTTGTGTTGGTTACAGTAACTTAAAATATTCATCTTGCTCAAAAATTTTAATTAAATCGTCTACATTTTCGCACAGTTTTTCTTTAAAACTTTCGACGTGGACTAACTTATTCCAGTACTAAACACTTTCAAGCAAATGGTTGCCTGTTTTTGGAGAAACTGGTCACATCGCAACTTCACCACTAAACAAAGTCTGTTCCCTAATACCGAAATATGTATAGAAGGCAACCAACGTTGAAGCAGAAACAAAGTGATATTTAAATAAAAAATTTAAGACCGACAGTATGAAGACCTGTATGGATTATTACTTGAGACAGGCTGTAAATTTTCATAGATTTAAGAAAAAATCAGTGTAAAACCAAAATTATCGACTGTTTCTGGTCTTGATAAATGGGACGTAGTTAGTTTTACATCCATTACAGGTCTACCTTCAACTTATATGGGCACCCTAGGATATGATAGAATAAAAATCGAGCTCTCGATTTAAAGTGTTTTATAATATCCACGAAGTAAGAAATCTGATGTGCTGGTGTGCGGCTAAAGTTTTGAAATTTAGCGAAATCTCTTCTGGAAAACATGAAAAGGAATGGATATGTCCGGGGTTTATTTTTCAAACGAATAGTTTTCTCGCGAAAAGGTTTACAGAGCTTTGAACTTAGTATTAAAGGGCTAAATGACTCAATAAATTTTCAACTAAAAAGATAGGTTATTACCGATATAGAAACTTCTTGATATAGCCGGCAACGTACGAATTCGTGAATGTGAGATATTTATGAAGCACGTGGCACAGAGCAATAAAAATATAAATTTATGCAAAAACTGAGCTTAAAAAATGCTAAACAGTTGAAGAAAATCACAGTCCAGGGTTTTAGTCGCACAACAACACATCATTTATGATTCCCTGCTTTTTATTTCGTTGAGCTGTGGATAGATAAAGTCTAGTGACGCATCAAATCAATGAGCACATGCAAAATTATGCAGCACACACAGACATATATAATACGATGTTTATGCAGCGCAGATGACAAAAGGACCCATAGAGACAACGAACGCACAGTCGCCTAGGCATTAAAAAGCGAAACACTAGATTGGAATATTCATTAATTTTAGCAAATATTGAGCAGTGAAAATCAAATAAACGTTATGAAGAAAATGTGAGTGCGGGTGAGCATAAAGACACGACATGCTGCCAAAATGTTGGCTGTTATCGGCAGAAAGAGGAAGTAGAAGCGAGTGCTGAAGTGGCGTTGCAGACATATCGACACACTCAACAATTTCTTGCGAAAGGACAGCGCATAACAGCCGACAGAGAGTTAAGGACCAACGCATCCTCAACCCACAGACACGCACACACACACAGAAAAACCAAAGACGCATACCATGGTGAATAATTCTGACACTGGGAATACGCGTGGTTGCCGCCGAATAAAAGCAAGAAATATTCAAAACAACAACACAGAATTCATAAACTGTTCCGGCGAAAGCGTGACCTGCATAATAATTTGAAACACGAGTGTATTGCGGCGTGGGATGTCGCCAAGGATAACAAGTAAGTGTAAGATATGCCAGGATAACAAGAGGGCTGCATGGAAAGGCAGTCATGCTGAAATCTGGCAGCAGACGGAGAGCGTGTAAAAATAGGCTAGCCAGAACACAAAAGCCAAAGAGAAATTTATGCGTTGGTTTGGCTATTGAGCATAAGCCACAACTCGGCTGCTCGCCAAAAAACCGGCATCAGTCAGCCACTGAAAGCAGCCACACGCCTCAGACGGGGTTTATCAATTTTTCGATCCACACCATCGCTGTGACAGTAAGACAAGCTCACAACCGAAAGCGAATATCGTAGATTTGTCTTATAATCAGTCTATAAGCTTTGATGGTAATATTAAGGGGTTAGGGGTAGTTAGAATTTTCAAAAAATATTTTTTTTGCATTTTCGTTAAGTGGAATATCTTAAAGATATTCCCTGAAAATTTCACGTTGATCCAACACTTAGTTTTTGAGTGCCAGTGTGAAAATTTAAACGCGTTTTTCTCAAAACCACGTTTTTTGAATCGCTGACAACTGTAACTCGAAAACAATTCAGTAGATTTTAATGAAATTTATACAGCTTTTAGAATACATAATAAACTCGGATCTGATAGAAGAATTTTAATTTTTTCGAAAATTTCGATTTTTTGAGTCCAATTAACTGTTGATTTTTTCGCAAAAATTAAAAAAAAAAAATCCTTAGGCCACCATTTTGTTAATTTTGAAAACAAAATAAAATCCTTCGATCAGGCCCGGGATTATCTATTTATAAAATTAATTTTTGAGATGAATCTCTCCAAGGACTTATGCTTGTCACCGCAAGTACCTTTTTTTGGAACAGGATCAACACAAACAACTATAACTTCGGAAATTATGGAATTATCGGTCCATATTCCTTCAAAAATGATGTCAGGGTAAACGTCAATGGCCACCGTTATTGCGTCATGTTAGCTGACTATTTGCTGCCTGAAGTTAAAGCTCGTGATATTGGCGACATGTGATTTCAACAATAACTCCTCATACATCACAGCAATCAATGGATTTATTAAGAGAACACTTCGGTGAGCAGATAAGTTCACATCTTGGATCGGTCTATTGGACAGCATGATCGTGTTATATCAAATTAAATAAAAAAAATCAGTTTTCAGTCGAAATGCTCGAATGAGTCATTGAACATTGAACTCATCGTATCCATCATCTGAGTCGTAGCTGTGACTAATATTTAAAGGAATAAATCTTCAGAAATTAATTCCAACTAATATTCTTTCAAATGACAATAAACACCACCCATTAAATTTTAAGTTTCTTTGTTGTTTTTTCTAAGTAGCGAACCTCGAAATGGATCGCCCTTTATATCCTCTGTCTGCCGTTGACCAAAGACAGTAAGACTTCGATCGATTAGTAGTTATAATATAATATATATATACAATATCAGAATATATACAGCAGCATGCTTCGTAAAGTTAGATTATACATAAATTGTAAATTGAACCCAGAAAATTAAAGATTGAAGCGAAATTAACTTTCGAATTGTGCTTATTGAACTATGGGACTGATCTCCATCTCCTTATTGTTAACTAGCGCGTTATCGAACCGGAAATCAATCATGATTCATCCAAGCGAGTTACTTCAATTACACTGGTAAATACGTAGCTTCTTCTTTACTAGCCAGAAACGATTCTTTTACATATGACTCAAGCAGCTCACGACATCCGGTCTTTGACCAAGTATCCTCTGGGTAGCCAAAGAACATCCGTTTGAAGGCGAGCTAAAGTGAGAGGGCGAAATATTCCCTACTTATGGTTGTGCGCTGAGTTTGGGACCCGCCACGTAAAACAACACCCCCAATGAAAAACAAGAAAAAACGTTAACTTCGGTTGCACCGAAGCTAAATACCCTTCACACGTGCATTTCTGTTAGGAACTATGTGTCCAGTTTGTATGGAAGCAATATGCTATAGTAACCCGTTCTGAACAAGTTTTTTAGAGATTACATTGTTACCTTAATAAATAATCTATACCAAATTTCGTGAATATATCTGGTCAAATGTGAAAGTTGTCCATACAAGAACTTGATTCCGATCGTTCAGTTTATATGGCAGCTATACGCTATAGTGGTCCGATATCGGCCGTTCCGACAAATGAGCAGCTTCTTGAAGAGAAAATGACGTCTGCAAAATTTCAAAAGGATATCTTAAAAACTGAGGGACTAGTTCGTATATATACAGACAGACGGACAGACGGACAGACAGACGGACATGGCTAAATCGACTCAGCTCAACATAATGATCATTTATATATATACTTTATAGGGTCTCCGACGCTTCCTTCTGGGTGTTACAAATATCGTGACAAACTTAATATACCCTGTTCAGGGTATAACAAATACATAGCTTGTGACATGAAAATTCTCACGTGTTTCTAATGCAGTTTGATACCCTCAAGTCAAATCTGAAAACAGAATTTTTCTATCACTCGCAGATATTTTGTAACCTGCGACTTTAGATTTTACAATACTACTATGAATGAATTTATTTATACTTCTTATGTTTTTGGAATCGGTAGTTGTTTTTCTGTAAGTTGGTAGTACTGTTAGTAACATCTATGTTAAATTTCACGTCAAAATATTCATTAGTAATTGAATTACCCGTCGTTTTGTGAGGCTCTAATAGAGAAAGCGATAAAGCACCATTTCATACTGCTTTGGTTATTAATGATCATTTCGCCATATTTTCAACTGATATCGTTACGCAACCACCGAATTCGTCTGATTTACCTTCGTGTAACTTCTGGTTATTCAGCAAATTCACACTAGCCACTCCAAGCAGTGGCCAGTATGTCAGGCGCTCACTCCGGAACAAACAAGCGTTACCAGTGAACGTATAGTTGATCCCAAAGAGATATTACTACCACCTTCGCATATTAAATTGTGTTTAATGAAGAATTTTGTTAAGACAATGGACACAAATGGAGGATGGTCTTTGTATCTGAAACAAACATTTTCAAGAGTCAGTGAAGCAAAAATTAAGGAGGTCATATTTGTGGGTCCGCAAATAAGAAAACTAATGAAAGATGAAGCATTTGAGGAAATGAACTACTTATTGCCTATAAAAAAATGGGTTACAACACGTCCCTTAAAATTCACTTTCTGGGCAACCATCTGGATTTTTCACCAAAAATTTAGGGACCGTAAATGACGATCATGTGGTTTCACTAAGACATTTGTGTTATGAAGAAACGGTACCAAAGCAAGTGAAGTGCCAGTTTGCTTGCCGATTACTGCTGGACATGGTTAAGGAGGGTATTCTAGTCTAGAGGCTCGAATTTCGAGCTTTTTTCAACAATTAATAAAAGAAGCACTAGATATTTTTACTATCCGTTTTTTATCATTAGTTTATAAAACTAAGAAGAGCACATAAAATAAATTTCAAAAAAGAAAAAAGAAAATGTTTCATCGAGTTATGCGTCCTTGAAAAAAAAGGGGGAAAAAGTGGCCGTGTCCTCATCGCCATGATTTCTGCTCTTGTCGTCATCTGAAAAATAAAACAATGACAGATTCTTGATGAGTACGAATGTCGCTATGTCATGAAGCAGTAAAACTAAAAAAATTGTTTTCATAAAATGGCGGCTACTCAAAAAAAAGGTCGATTTTTTCCCTAATTTTTCAATTTTGTCGAGTTTTTTAAAAATATTATAAATTTCAAATTTTATTTTTTGTTGCTTCAAGGGATTGAGATATATTCAGAGAATATTTATACGAAATTTCAAATGAATCGACTAACTAGAACTTGAGTTATTGTGGCAAAAAAAGGAGTTTTGAGAAAAACGCTTTCAAAGTTTAACGTTATACGATCTCCGCTCAACCGGTCTAGTTGCCACGTCACTAAAATGGATATAACTTTGAAAATAATTTGAGTTTTGAAAAATACTTTAAGGGAGATATTTTCGAATATAAAAACTATCAAATTATGAAAAAAAATTTCGATTTTTTCAAATTTCTAGACTAGAATACCCTCCTTACCCTCGATATTCCAAAAACAAAATATCGCCAAAAAACATCGACATTAACATTTTCAGGTACTCTTTGGTTAATAAAATAATATTACAATAGTATATCTATCGGTGTTTTTTTTTTTTTGTTTCTAACAAAACTCCTCATAGACAAAACTATAGCTGATAGAAGAAATCTGTAGCTATTTTCTGCATTTGTGGCAATTTTTACATAATAAACACTTTATTCACGTCACAAAAAACAAGTGGACTTTTGTTTAGCAGTGTTTTATGTCTGTAGTCAGTGCCACATTGTTTGGTAGGTTGGAAAGGAAGGTTGCACTTAGGCCATCATTAGGCATGTGCTTCGAGGTAGTAACCAAATTGGGTCTCATTCAGCCAACCCAGTCGATTTGGTAAGAAACCTTATTTATTTCGAATCCGTGAAATATGTTCCGTCTCATCAGGCATTTGCATAGATAATGTCTCATCCCTCTCCGTACATGCTCTGTATGCCGCCGAATCCACTTCCCTATTTTTGGTTTTTTAACTGTGTACAAAAAAATTTGAATCTTAGATTGGTAGTACTGTCAGTCACATTTATGTCAAATTTCATGACAAAATATTTATTAGTGTTTGAGATACGTGTCGTTTTGTGAGCAGCTAAAAGTGAGTTTTTCGTTTTTTGCGATGTCGAAATTTGTTGAGCAAAGAATTTGCATTCAATTTTGTTTATGGAATCAACTTTCTGCTGCGGATACGTTGAGGATGGTGCAGAAAGCCTTTGGTGATGAGGCTATGTCTAAAAATGTTTACAAGTGATATAGTGAGTTCCAAGTCGACCGTGAACGTGTCGAAGACGAAGAGCGTCCAGGGCGACCTTCAACATCAACCGACGAAGATCACGGGCAACAAATCAAAGATTTGATGTTGCAAAACCGACGATTAACGATTAGAGACCTTGCTGATGAAGTTGACATATCGAAAGGCTCAGCCAATACCATTTTGAAGGATGTCTTGGGCCTCAAGCGCGTCAAATCTCGACTGGTACCAAAAACATTGAATTTTTTGGAAAAAAGGAGTCGCGTTGAAGTGTGTGAAACGAAGCTTTCCGACTACCAGGTTGTCATAAAATGCATTATAACTGGCGGTGAGTTTTGGATTTATGCTTTCGACCCCGAAACAACCGATCAATGGAGCGAATATCGTGCCAAAAGAGAGCCGGGACCAAAAAAATCGCGCCAAAGTCGCTTAAAAATCAAGGTCATGTTGACTGTTTTCTTTGATTATCGTGGTGTTGTGCATTAAGAATTCCTTCCAAGCGAGAACGATTGAGAAAGTTTAAACCTTTTATGGGTTCCATAGGAAAGAGTGAGAACGAGAAAAAAGTCTGCGAATTGTAGGCGGTGGAAAGAGTTAAGTTAGGCAAAATAACCAACAAAGCAGGGAACTGCGTGTCAATGAGGGGCATGGCGGGCACCGGTTTCTGCATTAACATAAGTAATACTTCAGAAATCTCACGCATTAAACATTATTTTAGGTGACGATTTGTGTATAAATATCTAATATATATGTACGTGTACTTGAAAGCAAAGCTCATTTTCGAAACAACTGTATGCATAAACGCCGAAATGCTGTCAGTAATCAATAGTTTTCCATCTGTCAAAATCCAATATTTCCACTATCAAAAGAAATATAAAAAATATAAGTAAAGTCTTTCTTTTGTGGCAACCCAATAGTCATACTACAATTATCATATATAATGTATAGCTATTTTGTTGTTCTTGCGGTTTTACGCCCACACAAGACCACAACTACACGCTCATTGTGATTATTCAACGCTTATCTTTTTTCATGTTGCCACAGCCGAAGCCTCGAGGCACAAGTGTTGATGTGGCTGCTGATCGCCGCTACCAATGTTTTGCCTTTCGTCCTACAGCCGCTCACCAAAGACGACAAGTGGCTTGTAAGAGTGTAAGTGTCTTCGTATATGTGTGTGTACTGCTGGCTGTGTGTGGTTTTTGTTGGCAACATTTGTTGTGGCATGTCTGCTCATTTATTGCGGGCGTATCTACATACACACTAGCAGTAGTTTCGCTTATGTGCATTAATGTGTGAGTGTGTGTGTGTGTGCATGCCGCTCATGTTGACAGCATCGTGGATTTTATTTGAATTATTATTTGCATGCCGCAGGCGCGGACAACCACAAGCACCAACTCACAGGCAACATTGGCAGCATTTCACTTTCACTTTGCATACTTTAAGGCGTTGGAGACTTTATCATTCATATGTTATGTTATTGTTTTTACGCAGTAGTTCTTTATGCTCACAACAGACATAATTTTGTGGTACACTCTATAATACATATACACATAAATATCTGTCGGTCTATATTACACATACACACATTTATGTCTAGCTACAAACGTATTCAGCTTTTTTTTCTCCCTCATAATAAATATATTTCGCCATTTTCCGCATTACTTCACTTTCATTTTCATAACAATTTGTTGAAGCGTTGCTTGCAACATAACGTATCGTTGTGGGTAGTGACATGCTTGCCAACTCGCTCATTTGTGGCGCCACTGGGAGTAAATAAAAATGCCTTTAACGCCAACAACTATAACGGTATATTAAAATGGAAATATGATAATATCACTTGCGCTTTCACTTTACGTAACGCTGCTAGCAAACAACAACAACAAAAGCGGTATATAAAAATCATAAAATAAAGTAGAATGCCTGTATATGTTTGAGTAATAAGCGAGATTCTGTTCCATTTACATGCAAACGAGCATTTTATTGCAACTTAATGGCATGGAAAATGCTTGCCACAAACACTCACGCGTGCTGGCATGAAGGCTTTGCGCTTAGCACTTTGCTGACATAGACTTGGTTGTCGGTTGATACTATAGTTGGTCGCTGCTATGATGAGTCTGCTAGTCAGCCATTATTGTGGCTGCAAATGGATTGCTGCCGACGTTCATTGTTATTAGTGTTATTGGTTTCTCTATTTACTGTTAGCATAAAATATGTGTGTCTTATTGATAAGTTTGTGGAGATGCTTAATAACTAATCGTTCAATTGTATATACAGGGTTGCTCAAACTATATATCTGTGGAGATTTAATATTCATTTTAAGGCGGTTGTTCCACCTTATGTAGCTGCAACGTTGTTAGATATATGACTGAGCTATTTGACTCTAGATAAGGGTCCCAGAATGCCTTTTATTCAGCTGTTTCTGGGGCTTAAATTGACTTTTTCTCGTTTGATAGTCGCGCTGGTTGTCTGATCTGCAGATAGACCAGCAGACACACTGCTAACAATATCAAAACTATACTATACAACAACTACACAGATGGAATAAAAATGGCTAATGAAGTGGGGACCGGTAGCTGTTGCCTAGAGCTGGATCTATGATGACCCTTTAAGCAAGAATATACTAAAGAATACTGCAGTATCTTATAGGTGGAAGTCTTTGCGGACAGCAAAGTGGCTGAATAGTAAACAACCCAAGACTAAGGAAGTGGGGACCGGTAGCTGTTACCTGCAGCTGGGTCTATGATGACCCTTCATAGCATTCCGTCAGAAAATCTGCTTATAAACATACAGACAGTAGTAGTGGATACGTTTTTACTAGGTTCCAGGCCACGAAAAAATTCTGGAAAACAAAATAGCTGAAGAAATTTCCAAAAGTGTCATCCAAATGGCTACAGAACTAGTACAAGAAATACAAAAGTCACTAAAAGCTATACAAAGTGGAGTTTCTGAAAGGACTGACACAGGGATCAAAGCGAGAAAGAATACCTTAAGTACATGCAGGATCGTCAAGTTAATGTGCAAGAGCCCTGAAAAAACTTGTTTTTTACTCAAACGGTTCTGAAAAAACTGCAGGACAGTTGTGGGCCTAATGGAAAACCACAACTTACTAGCATCACAGACGATCCATATCAGCATTATGAATGATAAAATGCAGAAAAATCAGAGAAATAGGCACGAGAAAGACGCTAGAACACCTCCTATGCTTTCGTCCTGCTTTATCTAGAACGCATATTAGATATCGAACGGATGATCCATTTCGAGGTTCCCCACTTTTTTAAAGAAACAACATAGAAACTTAAAATTTAATTAGGAATGTCTACTTGTATTTTCATTATAAAGAACATTCTTTGTCATTTATTTTTGGAGATCATTGACGGCTACGTCCCTACCGGCATTATTTTTTAAAAGATATATGAACCAATAATTCCATCAGCCCACAAACCACACCGAAGCGTTGTGTTTTCTGGATGGAATGACAGCTCTGGAATCTTTTCAAGTTGCTTTTTATCCCCAATGAACCAATTTTGCTTGTTTACACACCCAGTGAGCCAGAAATGGGCCTCAATATTGAACGAAATATGGCTCGAAAACGTCGGATCTTCTTAGACCTTTTCAACGCAGGCTGAAGAAGTGTTCCCTCCATAGTTTTAGTAAGCTCTGGGTATCACTCACTAGATCACCTCTGAGGTTCTACGAAAGTAGGCTCCGTTCTTGAAACAACCGGCTCTGTCAGCCAGCTTGTCAAGCTCTTCATACTCTCGCATTTCGGCCTTTCAGTTTTTTGTCTGCGAATGCGTTCCTCTTCAACTCTCGGTATTATCACCTCCCGCACGTCTTGTGGTCGATCGTAACATTTCGAGGTAGACAGTCTGTTTCTCTCCGCTGCAACACGACACTCCTCATCATACCAGCTACTCTTTTGCATTTTCCAAAAACCAATAGTTTCGCTTGCTGCTGTACGTAAGGAGCTTGAAATGCCAACCCACAGTTCCCTTATACCGAATTGCTGAAAAGTGCTCTCAAAGAGCAAGAGAGCAAGTCAATTAGAAAACCGTTCGTCTGCCTATTGTGATTGCAGCTTTTCGACGTTGAACCTTCCTCGTATTTGTTGACTTGCGTTTTTTGCTGCACACAGGCGGGTGCGTATCTTGACTGCAACAAGATAGTGGTCCAAGTCGATGTTAGGTCCTCGGAGCTTACGCACTTCTAAGACGCTGGAGACGTGTCTTCCGTCTATCAAAACGTGATCGATCTGGTTGGCAGCTTTTTGATCCGGGAACAGCCAGATAGCTTGATGAATTTTATTATGCTGGAATCTAGTGCTACAGATAACCATATTTCGGGCAGCGGCGAAATCGATCAGACTCAACCCATGAAGGGATGTTTCCTCGTGGTAGCTGAATTTTCCAACTGTTGTGCCAAAGATACCTTCTTTGCCAACCCTGGCGTTAAAGTCGATAAGCACTATTTTAATATTTTGGCTGGGGCAGCTCTCATAGGTGCGTTCTAAGCGCTCATAGATGGCATCCTTGGCCACATCATCCTTCTCTTCCGTCTGGGCGTGAGCGCAAATCAGCGATATGTTGAAGAACTTCGCTTTGATGCGGATTGTTGCCAAACGTTCATACACCGAGGTGAATGTAAGAACTCCGCAACGGAGTTTCTCTCCCCACCAATACCACACCGAAATTGTGGTCCTTTATATGACCACTGTAGTAAATGCCACAAAGATCAACTCGTCCGTCGCATTTCTTGCACGGCGATGATGTCAGCCTTCACTCTAACGAGGACATCAATCAGCTGGGTAGAGGCACCTTCCCAATTAAGAGACCGGACGTTCGAGATGCATGCCCACAAATCGTAATCCTTAATGCGTTTGCCACAATCGTCATCAAAAGGGTGATTGCTCTTCCGAGGCTGTTTGTTCCTTTCCAATGAGATCATTTCTTACGTGGCGAGTCCCAAAGTCAGCGCAGAATCCTGAGTAAAGATGGTTCAGTTTCTCACTTTGACTCGCCTTCAAACGGATGTGCTGAGGCTACCCAGAGGATATTTGGTTTAAAACCGGAAGTCGTGAGCTGATCTGTTTTCCGTCCTCTGCTGAAAATAAATTTCACAAAGGCTGTCAAAAACTCAACCGAAATTATCAAGAATGCTTTCATATGAGAATACGTATTGGACGGCCACATTTTCTCATCTCCATTTCTTGTGAATTTATTATAATCAAAGTAATGGTTTTCTTTGCTTCCTTTAAAAACCTCCGAACCACAGCGAAGTTCGGAGCTTTGAAGTTTGACTCTCCACGGTTGTCGGCTGATGCATTCAAATTAATTGCAGGAGAAACTTCTTTACGACAACTTCAACGCTTTCACGAAATTTTATGCAAATTGCGAAATGTGCACTTCAATTTAATTCAATTTAATTTCAGCTTGTAAAGTCACCGCAAATGCATCACAAAAATTATGCACATCCCATTACAGGGTGACCACATACGTACTTATTTAACCGCATACGCATTAACTTATGTGAGAACTCATTACGTGTGTTTGTTGCACAAGAGCATGTGTATCACACGCACACACACACACACTCTCACATATATGTATGAGCAGAAAAAGGTAGTAACAAAATGCCAAAGCGCTGCCATTGAATAGAAAAGTGAAAAGCCAAAAGGCACACAAAGCCACCGAAAACTGTGTGAGCGCCCCCTGCTGGCGGGTTGGGCAGCGCTGTGTGTGGAGCGCGGTGCGGATGCGGATGAAGTGCGACAAGTGAGCAAAGGCTCGGCACTCGACGCAAACCGCAAAGGGTGAAGAGTCACAAAAGTGGCATTTAAGTAAAATGAAGCTTTGATTTTTCATGTGAAAAGCGGCGGCTTTGCTCTTATGCTGGCTCTTTACAGCCATGTACGTGTGTTTGTGTGTGTGTGTATCGTCTTTGTTCGGTAGTTTGGGTTTTGAAAAGCGTGTTTATTGTAAAAGTGCTGAGCATGAAATGGCGAATGAAACCATGAAATGAACTTATAATAAAAATGTATAAACAAATATGCTATAAAGAATAGAAAAGAGTGGCGGCTAGGGGTACTTAGAAAGTAAGAATAACAAAAACAATGGATTAGGCGAAGCATCGAAATTAATCATGGATAATAACAATAAAAAACGTTAACTTCGGTTGCACCGAAGCTAAATACCCTTCACAGGTGCATTTCTGTTAGTAACTATGTGTCCAGTTTGTATGGAAGCTATATGCTATAGTAACCCGTTCTGAACAAGTTTTTTAGAAATTACATTATTGCCTTAAAAATTGCCAAATTTCGTGAATATATCTTGCCAAATATGAAAATTTTCCATACAAGCATTTGATTCCGATCGTTCAGTTTGTATGGCAGCTATATGTTATAGTGGTCCGATATCGGCTGTTCCGACAAATGAGCAGCTTCATGAGGAGAAAACGACGTTTGCAAAATTTCAAAACGATATCTTAAAAACTGAGGGACTAGTTCGTATATATACAGACAGACAGACGGACAGACGGCAGACAGACGGACATAGCTAAATCGACTCAGCTCGACATAGTGATCATTTATATATATACTTTATAGGGTCTCCGATGATTCCTTCTGGGTGTTACAAACTTCGTGACAAACTTAATATACCCTGTTCAGGGTATAAAAACGTACATATGGCTCTCAGATCTTTAAAAAGTATCTCCATTTACAATTTTCCGAAAATATTTGAAGTCAAAGTCGTATCAGCGCTTAACTATAGTAGCGGTACCTTCTTATACGCAGCACTACTAGAGGCAGACTTTTACATACATCTTCCAGCAGAAAAACGCCTTAACAGTGGAACAACACATCCTTCAAGGAATGGTGAGCTCTGAAGCTACATTTTTTTTTTTTTTTTTATAATTGTATGGAACTCCAAGTTCTTTTGCGTCACCGTCTTCTGAAAGCTTTTTATGATAGGTAAGGATAGGTTTGGGATTGCCCCGCACCATTTGTGTGGTATGCCGATCGAAAATCGGTCAAATCCAATACTTTTCTTTTGGTGTTGAAATTTTTTCGTTTTAATGGCCACAAACCAAGATCATACTTTCTTAAAAATCTTTGGACCAGATTTGGCAAAGTATTTGTGAATTTTTCTTCCACCAAAAATCTCAAATTAAGTGCGGTTGGAATAAGTTTCTTCATAACTAGTTCTAGAATGCCAGTTGAAGTTGACAGAAACGGATCAGACTCTTCAAACGGAAAACCATGAATAATAAAAGTACAAATCCCCAATTATTTGACAGACAATTTTTAGTATTTTTCAATAGGTCGGCTTGGAGAATGCCGTAAAATCGGGTTTGGGAAAGCTTTTCAGACCTTTTCCTTAGAATTTATTTTTTAAATTCATAATATTTTTATGTAAAAAAAAATAATATCTTGTAAAAAATTTTTTAGAAATGTGGCATAACAACAATTAAAGTGATTTGGACCATAAGAGGTCAATTGAAAAGTTCCCGGCCTACTCCAGTAAGACACATTTTTTTCGGCAAAAATCATTTGTCTCTTCCATAGTTCAGGGGTGATACACTGATTATAGCGACCCTCAATCCTTTCGATACCATTTTTTTGATACGATTTGTACTTCCGATAACCTCTTCATTCAACCCAGTGAGTATTCTTTTGAGATCGAAGTTCAGCAAATAATTACTAAGGGAACATTTGGAGAATTCGTAAGATGCGGAGGCAATTCCGAGCAAATTTCATGAATTTTTGACATAGTTTGTGAAGCGGAGCATTGACTTGGTGAAGCGACACTTTAGTTTTCTTCTTCTTTTCTTCTTTTTTTCTTTTTCTTTTTCAAATGCGGCCGATTTTCGGAGATTTTGCCATTCAAACGGTCCAATAACTCTATGTAATAATCGATATTAACGGCCCTTCCATTTTCACGGTTGTCAGTAAAAATTATTTCAGGCTGAACCGAAAATACAGACTCTTTACCAGCGGACTCTGCGTCTTTTTACGCTTTGGAGCGAGTTCTCTCGTATGCCTGTCCATTGGCCTTCGGACTGTAATTATGCATTGTCATATTTCAATGCAAAAGCTCAGGTTCATTATGCTCACTCGTCGTTGTTTTTGGTCAAAAGTGAGCTCGCTTCGAACTCACTTTGCACAGAGCTTTTCTTAGCCAAATATTCGTGAATGATGTAATGTATACGCCCTGTGCCTGCTATCTCGAACAACTACATTTTAGGGATATACAAAAATATCTTGAGAACTTTTTTGATGTTTTCGTCGGTAACAAACTCTTTTGCGTTCACCGTTTTCGGTACTCTCTTTACCATCTATGAACAAATTTTGGATAGTTGATTTTCCTAGTGCAGTGTCCGAAAACTTGTCATAAGGCCAAGTTTTTATTCAACTGTATTTTTGCCCTTCAAAAAGCAATGTTCTTTCAACAAGCGAAATTCCTTTTTCTTCATAAAATAACAAAAATTGCTTCACTCAAAATGATATAATTTACATATTCCAGTGTAGCCAGCCAGCCAGCTAATGAGGATACTTTACCTTATTAATGAACATCGGCCAGATTGGCAATGTGACCAAGATATCTGTATGATATCTGTGATAAATTAAACACCAGAGTGAGCTAATGATCTGTGATAGCTACTTCTAACGGCGAAATTTACATATTCAGCTACGAATCAAAGGATAAAATAGGATCAGAAGTGGGATTCTTCTCTAGTAATTCATAAACAGAAACTTCAAACTAAACACAATTTAGTCTTTCAAACCGAAACTTTGCTCTAACCAGCAAGTCGATAAACATTTAAATGGACAACCCAGCGACAATTAAGGCTTAATACTAAATGTCACTGCGTTAGTTTAGACCCTCATCTGAGTATCCTGTCACATTGGAATTGAAAATGAAAAGGCAGAAAAATTGACGCACTCGAGAGAAATTGGCAAGATAATTCCCCTAAGCTGGCCCAGACCATTCAACTCCATCAAGGGTTGTTCGAAGCAGCGAACATTAAAGAAAAACCTCAAATCTTGGAGCACAAGCAATACAAGGCATACCACAAAGAAACTTTGGGTACTCTTGCTGATATTCAGACGAAAAAATTCAAATTTTAGGTAAAATGGAAATCAGTAGTATAATTGGGGTTATCACAAGCTACCCACCTTTAAGAACCCACATTTAGAAATAATGGAAAATCGGAAGATTTCAAGCCAAACGCGGAGGATGATGAGACGCTGGAGCATTTAGTTTGCGATTGTCCAGCTTTTAGTTGCATGAGACGGCATATATTCTTAATGCTGTCCTAGACCTAACTTAAATAGAGGCAAACATAATGACTTCTGTTAACTTAATTACTTTTCTTATGATTGCGGAATGTTATGGAATTATGTTTATTTGGAATATCAGCAGCCTTTTCCAGTTATGACGTCATTGCAGGTCAAATCCTTTCTAAAGAAATCGTGATATATAACGATATGATAAATGGCAATGATTAGAAGTATGCTGCTAATTTGATAAATGACACACTTACTACCTATGCCACACGTCACATGCCACAAATAAATTTCAGCCAGCCCATTCACTCAATAGCCTAACATAAAGTACCAAATATATAATAACTATATAGCAATATACTTCAAGCTCGCGTCATTCATCATAATTATATTATATTATATAATTACTCACGCACACATAAGTAAATAAGGACACACACACACATGCAATAATTGCAATGCAAAACCATTGAAGTGGCGCGTTTTCAATCAAACACTCAAACGAACACTCACTAAATCACTTACGCACTCACTGCCCTAACTAACCGTAATTCCACTCCCCACACAAACACACAAACTCCCGTTACTTGCAATGCAACTGTGTGCGTGTTTTTATATATTCTCATTTTTTCTTCGTCTGCTTGTGGCATTACAATTTAATTTTATGCTAATTTCGCTTGATTACTTGCAACATGCGACATGCAACACTACAGCCGCTGCACCTGCCGATGTTGTTGCACAGTGCACAAAAACCGTTACCGTTTAATTGGTATTTTAATTACAATTACGCTATTGCTGTTGTTGTTGCACTCTTTGATAACATTGTTGTTGCGCGTTGATAATTACCGTGTGGCGCGCTCCTGCATGTTGATTGGCCACTTGAAATGTTTGACAATTTGGCGCATAATTTAATGTTGCATGCCACAAGTAATTTGAATTAATTTGCAAATATTGCAGCAACTCTTGAGCGGCCACTGGACGTTGCTATTGGCTTGAGTGACAAAAGATGTTCATAAGTAGTACTCAAAGCTGATTAAGAGGCGGCTTAATTACAACGGAAAATGAAAGAAATCAAAAATTTCCAGTACTCTTCCAATGTCTTTTAAATTCTTTTCCTAGAACATATTGTCATTGCAATAAAAAAATATTTTCACAAACTCTGTTCTTTTTCACAAAGTCTGTTCTCCCTATGAGTTTTTTCTTCTAATGAGGCAACAATTGTCATATCCAACAGCACTTGCTGAGAAAGTTTACAGTCAACTGCGATGCTACTACGCCGGTAAAGAAGAAGAAGAACTGCGATGCCAAGGTTTGGGTTCGGTTAAGCTTCGACTTCGTTCGGGTCTGGCTTCTCTAGTAATGACTCTGCAACCTAGAAGTTAGAACTGGTTGCCTACCAAAGTTAAAATCTCACCTTCGTCAAGTCCTTGACTTCTTAGAGCTTTGGTCATCTAGTCATCAGAACAGTTGTCGGACTTGGACTCGGCGACTTAGCTCGTCCCTGTTGTCAGTCATATCCTCGAAATCGTAGATAATTTCGTCTATCTTGAAGCCAGTATTAACACCAACAACAATGTCAGCCTCGAAATCCAACACAGAACAACTCTTGCCAACAGGGGCTCCTTCGGAATAAATAGACAATTGAGAAGTAAAGTCCTCTCATGACTAACAAAAGCCAAACTCTGTAAGTCACTCATTATTTCCATCCAGCTATATGGTACAGAGGCATGGACGATGACAACATCTGATAAGTCGAGTTATCGAAAGAAAGGTTCTGCGGAAGATACATTGTCCTTTGCGCATTGGCAACGGGAAATACAGCAGTCGAAGGAATGGGGTATACGAGATACACGACGACATTTTCATAGTTTAGCGAACTAAGAGACAGCGGCTACGCTGGCGAGGTCATGTCGTCCGAATGGACCAAAACACTCTAGCTTTGAAAGTATTCACTGGGAGAAGCAAAGGCACAGCAAGACCTCCACACCGTTGGAAGGACCATGTGGAGAAGGACCTGGCTGAAATTGATATCTCGAAATATCGCCAAATTGCGAAAAGAAGAAACGACTGACGCACTCCTCGGCTATAATCGCGTAAGTGATGTCTACGCCAATAGAGAATTAAAAGAAGTACAGCTCTGGAACTTTGCAATTTTTTAAAATTAATAACATTTTCATTCTTCACAAACTTCACATACCCTCTAAACTTCCTGAGACCACTCATCACATATGACAATTTGATGAAGCGTTAAAGTTCAGCTAACGTCTAGACGTAAAACTTCTAAGCAAACGACCAGCAATTGCACGACGTACGACCAGTTGTGGTATAAGATATTTAATGGCTACGACAACTTTCGCCAATCGAAAAGTCGGAGAAAGTCAATTTTACTCAGGTAAAAAGTTTCAAGTATGAAAATAAGAATCAAATTGAAATCGAAGTTGATTTCGACGAATGCGTAAAAAGTTTTCGCGCGCATTCGCTAAAGTTTCAGCACGTGATTTCGAGCAAGTGTGTGTGTGTCCGTAGACATCGGGGAGCATGTGTGCTAAAGTCAAATGGAATCAATGCAACTTCAAGTGTCATAAATCAAATAAAAGCGCGGAAGAAATTTTCGTAGAGTAATAGCAACTTTCGCTGCACTCCTTCAAGTTTATATGGCGTTGAAGTAAATAAATGCATTTTTACAACTATTTTTGTAAAGTTGAAACTTTTCCTGTGGGGTTTGAAGTACATATTACTATATAATAGCATTTCTGTTATTATATCAGTGGATCGAGAAATGCTTCTGACAGCAACTATATGACAAAGATCAGCATACGGTTATTATATGGCCGATGTCGAACCCCTAATGTCAGATCGCAACTGTCAGACGTTAACTGTCATACGGAATTCAGAAGTCAGTTGTCTAATGAATTTTAAGGCAATTGTCACATGACTGTCAGAAGCAATTTGCCTAACCAATGTTAGATTAATGGCGTATGGAAGTTGTCAAAGAGAGCTTAGACAGACTTCAAATAAATGTCAGATGAAATTCAGATGTCAAACGATGTCAGATGGATGTCAAATGACAGCTTTCAAGCGAGCGACAGATGGGTATCAAATGACAGCTGTCAATTGAATGTAAGACGGAGTCTATACGATAGTTCCAAGGCAGAAATAAATGTGAAATGCCAGGTATTAGTAAGCGCTGACATGAAAACCAAACCTGCAACTATAAAAATTGACGACAGTTTAATGGGTGGATAGATGTCTGGCATTAATTTTATTTGTATAAACTCACAGCGTCTGCTACAGCTTCTAAACTATCAGAGACGGCTTTAAAGACTCTTAAATTTTTTAAAGTTCAACATCCGGATTTCAATAAAGTACCACCTCCTAACTGTTTGTAACGAGTGATCTAAGTAGAGGTACTTAATGTCAAGTTGTCATATTTTTTTCATTATTGTTTGACATTTCATCCTGAAAAGACTTACTTACGCCTGGAAAACGTTTACAAGTCATTCATTTTTATTACAAAAATCCACGTCCTGTGAAGAGTTTGCTTCGTGCACTCCGCTCATTTATGGTCAACACAATCGGCCTACAGAGCGTACTATTCGCGACACCATCACCAATCTTGAGACCCAGCATTCAGTATTGGATAACAATCGACCGGATAGACCAGGTCCAGCAAGAGGTGAAGACAAAATAGCAGCCGTAGCTGAGAGTGTACATGACGACGTTCGCCGGAACTTGGACTCGGACTCAGACGGATTTTACGTTAAGATCTCAGATTGAAAGCGTACAAAATACAGCTTGTACAAGAACTAAAGCCACTCGACCTTCTCAAGCACCATCTTTTCTTCGCTATATGGGTTCTTGAATGGTTCCAAGAAGACCCGACGTTTTGGAGCCAAATTTTGTTCAAAAGTGAAGCCTATTTCTGCCTCAATGGGTATGTAAATATGCAAAATTGCCGCATTTGGGACGAAGAGCAATCTGATGAGGCCCAAGTGCTGTCATTTCATCCAGAAAAAACAACGATTTGATGTGCTTTGAGGGCCGGTGGAATCATCGGTCCAATTTTCTTCCAAAAGGATGCCGGTGAAAACGTAATTGCCTATGGCGACCGTTAACCGCCATCATAGCTAACTACTTGATGCCTGAAGTTGAAGCTCGTGATCTCGTCGAAAATGGATCCACTGCCCCTCACACATCGCATCAATCAATGGATTTATTGACAGAATACTTCGTTGAGCAGTTAATTTCACGTTTTGAGCGAGTCTATTGGCCACCAAGATCGTGTAATATTAAACCATTAGACTTTTTCCCGACGGGAATATGTAAAAGCTTAAGTCTAAGGGGACAATCCCGCCTCGATGCGGATCCTGGAGCAAAACCTCACGCGTGTAATTCGCAGTTACCAGTCGAAATGCTCGAACGAGCCATCGGAATTGGACTCAACGGAAGGACTATCTGAGACGTAGCCGCGGCAAATATTTGAAAGAGGTGATCTTCAAAAAATTTATACCAAAGAATGTTCTTTGCAAAGATAATAAACATTTCCCATTAAATTAAAGTTTCTCTTCTTTTTCTTTGAAAAAGTAGGGAAGCTCGAAATGGATCATCCTATATAGTCCCTTATTCTATGGGTAAAACTCCAAATATAACTCTTAAGGTATTAAAGTTTGAAAGTTAAAGTGAAAGATAAAGTCTCGAAGCTTCGGATTATATTGGAGCAATTCTCAACTACTTTTTAAGAAATTTTAAACCGTCTTAGTGCGTACGTCCTGCTTGGATATGGACCAACTTTTTACGACCGATAAGTACGAAATATTTGAAAAAAGTCATAGTCTTTCTAAATTCCATAACCAATTCAGCCAAATACTCATTGTAACTTTATTCATACTATCTTTCGCACGCACGCTCTTTATTTCTTTATTTGCCATGTGTCATGCTGCTAATCCGCGAATATTTTTTATCGTCGTACGAAATCAAAGCAAGGTTTCTATACCAAGCTGCATACAATCTAGATCACTTTATTAGCGCTAAACGCAAACGGCAAACGGACGCAAACTCAAAAATGGCATTTTTGTTGTTGTAAAAGGTTTTCATGAAAAAATTCGATGCTTTAGAATGCCGCACACGTTCCGCATATGCAAATGCGTGCGTATATGTGCGACCACATCGTGCGTAATAAATGCGAGAAGCACGCAAATGACAGGTGAGTGTGTGAGAGCAAACGCCGAGTGTGAATGTGTGTTTGCGAAAAGCAAAAGACACAAATATGGTAAGCATCAAATGAATTTCTATGCATTTGTGGATTGAGCGATGTATTTGGTGTAGTTTTACAATGTAAATGCCGAGTTGTCACTTTGACACTTGATGTGTTATTCCCTGCCAGGCACAACCACGTGTGTACGAGTATGTATTCGCATATGTTTGCTCATAAAGTGAAGCGTGAGGGGTGCGCCCTTCTGACCCGTTTTTCGTAATGCACGTAAAGCGATTTACATAAAATTTTAATGATGCATTCACAGCCAAAATGAAATGATCGCAAGGAGAAATGAATAAAAGTAAGAGTAGTTGTTAGCCGCAAGGCATTTGAAAAATGTGGAGGCGATAAAAAAGTTTGCAAGCTCACTGAATTAGTTTTTGAAGTTTAAAAGAGTAATTTTTGGTAAACCAAAAACTTTTTTTGAAAAAAAAAATAAATACATATAATCAAATAAATATTTTCCGCAAATTGGCTACCGAATAATGCAATATAAATAATTAAAAAAATAACGAATCTAAATTTTAAAACTTAAAAATGTACCACCACTAAAAACCATATAGAAAATGAGATCGAAAAAATTTAATAAAAAAAATGTAATAAAAGCAAGATCTAAGTTCGGGTAGGAAATACACTTTCTCCGAACTATGTCTATAAGACTTGCCAAAATAACGAAATTTACCACATTTATTATTGTGTATGTAGTATTGTATAAAGTAGCTGGGATACTTCTTTGACCAATGTTCTGCAATTAATTAAAATATATCCATTATTAGCGTAAAAAACACTGGCTCTAAACCGGTTTTAAACCCACAATCCCAATGTTATGATCCGTAGAACAGTTCTCCCATAAACGATTTTATGAACAAAAAAACAAAAACCAGAAAAAAAGTTAACTTCGGCTGCACCAAAGCTAATATACTCTTCACATGTCCATTTCTTTTAGTAACTATGTGTTCACTTTGTATGGAAGCTATATGCTATAGTAATCCGATCTGAACAATTTTTTCGGAGATTACATTGTTGCCTTAGAACATAATCTATATAGCAGCTATTTGCTATAGTTAGCCGATCTGAACAATTTCTTCCCATAACACATTATTATCTTAGAAAATAACCTATGCCAATATTTGTGAAGATACATTGTCAAATGCAAAAGTTTTACATACAACAACTTGATTCCGATCGTACAGCTTGGATGTCAGCTATATGATATAGAAGTCCGATATCAGCATTTCCGACAAATGAGCAGCTTCTTGAATAGAAAATGACGGTTGCAAAATTTAAAAACGATATCTTAAAAACTGAGGGACTAGTTCGTATATATACAGACAGACAGACAGATGGACGGACAGAGAGAGAGAGACGGACATGGCTAGATGGAGTCAGCTCATCATACTGATCATTTATATATATATACTTTATAAGGTCACCGACGAACTTAATATACCCTGCTCAGGGTATAAAAAAATCGACCCACTGTAATGTATGAGGACTAGAATTATTAAACAGATTTAATATATTTTTTGTACTAGGATATATGGTATAACTTTTCAGTAAAATAAATTATATTAATTCCATTTAGAAGATTTACAGACAATACCGTATAACAACTAAAAATTCCAAAGTCAAGCACTGAGGTCCACTTATTCTGTATCTGCAAGTTTAAACAATTATGATCCCATTATGACCGCTTTTAGACCGCTGGCATTAGAGAGAGGAAGCTCACTATCCCTCTGTTGCAACGGATTCTTCCCACCCATAGCTCCCTCATCGGTATGTGGGCAGAAAAAGAGACGTCAGAGTTCGGTTTGGTGACTCCATGATCTAAGTGATCCGGTATGAAGTCAAAGTGCGTAAGCATATACACTTTCAGGTGATGCTATTGGCACAATGTTCAAAAGACGTTAGATGTCATAATTGAAGTGAACCTTAGTGTACCACAAATGCTGATGAGCGCCCTTTGTTGAACGCTCTCGAACTTCTTTGCAAGTGTGTTTTTTTCTAGAGCCCTCTCCCTCATAAAGACTTCATAGAATATAATGTAATTGACTATTGTGTCTTAGAGTCAGAGAACAACTTTAGGTGAGAGCCCTTACCAATTTTGCCAATGGCATTTGCGATAGTGATGCCGTCGGGATTTTTTATTTTCTACTGAATAAAACTATTTTGGTTTTACTACTTGGGTTATTGATGGGACTATTTCCATTCGACAATTTGTTACGACGCTGAGATAGCCCTGCATCAACTCGTATACAGTACTCAGGAATTTTCCTTTCACCACAAATTCTACTACGTCTGAATAGGTTATCACCATCACGGCAGCCATGAACATCAAGTTTTTTAATCAGCTAGAAGGGGAGGGAGAGCTCCACTCTTTGAGGTACCCCTACTCATATTTTGTTGCGCCCGCGGGTTGCCTCATTCCGCCTCAATCACTCTGTCTAACCGAAGTCTGAGAATGAGCTGATTGAGACTTGATTTAACTCCAAGAGCGTCCAGAGCAGTAACGACTGCCTTCGGCAGGACGTTGTTGAAAACTCCATCAATAACAAGGAAGTTCTCAATAATGAAATCCTTAACCTTAATGGCTTCCACAAGCCATGACACGATAGTATGCATTATTCACTGACCTGCGTTTACAATAAATATGTTGCGCTCCTGATAGATAGTCCGTCGAAATGTCCCTCCTTATATATTTCATTAGTCTGACCCGAGGTTTTCTTAAGAAGAATGGGAGGCTGATGGGTGTAAAGTCCTTGTCCGTATGGTAGGAGCCCCTACCAGCCTTCAGGATGAATGTAACTCTGACTCAGGCCCCCGGGATGTAACCCAGTCTGATGCAGTTCGCATAGATAGGTGCTAACCAGTTATATGAAATCTTATCAGTCTGTTGCAGATAGTCACTCGATATTCAAGACTATCTCAATTAGTTTTAGATCATACAAGCATCCGTTCGGTAAAAAAATCTTATATGTACTCTATTTTGAAATATGTTGCGACGGCATAAAAAGTCAGCGTAGCGAGCTGAGTCGATTTTGGCGTTTCCGTCTTTTGTATATATGTATGCAGACTAAGCCCTCAGTTCTGAAGCTTTTACCAGGTTTCTTTTACCCAAGAAACTGCAAGTTTTATGGAACCGCCGATATCGTACCACTACAGCGTAGCTAACGTACAATCTGGTCGATCCAAATCCACTGTTTTTACGGAAATTTTTCTTATGCAAACTTTAGATATCTCAAAACCTAATGGAAAATTTGAGGTATAAACTGACGGCAAACAGTCAGGCATGGATAAATCGACTCAGTTCGGCATGTCTATCGTTTATATACATTTATTTATATTATAAACTCCACAACCTTTTCCTTTTGAGTGTTACAAACATCGTGGCAAACTTAATATATTCTGATCAGGGTTATATCAGAGATATTTAACATAAAAAATCCAATCAAAAAATTCAAATAAATTAAGTTGCGAAGAATAAATAAATTTTTTTTTATGACCAAATTTACATAATTCTTCTGACTATAAATGAATTTTTGCATAAAAAATTTATAACATTTTATTTAATTTTATTTTGTTATACTCCAAATCCTACATTGTTAATTTTTTTTAGCTCTGCCATCAATTCAATTGTATTCATTTAAATATTATTCAAATTACATCGACAACCCTTTCTGCCGCAATTGCTTATATAAGCATGTATGTGTATGTTGCCGCTCGCTCTCCTATCTTGACGCGCAATCACTGTGCCACGGCATACAAATTGAATTATAAAACCAATAAAGAAAATGCAATTTCCGCTTCCGGTGATAGGCGAAATTACACAATTTCTATTTTCAAACAATGCGAGTTTGCCCGCTGCCCTTGCCTTCGCCTACCGTGAAATACTATATAATGGCGGCGTTCAAGCGAATGCACACTAACAAATGGAATACGTAAATGCCAACGAATGCAGACGCATTTACAGCGATTTACTAATAAATATGTATGTGCCAACAACAACACCATAAATACGTTAGCCAACGAGGGATAAGTCGAAAAAAATGGGACGAGCACTAAAGTTGTTATGAGTTGGACTTGAAAAGCAAAAAAACAAAAAGAACGCGAATTGAACATATTAGGCCTAAGGCTTTGAGACCCAGTAGGAATTTCCTGGTTAAATAGAACTTAATCGTTGTTTCTTCCAAAGATGCTGTCTCTTGTTGTGCAGGATTTGGAACTTATTTTGTTGCTACTAGTTCTGCTAAAAGTGGTCAATTGTTTGTGTTTTTTCCTCAGTCGAAATGCAAAGGAGTTTTCAGCATTTATTACTTATCATAATAAATTTTAATCATTTTTCAATAACAATAAAACCAAACCCGTTTTCTTTCCGCACCGTCCTGCTGAATTTGAAGTAGTTACCTCTTACAGCCTTATGGTATATGAAGTCATCCAATGTCAAATGATTTAAATATTGGACATAATAGGATGCCGCCTCCAACCCGTTTGAAACCATGCCCAGAAGCTTAGAGCGTTCATTTCGATGGCTTTTACTCCGGGAACTTTATAGAATCTGCGGACCCTGGTACCCTATATTTAGTTATACTTCTCGGCACAATTTGCAACTCATACATTAATACATATTACATATATTAACACTCGGATAAATCGGTATCGTCTATGGACTCCTTAAAACTCCATACTTGATGATATGAGCATTCGAACGAATTAGTCTTCAGCCTTTGAAACTCAATATACTATGTCTTCAGCTTTAGTTTAAAACAATATCTAACTATGGATTGATATTTGTCATTGGTCATTGAAGTTCGTAGAACTCAATATTTTATAGTCATTGAAGTTCGTAGAGCTCAATATTTTATAGCTCTTCGAACTCTAAGACTGGACTTCGTACTCAGTGTGGACTTCATAGAACTCAATACCCTTAGATTTAAACATTCGGTTAACTTAGCCTCACCCAACATACTATTTGAATTTTAAAATCCGCCGCTGTATCGTCAATGGTATCAATGTTAATAGAGCACGGAATAAAAGTAAAACCATGATGGACAAACTTTTTAGCCTGTTGGCTACTGTAGTAGACGTAAGGCATCCGGTGAGCTTAGCAGTAAGTCGTAAATAATATTACTTCTGAAACCCGAAATTATACCCAGCGAAATATTGTCACTAAGGATCTTAAAACTCTGCGAGTAACCAGAAAAGCGATTATTCGAATAACCGTTTTGTAACCGAAATATTAGCCAATTAATGCTGTTTGAATATATGGCATGTAACCGATTAATACTATATTAATATCCGTTTTGTAACCGATCAATACTATATTAATATCCGCTTTGTAACCGAAATATTAACCGATCAATACCAATTGACTATCTAGTTTGTAACCGGAATATTAACCGATTAATACTATTCGAATAGTAGTAACATTGCGTTCTACCGCGACTACTGGACTACTCGAATAGTTGCTCTGCCGCAAGTGTTTGAATAAATGAAAATTGTTCGAAAACCAAGCAGCCTTCGATTTTTGCTGCCAAGTTTCTTTAAACTTATATACCTAGAAAAATTCGTAGAAATTGAATGACTACTATTCGATTAATCGAGTTTTTAGAAGTTGAGTGCCTACTATTCGATTATTTAATCAACCACTAAGAGCTAACCGGAAAGTCAAAAAATGAGCGGTTAATCGAATACTCCACGACTTACGACAACTCGGATACGGCAAAACGTATATTATTATTCGAAAAATGCGGTTAAACCGGTTAGTCGATTAGTTAAATGCCAAGAGCTCTAGTTGCCATCACGGTAGAAAACCTCAAATCAAGCGGAAAGCTGTTTAATGTCACTGCAAAAACAATATAATATATAGAATGACATATAAATCGTGAAATAAGCTGCACTGATATATTTACATGACCCAGTTCTCGATTTCCTACAGGGTCGCTCATTCGCATGGGCTTACACAATACAAATTCAATTATTATCAACGCAATCAGCGAGTATAAAAGTAAAACAACAAAAACGGCAAAAACATTGAACCCAATTTTGCGTACACAAAAAAATAATAACAACAACAAAGAAACAGTAACAATAACAAAAAGAAAGCGAAAAATAACAGTTTAAAGAGAAAAAACATTAATACAAGCGAAGCGACCAATAAAATACAAAGTGAACAAAAACACGAAAAAATGGTGTGAAAATAAAATAAAAAGAGAGGAGACTGCAGCCAGCGCGACAGTGAGCCAGGCGCCTAAAGCGGCTTAACAAATATATTTTATGCGCGAGATAATTTTCGGAAACCTTGTTTTCTGCTTACACACATATATGTACATATGTATGCATATATTTTTTGTATGTTTTTGTTGTTGTAGTGGAAATTTTTTAATATTTTCATGCAGAAAACACGCGAAAGTAAACACGGCTACGTGTGTATGTAAATAGTGGCGACGGTCGGCAGTGTTGCACAAATACAAATATGGCGGAATTTTAAGGCACACACACACACACACACACAAATAAACAACAAATTCATGGAAATACCAGCAAAACGATACAAATTTGAAGAAATGTGAAATACAAAAGTGAGTAGAGATAAAAGGAGATTTAGTGGACATGAGATAGCATCAGCAGGTGGCTGAAGGAGGGAGGAGTGGTGTGTAAGGAAGTAAGCAGAGGCTGGCGTCATGTAAAACAAATGTAAAAAAAGTGAAAAAAGTGCATTTAAATGCGACCAAAAAAAAAAAATTATAAATGAATGGCGGTGGTGCGGTGGATAGCAAGGCAGGCAGAGGTAAAAATGCACACACAGATACGTAGATACACCGACAGACAATCAGACAGATTTAAAGGTTGACAGACAATGCAGGAAAAACACAGAAACAGATAGACACAGCCGATAAATGTCCGCAGGGGCGTGCGAGTAGGCAACCGCACGCATAGACCCATGAGGGCGACACCAAGCGTGATCCACAAAAGTGTTGTTGCCCGGAAGTATAGAGACTTGGTCATTCCGTAGCTGTATAAATTTGCATATTTTCCGGTTTGTTAAATTTGTTTTCCGGCGCACACAGTTGTACACATGCGACCGCATGACGCATACACACAGTTGCGCCTGAATGTATGCTTCCTTTTTTGCATTTTGCCGTTGACTACAGGTTTAGCGTCTCGCAGTGAAAAAAAAAAACAAACAAACAGTGATTGGGTGGCACATTGAGATACAGCATTTGAAGTGTATTCTTGTAAATAAAGTCAGTCGACGCTAAAAAAGGACGCAAGCCCAAACAGACGCACACTTAAAGGCAAATAGAAGGTACAGTAATGCTAAAACTAATGGTTAGGCTTTTAAAAATATGCATTGAGATAATAGAAAAACTTTCGAGTCAAATGAAATGCAAAAGAAATTGGGGATAAAAGGTATTGGTGGGCTTGAGGGTGACTACAAATTGATTGGCTCACAAGAAGGTATTTAGTGGAGGGACGCTATGGGAATTCCAAAAAAAACAAAATCACGCTTCTTTTGTACTTGTGAAGAAATGCCTTTAAAAAGGTAAAAAATAAGTTAAAACAAAATACAACTACTGTTGATTTAAATGGAGACGCCCATGGAAAATGAAACAATGGTATGAACTAGTTTCGAAACACTGAAGTCACTTCAGAAATGTATGTTTCTGTGTACCATTTGGGTACAGAAAGATCTCGCTCGCTCAAACTCTAGTAAATGGTCTGGGCCACAAAGTCCTAGTTAGCTTACAACTACCTTTTGTTCCGCTAACTCGTTGCAAGCTTCTCTTTTCTTTAACATCTTTGAAATTTTTATCTTTCGCTCATTTTTTTTATTTTGTTTCTCTTTTTCATTTTCCATTTCTGCGTGAACTCCAGTCGCTATAACCTTGACTTCAGTACACGTACGAATACCTGTTCAAAATATAATTTTTTTTTTGACACAGCATTTCTGTAGTCATACCGCTCTGTAGCTTTTAGATTTTTTATGCCGTAAACAAAAATCACATTTCCTTTTAAACAACGAGAATGTAATTTGAAAGGCTACTGCTTACGGCCCGAAATATCTCTATACCAAAACCCAAATTTGCTATTAAGTATCTAACATTACTCAAAAATAGTAAGGTAAAGAAGTTAAACTCATCAATCTCATAAGCAATACTTCTGGTACTGGTGAGGTAAATCAAGAGTGTCAAATGAAGTTACTTAGAGGTAGCTAGGCACTGTAACTGAAATAGGGAAAGTGTTCTGGAGGCTGCTTTGAAGCCGTGGGCAAGCAAATATTTCGGTCGCAAACCATGAATGTTTCAATAAAACTCAATCCGTCTCAGAAAGCGCGAGTGAACCAAGAATTGCTGAAAAACAACGTTCCGTACTTCATTATGACCACACAATAGCTCTCGAATTCATCAGATGCGAATCCAATGGATTATGCTCTCTGTGCCATTTTGGAGAGCAAGGTCCAAAGTAAAAAATACACCAGCGTCGAGATACTGAAGAAAGCCATTGCACGTGAGTGGGCCAACATACTGACAAGTCACATTCGGGCACCTTGCGATTCGTTTTTTGACCATCTCAAGGCCATAGTATAGGCAAAAGGTGGTCATATCGAGCGAAAGTGATCTGGTCCTGATTTTATGATTATTTTTACACATTTTGTACTTTAAAATAAATATAAAAAAAATTTCAAACCAAATTTATGGCTTTTTTAATTGGTTACTCTTCGAGTGCTGGACCCGGTACAAAGTTTGTTGTCATTCTAGCAACATAGTTGAAATTAATGCCGATGTTGTGATAGGCATGGTTACACTGATATATGTACATTGCGACAAAAACGTACAAGGAAATTGTAAATAAAATGCAAACTATTTCATTATTCATTAATAAGTATTTATTTTTTCACTTTCAAAGTAAGCTCCACCAGTAGTAATACACTTTTTCCAACGATTTTTCCAGTCATCAAAACACTTTTCATAAAGACTTTTTGAGATTGCTTTCAGCTCCTTCATTGAATTTCGTTTCATCTCCTCGATCCACTCCGTTTTCAGTGGAGCGGCAATTTCAGTTTTATGACCAATAAAAAATAACACGCGCCCAAATCTGGTGAATATGGTGTATATCGATGGTATTCATTGCGTTTTTGGCTCTAAATTTGTTCACAATCTTTGACCGATGCGATGTTGCATTAAAATCGTGTAAATTCATGAATTTCACTTTCACAATTTCAGCCATTTTTGGCGGATCTTATCAAGCAAATGCCTCAATACGGCCAACTGGAAGTCTTTTTTGCCAGTCTGTCCTCTTCCGGAACAAATTCATGATGCACCAAACCATGAATATCGAAAAAACAATGAGTATTCGTCACCTTGATTTTTGAGCGGCTTTGTCGTGATTTTTTTCCTCCATTCCGATATATGTTGACTAGTTTAAATGTCAAACTCATAAACCATTGCCTGATTGGAAGTTATAATATTCTCCATGAATGTGGAATCGGAAACACGATCAAGCATGTTCAAAGAGAACTGCTTACGGTTCTCTTTTTGAAAATAATTCGGCTTTATCGGAACAACTCGAGTAAGAACGCGTTTCATTCCCAAAATATCCACCAATACCTTTCAAACGAACTCTAATTTCTATGCCACTTGCCTGACGATTTACAAGCACCATATCCTTCACTGTTTTAATATTTTCATCAGTTAAAGAGGCCGAAGGTCGTCCAGAAGAGCGATCTACGATCTCTCGACCATCTTTCAAGGCATTGTACCAGGGAATTATCAGGGATTATACTTGAGGTTCCTATCATAAATTTAGTTTCTAAAATTAATTCTTCTTTATGATCTACAGCTTCGCAAGATGGATTTTCTGGGTCCCTAATCCCATCGATCTATACCACAACAAAAAAATGCTAACCATCCAACCAAAAAGACAACAGCAACACTCTCTTTATCACTATTTTCTTTCTTCTTCTATAAATTTCGTTTTCAAGAATGAAAAAATTCGCATTTTCATTATAATTTTTATTTTCTGTGGCCATTGTTGTTATTGTCGCTTGCCTCGCCTGTTTGCTGTGCTTGTCGGCATTGTTGTCCTGATTTCTCTTGGCGTATTCCTTTTCTTTTTGTTTGCTGTTTTTTCTCACTTTTTGCATTGCTGTTGTTGTGCAGTCATTGTCAGCAGCGCCACTTTATCGCTTGTGTTGAACAATTGTATGAAACGAAATTGTTTTAAATGCATGAATTTCACAATTTACGAATTTACAATTTTATTGTAAATTTACGAGGTGTATCTGTTGCATTTTAATTCAAACTTTTGCCAAACTAGTTACGCATGCAACGATGGGACACAAAAAACGAACAAATGTAAAACAGCTGAGGACAGATGGGATTCCGTAAAAAAGAAAAGCGGAGCAGTAGAGGAAAAGAGCTATATCACACGCAGAGAGAGAGAGGGAGCGGCAATGTATAACTGTGGACAGACACCCGCGCTGGTAGTGAAAGTTTTTCCTCATTTCCAAATATATAAAATCGTCGTGCGGGTTTCCATATGCTATGTGGGTGTGTAACGGCACAGTTGGTCGCATGCGGCAGTGTGCCTGCCAAAAAATTTCCTCATCCGTTTGAGTTATTTAAAATCATACCATATTACGGTTTATAATTGAATGTCAGTCTACTATTGTGACTGTCAGCGCAGTTTATCCACTGCGTGGGGTTTGTAGCAATAGGCACCCTGTAGGAAATAGTTTATTTTAAGTATTAGGAAAATATCTCCCTTTTGCTCTTTGGCTCTTTATTCAATGCTTTATAAAAAGTGCTACAGCGATCGGATTTAGTTCAAATATTCGCCGTTTCGTTCGATAATCTGTTTCTATCTAGACGGCAACTTCATAATACCCCCCTCGCAGAAATCCCTCTACTTATTTGCGAAGAACTCGGACAGCCACTTTTCACAAGCCTCTTTTGAGTTCAACTTTACACCAACAAGAGCGTTCGCCGTGGACGGGAACAGCTGGTAATCACTTGGCGCTATCTCCGGGCTATATGGTGGATGTGATAAAAGCTCTCATCTGAGCTCCCTTAGCTCCTGACGAGGCATCAACGAAGTGTGTGGTCTGGCGTTGTCTTGATGGAATAATACACCCTTCCTGTTGGCCAATTCTGGACGCTTCTGGTCGATCACATGGTTCAAGCGATCCAGTTGTTCGCAGTAGATGGTAGAATTAAGCGTCCGGATATATGGGAGCAGCTTATAGTGGATGATTTCCTTCCAATCCCACCAAACACACAGCAAAACCTCCCTGACCGTCAATCACGGCTTCGTCACTGTTTAGGATGATTCACCGGCCTTCGACTACGACCGTTTTCGCTTGATATTGTCGTATGTGATCCATCCATGTCACAATCCGCTTCAAAAATGGGTCGAGCACATCGCAGGCACTGATTCGGGCTAGAAGGTTTCTTTGCGTCAAATCATGCCGCACCCAAACGTCAAGCTTTTTTGTATATCCAGCCTTCTGCAGATGGTCTATAATGGTTTGGTGACTAACTCCCATCTTCTGGGCGATGTTACGAGATGCCACATGCCGGTCTAACTCGATGTTTTCCATGATTTGATCGGTATTCGTCGTCACAGGTCTTCTCCCGGCTGTCTTATCCATGGTGTCGTTTTCACTCTGAAGTGATAGAGTACCATCCCCCCAAAATGTGTCTGTCTGTACGTCCGTCCGTCTGTCTGTATATATACGAACTAGTCCCTCAGTTTTTAAGATATCGTTTTGAAATTTTGCAAACGTCATCTCCTCTTCAAGAAGCTGCTTATTTGTCGGAACTACTGATATCAGACTACTATAACATATAGCTGCCATACAAACTGAATGATCGGAATCAAGTTCTTGGATGGAAAACTTTCACATTTGGCAAGATATATTCACGAAATTTGGTATGAGTTATTATTTATAGAAATAGCAATCAAACAATGCTGAATGCCCCTGTGTGTCATCGGATAGCAGCTAATGAATTTCCTAGTGGGCATTACAAAAATTCTATATACGGTATATAAACGTGTGGCTGTCGGCGCGGGTAAACTGTTAACAGTGGAAGCAAGTTGGAAAATGCGATTTGCAGTGAAACCCTCCTTTTGTTGTTGTTGTAAAGTTTAAATTATGAAATGTAAATAAATTTTAGTGTTGGATTTATTCAAATGTAAAATTTATTCATACGCAAATGTGAAAAGTAAGTAAAAAATGCGAGACAAGGAAGGCAAAAATTAGTTGAGGAACCATGAGAAATGGATTTAAATTTTGATTCTACAAAAATTAAAATAAAACGATGAAATAAAATTTGGTGACACTTCATCATGAACTAGGCCGAGGTCTAACTGCATTTTTTGTTTTTGGACTACTTAAAGCGATCATATTTTAATAAACTGGAAGGAAGGTGTTCGGGAAAAACTCTATTACTATGGCTTATCTTAAAAATGAGGATGATGACTAGACAATAGCGAGAATTCTTCAAAACTACTCCTAGTCGCCGCTCACTTTCCAAGAAATTAATCCTCAGAAGAAATGCCACACGGAGACTTCAGGAGGGCGGCACAACTTTTTAAGGTTTTTTGGACGAGCGCCACCTGACATTGGCCGAGAGATATTTTACTGGGAGCTCAGTATGCCTATAGCAAAGGCATGTCGGCAGGCTCGCCGTTGTGTAACGGCTGGAGAATGCGATGGGAAAATTTTCCGACATTCAGGGAACATTCAACAATATCCAGCCGGAAGCGATCATTAGCGCATGCACTACGAAAGGTCAATAGATGCACCCACCAGGGTGTGGTTCTGTCTCATTTACCCGGTTTCTTAGTGGACTTATTGAAAGAGCTCGAGGAACAAGACTGTGATTGTTAGCCCACGCAGATGATGTTGCTCTTAAGGTTAAAGACAAATTCCTGGATATCATCTATCTTAACTGCCAATCCTAATAAAACTGACCTGGTTTTATTTACGACAAGATATAAAGTCTCAGATGCATCCCTTCCCTCATTGGAGACTCTCTAATTCACCCTGTCGAAAAAGTGAAGCACTTGGGCCTCAACCTTGATAGAAATCTAACATTGAAGTCCGATGTTGAGGAGAGAATGAGGAAGGCGCTCGTTGCCCTTTATTGCTGTAAAGGAGTTATTGGGAAGCGGTGGGGTCTCTCACCAAATGTTGTGCTTTGGCTATACGAAACCGTAGTTAATCCAAAACTTCTATGGTGTATTTATCTGGTGGAGGGCTCGACAAAGCCACATTCGCAAAATAGCTTGAACGTAATCAACGAGGGTCTTTCATGTCCATCAACGGAACATCAGGTACAACACCAATGATGCAGTTGCATTATTGCGTAGGTTGCTATCAAACTCTGGGTAGCCGCACATATTAAGGGCACCAGAGTGGGACATTCCGAAATCTCACATTTTGCTTGCATCCCTAATATCCGACCACTGCGCCGCAGAATCTACCCTTATCGGCTTCTTCTCTGTGCAAATACCTTCAAGAGGTATATAGATGGGTTTGAGTCGCTGGAGAAGTGAGCTTTTTTTTAAAGCTTTGACCTTTTTCACGGATGGATCAAAACTCAATTATCACACCCACTGTTTTTTTGACCTATCGGTATATCAATAGTTTTGTTTGCAGTTATACGTAAGGAGCTTGAAATGCCCTCCCACAGTTCCTTTATACCGAGTTGCTGATGAGTGATCTCAGAAAGCAGGAGTCCAAGTCGAGCGGAAAATCGTTCGGCTGTCTGTTGTTGAGCAGCTTTTCGACGTCGAACCTTCATAGTGGTTGTTGACATGCGTTATTTGCTATATAGAGGCGGGTGCGTATGATCAATCTAGTTGGTTGCTTTTCGATCTGGAGTCAGCCAGATAGCTTGGTGAATTTTCATGAAGTGCCGCTTCTTTAAGGGAGGTGTGCATCAACTAAGATAGCAGAGCTGCTATATAGGCCTTGAACACTCTGATAGTTAGAAACTGTAATTCCAATGAACTCACTGGAAAGTGCAACCTTACCCAAATCCCATTAAGAGGGGAGCAAGCAGGCGTTCTCCGGGCGTCGCGCACTCGGGCACTGGATCTGTTAACCTAACCTAACCTGAGCTCTTGGTAAATCATAATCGATTGTTCTTATGGATCGCAATCCATCGCATACTGACCATAGCTGGCCGCTAGTGGGTGATTGCTTCGTTCAAGAGGTCCACGTGTAAAAAATTCTGAATAATTATAACGTAAATCGTTCGGATTTATACAACGTGAGTTACAGAATACGAAAGCCAATTATTTAAAAATTACTGTATTTCTGTTTACAAGACCTTATATTATATATTAAATACATATAAATTCAATTCCGTACGCACTTAACCGTCCCTTACTCGATTCATATTACAAATGCACCTGATTCAAATATATAATGATTTGTATATAACTGTATGTAGTTCCCACACAAAATAAGACACATACAATTCACATAAAAAATATTTCTAATGCCGTTATTCATATAAACCCTCCAATTCACAACGTTCAACACGTTCCGCTGAGAAATATTGCAAACATTTTCAAATCGAACGCTGCCAAAGAGTTATTCAAAGCAGCCAATTGAACGTCAGCACGCTTAGCAAAATTCTCGAATGAGTGGGCGCATTTAAAAGTCCATATTAAACACACACACAAACACAAATATTACAAACATTGAGAAGAGCACTTACCGACTCACTGCATATCTGTCTGCCGGCTCGAGCTGGCGAACTTATCAGCTTGAATGCGCGCGCTTTATCGACTGCCACACTGATTGCGCTGAATTATTGCCTGCACACACGTACATATAGAAGCACATACAAACACAGACAAAATATGAATGGCAATATTTGCAGGGTTTTATTAATATTTTTCAATAGTTCTATATTTTTACTTCGCTTTTCACTCGCACAATAACAATCACTTCAGTTTTGCTGCATAAACACTCAGCGTTGGTGGCATTGGCGGCAACAACAACAACAAAAACAAATAATAATGGAGACTGTGGCAGTAGTAGTCATTAGTGGCAGTTGCAAAGTTGGCTGAAATCGCACGTACGAGGCGGCAGATAATTTATATTGCATGATTCCATGTGTGTATGTGTGTGTGTGTGCGTTCAGCGGTAGTATATGCCGTCGGCACGTGATGCTGCGCAAGCAAAGTGACACACTTGTGCATAACTAAAAAAAAAACTGTATGTATTTGCGTGCGCCTAAGCCTTGGCTGCCACGTTTGTTTGGCTTCATCAACGGCACACCGCGCTGACTGCGTTTGTGTGCGTGTATGTGTGTATATTGTTTCAGTATGCGTTGCAGCAACTACTTCAGTGTATGTACACATTTATTTGCCTATTTCTGTTGATAGAAGATGAGTTATTGTGTCTTTTGCTATAATATTGATTTTCAGCGTGACATACTTTTAGGCGCTTAGCGCATATTATGTGATGTTCACAGCAGCATGCGATGTTTAATATGTCTAAGGCAGCAATTGTGATTATGAAGCGAGTATTTATGCATTAGTTTATATAATACGATAATATAGGCAGTACGAATTATGTATATTTGGTTTTTATAGTTCCCGGAAAGTGCGGGGTATCTTAGACGTAAGGCTTTCTCAGAAATCAAACTAACTTCTATATACCTGTGTCCCTTCTAGCCTGGATTGATACTCCAGTCATTTCTTATTTTCGCAATGTGGCGCCAACTGGAGATTCCAAGCGAAGCCAGGTCCTTCGCAGCCTAATCTCCCCAACAGAGTAGAGGTCTTCCTCTTCCTCTGCTTCCATCCGCGGATACTGAATCGAAAACCTTCTAATCTGGAGTGTTTCATCTATTAGGACGGCATGACCTAGCCTGTGTAGCTGCAGTTCCTTGATTCACTGAACTATGTCAATGTTGTCGTATAACACTTACAGCTCATCGTTTCATCGGGGGTGAATAATGAGGGACTTATAAAGTTTACGTGAACTACTTTTCCAAGGAGTAGATTGAAGAAGTTCCATGATAGGGAATCAGCTTGTTTAAAACATGGTTTGATATCGAACGGCTTGGAGAAGCTCTACCCGATCCTGACGCAGCTTTTGGATACCAAGTTCAGATATAGCGGCATAGCTCCTTTTCGTGCTGTCGAAGACGCTTTAAAATCGAATTTCTTTCACGGGGATTTTCCTACATTTGACGCATGTTGAATATATGGTCGATAGTTGACTTTCCAGCTCTAAAGCCACTTTTATTAGGTACGATCAGTTTGTTGACGGAGGGCTTCAGTCGTTCAGCCAAAACTCATCATTGTAGACCCATAGAACATCTATGCCTTCGTCATCGATTAAGTAATCAGTGTTCCCTCAAGTAGCCAAGTAGCTTGATAAATTTTCTTGTGCTGTAATCTAATATTACAGACAACCACATAACGAGCTCTTGCGAACTCGATCAGCCTCAACACATTTGTATAGGTTTCGCTATGAAGGTTGTATTTTTTAACTGTTGTACCGTAAATGCCTTATTTGCCCACCCTGGCATTGAAATCGCCTAGCTATCGTTAAGGGGGTATCTTTGGATATATCGTCCTTCTCTTCCGTCGAGGCGTGTGGCGCAAATCAGTGTTATGTTAAAAAGTTTGGCTCTGTTGCGAATAGCCAAGATACGACGACTAAATCTTCCTAACACCACGAGTCCCACACCGAATTTGTTTTCCTTTATATGGCCGCTGTGGTAAAAGTGAAAAGGACCTACTCGTTGCTATCCTTATCCCGAACTACTTGTTTCAAAACCGACAACCGCACGCAGTCGCACCTTTGGTGAAAAACGCTGCAGTTAAAACAAACCTTTAAACGGAATATGTCGGAGTGGCTCCACTGAAGCTTCCTTTCTTTTAGCCGTGACCCCAAGATCAGGACCTAAGTGTAGGAATTCGGTACAGCCTTATGACTGTAACAACTTATCCAGAAGCATGACTACGAGGTTTGACAATTAGGTAATGAGACTGATTTTATTGCGCTTGTGGTAAACCTGTGACCTTGAAATTCCCTTTCTTTTTTTCCGGCATCCCTTCCCTCCCCATTGATATATGCACCATCGCTCTAGCTTATTTAGTTCGCCTGATGCGTCAAGTTGAGTAGACGTGTGTTTGTAGCGCTCGTCACGGAAATCCAAAAACGAAATCAAGAGCAACGCGTCGCGATAAAATTTTGCGCCAGATTGGGCGAAACCGCTTCGGAAACGTACGCTAAAATTGTAAGAGTGTATAGTGATAGTGCTCTTAGACCCGGAAACCAAACGCCAAAGCTCACAATGGTTGTCTCCGCGCGCCCCCTGCCCGAAAAAATCTCGCATAAACAAGTCGAAGGGGAAAACAATGATTATTGCCTTTTTTGTGGAATCGTCCACAAAGAATTCATTCCGCCGGGGAAAACTGTCTACTATTGCCAAGTACTCGAAAGATTGCGAAAATGCGTCAACAGGATGCGTCCAGACATCGCTTGTAACTGGATTCTTCTTCACGACAACGCGCCGTGCCTCACCGCCCTCAGCGTGTCCCAATATTTGACCTCTAAAAGGATCGCCATGTTACAACAGCCCCCTTATTCGCCTGTGACTTTATTTGCTTCCTAAAACAAAATCGGCGGTCAAAGGAACCCATTTTGAGTCGATTACGGACATCCAGGCGGCCGTGACGAGGGTACTCGCAGACATGCCAAGCGTTCCAGAAATGTTACGAAGCATGGAAAACGCGCTGGAATCGCTGTATAGTTGCCTAAGGGGATTACTTTGAAGGGGATGGCAGAGCTGTAGAATAATTTTGAAACATACGGTTTTTACGGAATCAGTCTCATTACTTAATTGTCATACCTCGTATACCCCATCAAACCCTGTTTAGTTACGTTACATTATATGTACATATAGCTGAACACAAGAGAAGATCACACTTGAACTGCTATGATCAAGAATTCCCTAATTAGATTGATTTTCACTAACTTAAAGTAAAGAAATATTACACAGATATAATCTTGAAGTGTGAAAGAAAATTGTACAATGACAATGCAGAGAAGAACTAATAAGTCGGTTGTTGAAAACACCATCTAAACTTAGGTTTAAAACATATCACTATATTTTTCAACGGCAAACAGTTCTGTCTATTTCACAGTCCACACATTAAACTGAAATTGATATCAAAATATATATGAATATTATGATGACGACGATGATGATGATTATTATTATTGTTATTGCTTTACATGCTTTGTTATTCTCTCAAAACCCAAAAACTCACAGCAACTCACAGTATGAAATTTAATAATTTTTAACCCAAATAGTTCGAGTGATTTTGTTGTGGTTTCTGAAGTGCACTTCACTGCGCTTGCACGGTATACTTCATCAATTCCTTCTGGAAAGCAGAGATTCGTTGTCATTCACATGAATATTTTTCAACAACCCCCTTAAACACAGCCAAGCTCTGATTGCACTCTGAACAGCAGTGGGTAAACACACGTGATTCCATAACACACACATACATACAAACATTATTAGAGCTCTCTGCACTAATGAAGTTCACCACCATTTCCGCAGTTGTTTTATTCTTTGCACAACAGCCACTGAGTTTACAAGCATAAGATGGCACAGATGTATAAGTGTGTGAGTAGCCAAACCGCAAACCAATCCTTCCATATACATCAATCAACTTTACCACCATAACACACACACATATACATGTAGCTCTCAATTAATTTAAGTCTCCAGCTTTTCCTCTGCTCTTCCTTGCTTGCATGCAGTCCACTTAACCTCTGCTAAGCTTCAGTTTCCTTTATTCGATCAGGTCTACTAACCTTTATTGCAATTTCCCTTTCTGTTTACTCAACTACTTAAATTCTACTTTTTCCCGTTGAACGTTGAATGGTTTCACATTTGTTGGCTTTATAAATCTCTGCGTGACATTATTGCCACCTTATTGAGCTTTCAAGTGCTGAAAGATTTCGCAATTTCCAATTTGCTTTATATGACGACCCAAATTGGCACTGCTTAAGGGTAGCTTCTATACGAAGCGAGTAAAGAATTTTTTGCTTTTTTTTTTTTGTAAAAAGAAACTAGTCTCTAAAAAGCTTCCTAACAGCTTTTGTGTTTTACGATGAAGGTACTCTACGAGTATATTGATAGAACTACAATCCATAGACGTTACCTAGAATGTTGGAAATGAAGTGAAAATAATTAAACTTGAACCATAACTTCCACGCTCCCAGTTTCGTGGCTCACTTCGGTGACTCGACCTAGTCAATTACCGCTTTCAGCTAGTAATCTCCAACCAATACTTCTTTATTACCTTGAAACCTTTGCACTTTTCTGGAATAATACTTCGGAACTTCAGAAATCGAAGAGAAAATTTTACATTTACCAGACCAAACATTTCCAAATCATGCATTCTAATATGGCAAAACTACGAATTGTGACTGTGCTCGGGCCACTATGATTAATGGATTGAGAATTAATAGATAAGATCTCATCTTCTCTCTTTTTTTTTTATTTTAACGAATTTCTAGTCCTCGTTGGGATGATAAAGATTAGCTAAGTTGTCGTCAACGTCATCCAACGGAAGGCACAAAAAACGTCCTGTTTCGAAGAGTCGGATGAAAGGAAGAGGAATGTCAGATGCATCCTACTCATCAATTCCCACAGCAGCAGGTTCTACGCAACGGAATTGAACTGGGTTTTATTCAGCCAAAGGCTGTTATTTCGGAGTTACAAACACTTCTAGATCGGTACGTCTCAGTTTAAGCTTGTCATCTCATCTTCTCTCATTACCTTTATTTCTATGATCTCAGGAATCTCATACATAGTTGTTAAAAATTTGTTCAGTTTCTGCAGTTCTTTTTTGTAAATATGAGCTGCGTCTTTGGGACTTAACACAAATAAAGGGATCGCTTTGAATAGGATCACAAGGACTAATTAGCTTCTGTACAGCAACAAATAAGAATCATTTCCATCATAGTCAAATCTAAAGAATTTTGCTTAACATTATCATGACTATATTATGACCGACTGTAAGAGAAGATAAGTTAAGGACCCTTTCAGGCTTCAGCAACCGGCTGAGTAGATAGCTTGAAGCTCTTTCCTGAAAGCTTCTTAATTATGAACCATCTTCTCATTATATTATTCTAATGTTTACTCACTTTGCTATGCGATGAACGAAAACCCTCTAACTTCCGGCTAAGACTGATTCAGTAGGATCTTAGATCATGAAATTTCGTTGCAAGAATTCTTCTAAACTCAATATAATCTATATACTATACATGTACACATATCATTTTAGAGTTGTTGGTGTATTTTGTTGACTGAATGAAACAATTGCCACCTGCCTCCATTATATTGTTCCCTCATACACTCAAGTATCATTCTCTCATCCACTTATTCTGAGAACTTTCTAAATACTTTCGTTTGCTTGCTGATTCACTGCCATTTTCCCACACGCTTTGCAGCTACAATTAAACTTAATGGCAAGCGAAACTTGTGGGAATAACGAAAAATCCACTAACTTCGCGCTCTTTTTTAAACTTTTCGATTGCCAATTTTCAACGATCTTGATGAGCTCTTAGCTGTTACGGTGCAACTTCTGTCAGGCGACGTGCGAACACTGCATGCTTTGGATTAATGAGGTCAATTGGAAGTTAGTAGTTCAAGTTTGTTTTGGTGCGAAATTTGGAAGGTCGCTTGTAATTAGGGAACATAATGAAGGTTAATGGTGCGAGTAAATATTACCAACTTTCAATGGTTATCAGATATTATTATTAGAGAAATTTTATTTTTAGTAGAAACAATTGCATTCACACTAATGTGGTTCATATTATCTTCTCAGTAGTCTATGTACTAATTGAAATCAGATTGTATCCATAAATTCACTTGGAAATTAGTTAATCATCAGTGGAAGGCTACAAGATGATTGTAAGCACTATCTTTCCTTAGAACTGGAAGGCTTACCTTCAGACTTACCACTTAGGCTTTCGCAAAACTTCCCTTATACCCTGACTCAGGTGTATAGGTGTGTTGAACTGAAGCTTGGTACTCGGAATTTCAGACTGGCTGGTAATGAGGCAATTCTAATACAAAGCGTGGTGTTAACTCAGAAAATATCTACAGATATAAAGTCTGAGAAAACTTAAAATATAAACTATGCGAAGACGAGTAAGCCTTAGACAACGAGTATAGACGATCTCTCTGACAGTAAGTGACTAAGGAGATTTCCTGTTGGAAGATATTTTACTTGAATAAGTATTTCAACTCCCGTTTTCGCTATCACTGATCATTCCAAAAACGAAAATATAGTGGCAATATATTACCTACTAGAGTTCTTCAACTTTACAGGCGTGGACACCGTTTACATGGGTACAGCTTATAGCTATATACTTTAGAAGAGTTCGCCAGTCGTTATTCCTATTTGCTGTTTGGTGCCAAATGGAGTAGTATAGCCAGGTCTTTCTCGAACTGGTGTTTCCAACCGAGTCGAGGTGAAACAAATACTCTCAGAGCTTGAGTGTTTTTATCCATTTGGACGACACGACTTAGCCAGCGTATACGCTGGGAGTCTTCTTGTCTGAAACCTCGCTTGATATCGAACGGTTCAGAGCGGTCCTTTCTGATCCTGATGGAGCTTTTGGTGTTGTTCAACGTTAGCTTTTTGTGGATTGAGCAGAAACACTTAAATTCCAATCGTCGGCATGTTTCGTCCGACCATATTCCACAAAGACGCTGTGGTTGAAAAGCTTGACCTGCAATCCAACGACTCGTGCCACTTTCTTATACTTCAGACAGGTACGTAATTACTATTCGAACTTTATTTTGGAGAAGTCTTCCTGGTCGGACAGTGCAACGTACATCATCATCGATTGGGGAATCGGGTTCGGCAGGCTGGAGAAGTGTTCGGTATCTATCCCATCTCGCACGTCTTGTGGTCAATTGTAACGTTGCGAGGTAGGCAGTTTATTTTCTCTCCGCTGCGACATGCCACTGTTAGGTAACTAGAGTTATGTACTTTATAATAAAATATAGAGGTCCACTTTGGAGGAAATAAACATATTTCTTTTGTCAGTCATCCGATTTTCAATTTCAAGTGATGAAACTTTGTAAATTAGAGGAGAATATCGCTAGAAATGGAGTAGAATTGGGTGAACTTCCTGGGTTCTTTAAACATTACCAGCAAAGTGAACAGAAGGATTAAAGATCCACTGTGCTGGGCCAGGTGATTTTGTAAACCGGAATAAAAATAACCGCACTTGTAACCAAACTGAAGTAAAATGTAAGATCGAACAAAATGAATCCAGCATGTAAAATGTGGTTCATTTAAATTTTCCTCCAAAGCACTTCATCAAGCCGCTCAATTAAAAACTATGCATAAATATTCCTACCCGACGCCGAAGCGATGCAATAAGTCATACAGTCAATGTCATTCGTTTTCAATTTATCATTGTGGCGGCACACACCACGGCCATTTAAAGTAGAAGAAGTGAGACATAGCTTGGACCAAATAGCGCTTAGCAGCATTACGGCGAACACTGCTGGAAATTAAGATGCTGCACACGTACGCGGTATTAACCGAAAACTCCCAGTAAATTTACATAAGTCAAACGAACAGGCGGAGTGAGCAAGCCCGAAACCAGCGCTTAGTCAGCAGCAGCTGCTCATTGTTTGCGTTTTTCACAAGCAACAACAAACGGCTGAGAAAATGAAATTATTCGGAAATGGCAATTAAAAGCGGCGACGGACGGCCGTTGCTGCATGCAAGTAAATCAAGCGAGTTCGAGTGAGAGAAGTGAGAACAAAACCAACTGGCTTCGTATGAAAGACGCTTCCCAGAAATGGTTGTACAACTGGTACTTCAGCTGGTGTCCCCTCCTGTTAGTTACTATTTGCTATTCGGAGGAGTTACATGTCCTTGCCCGTATTCAAATCACTGGTACCGCCCAATTAATGTACTTCACATCAGTTAGCGCATACTAATGAGGCGACAGTGTTGGCTGCTCTCACACGCTCTTCGCTGAGTGACGTGCGCCATGTACTGCTGGTATAACGGTTGAAGTGTAAAAGTGGACTTCACAATATGCGTCATGCAAGATGCTTAGTGCCTCAACTATTTACTGGTTCTACAAATTCTCTTTTCATTCAATTGTGTTGTTGCTGTTTTGTGTGTGTGTGACTTTTATAGTAAATTATGAATTAAAAAAAAGGTATGCTCATGAAATTTTGGGTTCAAAGTATATAATTGATATTTGACATGCTCTGTGATATTCTTAATTCATCGTAATAATATTATCATACTCTTGCAACATTTTTCTGCAGAGAATACGAATTTTGTTCACCAAATGGTTGTTTGTATCACCTGAAACTAATATATCAATTATTATGTGAGGTTTAGTATTGAAATTTTGGAAAAATAAGTTTGTGATGACAGCATGCCCTTATTAAAAAATGACTAAAAAGGATGAAATCAGGACACCCTTTCCCCATATACCTCAATGGGAACCAGGGAGAGCCAACGAGAACTGCAGAGGGCAACAAAGAACTACCTAGAACTAGCGAGAACCACTGAGAATCAGGGAGAGCCAATGAGAGCTATTAAGGCCACTGAGAACTAGGAAGAAGCGGTAAGATCCACCAAGGAACACTAAGAACCAAGTAAAGCCACTGCGGACTAAGAAGAGCCACTGAGAACCAGAAAACACTGGTGTGAACCAGGACGAGCCAGCCACTGCGGACTAAAAAGAGCCACTTAGAACCAGTGGAAACTACTTTGAGCCATAAAAAGGCACTGAGAACTAGGCAGAACCGGTGAAATTCAGAACGAAACACTGAGGACCAAGTAGAGCCACTGAGAACTAGAAAGAGCCGCTGAGAACCAGAAAACACCGGTGAGAACCAGGGCGAGCCAGCGGAAGTGTCACTGAGAACCAGCGAAAGCCGCATAAGAGAGACCCAGTTAAAACCACGGAATCTACTAGGAAGCACTGAGAACAAGAAAGAAGCAGTGAGAATCAGATAGAGTCGATTAGAGAAGGAAAGCCACTGAGAATCAAGGAAGTCCAGGATGAGCAACTGAAGAAACAACTGAAATATATGAAGAGCCAGGGAGAGCTAGTGAGAGCTTCTGGGAATAAGGGAGAGTCACAGAGAACCATGGAGAGTCACTGAGTTTCGGATTAGCATTTAAGAGCCACTAAGTGTCAGAAGCGTAAGTGAGAACCACTGAGAATTATGGAGAGCCACTGAGAGAAGCAAAAATAACAGAAAACCAGCGTTTTCAGTGGCCATAGAAAAATATATCTTGAAAGCAGTTAGACCAAACTTCAAAACTTCTCAGTTCGGTAAGGTATGTGGACTTGCATCTTTATTGTTTAGAGGGATTGCCAAGAATCTAACAAAGAACACTTAAATATTTTTGAATATTCAATATAATTTGATAGCTAGATTAAATATTATTACATCAGATGGAAAAAGATTAGTGGTATCAGCTCTGAAAAATAGATGACCCAGAGAGATCTGCTTATTTCCCGTTTTTCTTGAAAGCGTCCCATCTCATATTTCTATATCAAAAAAATCATAAATATCGGTTTTTAGTGTTAAGACGAAACTAAAAATGGCATTTTCATGATCCCATGCTCAGAGATAGATATGACTCTCATATTATTGAGACTGATCCTTGTGACGAAGGTTACAATGATTACGCTTGGAAATTTGACAACCCTGTCTCTGTTATCTGTGGAGATTGCTCATTTATATTCCTGCTAATTCGGGCGGACTGATTTGACATCTGACTATACTTCAATTTTAGTCTTGCAATTGGCGTCAGGCAATTAAGACTCACCATTCAATTGTATATTGTATAATGTCCGCTTAAAAACTCGACAACTGCAACAAGATTAGTCCTGCATAGAACAAATATAAAAAAATTAACATCTTGCAATGAAATCTAAACACTTTTGGAGAGGTCAGGCAGAGAAAGACCTGGTTGCACTTGGTATCTCGAATTGGCGCCAAATTGCGAAAAGAAGAAACGTTTGACGCGCTGTTGTAAACTCGGCTATAACCGCGCAACTGGTGTCTACGCCAATAAAGAAGCAAAAGAATCAACTCTGATGCAGTTTTGCAAGCTTTGGTTTTGACCTTGAGCTCATCTTATATCCAGTGATTGAGTATCAAGCCACTTAACAGCAACACAATTAAGACCAGTGTGATGATATTGAGACTAGAGTACCTTTCTTGTCCTTACCAATGAGTAGCCCCACAGTTAGTACAGGTTTATCTTAACAAAAAATAAGCTCCACGGCTTCCAACTACAAACCGTTATAAATATCAAACGGTGGACAATAAAGCGATTCTAAAAGAGCTGGTTACTAAATGCTAAATAGGCCTTGACAAATCAGAGAAAATCATGTAAACAAGAAAACCAGCTGCAACAAACAATAGCTGCCAATAACCAGACCAACAACATAAACAACCTCATACCTTGATGTTAAAAGTAAGCTGAGCAAGTATGTGGTAAGCTTAGAACTCGCCACGGAATTGAGCCCATCACACACATGTTATTCAATAAGAACTCTCCACAGGTACGAAAAGCCAGGAGGTGATATAAAGGAGTCAAACTACAATATGTGTGGCCCTGTAAGGGCGGAAACAATAAAACAGTACAATTACCGAATCAAACCAAATCGAATTGCTGGCCATTGTTATGTGTAATCCAAACAAACCGAAACTGCGAATAACAAAGCAAACAAACTTCATAACGGATAGACACAGCTTGGCACCTAAGTACTTTGCGGCCATAGTGGGTGGTTCCACAAATGGCATATGATTCAGGAAATTATTTTAAATCAGAGAAAATATTACAGCTTTTATAGAGATACTTTGATTATATATGACCATCGAGAAAAATCAGGTCAAAAATTATACAACTTTTGGACCAGAAAATGAAAATTAAGGAATTCCAAAAATTATACGGCAAAAAGAGAAGTTTTAGGCGAATATCAAAACATAAACAGATCAAAGATTTTCATACAATTAAGGGAGGGTTTAGGCTGTAAAAAATAAAGGCAAAGCCTATTGAAAGGATAGAGAGAATCTGAACAAGTAGAACACCACTTTATGTCAACTCAAACAAATTTTACTGACAATTTTTAGATTTCAGAATGGCGACCCATGCCTGCAGAATGGCTGGCAGATTGAAAACTGCAGGAAATGTCTGGAATAATGCACGAGAAAAATAATCGAGCATCTCTTGTGCACTTGTTCTCATTGGCAAGACTGCGCTGTAAGCATATAGGGTCCCCACGGATACATTAGAGGAGGTTTCGATAGTGAGGCTGCAGAGCCTGTTAAAATTCGCATCAAGCGCAAACGTCCTAAGGGATGACTACTTCTCTTTGACTTAGGTACTGAACTCCATCTTGATCCGCAAAGGACCAAACTGAACTATGCGTAGCTTTTTGGCTTTCCAGATTAACTTAACCTTATGTCAGTTTCGAATGTTTTACGAGCTCATCCCTTTGGTTAGTTTAAAATATAATCTTGGTGAGTGATAGAGTGATATTATTTTGCCTGAAAGATATGGAAAAATGTGTATCTGAGGACTTTGAAATTTTTACACACAAATAAAGTGGAACGGCAATGCTCTAAAACAACTACCAATCTAGAAACTTGAATTTTGGCCACCTTGTACACTAAGTATGTTGAGAGTGAGCACAGCAAATGCTCAAAAACCAACGGCAGTGTACTTTAGGCCTGCTGAGAGTTGGCGTCACTGTGATAATTGCAGTCGAAAGCAGATGCAGACAATCATCAAATCGAAATGAAATTGACCATTAATGTGAGCGGTTACTGAAATCCAATGAAATTGTTGTAAAACAACAACAACACATATAAAGGAATGCAAAAGGGAATGTCATGTCAATACAAACCGACAATCAGCCACACTCACTTCAGCTGTAGTAAATATTGCTATTGTAAATGCAGGAGCATGGCTTGAGTTTTTCCGAACTCCAGCTCCACTTGCCAGAAATGACGGCGGCGTTCAGCTGTTGTATTGCTACAGCCAATAATTGGTAACAATAACAATAACCAAAAAGGTTATCGAATATGCTACTAGCACAAAATGCCGTTTCCCAACCGCTTCTTCTTCCATAACAAGACATTCGTGGGCGGCTCCGCAACTATCTTCCGTAAAATACCTGTACTGGCATCAAATATCCAACTTTTTTTCGGCGCAATGTAGCACAATCCAAAATGACTCCTCTGCCACTTCAATGAAATAAAATGAATGCGCGGCTTTCTGTGCAGTTATGCGAGTATGTGGGAATCCTTTAAACCCTGTACAGCAATTCAAAATCGCATTGAAAAAATTCGAACCCTCATTGCCACCAACACACCCGCAGCACTCGCTACAGAAACTGTGAACCTGCTGGTTGCTGGTTGCGTAGTTCCCCGCTTGGGTTTGTTTGACCATCATGTGCTTTCATACGCATCCACCAAACGGAATGTCGCTTTTGTAGTCCTTTAATCTGCCCATTCCCCCGACGTCGGTGTATTGCGACGCGACATCAACGCACCGCTTTGTTTGTCGATAAACAATGACGGCAAAACCCCTTACCACAGTGCCTTCGTGTGACCAGCAGTCTGCAGCTGGTCAGTTTATGGTGGCTGCTTCATATCCCATATGCACCCACACTAGAGCCACACATATGGACTTTGCCAGGACACCACGCCAACTCCAGCGGTACCGCAGTCACAAACAGATTTAGTTGGATCCGTTTGCCCAAACTCGTCTTTTATTTAATCCAACCAAAAATTTTGCTGCTAACCACAATGCAATGGCGTTGATCACTGACCAACGGAGAGCCAGCTACGCTGTAGCTGGCTGTTACGACTGGTTCTATTTGTTGGTACTGCTTCTTTTTGTATGCCAAACGTTTACAAGTAGCAACAAAGGGAAACTCGGAAATCGGGGGAATGAGATTACGCAGTGTAGGGCCCATCGCAAAAAATAGATAGGGTTGGGGAAAAGTTTTATATTGGATTTTGAGTGAGTTAAATTGCGATAGGAAGCTGCTGGTATTGACACAGAAAGACCCAATGAGAAATTAAAGTATGTAGGGCTAAGGAATTGGAAGACTTAGACTCGTAACAAGACTTAAAAAACTGCAGGTTTTAGAAATCGAATTATATTAGTCAATATTAAGTTAAGGAAGACCCCGTAAAATATCAAAAATTGTAAAAAAATTTAAAGTAAACAGTTGACTGAGTCTGATGTTTTCGAAGTACAAAGTTCTAGACCAATGTTTTGAGAGATCATTGGAGTTTGGAGACCTCAAACCAAATCTGAGGTCAGTACTATGCTTATCAAATTTGCTTACGGATTCTATTCGCCTTTATAAGCTATCGAAAGACTATTTTAGGACAAATTTCCTAAGCTTCGACATACGACAAAACAAGTTTTTGGGATTTTAAGACTTTCAATAAAAGTACAGTTGCAACGAATGAGAGTTAAATAAAGGTCTGCAAATTATTTTAAAAGTTTAACTGACACTCGACCCGATTGCTTTTCAGTCAAGACTATCTCATCTGTAGAGCTCAAACTTGACCATATATGAGTCATGTTACACTTCCAGACTCCATTCCAACAGGGTCGAACTTCGTCGATGAGGTCAATGTGCTTAGCGGCAATGAAAGCCCGAAAGTAATATTGTCGAGCGTTTAGATTGTAATTGTATTGTACGAATTCACGCTGCTGTTTTGTAATTGTTTTCACCACTGTTTGCCAACGTTTGGGGCTCGTCAGATTTATTATTGTTTTTCTCTCGTTGTTATTGCAATTTTTATTGCTTCGCTAGAGTTGTACACAATGTCAATTACAAACTTTTATTACAATTTACTTCTGCGGTTAGTCGCTTGTGTGGTTTGAATGATGGCGATGATAAGCCTTTGATGTGTGTTAGGAGTCGAAGCGCCGGGGGTTGCAAATTGGAGAAAGTGATTTCGAATAGGGTTGTATGTATTTTTTTTTTAATAAGCATATACATATGTACATATGTATGTGGTAATTACTCGAGGAAAATTTTAATTTCCCTTTAATTTACTTTATACCAATATAGAGTAATGCCTATTTGTCTGCTGATATAATACATTCCACAAAAGTAGAGATGACGAGAAATGAGTTAATTTTTTCAGAGAATAGTTAGAATATTAGATGGGAAAGTTGTTTCTTGACCGGGAACAATTTACGACTACACTTCCTATAAAAATTTATTGTATTTCTTACTAGTAACACAATTTAAAGTCTGATGAGTAAAGGAAACTTGCAGGGAACAGTTCTTGAAAAGTGGGAACAGTTGAAAATTCAATTCCGATAAGTTTGAAAATATTTCCTTTGTAACAGATACATATATTGGAGGAGTTTTGTTGGACAGGGAACAGTTTTCCGACTTCTTTCTATAAAAATTTATTTAATTTTTTATTAGTAACGTCTTTTAATGGCTCAAAAAAGCAGAAGACTTTCTGAGAACAGTTATTGAAAAGTGGGAACAGTTTCAAATTGCTTTTTGGGAAAGGAAGGTTCAAAAACTGTCATTATAAATAGTTCTGGACCAGAAACAATTTCCAATTACAGCATCTACAAAAATTTATTAAATTTTTTATTAGTCACGCGGTTTGAAGTATTATAACACTCAGAAGATGGGAGATCTGCTGAGAACAGCTCTTAAAAAGTGAAAAAAGATTAAAATTAAATTCAGTGTAATATCTTAGCTTGAAAACCGTGGTTTTGTAAGAGATACATACATACATATGTAGTATGTACATTAGAAGAGTTGTGCTTGAAAACATTGGAAACAATTTACGACTACAGTTTCAATAAAAATGAACAAAATTACTTATTAGTAGCACAATTTGAAGAGTGAGAAGAAAAGGAAACTATGTGGGAACAGTTAGTAAAAAATGGGAACAGTTTTAAATTAATTTTTATGCTTGCAAATAACGTTCTTGTAATAAGTACTTATATGGGAAGAGTTCTTTTTTTGACCGGGAGCAATTAGTGACTACCCTTTCTACAAAAAATTATTATATTTCTTTTCAGCAATGCAATTTAAAGCCTGAGAAGAAAAGGAAAGCTACTGGGAACTCTTCTTGATAAGTGAGAACAGTTTAAAATGTATTAAGCTTCAAATAAATAATTATTTATTAATATTTCTACACATACATATAGCGTCTCAATAGTTTAAAGTATATACCGCATGCCACAATATACCCAAATATAATATACAACGTGCAGCAAGCACAAATTCGTAATGTGCCGCACACACTATGCGCCATCAACAACATGATACGGCAACCATCACCCTCGGGTATCCTGTGTACTTCGTCACAAGCGATTGTTTGTCGAACCTTCGTTTTCCTAATCAAACACATACAGTTATATGTATTCACTAGCGATTGTTTTCGAGCGCCTGCTAATGTGTTGTGCAGCAATGTACAGTTAGTAGGCCGAGTACTTAAATACGTGCATACTCACACACATGCGTGTGATTGGCGTCAAGCAAAACAAGCACCAATGCAACGATAAACAACAGTGAAATAACACGCATGTGGCATTAACAAACAACAACAATAGCAAATATATCATATGTTAACAAGGAAGCTTGAGAAGTGTTGAAAAGAAGACGCCAGCGTACACACCGACATGCATTTGACAAGAAACTTCGCCGCTGCATGTAAGTGGCAGCAACAAATTGCATTTGGGGTCGCAACTAGTTGGGGGAGCCGCAGTTGGAAGGCCCGTTGGCGCTTAGCGTGCTCGTGACATGCAAGTTTTACTCGCTTTACTCCACCTACCCACTTGTTGTTATTGTTTTCGTTTTTATAGTTTGCTGGCTTTCTTAAGCCCCAACTAACATGCAAACAACAACACTTTGCCTCCTTACAACAACAACACAACCGTGTAGCGCAACAATAGCAACGCTTCCAATCGTCAAATGTCGCTTTCGTACAAGTGTTTACGTCACACATCACTCACTCTCATTCTTCGCCACTCAGCTTGTTCTTAGCTGACCGCACACGTAGCGCGCCCCACACTCTTCTTTTGACTTCTACAAATTGTACTCAGCGCTCTAGCCTATGAGTTTTCAACCCCTGCTCAATCAAATTTTCACCCACTTTCGTTGCAATGAACCGTTAACTTTCGTGACATGTGGGTCAACTGTGCTATGCCAACAACAACTACAACAATCACATATTCAGTAAATCAACGTTAAACGTCCTTTATGCCCCTTGGAGACGGTCGCGCACCATATTGTGCCACATCCCTTCAAACTGCCCACAGTCCATCAAAGCTGCATTCGAACCTTGCTTTTTTCCTTGTCACCTTACATTTACTGCTTTCACCACGACTAACATTCCCACCTTTTCACTCATCCCTTCTGCAGGCGACAGCTTCGTTTTTTTGTATTCATTTAATTTTCTTGTTCAATTTTTTGTTGTTGTTTTCATATTGCGTGTCAGCAATCACTCTTCCTTAGCGCTCTTAGCTAGATGTTTCCTATTTAGTTTTTGTTGTTATATTTTAACCAACACTATGCTTCATTTTTACGATTATTCTTCTTGCTGTTTTTGTTATTATTGCCATTTTTAACATAATTTTACAATCATAATGTAACTTGAAACAACATAAAAGCCTGAGCTTCCTTGATGTTTCATCTGGTTTAATGATCTTATTAAGTACTTTACGAGCACCCAAGTCCACTAACCGTAATTCTTATTTCATCAATTGATATTTTATAACATCACAACATCATACTCCATCTACATACATGAGTATGCATTACATCACTTATAGTCGCTTTATTGCTTACTCACTTATCCTGACATTATACCGACTGACCAATGTATTTGAGAAAGCTCTGTGATATCATATGCACTCACGTTACGGGAAACTCGCATCTTACCAGATTCCATAACAACATTTCATCCGATATAAAAATCACTTTATTTGCATTGGTTTCGTTTGATATTTCAAGTAACTTCGCATGAACTATATCATATTATATAAAATTAACTCGCATCATCTTAGGTCAGTGCTTATTAAGGTGGTATTCTAGTCTAGAAATTAAAAAAAAAATCGAACTTTATTTTTTTTTTATTTTTTTAAAGTTTAACTATTCAAGAATATGTGTACAAGAGGATTTTTCAAAACTCAAATTATTTTCGGAGTTATAGGCATTTTTATGACCCGGCATCTAAACTGGTTCGGCCAGAACGCGAAACTTCAAACGTGTTTTTCTCAAAACTGACTTTTTCGGAACGATACCAACGATTTCTTAGGTTGTACTGAACCAGTTTACTTGAAATTTTTACAGAGTCTTCTTTATAAGCTTGTCTATAGTTGGAACTAGCCCCATCCCAAAATTTTTATTTTTATTATTTTTAAAAAGTACTAAATAGTCAGAAATAGTGATCAAAAAAGAAAATTTTTTTTCAGGCATCCGCCATTTTGTGAAAAAAATGTTTCCCACTTTTTCGTAGTTCCGACTATTGCGACATTATTCTAGATTAATAATCTTTTTTTTTCTGTTTCAGATAACTAGGAGGGTTGAAATCATGGGCGTGGTCACGTGGAAATTTTTAGAGACCCCCCACTTCGTCAGCTCATAATTTTTGAAATTTTTTACTTTTTTTAGTTTTTAATTTTTTTTTCTGTACTTTTCAAAAATTAAAAAATAACTAATAAAAAATGGATAGTGAAAATATTAATTGCCTTTTTTTTACGACACTTTAAAAATTACCTGAAGTTCATGCTTCTAGACTAGAATACCCCCTTAAGTCACAACACGAATATGTAATGGATAACATTAACATACTTGTCATATTTAATCACATCACAACACATAAAATGACCACATCACATCGCCTCATATATCATCATCAAATAACATTAAATCAAGTCCCATACATACGTCTTTAGCCGAATACATCAATACCTATCTCGACATAATACTTATACTATAAATACCATACAACTCATATCAAAACATATCACATGACATAAATTATACTTGTATCTAATATCACAGCATTTCAAAATACATATTACGCAACAATACATAATTCACTGGTTTCCTATACATGACGTATATTTTATCTTACAACTTCTCTCAATATCATATTGATACAATTATGATTCTGCACTTTCCCGCATAGATGTGCCACATCGTAGGATATCACTTACCGTCAAAACGCATTTTCTTCTTCTTCTTCTTTACTGGCGTAGACACCGCTTACGCGATTATAGTCGAGTCAACAACAGCGCGTCAATCGTTTTTTCTCATCGCTACGTGGCGCCAATTGGATATTCCAAGCGAAGCCAGGTCCTTCTCCACTTAGTCCTTCCAACGGAGTGGAGGTCTTCCTCTTCCTCTGCTTCCCGCTGCGGGATCGCATCTTCACATTTCACATTATCTTGGTATCGTCAATTATTCACAACAACAATGTGGTTTGAGTTGCATTTGTCTAATTCCTGCTTGAGTGGAAAGGTTCAAGTTTGTTGTCAACGAAGCCATCAAACGGTAGCCTCGGGAAACACGTTGTTTCGACGGGATCGAAACATAAGGAGAGGAATGTTAGATGGATTGAATGGATTGGATATACAGCACATATATTTGGTATACTGGATAACAAGGAGTGTAGCCTGCTAAAATATCAACAAAGTTGACCGAGACTAAACTCTTAATTCTAAACACAACTCGAGATACTTGTCGGCAATAAGTGGTGTTTAAGGTCCAAGTATGCCATTCAATGGAAAGGAACCGGTCGGCCCCACTGTGAATGGTGCTTAGTGCATACAAGGAATTTGCACTATTTAGAACATAGAGGTCTTTTGTTGGCCACTTGGGTGACTGATCAGACTAAGAGTTTTTTTTTTTGTTTTCCGGGTTAGATCGCCGAAAAAACAGCCCTTGGTCGGATAAAATCCGAGTCAATTCCGGTGCGTAGAACCGGCTGTCGTGGGAATTGATCAGACTAGGAGTCGTGCTGTCTAGTTGAGCTACGACTGTAGAGATCCTTTTTGGTCAATCGGCTGAAGTATAGTTTCCACAGCCGTAGGACTATCGGAATTGTTTGTTCACAGCATGGGACCACATATCGTGTGATTCACCACCTATGCATCATAAGAGGCAATAAAGGTTTCGTTGAGCAAAAAACCATCTTTTTTCAATACTTTTTCTTTTCATATATAAAAAAAAAATATTTTATACAAATTTTACAAAGCATTTGAGAAATTTGTTAAGAAAAAAATGTACAAAACTCGACCATTATGACATTTTTTCTAGTAGTCCTTCAGAAAAAATGTGCTTCCATGTGCCATTCTTAAGACAATAAAGCGGATATTGGACTTAAGAAACACAAAAGAAATTAAAATTGTTTAAGGTAGATCTTTTTTCTTTTTTAAATAGTTGTTACTGAACAAAAAACTCTTTCTCTCAAGACCTTGTAAATTATATTTCAAAGAGGCCGATAGCCTTAGTTACTAGTTGCCTTGCTAAATGTAATGTAATTATTTATAATTATAGTTCATAAAAATAAATAAATAAAAATAAATAAATAAATATTTCAAAGACCTATGCAAAATTCCATTAAGATTGGTTGAATAGTTCGCGAGGAATCTTGACAACCGATTTTGAAACCGACATTTTCGAGAAACACGCGTTTAAAGTTTTAGGCGACTATGAAGCTGATCTTGAGTACACAATTTATTAAGGCAATATCACCAAAAACTATTACACAAATGAACTTGAGAATTGAATATCATTTTCTATAGATGTCATAGAATTAAATAGAATAATACATTTTTTTAAAACCGTGTAACCCCTTAAGCCATGAACTAGTCTTAAGGTGACTCCATCCAATATAATTATTACACCTATTTAAGATGGAGTTTGGATGGAGCGGTTCAACACAATCGTAGCTCACATTCCTCTAGGCCCGAGCTAGACTCAATGCCATCACAAATCATGCAGAGCAACCATGCTCCTAGGTGTTGCTTCAATAATCACAAACTTAACCTAAAACTTATCGATCTAAACAGAGTAGATCATCAATATAATTGCTCTTGGCTAGATGATGTCCGAGTTAATTCCGATAACATAGAACCGGTAATTGATTTAAAACAATATAGATGTTGAGAATCGATATCTTGAGCCAATATGACGTTATTCTTCTGGAGTCTTCAGGAATAGGTACCTATTTAATAACTGTTGTGACTTTATTGGGAATGCCAAAAAACTATAGGAAACGGTTTATCAGCACCATGATATGAGGGAGCTGACTCAAGTTATTTATTCGTGAGTGAAAATTTTATGAAGAAATCGTCCTAAGTATATTTCTGTCCACCGTCTTGTTGCATAGATGCTGTAATTTTTGAACAGAGTACAAATGTAATATGGATTGAAGATGTGTCTTAAGGAAAAAATAAATGGAATAAAACTTATTTATGAAACCATAAAAGCTACAGTTAAACTGATTAGAAATATAAGCGCATGCCTGATGGAAGACATTTTCCATAACTTTTTGAGACAAATTTCGATCCAATAATGAGGTCAGCTTCTCGAATTATGTGTCAAAACCAGATTGATAGTGAGAAAAAGCTATATTGAGATTTACATGAACATTGTCCGCGCCCATGTCAAAAGGGTTCACATAGCCGGAATAATTTTGAGTTTCTTCGACCAAGTACCAATATCTATTGTATAACATTCATAAAAAGATTTATGAAATTTGACTTTACAACATCAATAGCAAATTAAGCGCATAAAAATATAGCCGACCTGATGTGCTTTATATGAAGGGCGTCTATTGGAGGACTACAATCAGTGTGAACATAAAAAATATTAACGAAATACAAAGTTTTCCTTTGTAAAAATTCAGGAACTTACAAAATTCGACGATAACAGCGAATAAGGAAGCTAACATGAACTTGTCAATAATGAATATTTATGACTTTGCAATACTTTCCGCGCACATAAAAGGCCAACACATACATTAATAATTGAACGCGTTGTCTAATTTAAAATTCCAAATTTTCATAGAATACATTGGCATTCCACAAACATCAGAAGAAAAGCTGCCGTGCATATTTCAACTCACTTAAACACCGTAAAATAAGTGTATGTGTGTGTGTGTGTGCTGCTGTAAAATACTTGATGTAAAATATTGAGCGAAATTCTCAGAGGATTTAGGTCAGTGGTTTACGAAACACGTGGCGTTGCCACACACATACAAAGACACGCCGTCAAGGATAAGACAAGGAGCTGGGCGGCTTTCTAAGAATACATGGCAGTCATTTTCCGCTCGTTATTAGCTTATTAACCCTTTCAGTCATTTAATAAATTATTTATTGATGGCATTAGTTTGCAGTTGGGACGCATAGCTTTGTGTTATGCTGTGAGCGTGGGGAAGATGAATGGTGAGGTGAGTAGAGCCTTCGCTAATCTTGCTTAGTAAAGTTTTTGGCAGTTTGTGCAGCTTAATGGTTAGAGCAATTTTAGAAATTTCTACTTTACTAATTTCCATAATAAAAATGCAACCCTGTGCGATAACTGCGTTCGCTTATGGCACACTGATAATTTATTTATTATTACCATACTTTTTGAGCCATTAATCAATTAATTAAAATGTAATGAAAATTTCTAGTCGCCCAGCGCTTACCGTACACGGTAGCGGTGTGGGCAAACAACAGCTAGAGCAATAAAAAAACGAAGCATAGGAATTTTCATATTTGAAATGCAGGAATACCGTATAATATTCATAACTTAAGAGCAAATGACTGATGATGACACCAGCGGCATTAGAGAGCAGACCAAGTAAGTAGAGGAAAGAAGCAAGCTGAGAGCCGCACAGCAACTCAAAAAAAGACAAAATGAGCGACGCTACGTGGGACTAGCAAGTCGAGGCAAAGCAAGTATATACATATATATATATGTGTATATATGTGTGCCGCACAGCGCCTAAAAGTTGGCACATAAAATTATTATGATGCTGCCGGCTGCACACTGCCGATTGCCGGTTGGGACGCAAGAGCGAACACACACCTTAGCTGCAGTGAGTTTGAAATTTTACTGGAAAAAAATACTCAATTATAACATGTAGTGGGATAGCGCTTCGGAGGCGAACAATATTGTGGGTGGCGAAGCGCGCAGGCTGCAACGCGAGGCTGCTGTTCGGAAAATGAATATAACTTTGCCGCTTAAAATCAACAACACAAACTTTCTTCTTCTTTGCTGCCTGTCTGCGGTAAGGTTGTTTGTAGATACAAGCGCGGCGCGCTCACAGCTGCAAGGAAAATGTCTTCGAAACGCTTTATTATCCGGCTGTTTGCCAGCGTCAACCTGGCGGAAGGATAATAAGGCATGAATGAAGTATGCAAAGCTTGCCGGAGAAGAAAAAGAATAGTAGCTGTGGTGCAGGCAGTGCTGGAAAGATGTCTACGAACGTTAACCCTTAGTTTGTCATATGAAAAAGTTAAAGTTTGGAAAAGAGATGAGGACCGTTGAAAGGGATTATTATGTGAATATCTTACCCACGGCCCAGGTTCAAGAACTGGCGCGTGACTACTTTTAAACTATTGGCAAAATAGATTCTTCCAAAGGTTACTCCTCGACAGACCTCCGAGTTTCTCTCCCTCTGACGTAAAAGTTTCCTTAAAAATAATCAAAGACTCAAGATTTTACAATCCTCCTTATTATGGAGAAAATATTGCTGTAATCCATTAGACCATTTAATTTATGTGGCGTGTGACCTTGGAACAGAAGTCCCAACTCGTAAAATGGAGTGAAGGGTTATCCAACAGCAAGCACGATCTTCCCTTTCCTAGCTTTCTATATCGGTTTTCAGTTAGCACCATAGACAAGCTAGATATAGAAAGATAAATAAATCATTTGTAATCTTTCTACGAAAGACTGCAAAAGCTACAAGCAAACTTTTCAGAACTCTCAGTGATTTATCCATAAAACTACACACCAATTATGAAATCGGATTTTATTAAAGGGTGGTACTCAAGACGACGTAGAGTCATTGCTAAAGCCCAGATACATTGAAGTTAAAATTGCTCTGCGCCTAAAGGTCAAGGACAATTTTCTAAAGTATTCGAAATTCGAGGAGTACCCCCATAAAACTAATACGGCTGTGTAAGCAGGCGTTGAGTAATACCAAAAGCTCTCTTAATGATACGGAAAGGACTGTTTGATACCAAACGAGGGTTCCGTCAAGGGGACTGCTTCTATCTACTACTGGAGAAAATAATTCCAGCTGCAGATCTGAATAAAGAAGGTACTATCATCGATAAGAGTGTACAACTGCTGACGAACGCCGATGACATCGATAAAATCGCCTCAACAACAGTGTCGTTGTTCTGCTTTATCCAGACTGGATAAGGACGCGATGCAAATGGGTCTGGTTTCTCAACGAGGACAAAATGAACGAACGAGGTCGGCGCACTCGCGACTTGATTCCGACTTCATTATTCACAGTCATAATCTGATGAGTCGGCGTTACGAGTTTTCGAGAGAAAGATTCGGCGTTTACGTGGATGCTCGCATTCGATAGAACGATGAGCTGTACAAGTTCTACGAAGATGTTTTTATATATCGGCAAATTAAGAAACAGTGGCTACGTTGTCTAGGTCATATCGTCCGAATGGATAAAAACACTTCAGCTCAGAAAGTATGCGACCAATTACCGGCCAGGGAAAGCAAAGAAAGAGAAACTCCTCCACTCCATTGAAGAAACCAGGAGGAGAAGGACTTGGCTACGCTTCAAATCTGCGAATGGCGACAAACATAAAAGAGAAAGATCGACTGGCGCACTGTTCTAAACTCGGCAATATCCGCATTTGCGGACCACCAATAAAGAAGAAGATTCCAAAATGTTAAAAAACAAAAAAAGCAAATATGTGGAGCCTTTTCAAAAACCGTAAATTCTGGAACATTTTTATCCATCGATAGATTACAGAAAGATTTTACAGCCGTCATAAAAGTCGTATCATTATTTCATTTCCTCCATTCTAATGACTTCAAAGACATCGCTCCGCGAACCGATCACCATATTTTCAAATTCCCGTTGAAGAGATTTCAAAAAAGATCTTCGTCTTGGATCTTTAATCTTTCGACAAACGCTAAGACATGCAATGTATAAAAGATCTTGAACTTACGAACCTCGTTTGAATAGTAGTTCTAGGTGGATACAAACGTAGAACGATTAAAAGGCTTTCTCGACCCACACGACAAAATTTTACCTGTGGGAAATTATGATATTACCTTGAATTTCACAGGCACTGTATGTGCAAACAGCCCAAAAATAAGCTGAGGAAGTGTTAAAATTCCCAAGAAGAATGCTTTCTGAAATAGCCGAACCAGCTGGAAACCTTTGTGATGTTAACCTCATTAGACTGTCAATAAAAAAAAACTTACTTTTCTCGATTACATCATCCTGCGCCACCTGCCAAATACCGCAAGTCACCGCATAAGGGTTAAGCTGTTAAAATCTTGAGCGTGTATAATACATATAAACGTAGAGGCAAGCTATTGAAGGCGTTTAAAGACACCTTAGGTACGAGGATATGCAGCCGCACATGCTGATGGCGATAATAGCGGACACAGAGATGATTTTGCGGATTTCGCTTGATATTCTTGAAGCTGAAAATTATATAGCGTGTTTTCTTATACTTTAATTTATCTATACAATGCCGGCGCTTTCGTTGCTGCTGCTGCTGCTGATGATGATGATGACGGCGATGACGGTGAGCTTTTTAAAACTTTATGACTAATTAATTAAATGCGCTTTAATAATTTTTTCACGCGCCAAACCTTCGTGCAAACATTTACATTTATCTACAGCGCAGGCTGTACGCCGTAGAATATACTATATGTATGTATAGGCAAGGCCATTAAGCAAAGTATAAGTTGAAAGTTGAAGAAGCATTGTAAGACGGCGCTGAGATGGCTACTGCTGTTGATGAAATACGCGCAGATAATTTTTGTCGCCAACTTACGCTCATCCGCTTGTTCTGACATCCACAGTGTCCAGACTGCAGGCCGCTTCGACCCCCTTATGCACAGTGCAGCGCATAAAAACTGCCAGAAGTCGGAGAGGAAGACAACTTAAATGCGTCTTGCTTCACCTTCTTCTTTTTCTTCTTATTCGTATTCGCTCAAACCATTAAACAAAAAGTTAATCGATGAAGTTTAAATATTTAAATGCGCCAACTTGCCAGTGGATCCTTGTGCCCGTCGTGGTGTGAGCTAATAGCTCCGGTTCTGCTGCCGCCCATCCCACGGGTTTGCTTGTAATTAAAGTATTTATGCATGTATTTAACTCTAGCTACCTCTAGGTATAACTACCCAGTAATTTATTTACCGTTTTTTCTTGGCAGTTTCACAAATTTTCCGCTTAAGAAAAGTAAAAGTTTTTAATGAGTTTGTTAAATACGTCGGGCATTTTTCGCGTACTTGAAAAGAGCTGCTTCTTCTTCTGCGTCTTGTGCAACCCCCATAACTTCTGTACTTACAAATTTAAATGCAAATGACATTTGGCACCAGGTTGAAAAGGAGAGCGCGAGAGAAAACTACAAAAATCAACCCTGCCAACGCGCTTGAAAATGTTTGCGTGTGAGCGGCGTGGGCAGGCAGCCCGCAAAGTCAAATGTCCTGACAGTGGCAATGATTAAGCAGGAATTTTAATTTGTATGAATGTGCAAAAGTTGAATGCAGACAGGTGTGTACGCCAAATGTCGTAGAACCCGACATGACTGCACAGGCATTTATGGTGTATAGGGTGACCAAATAGCAAAGATTACTAATTATTGGGTTCCAGCAGCATAATTTCAAGGGTCAGTGCATTATATAAGCATTTAAATCTTACAAAACTCTCAAATCGTCAGATAACTTAAGCAGACATATTTTTAGAGATAAATATTCAATAGCCAAGGTTCACATCGCCGCAATGATAGGTATCCTAACTGGATACCAGTACTCTCTCCTGCACTGTTGCCACACAGCTATTGTAAGATCAACCTTGCTCTACGGTGCAGTAGTATGTTGGACACACGTACGGTAATCCACCTACCGGAAGCTACCAGAAAGGGTTCAAAGGCTCGCTGCGCTGTACATAACTGAAGCTTTAAGAACAACTCCAACAGCGGCTCTTGAACTGGTACTAAACCTGCCACCTATAGACCTCTTCACAGAAAACTGCACAGCAAAGTCGGCGGGACGAATACTGGCAGCAGGAGAATTTATATAAAGCCTTCAGGCATAGCTCGGTGGATAATGGCGGTTTAGCAACGGAAACAACGACTACATGAACCCACTTTTCAACTGGGAAAGCAGATACAAAATAAGCATGGAAAACGATGACTGGTAAAGGTATGTTAGCTCCGCGTAATATTTTAATAATTTATATGGATGGCTCAAAAATGGAGGATAGTTAGGCATAAGCCTTTTAAGTTGCTAAACCACTGCAATGTATTTCAAGCTGAGGCCTTTGCTATTGAAAGCCGCGGAGCTGGTCTCTAACACACCCGCGTGCAATTCCAGAATCAACATCTACATAGACAACCAAGCAGCAATTAAGGCAGTAACCTCGTACCGCATTTCGGGCACAAGTGTCTTGGGAAGCAGGGCAGCAGTGGAAAGCAAGAAGCAAGCAACTTCACTTCTTCGGAATGCTAGGCCACAAAAGACATCGGGGGAATTGAAATAGTGTATATATTTATATTCTTAAAAATGAAACACGATCTTCAGTGTCACATTCAGAACTGGTTTTATTATATTATCTTATATTATCACTAAGCATAAATAACATAGAGCTTATTCTAATTGCTCTTATTATTAAATATTATACTGTCACGATAAGTTCTCTTAATACTCTAATTTCTCTTAAAACTAAGGTAGTATTAGTTATATGTAAATGGGTTCTTACATTACTATATATGTATTATATAGGCGATATGGAGGCTTACATTACTCCTCCGCGGCCAGAATAAGCAGTCCCTGCGTATTCAAAAAATATCCAATATTTAAATATGTTTAATGTTTCTCTAAACTTTATTTATATATTTCGTTTTACTTGCGTTTTATATATTTTTTTAAATTGTTTATTATTGGATACTAAGTAATTTCCTTCTTGCTTAAAATTTAAAATTTTTTTATATTTAGGTTTTGATTTGCTTACTCTATTATTATTTACAATGTTGTTTGCAAAACTGTCCGTTTCTACCCTATTAGTTTTTTGGTTTAACACATTTATTCTCTTAGATTTTCTCTCATGTACCATTTTGGTAAGTTTAGATATATCTTCTTGTGAAATTATATTATTTAAAAGATCTATTGGTCGATATTTGGTAGTACTATGAATAGTGTTGTTGTATGCTACTATTGCTTTATATACATTTTCCATGATATCATCTTTATTATTAGGATCTGCATTGAAAAGTCGAATGTGTTCGTTTAGAGTACCATGTAATCTTTCTACGTCCGCATTACCAGTTTTCAAATAAGCTGTTGTTGTGTGGAAGTTTATCTGTTGGTCCTTTAAAAATTCCCTAACTACAGCAGTATCTAGCTCATTGTCGAAAACTATTAACTTTGGTTTACCTAAATATTGTATTCTCTGCTTGAGTGCCTTCAGTATCGATACCCAGGTCCTGTCTTCTAGGTTGTAAGCAGTTGCGTATTTCGTAAGTTTATCTATGCTTGTAAGATACATCGTGCCGCGTTGTGGATACCATATATCAAAATGAACGATATCATTGTGCCTTTCTGGTGTAGATGTAATGTTAAAGCTATGCTTTATTGGGGTCCTATCGAATTTCGCAAGTTTACATATTTCGCAACTGTTAATGTATTTTTGTATTTCTTTCTGCAACTTAGGGTAGTAGTAAACTCTTCTCAATTCTTCATAAACTTCGTTAATACCTCTATGATTATTTTTAATGTGCGTATTTTGTATTAATTGTAAAAGCTTTTCTCTATCAATTATATCTTCTAAGATTAAATGTGCTTTTAACAACTTTAAGCTTTTGTTTCTCGCAAAATATTTAATATACAAAGATTGGAATTCTTTGTATAATTCAATATTTTGGCAATAAACTACTGCAAGTCCTTTCGCAGGTAGTTTTTCTCGCAGGAAATCCAAAAGGGCATCATTGTTTGTTACTTTTAAGCAGTGTCGAATTTTAGTTTTGAACATAATTTTTGTTGAACAAGAATTCGTATTTGAATTTTGAATAAATAATTGATTTTTAAATAAATTAATTGGTTGTTCGGTTATTTTAATGTAGTCAGTATCATCGCTTTCTGCGCTATGTACTGTGTTAATATCTTCATCGAATAATTCATTTAGATTAATTACTATTTCACTATTTAATGATTCATAATTTAACCTACTTAGGCCGTCTGCGATTACGTTTTCTTTTCCTTTTATATAACTAATATCAAAATCGAACTCATTTAGCTTAATTTTCCATCTTTGGATTTTAGCATTTGGTTCTTTTATATTGTGAAGCCAAACTAATGGACGGTGGTCTGTTTTGATTACAAACCTACGACCGAAAAGATATGGGCGAAAATATTTCGTTGCCCACACTATGGCTAATAACTCCTTTTCAATTGTGCTGTAATTTTTTTCGTGACCGTTTAAAGTACGGCTGGCAAAAGAAACAGCTTTATTTCCTTGCATAAGTGCGGCTCCTAATGCAAAATTACTGGCATCAGTAACAAGCGTAAAAGTTTTATTAAAATCAGGATGAATAAGAATAGGATCATTTTTAAGCAATATTTTTAATTTTTCAAAAGCCGCTATATAATCTTTATCACAAGTATTAACTTTTATTCCTTGTTTGAGGTATTTAATGAGATGGTGAGCTATTTTGGAGTAATCTTTAATAAATCGTCTGTAAAACCCAGTTATACCCAAAAATGATTTTATTTCTTTTTGTGTTTTAGGTAATAGTATTTTTTCTATGGTTTCAAGTTTCTTAGGGTTTGGTTTAATGCCTTCAGCAGTTACTAAATGACCCAAAAACTCAGTTTCTTTTGAGAGGAATTTACACTTGTCAACTTGTAATTTCAAATTGGCTTGACCCAAACGTTTCAAAATTTTGTCTATTGCTTCTAAATGTTCTTCTATACTAGTTGAAAAAATCAGAACGTCATCTAAATAAACTAAGCAGATTGAACCAATGTATTCTTTCAATACATGGTTAATCATACGTTGGAAAGTAGCCGGCGCATTACGAAGCCCAAATGGCATACGCACAAACTCATAATGCCCAGTGGCTGTAGAAAAAGCTGTTTTTGAAATGTCATCGGGATGTACTTCTATCTGATGAAATCCCTTGGCTAAATCAAGAGTAGAGAAATATAAACACTTTCCTAGTTTGTCGAATATATCGTCAATATTTGGTATAGGAAATCTGTCTTCAACAGTAATATCGTTTAACTTTCGATAGTCAATTACTATACGCCATTTTTGTTCATTGGAAGAATCTAATTTTTTTGGAACTATCCATATTGGGCTATTATATGGACTACTTGAATGCCTAATTATGTTTTGTTTTAACATATTTTCAATCTGGTCATTAACTTCTGCTTTATGTACCTCAGGGTACCTATATAATTTGGAATACACTGGCATATCATGCATCGTTAGAATTCTATGCTTTATTTCATTGGTAAAAGTTAAATTATCGTTCTTGTTGTAAAATACATGTTTATACTTTTTAATTATATTAGTTAATTTTTCCTTTTCATAGTTTTCGAGATGATCTGTTTGGATTTGAGATAATATATCAGGTTTTTCAATTTCGCAATTATAAAAGCAGTTATCTTTATAAGCTAATTCATTATAATCTTCTTCCTCTTTAGATAAACACATTGTTATTACAGCATTACTTGTAATTAATTGTCTACAAGGTATATTTATTATGCAGTTTAAATTTTGTAAAATATTATTGCCTATAAGTCCATCAAAATTTTCATTGAACGCGTATTCTAAAAATTCGCAATTATAATCTTTTATATTAAATTCACGAAATATGGGAAATTTGCAAAGTTTTGTAATTATTATCTCTCTACCTAATGCTTTTGCTACTACGTTTACATTTTGCTTCAAATTCGGATGACATATACCAGGGTTAATTATACTGAATTCAGCACCAGTATCAATTATAAATTTTAATTTTTTTATAGGATTATTAATTATTATATATGGAAGTTTTGATTGCCTGCTATTGGAAAATTTACGTTCGAATTTCCTATTTCCATTGGTTCGTCTTGTTGATTATTGTTTCTCATATTAGGTGGATTTTGACTTCTTAAAATCGGCTGTCTAAATTGGTAATCATAATTATTAATATTGGAATTTGGTTTATTTCTATTTGTGTTTTGTGAGTAATTGGTCCGCTTCGTTTGACTAGTAAAATTTGAATTTCCTAGGTTATCATTACATGAATTATAATTTGTATTAGAATAATGTGCATTTTGATATGGAAAATTTTGTTGGGTCTGAAAATGCTGATTATGTTTATTACTCATATTTGTAAAATTAAACGATTTCCTTTGAAAGGAATTGTTTTGGTTATTAGAATTATTGCTAAAGTTAGTTTTTATATTTGTATTCAAATAGTCTCTTTTTGCAGGTCCAAACTGTGTATAATTTTGGTGCTTTGCATCTAATATAATTTTAAATGCGTCTTCTAATGTTTCAGGATCTCTGGCGAATATCATAGTACGTGTTGGTTCAGGAAGATGGTCCCTAAAAGTCTTAAGTGAAATTCTGTTTACTTCTTCAGTCGTATAAGTAGTGTCGCCATGAGTTAAATTTCTATTATGTATTCTGTTTGCCAGTTTATTTATTTTAAAATAATAATTCTCAATTGTTCCATGTAATCTGCAAGTTTTTAATTCGTCCATTAAGTCATTACTACTGTATTTTTCGCCAAAATTTTTTGTTAAAATTTCTTTCAAAATGTGCCACGAATTTACGTTAGAGTGTCTGTGTATGGCTTCCCTAGTTTTGCCAACACATTTGTTTTTAATATACCCAAAAAGTATATTTTGATTAGTATTATCAAATTCTAGAATAGATGGGAGAATATTTTCAACCTGATCTATATAATCTGGCAACTGATTAGTATCATTGCCGTCAAAACTTTCGATATTTTTTATGCAACTTAAAACTAGGTTAAATCTACTTATTTGTAACGCTTCCATAGCTAAATATTTAATTCAATTTATGTGTGTGTAAAAGGGAAACTAATATATTGTTAAAAGAAGAAACGAGAGAAAGTACTAATAAATAAAATAAAATATATTTACATATATATATATATATATACTTATGTATATGTAGGTAAATCCTGTGTTCTTGCTGTTACTCTTGCTGCCTTGCTGGACGTTTGTTGCTGCTGTATTAAGCTCCAGTTGATTGCAGTTGTTGTTACTTTAGTTTCGCCAAATATTGACTTCTCTTTTGTTTTATGTTTTCTCTGCTGCAATGAAAAGTTTTGTTGTTGTGTTTCTCTTTTGAAACGTCTTGGATAATATAGGCACCGTTTCAAAGAGATTTAAAGTTCCTTTCACCTTCACAGAGGTCGCAAATTCATAGTCATCCGCTTTTAACCGCGACTATCTGACCTTCATAGAGGACACAAGAACCGTTGCAGCCAGCTAGTTGTTTGTGTTTTTCGATGAGTTCCTCTAATCCTCTTATTTGCACGTTTTATACTTTTCCTTATTTAGTTCGGTTTTTTTTTTTTTTTTTTATTTATTTTATTATTAATACGTTTTTTATTTTGTAATTGCTATTCTTTTATAATATATACTACTTCTTTGCTTATTTAGTGCTTTAATTGTTTTGCTCAGCACGATTTACGAAAAGATTGTTTGATTTAAAGAACTAAATTTTTGCTCAGCGGCTAATTAGAAATGTTTCTCACATATTATTTTTGTTTTAAATTATTTTAGAGTGTTGCGTTTCGCGTTGGTTTTTGTTGTTTTTTTTTTTTTTCATCACGTGGTACTTTTTCGGTATTTTCTTCAGTGGTACTTTTTCCTCGTCGAGTTTGTCACGTCATGTGATCTTTATGCTGTCTTGTGGATCCCGTTTCTTTACCCAGGTATCACCTTGCTTGCCCTTGGAATAGCTGGAGGTCACCGTCAACCACACATTATAGGGAATTTATAAGTTTTATAAAAGTTATCAATTTAAAGAAAACCTATAACTTCCCACAAACTGTTAAGCTTATTTTATTTAATTTCACTGCTTTGACAATGTTTTAGTTTTAGTTTTTATACACTTTTTAAGCTTTTTTTTTTTTTGTTTTTGTTTTAGCACTGGTAGAATTGTTTTCCTCTTTTTTTGTTTTTTTTTTTAACTTTTATTCAAACACAAAAGTCTATTTATTTAAAAAAATTTACGCATTTATAAATATATGTATTAAGAATTTTAAAATTTGACTCTGATCAAAAATATTATTCTTAATAAGAAGTTTTCCTCGTCGCCATTTATATTCTTAAAAATGAAACACGATCTTCAGTGTCACATTCAGAACTGGTTTTATTATATTATCTTATATTATCACTAAGCATAAATAACATAGAGCTTATTCTAATTGCTCTTATTATTAAATATTATACTGTCACGATAAGTTCTCTTAATACTCTAATTTCTCTTAAAACTAAGGTAGTATTAGTTATATGTAAATGGGTTCTTACATTACTATATATGTATTATATAGGCGATATGGAGGCTTACATTACTATATACGACGATCTGAGCAGAAGCATGGTAAAAAAAATCAAAACCCAATCGGTTGATTGTTCAACTTGAACTCATGGAACGGTGTATGCGGCGACCGCCATTTTTTTCTCTGGGTTTACGTCGAACAGTTTTGAAAGACCGAAGTATCTTCAATTGCTGAGTTGAACTTTTGGAATACCTGCTTTGAAACCAAAGGTCTTTTTAGTCGTTATCGATTTTTGAATAATGTTTTGTATTTAATGGCTCCTATCTGTTCACCCTATATACAATTGAAACAATAAGTTGTATACTTTAATGGCAAGTCTCTGATTACAATCACAAATTTCAAGGTATTTAATTTTGACGAGGATTTGTTTTCAACCAGAGCGAAAGAAAGGAAGGCTTTTTACAAAAGTCATTCGTCATTTGACTACTTTGTTGTATTACTGATACACTGCCCTGATCGGACCTTTTATTCGACGAAACTACAATATTTTACTCCACTTGGAATTATATAACTTATATTCATCTAAAACTTCACATTCAACAACATGGAGTAATTTTTTTCGGTTGTCTACCTTATACACTCCTTAAGCACCAAAAAAAATGGTTCTGATCCAATTTGTACGATGGCGTAATATTCAAAGCTTCGTACTGCTTGCTTACATATCACGATAGTAGAATTAATATTTTCTGACGTAAAGTTTTACTTATATTATGTACTTTTAAGCTCTTATTAACAGCTAAAATATTTCAACCAAATAATTTTCAAAGGAGTGCTGTTCACAGGCTCCAGTGTAGAGAAATCCTAAGGGATATGAGTCTTTTCTTAGTTTTAGTCAAACTACTGTGACGGGATTCTAAACCGGTTTCCGACCAAGAAAGCCCAGTCAGAATGGGTACGAAAAAGAAAGAAGAACTACTTTGCTCTACTGAAAAGGTGACCGAGGATCCCAACTCTGGCAACAAAGGAGGAACTTATAAAAAGCCAGGAGTTGTTGAAGGTTCGATATAGAGCTGTGACCGGAATATGTAACTGGCTTGGAGGCAAATCTAATATGATGGAGGAGGAAATGAAACGGCCTTTTCTAGAGAGAAAGGGAAAAATGGCCGGTCACATTTCGCAAACTAATGCAATATCCAGCGGTTGCAAATTGCATTGAGAAGCATATCGCTGAAAAGAGGCAGCGTTTGATTAAGAGCGAAACAAAGGCGCCTTTGAAAAAAATAAAAGGCTGGGACGTAGCCGAGAAGCCAGACCGTTAAGTACGCGAACTACAGGCCGATAACATCAAAGACAGAAGCGGCAGCTTATGAGATTATGAAACGACATTTTATCATCGCGCCCATAAACCGCAGTAACCTGTTGGAACAAATGTAACAAAAGTACTCGAAAACAGTGGATATGAAACTACTTAAAGCCACATTCTCGAGGTTGGACGCCGAGCTTAGCGCAACCATGCCGCTATTTGATGAAACAGTATAGCTTAGCAATGACAAAATCCTGAAATTTATTCAAGACCGTCGTTGACATGGATGAGAGAGGCTGTCAGAATGCTTTCGAGCTAATGGAAAGACACGGAACTATGTGGACCTCTGCAATATTCCATCGATACCCAAGACACATGGTGAACCCAGAACAAGCGCTGTGGCTGTCCACAGATCCCGGACAGCGACTAAAGCTATATCCACCTGTTCAAAAAGGCGGTAGACGATATTATTTATGCGAGGTTCTGGAAGATAGTATGAGATATTGGAAACGTGTTCATTTGCTTCAAGAATAGCCATTCCGCTTGTGGCAATAAAACACATTAGAAAAGGTTGATGAAGCTTTTGACATAGAAGATGTCATGGCGATTTCCCCTGTTCTGCGAGATATGGAAGCATAACTCATTCAGCATTCTGATTTTCCAAAACTGGAAACTGAGGCTATTCCAGGTGAACCTGCATAAAAGTTAGATCGTCATCGCGGAGATTCATCTCGACATTAGGAAAAGCGGCTACCACATGGCTTTAGTGCAGGAACAGCACATTGCATCGGTGAGATAATATTGGTGAGCGAAAATCTTGATTCGCATATTGTGACTTAATCACTATAAACAAAAATATGTAAAGAAGATATCAGTAATCTCGTTATGCAGAAGAGATACATTATATACGATAACATCCATACCTTTGACCTACATGTCACACCGACTTCTTTAAATCTTTACAGTTCTGTTGCATAACTTGTTGGACTCCTCCAAGCAATCAAATGGCGATAATAATTTTTTTAGAACGACACAAAAAGCTTGTAATGGCTGCCAACACACCCAGAAAGCCACTTCAGGCGTCGAACATGTCGATGAGCCGCATAAAAAGTCATTATAAGCCAATTGATTTTGGCGAGTGGCACAAACGAAATGGCAACGCTAAACATAAAAACAGCACTAAATTATGGCATAAAATTTAAATGAACCGTTTCAACAACTATAATTCAAATACTACAAATTGCATGCAACAAAGGTGCCACATTGTGGCACGAGTAACTGTACTAAAGGTATTAAAGTATTAAGGCCAAAAGTGCGCAGCTAACACACCAACATTCACACATACGGCGCCGATTTCGAAAAGTCATAATTGCATCAAGTCATAAACAGATTTTCATTGTTACAAGTTACGAGTATTGATGGCGCGGACAGCATACGGGTTTTTCTTTGTGGCTGCCACTTGCAACTTTAGCTTGCAGAAACATGCCACTGTATACAGGCTGTTTGTGGCGCAGGAATATTAAATTTTAATGGCGGAAATTAAAAATTCCACATGCCACATACACGCACAGGCGCATGCAACAACGCCTAAGGATGCAAGCAAAGTTGAACGCAAAGCCGCGTCTAATACAATTAACTACCAAACTACGCACTCAGGCGGCGCAATTAATTCAGCCAACGGCGGTGCTGATGGTGGCATGAGGCATGTGTGACTACGAACTAACTAGATAACCCAACTAACAAGGCACTCGTTGCTGCTGCTGCTGCAGCTAATTTCACATAAAAGTCGTCGGCCGTAAAAGTGTGTGTGGCAAATAAATATTAAAATTACTTTGTCTCGCCTGTGGGCATTAAAACGCTGCCATAGTGGCAGCACTAATCAAGTTGCTGGCATTTTACAATAACCGTTGGGGTTTTTGCGCTAAATTGTTTAACAACGGTATGTGAAAAGGTTTATGACTTTGCTGAATTGGTTTGTGTTTGCGTTGGATAATGAGCGAAAGAGAAGAGAGCGAGAGAGAATGAGTAGAATGAAAGCATTAGAATTTAATTGCAATGACCAGAGCATATTTTAAGCGCCACCTTTTATTATATGTACTTACTGTCTTTGAGTAGAAATCGATAATTCTTTTAAAACAAAGAATTTATATTATTCTCATTGATTACAATATAGCATGCACTACAATTTCTTTCAGCAATGAAGATATTTTTCAGACTCTGATTGAATGTTAAATAGAGAAAGCACCGGCTTAGGCTTATTGGGCCCTCTTATAAACCCCAAAGACTCATCTAGCCATAGCACATTGATAAAGTCCAATATTCTGCTGGCTGCTAGTGAAGCGATGTGACCCATAGTTGGAAGCAATGATCCAAGGGTCTTAAACCTGCGCCTTCAGACTGTGGTGCAGTTAATTAGCAGGTGTTCTGGTGTTTCAGGCACCCTGCCGCAGAACCGTCAATTTTTTTAAGAAACTAAGCCCATATTGTATAAATACTCCTTCAGCTTGCAGTGGCCAGTGTAAAATTTAAGTTTATCCCCAGCGAGATTGATTGCATATTTAAATCTGCTGAGACTGCACTCTACCAGTAGCGACTTGGCATGCCATGTAGTTGTTGCCAATTCCACTCTTTGCGTGATTCTTCTTCCTTGCGGAGCAACTCTTTTATTGTATGAGGACCCACACCAATGAAGGGTTCAGGTTCTACCATGCCAGCGGCTGCTGCAGAGCGGGCGAGCACATCAGCCAGTTCGTTACCGACTATAACTTTGTAACCAGACACTCAGATGGGGCGCACATAGTTACATTCCTCTGGGTTATTCAGCCATTCTCTACACAAATTTACCAGTAGTGATTTGATCTAGTACGAGGAGACTGCTTTTAGTGCCGCCTGACTCTCTAAGTATGGTTATACGTTCATTGCGAGAGTTGCGTTGGAGATTTTTCTTTATGCAACGACTTATGGCAAAGACTTATGCCTGAAAAATGCTCGGAATACTTCCCATAGGTATGAAAAGCATGGTGCGTGGTCCTGCGATTCTTGCACCGATTCACTGCGACTATTCCTAAGCAGTGACAAGAGTGGAATCATTCCAATCACTCTTACTACCACGGGTAACCGTGAACTTCTTCGTACAGTTAACCCTTTTAGTAATGCTCTCCCTTGGGAAAAGATCCAATGGTATAGTACCACTTAACTATTTCTACCGCTGGGATGAGATTACCTTGTGGTGATGCGTAAGGTGTGAGCTCAAGCATGACTTCAAGTACTGTCGTCGGAAAAGTGCGCATTATACCCGACATGCAGATACTTGCAAGTCGTTGCAGCTTCAATAGTTGGAGCCCTACCGAAGTCTGCGTAGCTTTTGAGGCTCAGTCCACCGCCCCATACATGATTATCGGTCGCACGATCATGGTGTGCAACCAACTAAGAATCCTTGGCTTGTAGCCTCATGGTTTTCCAGCCAGCCGAATGCACGTCATTTGCTGCTTAAACCGCAGAGTAGAATCCAGCTTGATACCAAGATATTTGACCATGTTGGTCATATCTACCTCTCTGCTTCCCACTGTAAGGTTCCTGGGGCCAAACAGGGACCCACATACGTCTTGTGAACGGGACTATGGTCGTCTTAGAGGGGTTGATGTTCAATTCAACCTCACTACACCACCCTTTTGCTAGACTTAAACCTCTTTCTAGTGAGTTCAGACTCTCTCTAATTCAGATTCTAATAGGAATTCCATTATCTGCACTTTTTTCTCATCGAACTCCTCTTTTATGCCACTAAATCACTCAACTCAACATTTTTCCATAGATTTAGGAAGTTCAATAAGTTTTAGTACACCACACGAATATCCTTGTATCTGTAGACGACCTATACTCTAACTAGAATTTCGTATACCCCTCTATTCAGAGCTGCTTCTATCTTAGTTTCGGAATGTTAAAAAACATCTACGTCATGCTGTGAAATTACTTGCATTATGCGTCACGATCATCAACTCAATGCTTAACATCGAATCATAGAAACTTCTATGCTCTCTATAATTTAGGTATTCTATCCACTATTCTCATACTCAATTTCTCTTTTCCTCGCAAACGCGCTCACTATTTACACTCACTACAATGTTTCTCGTTCACTCACTCCAATGCTATCTAAGACCCACACCACCCACAAATCACTCAAACGCCACTCGTTTACCCCCAACACCTGCGCTCAACCGCAAAATGCAAATAACCGCAAAGCCAATTATCTACAGTAGCGCGACAAATTCGTGCGCTGCCATTATAAACATAATCCTCCATATTAATTCGCCACTAATCCGTCTGCCATGTCACAACTCATGTAAACGAAATAAAAACTAGCAAACTCAACTCACTTCACTTCCGACACTCTAACACCACACCACGGCACAGAAGTGCGCTCTTTCGGCCATTGTTATCGTGCACATCGCGCTTGAAATTTATTACCCATCTTTAGCCTTATCTAAAATGCTTTTTAACATAGTTTAGTCATTTTTGTGTGATTACCAAAGCCAGACATCATATTTCATGTCAAAAGGATATTAAAAGAGACAATAAAGCGATTGCCGCAAATAGTGGCTGTGCACGCTGAATCGTATTATGTCTGTCGCCATGGAAGGGGTAGAGTGTTAGTAGAGCGCGCTAACGGTTTATTGGTTCTGTACGTAAGTGGTGAGAGCAACAGTTGTTTGTATAAAATTAGTAACTACTTAGTTTTTGACATTTCCGCGATAGAAAGGGTTAGGCGGAAACAATGTGTCAGCGTTGGATGTCATATGAGTTCATTGTATGGAGCTGACAAGGGAATGTTTTATTGCTTTTGGAGTTCGGAGGTGGTCACAAAGTTTATGAAGAGTTTTTAATTAACTTACGGATATTTTAGTACTTTGACTTTTAGGCGGTGGTATTGGCTCAGTTAAATCTTCCAACTTTTTATGTGAGAATCCATAACAATTTTTGGAAAAAGGAAGCCATTCTTATGGCTTTTAAAAAGTGAAAAAATATATTATAACTGCCATGAAGTAGAATTTTGAGTAGTTTAGAGAAGGATTCTTTGGTTTTGCCAGTATTTTATTTATACAGGTCTTTTAATTTTAGCTCGAGCTTCGGAAGGAATATATGTGACCTGGTCTACGAAAAGGGGCTTAGGTGTCAATTAATTTTTTTTTTGTTTTTTTTTGTTTTTGACACCTAAGCCCCCTTTTCGTAGACCAGATTACATATAGTATTCTGAGCTCAATAAAGGCCTACATTTTCCCCCACCAGCGGTAGGAATTTAAAGATTAATTATTTAGTTTAACCGTTTGGTCTACCAAATGGTTGCGTCCTTCGAGCCGGATGTAAAGCCAAAGCCAAAATGGAAAGACTAGTCCTCACTTCAGAGGAATTAGAGAGGCTGGTTATGTTGTCACATATACAACACTCAATGTAAGTCTACTGGGAACTTAGAAAACTGTTCAACGGGGGGTTATCGGGTGTAGGTTTTGCTTGCACTGCTCTCAGTAGCCATTACTAAGGATTAACAAGACTTTTCGTTACAAGATCTAGAGGCCATACTATTGCTGTGATCAAAACAATGACTTCAGGTTCACCTCGAACAACACACTTAACCTCGCATTCTTTTTCCTGTAGGATCTTATAATCATTTCATAAAATAACGACTTACTTTTTTTTTTTAATTTTTAATGTTATTTAGGGAAAGTTTTCTAGCTTGAGGCCTCTAGAGGCGTTCAAAGCATACAAAACTCATCTTATGTCTTATGAATGTGTGAAATACGACCTAAAACTGCATAAATTAAAGAAAAAGTTAGAATACCCTTAATAAGGTAAAAGCATCCAGTCATCTCCAAAAAAAATCACATGGCAAAGGTTATACCAAAGAATCAAATTGAAAGTCTCCTACAGATTCAGGGAAAACTAAAGTTTAAGAAGTTGGTGGTTCGGCGTAATCTTCTCTGAGACGAGAAGCGATTCAGCATTTACCTTTTAATGAAAAACAATTTCCATATTACAATGATATGTAAAGGGACCATAGTATAGGGTATAGGGTTCTCGCAAGAACCCTGGTATTGAAGTATTGAAAGAAATCTTAGAACATAAAGAAAGGATCGAATTGAAAGTCCCTTACAGATCTACGAGGAAACAAAAGTTTGAGAATTCGATGGTTCGGTATTATTTTCTCGGAGCCTCAAGAAACAATTCAGCTTTACATTAAACGAAAAACAAACAAGTTCTCTTCAAGTGAAATAAATAATGAACAGTAGAAGAGGCCATGCAACCGGGAAAAGGGAACAAACACATACAAAAAGTGGAAAAAACAATAAATGAAACATGAAAAATGCATTTCTCAGCCAACGAGCCAGTCAGAGTCCATTGTCAATGTCAAGTACGGCCACTAGAGGGTACAAACAATTACAAAAACAAAAGCAGAGTTAAAAAATTGAAATAAATGACAAAGTAGATAACATAGCAATGGGTTGGAAACGAAAATGAGTAACGGGAAAGCATAACACCAGAAGCAAAGGTGCGAAGCAACGTTGAAAGGTGTGAGAAATTTGTATGAAGACAGCAAATGACTAGGTTGAATTACACAACAGAGAGGAGTTGGGCTCGTTATACGCCTGGCCAAAGCGGAAGGCTTACAAGGACACAGTCAGAAGTAAAACAAAAATAGCTAATGTTAAAACTGGCATTGTATAACTGTTGGTATTAAGTGTTTAATTGGTGTGTCAACGTAATGGTGAGTGGGTGGGCGTGTGAAGCTTCAAAGCGTTAATATAAAAGTTTCGTTTTACAAAAGTGCTGACGTTCGAGAGTTAAGTGTTGTAAGTAATGAGAAGCGTTAGACATTGTAAATTGTCTCAAGAACTGACGGACTGATTGTATTACAATTGAGTAGTTTTTTTTTTGTGGAAAGGGTGTTCCGCTGAAAAAAAGATATAGAGACAAATAGTTAAGCATAAGTATAAGTCTAAGTTTTATCTAAGTCAAAGTCCAATTCTAAGTCTAAGTCTAAGTCTAATTCTATATCTAAGTTTAAGTTGAAGTTGAAGTTGAAGTTGAAGTTTAAGTTTAAGTTTAAGTTTAAGTTTAAGTTTAAGTTTAAGTTTAAGTTTAAGTTTAAGTTTAAGTTTAAGTTTAAGTTTAAGTTTAAGTTGAAGTTGAAGTTTAAGTTTAAGTTTAAGTTTAAGTTGAAGTTGAAGTTGAAGTTGAAGTTGAAGTTGAAGTTGAAGTTTAAGTTTAAGTTTAAGTTTAAGTTTAAGTTTAAGTTTAAGTTTAAGTTGAAGTTGAAGTTGAAGTTGAAGTTGAAGTTGAAGTTGAAGTTGAAGTTGAAGTTGAAGTTGAAGTTGAAGTTGAAGTTGAAGTTGAAGTTGAAGTTTAAGTTGAAGTTGAAGTTGAAGTTGAAGTTGAAGTTGAAGTTGAAGTTGAAGTTGAAGTTGAAGTTGAAGTTGAAGTTGAAGTTGAAGTTGAAGTTGAAGTTGAAGTTGAAGTTGAAGTTGAAGTTGAAGTTGAAGTTGAAGTTGAAGTTGAAGTTGAAGTTGAAGTTGAAGTTGAAGTTGAAGTTGAAGTTGAAGTTGAAGCTGAAGTTGAAGTTGAAGTATAAGTATAAGTATAATTATAAGTATTAAAGCATTTTTCCTTGACCAAAATTATTCGAACGGACTCGCGAGAGATGTTGAGCTCTCTTGCTCTTATACTTGCCTAACGATTTTCCAGCACCATGTCCTTCCTTTTTTTAATATTTTCATGACTTGTAGAGGTCAAAGGTCGTCCAAAGCCTGCAAATACTTCTTTCTAATCTTTCAGATACATTTTTCAATGCCAACAAAGCGCATTTTGTCTGCAGTCAAGTTCATATAACTACATACATATGTATGAGAACGTTCATAGCTATAAACATACCAACAAAGATATAAAAAATTACAAAAAAAAACTCTATTGTTTTTGTTATGCCTGGTGCCACCTTTGCAAGGACAAGCATTTTATCCACCGGAAATGCGCATGCATACGCGACATATTGTTGGCCTTTTTAGTTAACCAACTGCCGCTTTTTGTGTTCGCATTCTTTTCAATTCGCTCATTTTTTGCAATGACTTTAATTGAGTTCACACCTTTCTGGGGCGACGGAAGCCAGAAAAGCAAACAACAAAGCCTGTTTTTGTGTTTGTAAAGCACAGAGATGAGTTCCAAACAGCCTTCAAAGTACTTAAAATAACAAAAACAAATTGTAAAAGGTCATTGGCGCCGACTGGCTTTGTGAAGCTAATGAAAACAAAAAAAGGGGAAGATTACTACGGGACTATTAGTTCATAGGTGCTTTTTCGTTGATTTTTTTAAGGCTATATCTAAGAGCTAATTTAGGGGACACCAACCTCTTATATATAGGAAGACCGATATTCGATGCCAAAGTTGTTTCATGCTGATAACGGACGTTATATTATTTGAATGATTCCCGAGGCGAGTATCCCAATTGGAGATATATTTGGTTCCAAAGAACTCCTCAAATCGGGTCTTACGCATCCGTTTTTCCAATTCCCTGTAAGGAAAGCGATTTCTATGACTCAACTTTATCCAACTACATTAACTTCAGGTTTACCTCGAACTCCGACTCTTCATCTTTAATCTCTTGTTGTGTAGTTTTCAGATTACTATGTTTTAAAGAAAGTTTGAGCTTGAAGATAGGAGAATGCTCTATTTATGAATTGCAGAAAATCTCAAAAGGGTTAGTACGAACATTATCCTCCATAGATAATCAAGGATTTATAGACCACCGAGAAAATATTTAACTTTCTTACCGATTTCGCTCTTTTACGGAAAATATGTATTCTCACTAAAAAGTGATGGTCACCCTAGTAAACAGCACAAAACAAACAAGGTAAAGTAAAAAAATATATGGAAAGCCCACACTTTATATTTTTAAATTCACTATCAAAAGGGATATAACAATTAAATGCACTTCAAATTGCTGGGAAGTAAAATGGCAGCGCAAAAGAGAATGTAAATGGGGCAACAATGCCATGAATGCTACGCAGCCATTATCAGGGGAAGAAGCGCAACTGTGGTGTATACCCTTGCAGCATTTTTAACTTGTTGCTACTGTTTGCCTGTTGTTCGCCCCGCTTCCTATGGCCTCACTCTTATTGGATGCCATTGTTGCAGGTATGCGCTTTTTGCGTAGCGCTATAAATAATGGCTGCTGTAATTTTTTTCACGGAAGGTAGGGTGGCGGAATCGTGGGCATGTATAAATTAATTTAATTTAATTTTGTTTAGTTTAATTAAATTAAATTGGATTAATAATTTAATAACTTAACTTAATTTAATTTAATTTAACTTAACTTCATTTAATTTATTTTGGTTTAATTAATTTAATTGAAACTAACTTAACTTCACTTATTTAAAATTAATTTGATTTAGTTGAATTAATTTAATTTAATTTAGTTTAATTATTTTAATTGAATTTAGCTTAATTTAATATAATTTATTTAACTTAATTTAATTTAATTTAATTTTATTTAACTTTTTTATTGAATTAAATTTAATTTATTTTAGTTTAACTAATTTAATTTAATATACTTCATTTAACTTAATTTAAATTAATTTGACTTTTTTATTTAATTTAATTTTGTTTAATTTAATTACATTTAATTAATAGTTTAATTTAATTTAATTTATTTTAATTTAATCTAATTTAATTTTATTTAGTTTAATTTAATATAATTCATTTAACTTAATTTAAATTAATTTGATTTTTTTTATTTAATTTAATTTTGTTTAATTTAATTACATTTAATTAATAGTTTAATTTAATTTTATCTTATTTAATTTAATTTAGTTTAATTTAAATTAATTTAATTTGATTTGACTTTTTTATATAATTTATTTCATTTAAATTAATAATTTTATTTTATTTGATTTGATTTGATTTGATTTGATTTGATTTGATTTGATTTGATTTGATTTGATTTTATTTGATTTGATTTGATTTGATTTGATTTGATTTGATTTGATTTGATTTGATTTGATTTGATTTGATTTGATTTGATTTGATTTGATTTGATTTGATTTGATTTGATTTGATTTGATTTGATTTGATTTGATTTGATTTGATTTGATTTGATTTGATTTGATTTGATTTGATTTGATTTGATTTGATTTGATTTGATTTGATTTGATTTGATTTGATTTGATTTGATTTGATTTGATTTGATTTGATTTGATTTGATTTGATTTGATTTGATTTGATTTGATTTGATTTGATTTGATTTGATTTGATTTGATTTGATTTGATTTGATTTGATTTGATTTGATTTGATTTGATTTGATTTGATTTGATTTGATTTGATTTGATTTGATTTGATTTTGTTTAATTAATTTAATTGAATTTAACTTAACTACATTTATCTTAATTTGACTTCATTTAATTTAGTTTAATTTAATTAAATTTAATTTAATTTAATTTAATTTACAATAATTGATTTAATTAAATTTAGTTTAATTTAATATAGTTTGATTTGATGTATTTTATTTCATTTAATTAATTTAATTTATATTAGTTTAATTTAATATAATTAAATTTATTTTATTTTAATTAATAATTTAATTTAGTTTAACTTAATTTAATTTAATATAATTTAATTTGATTTGATTTTTTTATTTAATTTAATTTATTTTAATTTGATTCAATTTAGTTGAACTTAATTTATTTCAGTTTATTTAATTTAATTAATTTATAATAATTGAATTTAGTTTAATTAATTTAATTGATTTTATTTGATATGATTTGATACCACAAATGACTCATTTCAATACTCCTCTTGCTGACATATACCCTAATGCCTAAATCCTATATTTCAGAACATTTAATTCGCATGCGATAATTTTCTCATATCTTGCATGCTAATTTTCCATACCAACTCGTCCGCACTCTCTCTCGCATGCTTTATAGAGTCAAACGCAAATATGCGCTCATTTTCTCATTTACCAGTATTCGGTAGTTTCCCGTTATTTCTGTGTTACCTACTCAGGCGTTCGTTGCACTTCGTTTCCTTCGCTTTCAAGGGTTTTCCTACGCTTTTAGCGCTCTGTTGGGGAATTTTTTCACAATCAACCTTAAATCGCAACGGTAATACCAAGGATTAAGCACAACAATAACGGATAATTTGTGTTGGCATGTGAGCAGGGTGGTGGTTTTGTTTGGCTGTGTGCAGCGGTGTGTGTGTGCGGGAAATTCCGGCAGTGTGCGGCACCTCGGCTACATGCCCCGCTGTTTTTTACACAGCGAAGAGGAAGCTCTTTAAGGCTTTCGGTTGCCGCACGTTCGCTTCACTCGGTCAATTTGTAATTTGCTATACGCGATGCGAGTACCTCCGTTTCTGCGTTTGACGGCAGTTCGTCGGGTGGGTGGGCAGGCAGGTTGGCAGGCAGACAGTGTGGCATACAGGTTATGTTGGGCGGGTAGTCAGTTTCATTCAATAAATTATGAATTGATTCGTTCAACTTACACAGCAATTTGAATGCGATGGATTTTCCCAACGATTGTTGACACAGAGACTCAATTGTTGGTTCATAACAACTATTTGCCCGAGTAGTAATACGTAATGTGTATGTATGTTTTGTTTGAAATCATTACTTACAATGAATAAATAAATAAAGTGTGTCAAACTGTTTATATGCTCGTCATACAAATAATATGTATGTATGTGTTAGTATGTGGATCCGATAAAAAGTACTGATTAATATCAGTATGTGTCGATATCCAAATTCGTAATTGTCATTACTCAGATTGACAGTGGATCAATATGTCATATTTATTTTTTTTAATATTATAAATGATAAAGTAAATTATTCTAGTGACCCTTTTAAAATATGTATTCAGGGATGATGGTATGACATGTTAAAACTTTACCATTTTCCTTGAATATATACTTGTACTATAAGTATAATGTCTAATAGAGAGCATTTTGACAAGAGGAAGGAAGAACCATTAATTGAGTACTTTAGCGCTTTGAAGAATAGAATAAAGAAAAACCATCGCACAATATTGAATTTCTTATGGCATTAGTACCAAAAGCTAGTCCGAAGTCCCTAGTCCTATACATCGTAGCGACAGATCCATGCCTTGCTGACTATTACAACGCAAGTCGTCTGACACTGCTGCCTCCAGTATTGCATATTTATCTAGCAGTTCTGCTTAACTAGGGCTGTCTCTAACGACCTAAGCATGTGTGGTTGACCCGTTTGGTAGGATACTTCATGATATCCTAGATATATTAGAAGGTTAATATGAAAACTTCATGTTCTATACTTACAAGACTACAAATTTAAAAACTTTCGAAAGAGTGCATTCTACCGGCTCTAAAAGGAGACGGCCAATACTGGCGATATGAGACACGGTTACTATATAGTTGTAGGGAAATTATTTATAAAACAGTCGATTTTTAACTTATTCCTACCGACATTTGGTTTGAAGTATGGTAAAAAGTGGAAGATTTGTGAGAGAACACTGATTCCAATTTGTTCTAACTCAAAAACAGTCTCTGTCGAAAACTTGTACCGTCGACTTATCAGTTGCTATCGTCCATCGACCATCTGCATCATAAAGTAGGGCGGGAGATCATAAGTTACTTCTAAAGTTAAATGGTTAAATGGTTATTGTTCGTCGAGAGAGGACTTTACTTCTCAATTGCCTACTCAGTCCAAAGTAGCGCCTGTTAGCAAGAATTATTCTGCTTTGAATTTCAAATCTGGCGTTGTTGTTGCTGTTAATAGTGGTTCCACTGGTTGTTCTTTTCATTGGTAGAATTTTTGACGTAGCGGGTTCCAAACCCAACACAAACCCCGGGAAGGGGATGCTTCGCTTTCTCACTTTAGCTCGCCTGCAAACGGTTGGTCGAGAGCTGCCTGCGCCAAATGAGCCTCACTAGCGTGAACTTCTTCACCTAACTCCATCCTACCTTCGACTGCATCCCTGAAAGCTTGGACCTCTGCAGCGCGTAGCCTAGACGTAGTGCAACTTCTCCTCGCACATACATACATACCTCCGAGAAGCAGTGAACTTTTTCACAAATGGATCGAAGCTCAAGGAGAAGTCGATCACAATCAACTCTTGTTTCCACTGGGAGGTCTGGACATTATAGTAAGCATTTTATCTAGCTATCCAAGTGAGCAGATATTTACTTTATGAAACCGCGCGAAGCTTTAGTGTTTAGCCTCGTTCAACTTGGATATAGTATGTCATAGCAGTTAGTTTTTGGTAGAAGAATTAACTTATTGCTTCATCTCTGCACTATTTTTCCCAGTAATATTAGAAGAATAAGGAAACGATTTTCTGAAAAGCTGATGAAATCACAAATAAATCGGAAAGCTCTTATTTTAGGATGATAATTAGAGTGCCGAGTACAAGATTTCTTACTTAGACTCACTGAATATCGAATTATGTTGCTCCATGTTTCCTCAGCTTCGCTTTTATTTGGCTCGCCGGTTGGTCATCAGTAAATTCAATGTAACGACCGAAACTTGGACCCATACATACGTATATCAGTTCAAGTGAACATTGTGAAATTTTCTCTCACCTCGCAATGGTAAATCTTAAAAAATATTCATAAAGAAAAAGCGGCTCAATAAACCTTTAGCCATCCGGAGTCATTTCGAAGTGTGTCGATCCAATCATATGTCAAACATAAAGATAGCCGCACCATAAGGAAGAAGAAAAAGTCGATCCAATATTGAATGATAACGGAAGAGTTACTCAAGAGATAAGTCGAATTATATCTAATATTAGGTTGTCAAATATCTTCCTTCCACCTTTTTGTCTTTTGAATTTCGCGGCTATGTATAAAGCGCTACAGAACTCGTATCTGGCAATACTATATATCTTTGAAAGGTCCTGACATAACCTACAAAACGAGAAGATGAGAGTTAGCCATCAAAACATTTTAAATCCTCTGCAGAAGGCTGGATACACAAAAAAGCTTGATGTTTAAGTGCCGCAAAAAAAGCTTCTGGACCATTTTTGAAGCGGATGGTGACTATCGACGAAAAATGGATCACATACGAGAATATCAAGCGAAAACGGTCGTCGTCGAAGGCCGCTGAATCGACCCAAACAATGGTCAAGCCGGGATTGACGGCCAGGAAGGTTTTGCAGTATGTTTGGTGGGATTGGAAGGGAATTATCCACGATGAGCTACTCCCATATGGCCAGACGCTTAATTCTACCATCTAATGCGAGAAAAAAAGCGGAAGGGAGATATCTGACAACCTGATACTTATACCCGCAATTGAAAGCTATTGTCAGAAGCTTTTGAGTTTTAGATCTGTGGGAAGAAGGAAGAAGGTGTCAATCTTGAACCATTAAATTATTTCCTCCCCTCTGAAGGTTACATTTATATGTATATAGTAAGGAATAAATGCAGGGGAGCTAGAAGAGACAAGCACTGTGCAAAAATCACAACTGTTCATGACAGCTCTTGTACCACACCTTTCCGAAAGCAATGAAAACGCTACCGCCGGTCGTTCACAATCAAACACACACACATACAAACATGCTGAAAATTGAATAAAATAAATATTTGCATATATTTCTGCAATACATCGTATTTGCATTTATTTTTGCTTACAGCCGCTTTGCTTTTGTTATTGCAATTGAAAGCCGCGGCCGTGTAGCACTCAACTTCGCTGATGAATGCAACATGTTTTTTGTTTTCGCCTTATCGACTGCACAGCAAGATAAGATAAGAAATAAACTTGGTTTGACTGCCGCAAAAGCAAAATCAAGCGCTACTTATTGTTGCTGCGATGGCTGTTGCATTTCTTGTACGCGCGTAAGTGCTGCAAACCGAGCATTTGCTTATCGTTTTGTGTACGAATTGGCTTTTAAGTTGCACCGGCATGAATACGATAAGCCAATTTGCAGATAAGCCGAACAGCTGAGTGCACTACTACACGTGCAAGTGGGCGCTGGCAAGGGTTCACGTGAATGCATGCAAGGAATAGGAACTTGAGGGTCGGAGAGCTCGGCGCAGCCAATCTGTGGAGCCTATCAAATCGATCGAAGTAATGTTATTCGTGGGATGTGAAGCGAACACAGCGAGTTCAAGATAAAAACATTGTTGTTGTAGGCATGTTAGATGCTACTTAAAAATATTAAGGTCACAGGTAATATGTGTTGTGCGAGGCTACCAGTTTGTCACTAAGTGTGGAGCAAGGTCGGTAGGAGATTAAACTTTGAAATAGTCTTGTTATGATTTGCTATAAAAGATGCAAAGTCATTTTTTGAGAGGTCACTTCATGGAAAGAAAAGAAAGCTTGCGGTCATGGCTAAAACTGAACCTCTAAGGTTTATTTTCATTTTTTCTTCAGCTTAAGAGAAGAAATGGATAACTCCAAAGCGTCTAAAAACTCTGGTACGGAGTTACAGCTTAACAATCAGAATGAATTTTACTGGCTGTCACTTAGAAAATTATGACTCAACTCAAAACTTTAAAACAGACTTCTCACACATTTTTCTTTTTAACAAAAAATTAACTAAAGTAAATGACAACTGAATAAAACGCGATAGAAAAAACATTTCTGGGGTTCGTGCGACGACTAAAGAAGGTTTCAATACCGTAGCATACTTTTGTAGAACCCCTAAAGGTGATCTAGTAACCGATGCCCAGAGCAAGCTAAACTTATGGAGAGAACACTTCTCCAGCCTACTGAATGGCAGTGAAAGCATAGCACCAGAAGATGACGATGGAGCAGATGTTTCATTGACCATGAAGAATCTCAAACAGCAGTTACTCGTATGAAGAACAACAAAGCGGTGGGTGCGGATGGATTGCCGGCCGAGCTATTCAAACACAGCGGCGAAGAAATGATAAGGAACATACAACAGCTTCTTTGTAGAATATGGTCGAACGAAAGCATGCCGTATGATTGGAATTTAAGTGTGCCCTGCCCAATCCACAAAAAGAGAGACTCGACAAACTGTGCCAACTACAGTGAGATAAGCCTCTTCAACGTCGCATATAAAGTATTATGGGAAAGATTGAAGATCTACTTCAAGATCGGGAAGGACCTATCCGAGCTGTTCGTTACCAAACGAGATTTCAGAAAAGGCGACTCCCTATCGTACGACTTCTTCCATCTACTGCTGAAGAAAGTAATTCGAGCACTGGTTTTAATAACCGCTTCTGCTTTCTCCAGACTGAACAAAGAAGAGAAACGTATGGGTCTGGTTGCGAATGTGGACAAAATGACATGATGATCCCACAAAGAGTCTTCGCACTTACGACTGGGATCCCACGTCACTGAATTGAGAACTTAAGTTCCCTATCGACGAACAAAGACCAAACTCTATAAGTCACTCATTATTCCCATCCTGCTATATCGACGAACAAAGGCCAAACTCTAATAGTCGACAACATCTGATCAGACAACGTTACGGTTCTGCAAAAGGTTTATGGTCCTTTACGCATTGGATGGATCGCATTACAATGGATCGATGAGCTGTATGTGTTATACGACGACAAAGTTCAGCGAATTAAGAGACAGCGGCTATGCTGGCTAGGTTATGTCTTCTGATTAGATGAAAACGCTCCAACTCTGAAAGTATTCGAAGCAGTAAACGTTAGGAGAAACAGATTTCGTTTTAAGAAACTGATCTATGGAAAATTTTGTTACATCTGGCTCCACAAAGATCGAGCACTTTGTAGAATTATGTGCTTGGAAGGCTAAGAACTCAGTAAGGTAAGAACTCATTAAGGACAGCTGTCTTTTTCATGAAATCATCTTCCATAAGATTCACAGATTATTGCTCAAGAGCGGTCACTCTGATCAGTTACTAGCGTCGTTGCAACTTTTCAAAAGACTGAAGAGCGTCCAAAAAACCATACGTGCTTAATAAACTACATGAAATCTTTAGCAATGAGACCAATACTGAAAAGAGTAGTTATTCGTCAAATAAGTGTGTACTTACCATAGAAAGTTATTGAGACATTCATAATGAATTGAAAAACTTTTCTGAAAAATCCAGATTTAAAAGGCTATTACGGACTAAGATAAGTGAGTAGAGTCAGAATTCAACAACCTTAGAGACCCACTTACTGAAATACATTAAAATCAATCTTCTACTGCAAGTGTATAGCTTCGAATAATGTAATAGAAATTGGTTATGGACCAAGCTCTAACTGGAGTTGTCAAACTGTAATTGAAGCCGTTGCCAGTGAGCACTGAAATGCAAATTAATTACCGCACTTTAGCACCAACAAAAGCAAACGCAAAGAAAGCCAACAACTTGTATTTCGCAGAGCAGACAAGACATACACATATGAATCCGTCCAACAACTCAAACGGAATTACAACTACAAATGAGCAATAAATTTTTAAAACAAACTACAGACATTCATTACTGGCGAGAACAAAGCAATAGTCATGGTTGGAGATGGACAGCGGGTTAGACCAACCGGTGCACAGCCACCAAGCAGGCAACTGCTGGCAAAGAAACGTACGCTGTGTGGCATCAACAGTTGACAGCTAGTCAAACCTGAGCAGCAAGCAGCAGGCGAAGCTGGACACATACTAACTAAGTAACATAGTTAGCTAGACTGTCAGTTTGGTAATCTGAGAAGTGACTAGAGTAGAGAAAAGAGGAAGAAAAAAAGTTGCGAGAAAAAAGTGAAACTGAACATAAATCAGTCGGCAATAAATGAGAAGGAGAAGCAGGCGAAACAAGATAATGAAAGTAGTGGCAAACGAAGTGCAAAGTAGACACAGGTAAATGATAACTGAAGGAGCGTAAAGCAAGCGAGAGGATAGAGGAGAACAGAAGTTATGCAGCGTTAGAAAAGTGAGAAGAACGGCGGTCGCGGTAAGGATGCTGCCGTCTGACGACAACTGGCAGTTAATTTAATTTCACTTTCGTTACTACTCATTAACGTGAACGCCCACCATGGTGGAGGCGGCTAAATGTAGCGACAGCCATGGCACGAACGCTCAGTAACGTAAAAAATACTTACGAAAGAGAATCAGCAACAAATATGCAGGCCCAACAACTGGAAGACTTAGCAGACTTAAAAGATGTGGTATGAAGTTCATAAATCCTGCTCTCTGCCGTATATAAATACAGTCGGAAAAAGTCGAGCTCAATTCAACTCCGCATATATGAAATGGTTTATGAATAAGAACAAAAGTCTAACGCAATTTCCATTTCGTTTTCTCACTACATACCCCTATTAATCTTACTATCCATTTCATATTTAATTAGTGTTGCCACGTCTAAGTACTTTTGAGTCAGTGTCTGTGTATTTTTATGCAATAAATTTCAACTGTTGCAAGTTGGCATTTGCGAGCGGAATACTTAATTTACGAGATGTGCTTTGTTCAGGTGGCTTTTTTTTTGTGTGCGTGAGTTTGGAGAAAGTGTTATGCCATTGGTAGATCTCGTACAAAATGCTCAACGAATTATGATAGAGTTGGGTTGTGAGAAGCTTAAATGGATGCTATGAGTAAACTTTTGTTTGGAACGAAGAAGTTTGCCATTCAAAGGCTGATCCATTTCGCGGATCATTACTTTTTTTTAAGGAAAAAACGAAAAGAATTGGAATTGTTATTAAAATTCGAAAAAAAAACACTCTTTGGCATTACTGTTTTGAAGATTATCTCTTTCAAATGTGGACCTCGGCTACGTCTCAGATGGACCATTCATTGAGTCTAATTTTCGACGACTCGTTTTAGCAATTCAACGGAAGGCATTCTCCAGATTAGTTTTGAGTGCCAAGGAGCATGCTGCTTAGATCCCCTCTGTCAACACAAAATGCTTGCTTTTCATCGGCCCTTTTATTCAAGGAAGCAAACAAAGTACGGGGGGCCACATCTGGGCTGTAGAGCGGCTGCGGAAGTGTTGGGATACTGGCCTTGGTTAGGTAACTGGTAGAAGAACGGTGTGAGCCCGGGGCGTTGTCGTGGTGCAACTTCCAATCGTCTGCGATATCTTGTCGGACCCGATTGACCTTTCGTTTGAGTCTTTTGAAACTTCCATGTAAAACTTGGCATTGACAGTTTGTCCATGAGAAACAAATTCATTGTGGACGATGCCTTTGATGCCAAGAAAGACAATGAGAATAATCACTATGGATTGGCTCATTCATCAGCGACTTCTTCCCAGCCCTCCGAAAAGGCCTAGTCCCACTGAAACACATCACTTCTTGCTTGATCATATCGAATGTATCGCAGACTTATCGAGTTTCACACAGAATTTAATCGCGTACCTCGGCTCTAACGAACGCTGCATTTTCAGCTTGCACTACTCACAGAAACACGTCTCGCTAAAAAACTTTTGTCCTGACTCTCCAGGTGCTGGGAGACAACTGACCAGCCGCTCGTTCGTTAGCTTGGAACGCCCTTTACCGAATCCAGTCGGTGCGTGCAGGCTCCGAAATACACTCGCGGCGGATGAAAATCAGTCCTCTTACTCTCCGGACAAACCCTGTATTATGATTTGTACTTTAGAGCTGACTTCACAGAAAATTTTTTTTGTGAACCCCATTGGAGATGAGCCATTTCTGCTATTAAAAATTATTATTCTGAATTCCAAGTTACCACTCATCCATACTCAATCTTTAGTAATATCATCCATTCAATAGCCTTTTTTTATATAACCGACGCTACAAAATATTGAACCTTAGTAGTGTCAGCACTTCAATGTCTCAAATCTGCTGTAAGACGCTTTCAAAATTTTTTCGCATACAAAAATCCTCACAAATCTTACACATGCTTTTACTAAATAATCTCCTTTTTTATTTTATGCGATAATTGATCGGCATGAACGTTTGCAGTTTAGTTAAGAATCTCTGCAATGCTAGAAGCAGTAACGACTTTAATTTCAAGGCAACAACAGCCGGTGAGCGCGACCTCTTCTAAGCAATCATAAAAAACGGTAGCTACGCGGCAAACTAGCAAAGCAAAGGAGCCGATAAGCAACAACTGTAATTGTCGCCACTTAATCCGCACTCCATCTTCATTGGCGGCGACAAGCGCGAAATCAACAAAGAAACGCCGAGAGAGAGAGAGAGAGATAGAGACGTGAAATGTGTGTGAGGCAAATGTTTGCAATGCCAAGTGAAAATACAAGTTTTGCTGAGTGACCAAATATTAAAAGAAGTGTGGTGGAATTTTAAATACAGTAATAACTCGCGAAAGTGAACAATAAGTTCAAACGTTTCGCTCAACTTATGGCCAACATAATCGGCCTAGCGAGCATTCTATTCGCAACACCATCACCCATCTTGAGACCCAGCATTCATTACTGGATAATAGTCGACTGAATAGACCACGTCCAGCACACAGTGAAGAAAATATAGCAGCTGTGGCTGAAAGAGTACACGAAGACGGTGGAAAGTCGATGCGCTGCCGTTCGTAGCAACTCGAATTGTCGTATGGAAGGAGTTTATGCATTTTACGTCGAGGTCTTAAACTGAAAGCAGACAAAATACGGCTTGTAGAAGAAGAGAAGTCGCTTGACATTCTCAAGCAACATCGCTTCACTCTTGTCCTTTTGAAAAGTGCCTAAAAGTTTACGCGCCAAATTTTCTTCAGCGATGAGGTCCTTTTCTGGTTCAATGGGTAAGGAAACAAGAAAAATTACCGCAGAAGGGACGAAGAGCAACATTTTGTCGGAGTTTGTGAGCCGGTGGAGTCATTGGTATATATTTCTTCAGAAATGATACCGCTGAAAGTGTAACCGTCGATAGCGACCGTTATGTACCATAATAACCCACTACTTGATGCCTGTAATTGAATCTTGTGATATCCGCGATCTTTGGCTTTAACAAGACAACGCTACTTCTCGCACATTGGCTTCTAGTTCTCTTGTAAGTACTGTGTTCATCTTTTCTCAAGTTCGCGTTCCTTAGCTCGAGCCAAAATTGAAAAAGTGACTTTTTCTAATAACCGTTATACACATTTTATCTAATGATGCTGGTTGCATCTATCATCGAGTATCATTCCCTTAATTTATTTTTCATCTGAAAGCCACGCACACCTCAAATTTACTAAACAAATTCTAGTGCTTCTATGGTTATTTTGAAGAAACAAAAAAAATTGCTTTGTCACACTTAAGCAGGCTCCACTGTGCTCACAATACGAAACAGCAAAAAGTCTCTGTGATTACCTGCGGCAGATTTGGCGTCTAGGAGTCCCATATAACTTTGTTGCTTATTCTTTGTTTAATTTGCCACATTTTTATTGTTTTTGTAAATAGTATTGTTGTTGTTGTTGCCCCAGCCGCCATCACATACAACAATGTCACAATCAATTACGATTTCGCCAAGAACTTTTGTGCCTGCGACGACTTGCCGTCAACGTAGACTTCGTTAGTGCGTACCGCGCCACGTTAAAATTGCTGCATGCAACATGCCTTAACTTGCAACGGCAGCCTTGTAATTTCCGCTAATGTCAAAAGGTAAACGCCAAACGAGAATTGGCGGCCAAGCCTATGCACGTACCCTGCAGTAGTACTGAGACACCAACGGGCCATTTACTGTTTGACGATTGTTGCATGCCACATACATATTATTTGCGGCTGCTGTCTTTCGCTTGCCTGCAGCATGGTAAACAGTTAAATGCTGCGCTTACAATTTCAAGACAATTTTCAAGTTGCCACAGTGACAAGGCTACAGACAATGCTGTGAATGTTGCTGTTGTTGTTGTCCCTGTTACGCAATTACGCGCGCTAGTAAAAAAGCGACTCTCGCATTTGTGCCGCCGAATTGCGCTTCTTGGCTGCTTGCGGCCAGTTGGAGCCAGTTGGTCGCCATTGCGGCCACTAGAACAACTAATGATGCCACGGCAATCACTGTGCAACACGGTCTGCGTTGGCCACAATTTCTTTTCGCGGCCTGTTATGCGCCACAAATTGGTTTCGAATGTAAATTGCAAATTGCCTGTAATATTTTCTAATTTTATATGTCCACTTGTGTGTGTGTGTGTGTGTTGGAGTTGGAGTTGTAACAATTTTGCACAACTCCATGTTGCATGCCACTAAGCTGCGTGTAATAACATGCGCTTGCACATGTAATTGAGACAAGTTGCATGTGTCTCTCAGCTGGTCGTATGCGTATGTGGTATGTCAATGATTGCTTACGCTGCCCGGCGGCCCTTCAACGCGCTTCATGCCACAACGCGTGTAACTCCACTTGTGTAAAAAATATCAGCTCAGCTTCCATTTATTGTAATTTTACTTGCATATTTTATATGCGGTCACGACGGCTCAGCGTCTTAGTTGTCGCGGTTGTGGCAGCGTTGTGTTCTAACTGGCGCGCAGCAAGGTTAAGAGCTCATGGAGTTTCTGTGAGCTCCACGAAGTCATAGCTTCTTTTAGCGCATAACCGTAACCTGTCATGGGATACTGCCTGCGGCTTAATTCGATTGCTCGCCGCCATTGCTGCTGCTTCCGTTGTCAATGCGGCCTTCAGCACCAACTCAGGCAGTGAAAAAGTGATTTCGTCCAACCTGTCGGTCTCGCTGAGTGTGCGGTCCAATATTCCTCTTTTAAATGGATATCAAATAGACTAATATATGATTTGCTTGTTATTGTTATACACATCTAATTGTAGATGCAGATTTCCGATGTTTGACTTTAGGATCATCGGTTTATATCAGTCCAGTACTTTGGTTGATGCTGCCGAGTTGAAAGTCATTCACCGGATAAAAAATCAGGTTCCGGTCCGGTTAAGCAGATCCGCCTTTTGTGGGGATGGAGAAGATTACTTTGGAACGAACTCGGCTAGCATCTTCCAAGCAGAAGTACTAGGCGTAGAAAAAGCCTGCGGAGTTGTATTAGAAAACCGCGAGAATATACATAAAGCAACTATATTTACGCCAGAGAAACTATCCGTGAGATTAATGGTGTTTTGGGGGATGGTACTCTACACTTCGAACTGCGGAAGAATGGTTTCGAGGATTCAGAGCGGGTGAAAACGACACCATGGATAAACCAGCCGGCGGAAGATCTGTGACGACGAATACCAATCAAATCATGGAAAACATCGAGTTAGACCGACACGTGGCATCTCGCGACATCGTCCAGAAGATCGGAGTTAGCCACCAAACCATATTTAACCATCTGCAGAAGGCTGGATTCACAAAAAAGTTGGATGTTTGGGTGCTGCATGATTTGACGCAAAAAAACCTTCGGGACCGAATTAACGCCTACGATATGCTGCTGAAATGAAACGAACTCGACCCACTTTAGAAGCGGGTGGTGACTGGTGACGAAAAATGGATCACATACAAGAATATCGAGCGAAAACGGTCGTGGTCGACCTGGACGGCAGGAAGGTTTTGCAGTGTGTTTCGTGGGATTGGAAGGGAATCATCGTCTATGAGCTGCTCCCATATGGTCAGAAGCTTAATTCTACCATCTACTGCGAACAACTGGACCGCTTGAAGCAGGCGATTGACCAGAAGCATCCAGAATTGGCCAACAGAAAGGGTATAGTGTTCCACCAGGACAACGCCAGACCACTCACTTCGTTGATGACTACGGGAGCTCGGTTGGGAGGTTTTATCGTATCCACCATATAGCCTGGATATAGCACCAAGTGATTACTACCTGTTCCTGTTAATGGCGTACGCCGTTGCTGGTGTTAAGTTGAACTCAAAAGAGGCTTGTGAAAAGTGGCTGTCCGAGTTCCTCGCAAATAAGGAGGGGATTTCCGCGAGGGGGTATTCTGAAGTTGCCGTCTAGATGGAAATAGATTATCGTACGAAACGGCGCATATTTGAACTAAATCCGATCACTGTAACACTTTTTATAAAGCATTGAATAAAGAGTAAAAAAGCGGAAGGGAGATATTTGACAAGCTAATATATACGAGTTGAATCGTCTTAACCATATTCGCCTGTCTGTGAATCTACAATTACTGCCATAATATGGACTAATTCCTACATAGTTCTGTAAGGGGAAAAAATAGATGCCGCATGTAATTAAGAATCTTAGCCATCGAAGACAACAGGACTAAATATCCAACTTTCAACAAAATCGTAGAGCCGAAATACGGTCACTTGGCCAGTTTTCAAGTGGACTGGTGATATGAATATGTTTTTACACCACCCATTAGTTTCTTGAAGGCAACTCGTTAAACTTTCAATATAAAATCTATCAGTCGCCACAAATTAGCATAGAAATCGCAAATTATAAAGACTCAATAGGCTACTACAAGCCTAACAACAATAGCAATCCAATCAAAACAATAAAAGCGTCGACATCGCCGTATCAGTTGTGGTCTAATAAAATCATGCCAACAACAAATCAAGACAAATTTAATAGTTTTTTAACTATGCATTGAATATTTAAGTGGAATTGCCAACAGCAGCGTGAGCAGCAAGAGAGTAGGTGACAACAACAACCAACACAGGTTGGCGTTGGCAGCCACCACCGTTACAATAAGCCTAAGCGAGAGTAACATTAACTGCAAAGTCTTGCTGCTGTCGAATTAGTCGCGGTCGCAGCCGCAGCAATCATGAGCCAATTATGCAGATTTTATGCAAAACTTCTTTGAAATGACAAAAGTAATTTGCAAATAAATTTTTCGCTTACCAAACCGAAGCAATAGCCAGCAATATCAATGCCATTCCGATACACTGATGCTAGACATTTGCCGGCCGGTGGCCAGTCACTGCTGGTAGCAGCATTAATGTTGGTGGCAGCATCGCGTTGTCGTTGCACACGCATCTCGTCGGCATGCAACAAGGGTGGCTTGATAAGAACGACTTCCTTTCCTTCTTGCAATGTTTACCTTCTCAAGATCTTCGAAATACCGTCTGATTTTTGTGATACTTTATGCTTTCGTAGGTAAATTCCGAGAGTCCGCTTCACGCGGTGGGTACTGCGTCGAATACTTACAGAGTATTTTGTATTATTTTCGTCTATTCGGATGACATGAGCTAGCCATCGTAGCTACTGTCTCTTAATTCGCTGAACTGATACACCGGCGTGAATGCCAGTACACGGCGACGGAGTTTCTCTCCCACCACGAAACCCACACCGAATTTGCACTCCTTTATATCGCCACTGTAGAAAATGCCACAAGGAACTATTCGTCTCAGTACTTGCCCCGTCCATCGCATTTCCTGGATGGCGGAGGCTAACATGCCTTTTCTTTAATGAGGACATCTACCAGATAGGCAGCGGCACCATTCCAATTAAACGACCGGACATGCCTTCAAATCGTAATCCTTAACACGTCTGCCATAGTCGTCGTCAAAGGAGAAGGACTGTTTTTTACGTGGCGGGTTCCAAACCTAAGGCACAACCTTGGGGAGGGATGATTCGCATTCTCACTTAAGCTCGCCTTCAAACGGATATTCTATGGCTACTTAGAAGACACTTGGTCTAAGACCGGAAGTGTAAAATAATCATTTCAAAACTAAGAACACTCTGCGCAATGTATTTTAAATGTTTTACGATGACTGACGTATTGAGATGCATAGAAGCTCTGCATACCTGAGTACTAAAATCTATTTTGTCACTACCATGACGTTGAATACAGACAGGTCCATATTTCATATTCAACACCTTGCAAAAACGTCACAGTTTTTCTTGGTCACGGACCACTACTATGACTCTCTTTTAGCGTCTGACTTATCACACTCTCCTCGTTGAAAGGAAAATAAACTTAAACAAAGGGAAGTATTCACGCGCAATAAGGAAGCTTGCATCACTTGGCTCAGCTTGGACATGCAACTGTTGCTTAGTTCGTTAGTTGCACGGTGCGTTGCATGCACCTGCAGTTTGCATTTTATATTTAGTATGGAAATTTACTTAGCTTTTTGTCTTCGCTGTCTGCTAGTCAGTAGCTGCGCAGCTTTGATTACTAACTATAAATTCATTTTATGCTAAGTAAAGTGAAAAAATGTTTAATGAACGCACATAAATTAGTGCGGAAGTTATGCGAGTCGTTAAATTAAATGGCTGAAATGGCTGAGTCTAGGCTGGCCCTCGACGAAGGTTGACGCGGCTGAATTCCAAAGTACAGCTTACTGAATTACACAATTAGAGAAGAGATATATTGTTGTTAAATAAAAAATCTACAAGTGGGCAATAATTTACCTAATACTGCAGGCTCGTTGGGAAGATGATGGCCAATAAATTACTTGGTCAGGTAGTTCGAAAAATATTAAAAAAAAAAAACAAGGAAGGAATACTGTGAATTTTTCAGAGAATTCAGAGAAAGATATAATTAGTCAAATCATGAAGATAACAGATGTTTTTGTAGTACACTACTGTAAAAATAAATTCCTTATTTATTCTTTCATAAAAAGTGTTTCCCTATGAAAATGATCTACGTCCAATGGAGCGCATTTTCGCCATCACTTTTTCCAATCTACGAAACAGTCTCAATAGTCTTTTTGGGTATAGTCTTCAAAACCTTTTATTTCCTCTATCGTGTCAAAATGGCGTTCCTGTTTGGGTTTTTTTTGGTTTATTGAAAAGCCAGAAGTCGCACGGAGCCACCTGAATAATATAAAGGGTGAACCATTTCGAGGAACCCTACTTCTTTAAAGAAAAACCACAGAAACTTCAATTTTAATGGGAACTGTTTATTATAATAAAAAAGAACGTTCTTTGGCATTTATTTTTTGAAGATTATTTCTTTTAAATATTGGCCGCAGCTACGTCTCGGACCGTCCATCCGTTAAGGTCCATATTACGATGACTCGTTCGAGCATTTCGACTGGTAACTGGCGAATGAAACGCGTGATGTTTTGCTCCAAGCCCTGAGCTGATGAGGGCTTGTCAACATATATTTCAGACCTATCCTCACAGGAAAAAGTCTAAGGGTGTGATATCACACGATTTTTATGACCAACGACGGAACAAAACGTGGAAGGATTCTCTCAATTAATCCATTGATTGATGCGATGTGTAGGAAGTGACGCCGTGATCACGACATTCACTTTAAGACATCAAATACTCCATTGACGGTTATGTTCTCACCTGCATCAGTTTCGAAGAAATATGGACCGATGGCCGAGATGACCAACGATGGATAGCGATGACCAACGGCCCACAAACCACACTAAACCATTATTTTTTCTTGATGCTCTTCAACGTCTTGAGTTTGCTTTTCCCAACATTTTTGGTTGTTGACATACCCATGGAGACAGGCTCGAAAACGTCGGCTCTACTTGGAACTTTTCAAGAGACCATAGAGCGAAACAATGTCGCTAAGAAAGTTTGAACGGCTTGAGATCTCGACGTAAAATGCGCCAAGTCGTTCCATACGTAAGTCCAAGTTGCTGTGCACAGCGCCGAATCGACTCCCTGCGGTCTTTGCTTACACTCTCAGCTCTCAAACTCGGGAGGTTCGTAAGTTTGCTGAAAACTAGTGATACAAATATAACCAATAGTCGACGTGGAATATTTTTCCTGTGGTCGAATTGAGCTGCAACTGTCTTTTCAATCCTACGCGTTTCGAATGCGCAGCTTCCGTTCGTTAGCCATTAACAAGTACCCCATTATCAATTACTGTTTAGCCTGCCTGTCTTTTGATACGACATCCGCTCGAGTTTAATTTCCTGATTTCGGCAAACACGACTAATCCAGCGCCAAAGCGGGCAGTTTTAACAGCACAAATACATTTAAATTGGCAAGAACATGGCAAACTCCATACGCGAGCTAGGCGTTCTACGACTTGGAGTTACAAGCGGCACGGCAGCCCGAAAATAGTTGAGCGTTAATTAAAATTGAGCCAAGTATGAGGTGCTGTGAAAGCCGAGGCAGTAAAGGGATAGGAGTAGCTACTGTGTCTAGCAAAGCCAAAGGACGCTTAACGCTCGAGGCGCGGCAATAAAACCGTTACGGCAATGAGCTCGTGACAAGAATGAAAGCAATAGCCACATTAAGGCAATAGCAATGAAAAGTAGTGAGTGCAACAACAACGGCACGCCAAAGTAATCGCTGCAATTGCCGCGCACTCTGGCGCTAACAACAAAAGGGTGGCTGCTATGGCGTTCATCCTTTTTCTGGTACAAACAAACAGCGAGCCATCAATTATTCCAGTATTTTAAAGCTAGCCATTTACAATTCGACAAGGATGCGCCCCCCTCATCAGCGCCAAGAAAACACAATTTTGAATTCATTAATTGTTGCAAATGTCACAACAACAACAATGACAAGCGCTAAAATCTACATATACAAGCAACCGAGAGCTTGTTGACTTAGCGAGGATTTTCGGTAAAGCTCTTCGATGCGCGTAAGTGATTTCGTTGTCTGTGAAAACTTTGCCAAAGGGCGGTTGGAGAGGGCGGGTTTTTACATGGCTGGCATACAGTTATTAAAACTTCTGTTCTCCGAAAAGTTTACTTCTAAGAATTGGCGCAACACTCAGCATTTTAAAGTAAATAGAAAACTTTAAGACGTCGAGAGTGGGAGATTAAGAGAGTGAAAGCCACGCAACAGCTGGCGCTTTGGTTGGAATGAATGAACTGCGTTGTTTAACTGTTATAACATTTTAGATCTGAGATCCCTATATCTCCTATAGAACCTTTCTCACAAAAACTCGTAACGCCGACTCATCAGATGTTCTCACCGTCCATGCCTCTGCGCCATATAGCAGGACGGGGATGATGAGTAACTTGTAGAATTTGGTCATTATCCATCCAGAAGGGACTTATTTCTCATTTGCCTTCTCAGTCCAAAGTAGTGCCTGTTGGCAAGAGTAATTCTGCGTTGGATTTCGAGAGTAACATTGTTGTTGGTGTTCAAAAAACTGCCCAAAATTTGATTTCTAGAGTAGAATACCCCCTTAATGCTAGTTCCAAGATAGACGAAATTATCTACGACTTCGAAGTTACGACTGTCAACAGTGACGTAGGTGCCTATTCGCAAGTGGGACGACTGTTTGTTTGATGACAAGAGATACTTCGCGTTGCCCTCGTTCACTACCAGACCCATTTGCACCGCTTCCTTATCCAGTTTGTAGAAACCAGAACTAATGCCGCGGTTGTTGAGGCCAATGATATCAATATTATCGGCGTGCGCCAGCAACTATACACTCTTAAAGAAGATTGTATCTGCTGGTTTGAGCTCTGCAGTCCAAATTATTTTGTACAATACAGTAGATTGAAGAAGTCTGACGATAGGGAGTCGCCTTGTCTGAAACCTCATTTGGTGTCGAACGGCTCGGAGAGCTCTTTCCTGATCCTGATGTAGCTTTAGGCATTGCTACATCAACATAATATCTTGAATATATATTTCAAAGCTCCAACTTCCCATTCCTCATATGTGGCTCAGCCAAAGCGTCTCATTAAGTTAATGTGCTAATTTCTCGTAAAAGTTCAAAAAGTAATGATGCCACCCTTCATCCTCGTACTTTTCTAAAGGCTTAACTCGTGTCTCACTCAACACTTCCGCCCCATTATAACTTCCAACTTTTTTTCTACCTTTGCATAACCAAAGGAGTTAAGTAAGTAATTTTTAACTCATTGCGCCGGGAAGCACTCGACCAAGTTAAATTAGGTATTCGCTTTGAAAAATTTCCGCCTGTTATTCGCACTATTTGAGTTGTACTCCCTTGCGATGGCATGTAAGAGACTCCAAAGTGTTATGTTATTTTCCTTCACCTCTTCATACCACCCTCATTTATCAACCCTTTTTAAGCATTGCAACATTTTGAAATTAATATGGAATGTGAATGAAAAATATATGAACTGTCTACTTTTGGTAAGGGTTGCTTTTAATCTTTTTGAGCCGAACTGGAGTTGTTGGCGCATTTGTTTTTAATGGGGGTTTCCCCAGTTGCATTTATTATTCTTAAAAAGAAAAACTGGTTTTCTGCTTACATTTCGAGACTTTTAATTGATTACCTTAATTTACATTTAATTTGTCTGGGCTTCTTCTAAACTTTAAGCGTTTGAAGGTAAAGTTGTCAGAATGTGAGGGATGAAGAAAACGTAAAGTTATTGCTCACGCTAATCAGAGAGCTAGCTTAGTTCATTAATAAGTATTTTATTCTTAATCGAGTTGGTTGACTTTTAGAACAGAACGAGGCTCTAAAATGAAAAGAGCTATGCGATGGATCCATTCGTGGATGCAACTTGACTTATGAACAAATACAGTAGTCAAGAAGATGATTAGAGATTCAATAAAAAAAAGTAGAAACAACTACGAAACCACCCTAAACCAAGGTGTTGAGGTACCCGTGCCGATGGTTGAATGGTCAGCGGGCGGTAATGAATAGCTAATCGCGAACTGTCCCCTCCGATGTTCGGGCGAGGTCGGAGGTATCAAGCCTTCTCTACACATACTGACTCTGCGGACGAGTGATCAACCCTTTCCGGCTTACTCGTGGGACCAAATATGAACTAAACCAAAAATACAACAATAACCACAACAACAACCACATTGACGACATCAGCGATGACTAATGACATGGCTTATAGGAGTCCCATAACGGAATCCGAAGAGGACGAATTACTCGCCTCCAGCCGGAGACGAGTAAGAGTACTGCCGGACATACCAGCCAAAGTACACCTGCAGATACAGCAGCGAAAACAGCAAATATAAGGGAGGAAGCTTCCATCTCCAACTCCACCTCCATGAGAACCAAGAAAAAGTTCACTGGCGGCTAAAGGAGAGTTCAAGAAAAAGTGCAAGTATTCACAGAATCAGCTGAGGAAAACCCGGTATCAGAGGGCAGTCTTCATACTGGGAAAGATAGCCAAAGACCGGGCAGCCGGTACCCCAGTTGATGAGGCAGAAACAAAGCGCCTCAAATGCATTGTAGAGGAATATGAAAGCTTCCTGAAAAGGAAGTAATCAGAACCTCTAGAAGAGATCAAAACCCCGAGCAATTCACAAAAAAGGAATCGCTCTATTACAGAACTGCAAGAAATTATGCCCAAAAAACCTAGGCGGAGTGAAGGTGAACACAACAGTACAACAACGGCAAGGCATTTCTGCGATGTAGCCAGGGATAGCCTACAAATGGCCATCATAGACGAAAATTTCTCCTCCCCGAGCACAATTCAGGAAAGATAGGTGGAGATCGGCGTTGGATTGTCGAGTGTGGTGCTAAGCCTCGTACTCGACAATTCTGCGGATGCTCACCCGGAGTTTGTCTCCTCTGAGACCCTCAGGGGTTACAGGGTCATCAAGCGCGCGGATCAGGGCTCGCTAGATTTCCTGACGGATAGTGTTGTCAAACTATGCAACGACTTTGAAGGCCTCCAATTGGGCCTTATACCCGCCAGGGACATACCGAATAAACCTCCTGCTCGCATTTGGCTACCCCCTCTGGATGAGATGGCGAAAAACTCCTGAGGTGCCACAAGCTGCAAAACAAATCTATACCTTGTATAGATGAGTGGCCGCTGATAAAGGAGAAAAAACCAAACCTAGCAAGTACACCAATTCTGGTGGCCATTTGAGATGAGTCCATTGAGGCTCTTAAGAAGACTGACTACAAAATCAGCTTCGGAATTCGCAAGGCCAGGCTTAAAATCTTCCAAGGCGACAAAACGGCTGACGAATACGACACGGAAGAGGTCGATGACGCAGGCCAGTTGCTGCGGAATGTGGGCATCAAAGAAATTCGAGATGCCCAACAACTTAAGATGTGTACAGATAAACCTGCAGCACTCGAAGAGTGCTACAGCGAATCTGACAACCCTCATAAACGAAGGGGGCACACATGGAACAAAGGTAAACCTAGGGCATGCATTCTTATCATCGTCATCGACTGGGGAATCGGGTTCGCTTCTCCAGATTTTCCACTTTCACTGCCATTCAATAAGCTTGAGTAGTGTTTCCTAAATAAATTCAGTTTGCTCTGAACATCAGCAACTAGATAACCACTTTGGGTCCTTCAAGAGTATGCTCAAGAGTAACCTTCCGTTAGTCTGAAACCTTCCTTTAGTTAGCTTTTCTGTGACCTCGAGGTGATTTTCTTTTTTCAGCTGTCTATGAGACAATGGTCTGAGTAAAGCTCCTTAAAAGGTTTAAGACAAGAAAAATAAAAGGCGACGACGAGAGGCTCCTAAAGTCTACGTAAAATGTAGCTTTTCATAGATTTAATTTTATTTGATGAATTGATGAATTTATTATTTATATTAATATCAAATAAAAGATATTTTGTTTAGACAAGTTGTTTGCAGGAAGAAATAAAACTTATATAATTGAATTTTATGACCAAGAATAGAGCTTTATTATAAAGATAAACGTTTGATAATCTGTTAAGAAAATGTTTAAAAAAAATTATTTCGGGCAAATGACGGTGAATTCCAAGTGAGATCCCTTCAGATATTGGAACCAATACCACAAGCTCATGAACACTAGTTAATCTTTCTTTCATTAAATTGATTGTTTTGTTGACTGTGTGGCATATAGTATAACGACGTCTTGTTGGATGGTCGTTCATATTAATATCCTCCAATCTTTCACGAGTTGGATTTTGTAAGAACGAAAACCAAGATCTTTCCACAAAATCATCCATACATTGAATGGACACAGCTCCATCCTTTGTTAGAGCCCATTGATATAGTTATTGCTGACAGAAAGCTGTTTCATCCGTTTAGTTGCTTGCTCTTTAAGGAGATATTCTGGTCTAGGATTTTGAAAGATCTTTGGAAGATTTTTCAAAATTCGACTTATTTTCGGAGATACAGCCGATTTTGTGACGTGGCGTCCATGTTCACTAGAATTGTCTCCTAAACTTTAAACGCGTTTTTCTCGAAACTACTTTTTTTGAGGTGGTTGACATGATATCTCAAGTTCTACTGAACCGATTCTTTTGATAATTGCCATATATCTTCTTTATAAAATGCCCTATCGTGTCTGCTTTGGATTTCCAAAAATTTTGATTTGAAGTATTTTTAAGAAATTCGAAAAAGTTGAAAATATCGGGTCAAAAAAATTTTTTTTTCACAGTACTATTTTCAAAATCCATTATGACTTAGATCAATCCATGTCTAGGATACTAAAGATTGGAGGTTACAACCAACATTACCTTTAATAGTTCTCTTGAGTTCCGTTTAAAAAAAATATCGGTGAAATTAAGACACCAGTTTAAAACTATTGAGATTGATAAGGTTGAGACTGCAGATGGACATGGGTGAATATACTGCTAGATTAGACTAGCCAGCTATCGCTTTAACTCATTATTGCTCTTTCCATTCAAAAATTTAACTGTGCCTCTGCTAAAGCGCATCAAAAAAACTGACAAAAGGCTGAGCTACCGAATTCTACTCTCACCCACTCTTTAACTATGACTTGAATATGCAAGCTGTTTTTGAACTCCAAAAATATTCACTAAACACGTCAGCATATTATCACTCTTTGAACAAACTTCCACCCGCAGTCGCTTCGATTTTCCAACTCTAAGCTGAAAGAAAGTTTAAGCCGCCAGTATGTGATGTGCAACAGTTGCTGGCAGCCGCTGATATTCTATAATGAAAGGTTCTGCTGCCGTGTAATCTGAAATCGTACACACGTTATGTGAAAAGCCGCGCCTACAAATACTTACATGCATATGTTCACAGCTCACATTCATAGGCTGCACTTCACGGCGCCATAATTTCAGCTCCGGGAATTTCAATGACGAAAAAAGATAATGTGAACTGAAAGGAAGCACGAAATAAAACCTTCAACTGCTTTAGCTAATTCAATAAGGCAATGCATGCGATATGCAGTTACTGCACCAAAGCGAAATACAGTGGGACAGTTAACAATGAGTTGAGGTAAACTTGTTTTGGGAGAGCTCGAGGATTGATAAGATTGTGCGAACTAAAGATTTTGAAAATGTATTCTTAACGATAGCAAGTAACTTAGTTTGTTTTTGGTCCAACGATAAATATAATATAATATCAACATAATAACACTATATGAGAGCAAAACTCGGCACGGGTGATTCAAAATCCAAGCGAGGAACCAATTTTACACTTGCAGGAGTAGTGTAAGTTCAACTCTAACTTAGTTGTAGTGCTTCGAGAAATTTTTGCCATCTCTAACAGAAGCTAGGTCAAGGTCTAGGTCAAGTGAAGACAATTCAGCTACTCTTTCAATATCAGACCGAGCACTACAAGTAGACTTTAATATCAATCAAAATGTTTTTGCAAAGTTTTGTACACACAGTTTTGGTCGACTTCTCCTCTTACAGTTCTCATAACAAATAAAAGGACGAAGCCATTGAGGGAGAGAAAGTTTTTTTCTTGAATGGATCCAAGTTAAAGGGGAGCCCAAGCGGTGTGCCTTCACTCCGGTAGTCGGATATTGGCTGTGAGCTCGCTGAGCGTGCGCTCAAGACTAGTCAAGGTGTCCATTATCTCGTTAGGAATGGCTTTAAGCTTTTTCTATATTAAATTTGTATGTGTGCCCGGTCTCTGCGATCTCTGTAGAATCGCTGGAAACGCAAAACCGATGCGGTTTTTAGGAAAGGCACACAAACCCCTTTGTTATCCAATTGAAAGATAGTACCCTTGAGTTTTAGTGCTGGACTTACGGAGCTGTTCAATAGCTTCACACGCTGTACGATTGTTGGAGACTCTTTGTCAAAGCTGTATAGAGGAGCGAGCTGGAATCATTTTGTCATCTTGTAGACACAGTTTTGGCGGGGATCTGACTCTTTACCAAAGTTATATTAGGAAAGACGGGCTCGAATCATCATAAGTTCTTGTAGACACAGCTTTGGCGAGGATCCGGTGATCCATTTTTAAGAGTTTATAAGTAACACAAGGGACGAATATTCATTCCCATGACAGTCGGGTCTACGTGAACCGAACAGACCCGAATTTTTAACTGGCCAAGGACTGTCAACTCGGTATAATTCTCCCGCTACAACAACAACAACAAATAGCTGTCCAAGTGGCATCGATTAGGATCCAGCTTCTGATTTATATCAAAGTTCTTAAAATACCAGATAAAGTCGATACATATATGTTTTTTTTACGAAAATATACCTCGGGTAAATTGCTAGAGAACCCTAGGTTCTGGCTACTTGAGACCTGATATTTAAAAATATTGAATGTAGCAATTATTTGCAAGCTAAAGTCGTCCACAAAAGTGACTTAAGAAAAAATTTGAATATCGATAGATCTACAGATTATATAGTAGATTATTCACGCTCATAGTATGAAAGAAGATTTACGAAAGTTCCCACGAAACCATTTTTCCTCGCTTTTTATAATAAACGGCCCACTGTTCGCGCATCACTCTGTGTGGCATTCTCTTAACGCTTCGCTCACCGCTGGCTTTGCATATTCACGAGTTATTTTATCGTTAGGCGCCACTGCCTACACATGCCAGCACACAATCGTAGGTATGCACGAGAGCGCCAAGTCCAAATCGCAGTTGAAATCACAATTGCACAGTCGTTTAGCGCCTTGGCAGTATTTTATGCACTTCACCCATAAATGGCTTTAGCAGCTATCAACACGCCTCCCACAACAGCATTCTTAACACGTTGCACATATGTGCACGTACTCTCCCCACACACACAGAAACGTCGTAATCGCATGTGCAGTCGTAAGCTGGCGTGTGTGCAACAATTCTTTGAACTTCAAACTTTACTTTACGAGTTCCTTTTATTTCATTTGCCCTCCCCGCTCACTACTTTTCTTTACAGTTTTGTTTTCCACCTATTGTCTTTGTTCACTCTTCGTACAGGCGAAATTGAGTGCAACTTTCGGCTGTTGAGTGCAGACATTTGAGATAAAAAGTTTTCTCGGATATCGCGTTCAGAGCATTCTTGCGATTTAGGCCGGCAGCATTGTTTGGCGTATCATGTTTGCGAGATTTGAAGATTTTGGATTTAATTGTATTATTCTTCGATTTTTAAGGAGTTGCTGCCACTCAGCAGTAGTCATTGAGCTTCTGTTGTGATTTTTGTAAAAGCATATCGATTCAAACGCTTGTTATTTTTGGAAATTAGAATCAATACAAGACCCTACATAATTCAAAATCTTCTAAACTGGTCTTTAAACTACAAAGAGTAGCACGGTTATTGTCATCGTCTACGTGATATGAGGTTAGTGATCAAAGGCGAAGTGGAAAGTGAAAGGTGCAAAGTTCACAGTCCGAAATCAATATTTCGCTTCCATGTGCTTAATCAGGAACTTACTTGTTAAATAACATGCAAAACTTGTCATCGACCCAAAATGGAGCTCATAACTTTATTTCGTCCTTTGCTTCTTTTACATAAAATTTCCAAAGTTAGTTAGCTTCGTTTTCCCCAACTTCTTAAAGCATTTTCTAACTGCTGTCAAGCACAGTATTCACTTACTCCCTTTCTTTATCTCTCTGCCTCCCTCGCCTTTAGTAGAGACAGTATAGGAAGGCTGAACGGTCTATCAATTTGCAACCGTGTACCCCTGATCTGTCTGCCGGGGCATAAAGGGGTAGTTGGCAATGAGCTGATCGACGAGCTAGCCCGCTCTGCAGCAGCGTCCAGGATGGTGTGGCCAGACCCGTATATTGCAATGGGGCCGCATACTATGAAGGAATTGCATGGAGAAGAGAGTGGAGAGAGAACAGCACTCACAGCAGGCAGCAGACAACAGCAGGAAAGCGTCACACCAAGCTACTGCTGGAAGAGTACAACCTTGAGAGTTTTAAAGATATTAGGTTGTCAAATATCTCCCTTCCGATTTTTTGCTCTCTATTCAATGCTTTATATAAAGTGTTACAGTGATCGGATTTAGTTCAAATATGCGACGTTTCGTTCGATAATCTGTTTCCATCTAGACGGCAACTTCAGAATACCCCCTCGTAGAAGCCCCCTCCTTCACAAACCTTTTTTAAGTTCAATTGTACATCAACAAAGGCGTTCGCCATGGACAGGAACAGATGGTAATCACTTGACGCTATGTCCGGGCTATATGGTGGTTGCGATAAAACCTCCCATCCGAGCTCCCGTACTTTCTAACGAGTCATCAACGAAGTGTATGGTCTGGCGTTGTCTTGATGGAACACTACATCCTTCCTGTTGGTCAATTCTGGACGCTTCTGGTCGATCGCCAGCTTCACGCGGTCCAGTTGTTCACAGTAGATGGTAGAATTAAGCGTCTGGTCATATGGGAGCAGCTCATAGTGGATAATTCCCCTTGTATCCCACCAAAACACAGCGAAACCTTCCTGGCCGTCAATCACGGCTTGGTCACTGTTTGGGACCACGACCGTTTTCGCTTGATATTGTTGTATGTGATCCATTTTTTGTCACCAGTCACCATCCGCTTCAAAAATGGGTCGAGCACATCGCAGGCGTTGATTTGGTCTAGAAGTTTTTTTTTGGCGTAAAATCATGCGGCACCCAAAGATCAAGCTTTTTTGTGTATCCAGCCTTCTGCAGATGTTTAAAAATGGTTTGGTGACTAACTTCCATCTTCTGGACGATGTCATCAGATGCCGCATGCCGGTCTAACACGATGTTTTCCATGAGTTGATCGGTATTCGTCGTAACAGGTCTTCCGCCGGGTAGTTTATCCATGGTGTCGTTTTCACCGGTTCTGAATCGTCGAAACCATTCGTCCGCAGTTCGAAGTGTAGAGTACCATCCCCCAAAACAGCATTTATCTCACGGAACATTTCTCTAGCCGATTTGCCTTTAACGAAGGAAAACTGTAAAAAAACGCGAATTTCGGCGTCAGTAAACTTCATGTTTATACGTCTATAACTGCTGAACGCAATATCAAAACCAATCATACATAGCATCGTTTTGTAGGTTATGTCAAGACCTTTCAAAGATGTATAGTATTGCCAAATAAGAGCTCTGTCCCGCTTTATACACAGCCGCGAAATTCAAAAGACAAAAAGGCGGAAGGGAGATATTTTACAACCTAATATGATCAACCTCCATAGGGACAAATTCCGCCTCTTTGTCCAGAACACCTGATTCTAGATTGCCCAGGAATTTGTAAAAGCAGGCTCAAGGCCCTAAGTTTCATCTATGCGAATAGAGATCATATTATATCAGTCGCGCACTGCAAGCTCCTGGAATTGTTCAGAGTGTTGTTCACCTTTGTGACCACATGTGATATAGGAGAGGACACAGATTTCTGCCTCTCTCTCTTTCTCTGTCATGCGGTACCAATCTCTCTTCTTATTATAATATACATACTATTAATAACTAGATACTTTCAACTTAGAAATGAAACTCTTATTAAAAAGGTGGCCTTTTATATATCCCGGTTAGACAAGAAAAATAAATTTTAATCAATAAAAATCGCTCTATTTTTTTTTTTTTCAAAACATTTTTCATTAAGATCAATATACTTACGGATGCGTTTGAACTAATTTTCCTAGAACTTTGTACCTTCAAAACATGCATTCTGAAAGCATCAACCGCCAGTTGTCGAAAAACGTTTGCATAGAGCCACTTTCCAGTGTGGGATTAACCATAGTAGTGAAATCAGTTTTAATAACATGCGGATCTCGAAATTCATGAGCCCAGTGTTTAACAAAATTAATTACTAACGCCTGTTGCTTTCAAAAACGTGGTATCTGTATGAACACTGAAATTTATGGATCCTTAGATAAATTTCAATAAAGTGAATGCTTGCTTCTAGTCTTTTTTTTATTAAATATGGAGATGGGTGCACAGATCTACGGGGATCATCTTCCATTTTTTTGAGTAGGATAAAGATTTTTCAATCAACTAGCAAATATATTTCGTTACACCTTAGCCATAAATTTGCTTGACAGCCACTTTTCACTCGTTAATCTCCGTCCAGTCAGTCGTTGTAAATAACTAGTTTTGGCATTGTTGTAGCTATAGGTTGTTGCGTTGTATTTTACCTCGCCTGCAGCAGAAGATTTGATGGATTTATTGTTGTAATCGCAAACACTTTACGTTGACAACTCGCTGCATTTACGTTGAACGTTTTATCGCGATTACTACTAGCGAAGAAACATAACCTAAAACAAAGAAGAACGTAAACTGTGGTTGCACCGAATATGTAATACCCTTCACAAGTTTAAATGTTACTTGATACGTTATACGAACAATTTCTTCGCAGATTGCCTTAAACAGTAATCCATGCCAAATTTCTTGGAGATATCTCGTCAAAAAAAACAGTTTTCTATACAAGCACTTGATTAAGATTGTTCAGTTTGTATGGCGGAGATAGAGTCTATTCTAGTGGTGCGACATTGGCGATTCCCACAAATTTGTAGAATTTTGAAGAAAATAAACACGTGTACAAAACTTCAGATCGATATTCCAAGCACTGAAGGACTAGTTCCCTAGTCAAAGTCATCATTTATATATATAGGATGTATATTAGGGTGTTTTTTTTTTTTTTGAACTATTAATTTTTTTCAGTCCTGTTACGAAATTTCCTTGAAAATACTCTAAAAAAAAATTATCTGAAAATTTTAGCCCTAACATTAAGAACTGGACCAAGGACTGTAAAAATTTTCCATAGAAAACACACTACAATCGTGAGATTTTATCTTTAAATTCCTACAGATCAGAGGTATTTTATGGCATCGCTTTGACTTTAGACGCATATTTCTCAGAATTGTTCACTCTACAAAAGTGCCCAGTGCAGCAAAGTCGTAACTCACAACGGCGAGATAGTACGGGGCTGTAAACCCGATTTTTCCAGGAATTTCGAAATTTTTTGGTATATATCTCGTAAATGACAGGAGCTATAGAAAAAATGTTCGTGACAAATTTGTAGTAAATTTGATTTGCTATAAAATAGGTCTGAGATCAAAATCGCTATCATTAATACTTCTCGAGATATTCGGTTTTTTAAGTAAGGCTTTATAGAATTTTTGTATCGTAAGTCGTCGACTATTCGATTGACCACTCATTTTCGACTATCATTCATCATTCATTATTCATCTATATTTAGTTTGTCGCCTTCAAAGTAATCCCTACCAGATCTAATACACTTATGTCAATAATTTTTCCTCGAAATACTTTTCATAAGCACTTTTGGGATGGACTTCAGATCTTTCAGCGAATTTTGTTTTAGCTCTTCGATCGCCTTAAAACGGGTTCGGCAATTTCAGTTGGGCGAATAAGAAAAAATCACACGGCACCAAATTTGGTGAATACGGTGATTGAACGATGGTATTCATTGCGTGCTTTTGAGTTGTTTTTTTTTTCGGCTCGTTTTTTCCTCTATTCCGATGATTGTTTGCACGGTAAACTCATAAACCAATGTCCCATCGGCAGTTATAATTCTTTCCTTGAATGTGGCATCGGTCAAGCATGTCCAAAGAGACCCGTTTCCGGTACTCTTTTTGAAAAATATTCGGCTTTATCGGGACGAGTAGAGCAAGTACGCGTTTCATACCCAAAACATTCACAAATCGTTCAAACGGACTCGGAGTTGTCGAGCTCTCTTGCCATCTCTAACACTTGACGATTTCCAAGCACCATTCCTTTTTACTATCATCATCAGTTCAAGAGGTCGAAGGTAGTCCAGAACCAGGCATGTTTTCAACGATCTTTAGATTTGAGGCTCGGAACTTGAGATAAAAGTAGCTTCTTGGGACTTTTTTGAAGATCAGAAGATATTTCTGTTGACGTCACTAAATGAACTATGAGCATATGCTAGATGAAGTGGTGAAATATTCTCTAAATATCTTCCTAAAAAGTCAGTATCTGCGAGTGACTTGCCACCTTTTTATAATTTTACTGTTAATGTGTTTCTTCAATTGAACCGTTATTCAATTTGAACCGCAATATTTCGTTTTCCACCAAAAGCATGCCACCTGGGAGCCGCTACGCTGTCGCTAGACACCAGCAGTGAACAACAAAAAAAAAAAACACAGCAACAACAACGCAAGCAACATGCAACAAATGAGACCGCCAGCGGCCAATGTCTGAGTTGCGGCACATTAGTCAATGTCTAGTTAACGCGTACACGGGGCAAATATTGCAGCAGTTGTTGTAGCAAATGTTGTTGTTGTTGTACTTGTAAAAATAAGTATATTTAACCTGAGCGATTTTTCATTTACCGCTTGCAAGTTGCAGATGTAGAATAAGAAATATAAAAAAGATGCATTCGCCGCCGGGCAGACAAAGCGAGAGACAACGACAAAAAGCCAAGGCATCGAGACATTTGCCGTCGCCAGATTTTGCCGCTGTCATGGTGTGCGCCATTGTTGTTGTCATTGTAGTCCGCGTCGACACTTTCCGTTGCGCTTTTCTGGCGGCAAAGCGGCGTTGCAACTTTGCAAGCGCATAATTTATGAGTTTCTCGCATGCAGCATTTCATTACAACAACAACAGCTGCAACTTTGATATGGTGTGGTAGCCTCGGTAGGCTCAACGCAGCGAATATTGTTTTTGTTATTGCCACTGCTGCATTTCGTGCCATTGGTGTCTGGTATGCGTACTTCGCGCGGTGATGGAATTTCACACAAACTGTCGCTTTGATCGGTGCCGCACGGCGCGGCTGTTGTAAAAATTTTGGAAAGAATCGCGCAGTCGAAGGAGCTTCGCCTTGAACATGCCATATGGTGTGATGTTTGTATGTGTGTTGTACCCAGACTGCTCTTCGTTAGTGACAAGCGCAAGTGTCGCAGTGTGGCAAACTATTGACGCGCATTGAAATGTTGCAACATCAAAGCAGTTCGACGTAAAAAATTTGCGTATAAATCAAAGCCAAAAAAAAATTATTTTTATTTCTTTTAAGACTAAAATATGAGCAATTAAGTGTACTATTACAAGAGAAAGTCTGCCTGCTGGGCTTTTCTTCTTAATTTCTTATTCAACCGATTCTCTCTTTGAAACAAGCCTTAGTAGTGCCAGTTAAAGTTTTCCTCTTTCTTTCTCTCTCTCCCTCTCGCTATCAAACACAGTCCTTCTCCTTATATCCCATGTTTTTCTAAAAACTTTTCCAAATTAAAGTGGCTTACAGTCGAAGCTTTGAAACAATTTTCCCGATAGATGTAAGTCTCGAAATTTTAGAAATTAACTGGAGCAATAATGGCTCATTCTGAAAGGCAATTTTGGAGGTTCTCAAATTAGCTTTGGAATGATATTTTCTATGGAAGTTTCATTTAAGACTTATATGGGAACAAAGGCCATACCTTTGTTAGGATGCTCAAGAACATTGTTTCGATCAGACAAAGTAGTTGAATCTGTATGAAGGACTACATTTTTAGAGTGTTTCATAATCAAGACGAACTCATTGAAAGCCGAAAAATATAACTTTTGTATTGACAAAGGAACCATAATCAATTAATTTGGCCACTGGAACCTAACTCTCTTGTGTACAGTCTAACCTAACATATTTTATAAATCCAACGGCGAAAATCATGTTCATTTTTAAAAGCCGAAGATCACTTCAGTCGTAGTGAAGCCACTTCAGTTTCATCGTTAAATAATCTAAGGTATTTCTAGTTTTAAGACAATAAGGCATACATTTTTAGTAGATATATACAAGGTGCTTTCCAAAGTAGTTGAATCTGGTGAGAACGGTGAGAATTTCATGACATTTCATCGATTGGAAGTGAAGTTATTGCGTTTTAAGTGTCAGTATGTTTGTGTTTTCGGTGCGAAAATGAGCTTCGAACAAAGAGCCACATTTGTCTCAAAATTTGTGGAACTTTTACCGAAACGTTGCAATTGATGAACAAAATTTATAGCGATGATTGCGTATGCCGTAGCAGAGTGCACGAGTCTTTTCAACGTTTTCAAAGTGGTCGAGAGAATATAAATGACGATCAACATGAAGGCCAATCAAAATCCCTGATCACCGGAAATTCCATCGAAACTGTGCGTGAATTCATTAACAATCAGCCGAAATCATTACTGAAATTCATGGAAATGGAATGGAACATCTCCAAAAGATCAATTTATCGCTTTTTGAACGAACATCTGGGCTTAGGAAAGGTATGTGCACAGTTTATTCCGCAAAAATTGACTGACGACCAAAAAATGCTCAGAATCCAACATTCGAAGGACGATTGTTTGACCAAAAATCACATTTTAACCATTAACCACTCTCCGTATTCACCTGATATGCCACGGTGCGATTTCTTTCTTTTCGAAAAAATGCATTTGCTCATGAAAGGAAAGCGTTATGCAGACATAGAGACCATTCGAAAGACTTGCACCGGCATACTGGCGGCCACACCGGCCAGCTAAAACACTCGTTCGACAAGCTTTTGGACCGTGCAAAAAGCTGTATTAAAGCAGAAGGAGACTATTTTGAATAAAATAAAATGATTTTGCCAAAAAAGCATTTTTACTGTTTTTGTTTTTTTTTTAAGTCCGGTTTACTTTGGAATACACCTTGTATCTTGTATCCAGACAAAACCCAGCATATGTGTGCTCTTCAGTCGCAGTGAAGCCACTTCAGTTTCATAGTTAATCTAAAATTTTCCTCGTTTTAAGGCAATAAAGACCTACCGAACTTATAAGTAAAATCTCTAAATATTTTTCCGAATGCATTTCATATCCTTCCGCTAAAATGCACAGTCTTCGAAAGAGTCCGAATAGCCTTTTACCGGTATAATCATTCTTTTATTCCGTTTTTATTTCTTCAATCGTGCCGAATTAGCCTCATCAATAGCCAAATGCCACTCGAAATCAAATCAGGTGAATATTGTGGTTGCGGAACGATATACTATAAATCAAGTTTTTAACAAAACAGTCGCGAAGAAGCAGTCACAGACAGAGACCAGCCCATAATTCCGGCGGTTTTTTGTTAACAGTTTGAGCCGCAGAAAGCGTCCACGGTAATCACCTGACCTTACATTTTCATCACAATAATACATAACTTTCCCTTCTTTATTGGCTTAGACACCAATTTCGAGGTTATAGACGAGTTTACAATGCCGCGCCAATCGATGTTCCCTTCCGCTGTTTGGCATCAATTGGAGATTTCAAGTGTAGCCATGTGCTGCGCCAATTGCTCTTCTCAACGGAGTGGATGAAGATGGAAATGTTATTGGTTCATGATGAGCCCGTGGATCAGTAATAACTTTGAATTGAGTTTCGCTTCTCGAAGAGATGTTTCTCTACTATAGTTTGGCATTTCCGACAGCTATTTCAATTTATTTAATTACAGAACCCCTGCGCAAAATCACTAATTCTTTCAAAATGTATGGTTTCTCATGTTTAGATGAAGGGCTAAATCGGGGCTAAATCAATGGCGTAATGGCAGCAAGCATGTTGACCTGGACTGGCCCATTTGGCTCACGATAGCTCAATCGAAACTAACGAAGTACTCGTCATTAATTAACTGCTGACCTAGCACTCGCTTAATTTAGTTCAGTGGGAATATAATTTTGAGCAGGGATAAAGAGATGCCCATCTTATTCCAGTCTGAGAGCGCCTTAAAATTATTTTTATTTACAACATTTTAATTTTTTTAATGATCTTCAACTGCGTTAGCAAATCCCTTCCTTCACATACATACATATAGTTACAAGTATATCCTGTCAACTGTCAAAGTTCAAGAGGTGACTTACCCTCTCAATTCCATCGACATGATAGTTGGTCATCTCTTTATCTCTGATAGAGCTGATATATGTATACCGTTTTACGCAGCTTGAATCCTTTATAGACATCCTCAAGAAAATAGAAGCAATATACCCACAAACGTCGCGAACAGATATGACGTCCAACTTTAGACAATCCAGATTGTTAACCCAACTAATTTGCATTTGAATCGATAGAAAATCAGTGTTGTAAATGGCAGATTTTAAAAGACAAGGAAGAACACTGAAAAGTACATAATTGAAAAATATATGTAGGTTTATACACGAACGAAGAGCCAACTATTTTTGTACGCTCCTGCCGACACGCACACTAAAAGTCCAAGTTAAATTAAAACTATTTGCCAACTTTAGAGCGCGAAGGCCTTTTGAACTTGGCAACCAGCCGAGGACTTCGCATAGGCGGGCAACACTAAATTCTTTATTATTTCCACAATTGTTGTTGTTGTTGTTGTTGTGTGAAGCTATTCTGCACTAAGTAGGTTGTTAACATGCAGTGCAATGCTGTTGCGGCAACTGATGATGATGTTGCAACGAGGCGGCTATGTGGCTCTGCGACAGTTGTTGAACGCTCGAGCTCTTGGCTGACCTCAAGTGTCACAAAGGCGGTCTGCCAATGCAATAAAGGCGACACACACAATGCAGCGAAGAAAAATGTGCTAGCCCACCGCGCCGAAGATGTTTTAGAAGCGACAAAAGAATTAGGAGAACGAAAGGCCAACGTTGTCTTCGCTAGTAAAGCCAGAAATTATGCGTTGCTCGCATGCAACTTAGCCAAGTCTTCGCATATACATATGTTGCCAGCATCAAAACTCTATCATTTACGGTTATTGGCACAACTTGGGCTACGTGCTTGCTTTGGGCTCATTGAACCCCAAAATGGAAATGAATAACTAGGTAAGTTGAGTTCATTAACCCTTAAAAGGATAAGACGGCAGTCTGAGTGTGTAAGGCGGGTCCAGCCAAGGTGAAGCGGTATCGGGTTAAACAAATCCGCCGAACTTACTTCAAGACTAGAAGTTACTTTTCTGAAAGCAAAAGTTCAAGCTCGATTATAAAGCTATCTAAGAAAGCTTGGAACATAGACATAAAACCGTGCAGACATGAAGAGCGAAACGAGGTTATAGATGAACAAAACCACTTATCTGGTTCCATGTCCCTAAAAAATACTCTTCATGTGAATTCCATTTACTGAAATGTTTGTTGTAGTAAACTTCAAAAAGTGAAATAACTGAAAGGTTTTGTCTTCCGAGAGTCTTCCTACCCGGCACGTGGTAGAATCTGATAGAGCGTAGTCTCAGTTTAAAAGTATTACCTCTATCTTACGGAAGAAAGAAGGAACATCCAACGAACTAGGTTATACTCCCTCAATAAATTAAGGGAGATGACTCTGTCTTTAAGCGAAAAAATTAAGTAGCAGAGGGATGAATCCATCCGATGCGTCTGAGTTTTCGGACCTTTTTTTTTAACCAGGTTTTGGTTTTGCTACAGTATTGTGTAGAGACTTAAGCCCATTGCAAATAAAATGATTGAAACTTATCAATGTGCCTTTGACTTGAAAAATTTACTTTATACCAGATTTTTACTATATCACATCTTGGAGAAAACCCTTGGCAAACGGGTCGACACCCATCCCTTGTCTCGACGTCAAAGGCGCTTACAACAGCACTGAAAGGATCTGCCTATTCGACGCCATATCTAAATTTGGTATCCCTGAGAAAATCTTACGGTTATGCAGACAACATTGAGCATAACCATCAACTTCGTCAAAATCTGGAAGGACCTCTTCGAGCCGTTCGATACCAGATACCATATTCCCTCTTGCCAACATGTACTACTTTGGGGTCGGTAAGCAATTGAGAAACAGATCTCTCTCTCTCGAGGAACAATAACTCCGCTTTATAAAGCTATCAGTATTCTCGTCCTACTAAATGACGCTGAAACATAAACGATGTGGAATCGAGATGAGAAAATACTTGGCGTATTCGAGAGTACTGTTCTTTGCAAGATCTTTGGAACCGTTCGCGTGAACGATAAATATCGAAAAGGATGGAACCACGTACTCTGTGAGCTCTATGGTTCTTCTTTACTGGCTTAAGGGTTATGGCCGAGAATGGAGTCATGTCTAGAAGTTAGGACAAGTGAGAAAAGCTCTCTGATTGCCATGCATTTGGGAGTGGCCAGAAACGATTCTTTTACATAAGGCTCAAGTAGCTCGTAACTTCCCTAGCCAGGGTTGTGCGTAGGGTTTGGGAACCGACACCTAAAAAATGCCCCCAATGAAAAGTAAAGAACAAAGATATAGTTATGCACGTAAAAATCTAACCATGAAATATGTTGCTCCAGTGAAAAGCTCTTTCGATTGTAGACCCACTAGTGGACAACGGAAGCAAAACGCCCACGTATCCAATGGAAGAAATAAGTGCTTGGCAACCTGTCTGCAGTCGGGATGGACCATCGGCGTAAGCTCGCAAGAGATAGAGTCACCTGGCGAAATTTTTGTTCTCGACCCAGACCGACCCACAATTGTAGTGCTATGAAAGAATAAGAAGAAAATAGCCTCGAGCTCCGATGTATTTTTAGTAAACCATTATATGATTATGCCAAGGATCGCTCCGAATCACTTGCTGTTCGGAATCGAGGCAAAGAATATTCAGCTGCTTCAGAGGAAAAGACTTCCTTGTATTTTAACCTCTTTTGACCTTTGCACTGGATCGCTCACTTCGCAATGTTTGTATAATTGGCGCACAGCCAACGAGTGTCAAAAGCCAACAACAACAAAATGGCAACATAATAGAAATAGACGCCAGAATGGCTGCTAAGAATATTAAAAGGCAAATAAACCTAGTAAGGAAAAGACTACACAAACACAGGCACTTCAATGAAAATAACGCATTTCCTACGCCAATCAAATATTATGGAAGCACTTTGCTGCAGCGTGACTAGGAAATATGGAAATTTCCTTTGAATAAAGTAACACTTTGAAGCAAAGCTTTTTATTTATTTTTAATTCTTTATCTCTTTCTTAGATGAGAATGCCTTCAGATTACGAATGCGCTTGGCATGCGGCACAGCTGCACAGAAAGAGCACAATGACCTGCCACAAGATGTTTAAGCTTTAGCAAGGCAAGGCAAAGTACACAAGAAACAAGCAGCGAGACGATAGGCGCCAGCAGCGCTCTTATCTTCCAACTAATAATCTCCAACTATGCTGTGACCAGCCTCCTAAAGTATTAATATCCTATCGAATTTGCAGCGGCATCAATCACTCTCCGTCGGTAGTACGTCTCGAGCTGACCACCGCTGTCCCAGTAACTGAGTTATTAGTCTGGCTAATTACTTATTTATGTACACAAACCTTGCAAAATAAATAAATCTAAGTCGTCGCCGGCAACATTGCGTTCGCAGTGTAGCCCAGCAACAAGTGGTCGAAGCTGGCGTCAGCGAGCTTGAAATTAGAAAAATCAACATCGATAGCTCTGCTACGGCTGCAAACTTGGCAAAGATTATACAAAACGCCCACTGCTTTGTTTTTGTGGTTGTATTGGTTGGGACTCTGAATTTCCTTGCCACTTTGCCTAAACAAATATTGGAGGTGTGTCTCGTGTGGTTGTGCCGGTAGATACTATCGCATGCGTTGCTGGATTGTGAGGTTACATCGAGGTATGTGCATATATGTAAGCGATATATAAAAGGTGATTTCAGCAAGACATTGGCGGACTATGCGGAAGGGTACAAAACTAATTACCTATGCTAAGCAACAGCTTCTGAGTTCTTGTTATTGAGACCGAAAGAGAGTTGTTCACTTCCTCCTATAGGCTCTTGAAAAACTCCAAGAAGATCCGACGTTTTCGAGCGAAATTTTGTGCAGCGATGAAACCCATTTCCGGCTCAATGGATATGTTAACAAGCAAAATTGCCTCATCTAGGACGAAGAGCACCCTATAAATATTCAAGAACTTCTATTTCAATAAAATTTTGATGTGGTTTGTGGGCCGGAGGAATCCTTGGTGTATATTTCTTCAAAAACGTTGCCTGACTATCAATGGCGACCGTTATCGCGACATGATAACCGACTATTTGTAGCATGAAATCAAAGCTCGTTATCTGGGTTTCAACAAAAAGGCGACACTTCCCACAAATCGCATCAATCAATGAATGTATTGAGAGAACACTTCGGTTAGCAGATAATTTCACGTTTCAGCTCGATCGATTGGCCACCAAGATCGTGTGATATCACTCCGTTAGACTTCTTCCTGTGGGGATAATGAAAATCTGAAGTCTATGCGACCAATCCCACCAAAACTTCACGCCTGCCATTTTAATTACCAATCGAAATGCTCGAACGATCAATAGATGGAACATCTGAAACGTAACCGTGGCCAAAATGTGAAAGAGATAATCTTCGAAGGATAAATGCTAAAGAATGTTCTGTCGAATGATAATAAAAAAAGTAGGGAACCTCGGAATGGATCACCCTTTACATATGAATATCCTGCGATACTGGCGAACTTGCATAGCTTTGCTGCTTGATACCAGCTGCTTTAACTGTATTCGCTGTATTCGTTTGTAGCTCTGTTGCCACTACTGTGGTCGCTTTATTAGCTAAAGCTATTTGCGTTGTTGCGCCCATGGAATACTTTATTTGATTTTATTTAACTTATTTTCTTTTCATTCAAAGTAAAGTCGTTGTAGAATTATTTTGCCATTCAGTGCAACAAACCACACACATGTGGAGCGGGTGTCACGATGGCGGTGGATAGATACTGACTAAAACCACTTTTATAGATTACGGGAGGTGTCCAATGGATCACCGGTTTGGTTGAGAGCTGAAGAAGAAGCTTCCACGCTTGAATTGTAGACATGGGCTCAGCAAAGAATCTAAGTTGTCAAAGCCCTGCTGATGGAAACTGACACATACCATAAGTCGACTTGTCGGAGATATGTATATGAAGGGGAACTACTGATTCCAGTAGTCCAACAAGTTTTATCTTTCAGAGTTTTCCGCAAAACTAAGGACATAGTGTTGAGAAACAATGCCGCAGCTTTTAAAGTAGTTAATTATAAAATAGCTGGTCGTCTAAAACCATTTCCAAGCCTTTAAAATTTGCCAGGACTCAGGTAAAAGTATCAGATCAGATGGTTAGTTAACTTATCCAAGTTTCGTATTTGCAAGCTAGATAAGATTGTGAAGCTAACCAAAAATTCAGTATTGACCTAGAAATCCGTACAACGCTCTCAGATCTTCTAAAGCGAATGATAGCAGAATCCTATTTCAAGCGAAACAGCTGTTTAGCAGCCAGGTACTGTCATTGCTAAATGGTTAGGTAAAGTATAAAAGTTCCACTGACCAAAAATAGCACTGGACTTAGTAAAAGCAACAATAAGCCTCCATCCGCGTGACTAAAGTTCCAGCTTCTCTCACACATGTACCTAACGCAAAAAAGCAAACCTCTTTTCCACATAAAACCCCATCCATTAGCCTTCCTTCATGCGAAGCATCTACACGTCAGTGATACCGATCTGATTTCATTCCAGTTTTCCTTTAAGCAAATTTTCATACATTTTTATCAATTTTCTACGGCTGCTCTGATGACTTTATCTGCAGCTTGTTATCATTACATCTCTGAAAACTGCGAACGCCATACGCTTCCTTAATATTTTCATAGCAAAGTAATCATTAGTTTTGATTATCAGTTTCGTTTTGATTTTTAATTATTGGCTTGCATTTTATAGCATCAAGGTAATAGAGATCACAACTCTGATAGCCAGCAAACGCAATTGACCAACAAGTTGAGTGGCAGCCTGCTAGGAGGTGGACAAGCAGGCAGTGAGACATGAAACCACTTATTTCGTTGTAGATAAACTGAAATTTATATTGCCACGAGAAAGTTAAGAAGGCGTTGCTCAATTATGGTGAAGCAAAATTGTAGCTATAAATAAAAGAAGTAAGGAAGCGGTAGGTTCAGGTGTCACCGAACATTTTGTGCTGTTGCCACTTGCCAGAATTAAAGGCAGCACCTTCGGGTGCTTAAAGTTTGTAAGTTTTATACGGTCTACAAGTATAGGTTGGATTCAAGAAGTCTACTGTCGAGGATTTTTTTTTTGAAAAAAATTTCAAAGCAGTGGGTCTCTGAGTAGAAAACCAGGCTCGGGAGCAGCAAGGAAAACATCTTCCAGGGAGGATCGGCAAATAAAACCCATTAGCCTAAAGTATCAATTCAAAACCGCTGAGGACATCAGGAAGGAGGTCATAGATGACCTTGAATCGAGATCACTGCTAGAATTGTTCTAAACAGGCTCTGGAATGCTGATTTGAACGTTCGACGACTCGCAAAAAGCAATTTTTGACTAAGAAAATGCATCAACAAAGATTCCGGTGGGCTATAAAATACCAAAGCTGGACTGAACTTGATTACTAGAAAATAATCTGCTCTGACCAGTCCAAGTTCAACATGTTATGTATCGGCGAGATGTCGTGCGTAAAGAGAAAACTGGTGAAGCTATAGCAAAGAGTGAGCCCGAAGAACGGTTAAGTAGAGAGGCAGCCGAACCGTTTGAAGATGCTTTTCTTACCATGAACCTGGAAGATTCGCAAATAAGTACCAGCAAATAATGGAGGAATATTTTACAACTTCAATTGAAGAGCACTTTTCGCAAAAAACAAAAACGATCTGATCTTCCAGGATGATTTTGCGCCATGTCATAGTGCCATAAGGGTAGGTACCAATTTTTTTGACACGTGTAGTTTACACAAATTATTTCGTTAAAAATATTTACTGTATTTTTTTATTTTTTTCTAGGTATGAGACTTCCTCCTGCAAAATAGAATTTTAAAGTTAGAATGGTTAGGTTACAGCCTAGATTTAAGCCCCATTGAGAACCTTTGGTATATTATAAAGAATAATGTAGCAACGAAAGGACCCAGGACCTTAGAAGAGTTGGATAAAATTCTCGAATATATATATCTAGTACACACAAACATTGCAAAATTTGACAAATCCAAGACACTTTGCTGAAAAAATAAGAAAAACCACGACTTTATCTGTCCGGATTTCAATTTCTGCTACTGTATATCTTACAGATTGACCGATAAAAAGTTTACAATTGGAATCCACATATTCGGTATCTGGAATTGTTTTGGTCCGATTTGGTCATAAAGTTGAATACTGCATTTTGGAGGCGTGGTTGCAGTCCGATTTTGTTTATTTGTGCACTGTAACAAAGAAAACTCGAATTTGATATCAGTCGAGTTGATCCTGAGGTAGAGCTTTTCACCGAAATGTTTGTAGTACCACGCCCATTGTCTTTTCTTAACATCGGCTCCTATAAAGTGCTCTTGTATCATCCCAGGTGTAAAATTTAATACTTCTGGATATTTCTTTATTGATTTATCGAGCTATTAGTAGTTTTTAACAGAACCGGCGAGTGGGCGGGGTTATCACCCGAATTTATTCAACGGACGGACAGATCGAGAGCCACTCGGATTTCAACTCGTCTCATCATCCTGATAACTTATTTATATGGGAATACTAACTATTCACTGTCTGGTGGCGACACACACCCGTAAGATGGGGCTGACAGATCGAGAAGACTGCAGGAAATGCCTAAAGCACCAGGGGCACAGTGGAGTATCTCTTATGGACACAGTATGATACACTGGAGGAGGTATCGACAGCCACATAATCCGTTAAAATTCGCGTCAGGCGCAGGAATCCTACGCGAAGACTGCTCCTCTTGGACTTGGCAAGTGCACTTAATGTGGTATCGCAAAGGATATATGCGTGCCTTATTGGCCTACCGGGTTAACCTAATCTTACCTAACCCATATACTCTCTATGATGCTCTAGAGTATCAAAGCTATTCAATATAATGTTTAGAGGAACATGTTGGGAAATAGATGTTTTTTTCGTTCGGTGCATGCGATTATGGATTAAATTAAAAAGCTCTCACAACCTTCTGATCTAGAGTGGAACGTAAAAGATCCATTGAACTGTAAGCAAGGTTTACAACGTCGGTTGTCGCTCTAACTTTCCTAACTGGACAATGTCCCACTACCACTCACACAGCGAGGCTAAAGATTCTGTAGGACGCATTTAGTCAAAGTTGCAAGAACGAAGTTGAGTTGGAAACTTCTAGGCAATTTCTGCTCCACTTTCCAGTTTTTACTTGTAGCATGCCAATTGTCATACTTTCTGCGAGCTCGACGAGTTTGCTGGAATTGATATAAGCCGCCACAATAAATTTGTGACAAGCTCTAGATGCCTTACCGATATATCACGGTCTTTGTGTTCCATACCTAGTAGTTCTGGTCATCACAACGGACAGGCATCACTAGCTTTCCAAGAGGACTCTGCGTGGCCTCACAAAAAACCAGTCTATTCCGAATCTAACCTAACATTCTGCACAACCAATGCCCATATAATATATATATACATCAAAACCAAGCCTTGATTAACATATTCTGAGATTTTACAGATCACAATAATGGAAGGATTTCACTTCCCAATGTTTTTAAAATGTAACATTTTAATAAAGCTCAAAAGCTTAATTAGCCATTCTTCTGCTCCTTTTTCAACCGTGTACGCATTTAATTTTTATGAAACTCATCCGAAAAGCTCTCTGAGCAACGCATAGCAAAACATGGCATATATAAGAATATTTCGTTTGCTGCCAAATTCTTAACAAAGCATTCTTTTGAACAACTTTAATGCCAACAGAAAACAAAATGGACTTTTCTAATCGAAATAAATCCCTACAAAGTGTAAAAGTATTTCCGCTCAAGGAAGAAAATAAAGAAAATGAAACAAAGAACGACAGTAAAAAGAAATTTGCTTTAACAACACCGCTTTGCTTTGTGAGCCGAACGCAGTGACAAGCGCGAGCGGCTAGCGCAGAGCAATTCCACGCGCCTTAAGTATATCGCTTAATGCAACTGTCAGCGCATTTGTCATTTCCGTTTGCCTGAGTCCAGTCCAAACGCCGTCGACTGCTTGCTTGCTGACACTGGTAATGCGAACGCATTTGTACTGGCGGACTATGGACTGTGAACTGTGGGCTGAGTGGTTGCTGGAGAGCGCTGACAGCTAGGACTAGCCGCCATTGCGCCGCGTCCTGCCATTTGGCGCTTGGTTGCTTCGCTGCACACATAAAAAATGCGAACGCAGCCAAGAGCAGCAAGCGCCGAGCAGAAAGTGCCGAGCGCCGGCAAGAGCGCAGTCTGTGACTGCTGGTGTTTAGTGTGGGGCACAAAGTGCAATTGCGAAGAATTATAGTTGCAATAAGTTGCAGCGATGTGAAAAATTTACAATACAAGCAGCAGCAGGCGAGGCGGTATGTGGATTCTGCCAGGAAATGCTTTCAGATATGGACTTAATCAAGACAAAAAAAAGGGCAGTAAGGGGCGGTACGACTTTGAAACAAAGTAGACCGGCAAGAAGTAAAAGCACACTCATAAGCTTAGTGAGTTGTATGATGAGTAGAGAAAATGAGTTATTTAAAAATTCGCTTTGAGAAAGAGATTAATATAATAAAGAATAGTTCAGTAGGTAGTAGGTATCGCGTAAATTTCAAAGCTAGAAGAGGTCGTAAGTGATAAATGACAAAAAACAGATGACAAGTGACGATTGGAAGATGACAAATTTGTAGTGACAGATAAAAGCTGACATACAGCGGGATTCTGTAACCAGTCTCTAGTCTCTATTTGAGACATTTTGAGACAAAGTATCAATTTGATACTAGTTACTATTCACTAAACAGTCTCTAGCGTTAGTCTCAAAATATTGAGACCTGGTAGTTAGCTGGTCACAAAACTAAAAAGAACTATTGCTGCCATTTTCAATGTACTGAATAGAGATCATCATAGATATTAATCGATTGTCCTTTTTTTACATTTTGTAACCAATTCAAACACGAAAAGGTTAAAAATAAATAAGTTTTACATAAGTTTCGTAAATGTTATGAAACAAAGTCAACATATATTTTTATTTTTATTGATATTTATGTTTTCTGACTATGTTATAGAAAAGTTAATATTTGTTATCGACATATTTATTATCATTCAAGTGTAAAAACATCTCTGAATAATGAAATGTAATAGATTTTGAGACTGTCACTTACAGAATAGCAAAATCGTCTCAAGTCTCAAAAATTGTCTCTAACTCAAAATCTCAAATTTAGAGACTTGATACTGTCTCACGTTACAGAATCGCACGGATAAATTAGTTCAGATTAACAAGTTTCAACAGGTAAAAAATCAATGAGAAAAGTTATTCCTTAAATGACAAGTGACAGCTGACAGATGTCAAGTAGCTAATACCCAACAATTGTTTAAAAATATGTGTTGAAAACGCAATTATTTAAAAAATATTAGTAAATTTTGTATGATAAATGATAGTCGCCAAGTAGTTCTGACTAAGTGAGTAGAGATTAAATAATTGAGAACAATTAGCATTAAATTAGGATAACTCATACATACAAAAAAACGTTTGGGTTTATAATTTTGGAGCTAAGAGAGTAAAAATTAGACTTCCTTCAAAGAAAAAGAACCACGCATGTTTACTTTATGGTATACAGTATAAAGCTAAATAAAATATTATCTCAGAAGAAAGACGATGTTGAATTAATATCTGACAGATGACAGACTCATGAGTTCTACAAGTATGCCAAATGTCTGCATTGTTGTAATGGTTATCTAGTCCCCGTTAGGGTCGTAAGGTTTAGATCAGTTGACATCGAGGTCAATCAACGGTGGGCCTAGGAAACGTGCTGTTTCGACGGGTTCGGACCATAAGAAGAGGAGTTTCAGATCAGATGTGCAGGGTTAGCTGCTAAAAAGTGCATAGTGTCATGCGGGGACTCTTTGAATCCTGGATATATATTTAATATGTCCGGTTCAATTATGGATAATTAGAATTTTAATCGCTACAGTATCCAAAACGAGGCTGCGCAAGGGTCACTCTCGATTCTCGTGGCAACTTAAGTTCTTCGTCTGCAATGGTTGGTGGTTTGTCTCCAAGCACACCATTTACTGATAAGGGGTCGGTGAAGGTGTTAATGGCTCCACTGTGAATGGCGGTGCATGTCTGAAGTTAGTGGCATCCGAAGTCTGATCGGCGTATTGTCTTATATCGTCAACGTAGTTGAAAATGGACTTCTTAATGTTCCTAAGATGCGGTTCCGCTTAACCTTAATCGCTTTTTAACTGGAAGCATACAGACCTCACTGTGCAGATATTAGATAGAAGGGATCAACAAGCGTCGCTTTATAGTCCGGACTGCAGTGTTCCGGCATGTCTGAAGCTTACTCGTCAGCGTTTCACTGCATTCAGTCGATCATATTGGTGTGGCGTAGTTAAGGACCGGCCGGCCAATTCCCTAATATTTTGCCAACGACGCTTATTCGCCTTTTCCATGTGCTGCCGGCTAGCGACTTGAGGATTTTGTTGCGGCAAAGTGTGGGAGAGTGTTAGGTTCCATGCAGCGAGGAAGCCAGGCAGACCGAAGAGATAGTCGTTTACTTTTGAGCACATCCCAACGATTCCATTGTCCGATGGCTTTATCTTGTAATCATCAGCATACGAGGTGATAGAAATTCCCTCTGGTGATTGAGTGAGTTTCGAGTTGTAGAAGTTAAACAGCAACGGGGAGAGGACACCACCCTGCATATCCTTCTGTTTAATTCTTCTCAATTTAGAGTTCTTACCTTGAAACATTACAGATGATTGTCGACCGCTGAGACAGTAGTTTTTCCGATGTCCTCAAGTAGCGTTGTGTGGTTGACTGTGACAAAAGCGTTTGACAAGTCCAACGCTATGATAATCCTCCTCTCGTAGGGTAGTTTTTGTTTAAGACCATGAACTATCTGGGCGTTTATGAGGCTAAATGCTGTGGTGGTACTGTGCACTTTTCGGAAACTATGCTGGTGGTTTGTTAGACTAAGGTAGTGTGTGAAGGTTGTAGGCTTCAAATGTCTCCACTACTGAGAAAAGCAGATTTATCGGAAGATTTAACTCCCCTTTGTTGGCGGGAAACCTGTTAGCTTAAGTTTGTATATATCATTGTCTTAGCTGTTGCTTAAAGGAAGTTAAAACACCATCTGTAAGCTGATGAAACTAACTGTTAGTGACTTAATGCTTATGACAGAGTTAAAAGAGCCATTTTACGTTCAGGTGTATTTTGAAAAATAATTGTCATAGAGGTAAAATTCGTTTATGAACATGGAAAAGGTATAAAGTCCTTGAGCTCTTTGTTAAAAATAATGATACATTCTTTGTTAAGGGGTTAAAACCATAAAGATTTCCTAAAGAACTAAAACTCTTTACTGAAAGAAAAGTACTAAAAACTCAGCAGATACTTAGTAGACCTTCGAAGAATAGAAGTTTTTTTACTGTAACCGAATTTTCACTCTTAGAAGTGTACAATCTTTCACTATTGCTTAGAAGGTGTATCGTTTTTAACCTTAAAAACTTACTTTACGAGGAAAGGAAACCATATCAAAGGCTTTAAGGCTTAGTCGAAAAGTAAAACTTTTTTCCAATAAAATATCCAGTGTTTGTTAAAAGGTAAGTTAAGGGGTAAAAGGTAAAGTTAAGGTCGAATTAGGCCTTCAACTTCATTGAGGTTACTTTAAGAAAAGTCTACGTAGAAATGTGCCGTTTCTAAGCTCTCGTTAACGATGATAAAGCGTACATCATAGACGAGTGAATACATCGAACGACAGAAGAACTACGTAAGAAGAGGGTCACTGGTAAGTAAAGCAAAAGTCCACACAGAAAAATATGCCTGAAACTGACGTGATAACTACGTTTCTATGCATCTCAGGAACTTGCATGCCGGTGATCAACTTTGAGCCGGCGCTTTGTGCTGGCAGAGAAATAACTTTTCTATAATCTTATCTATTTTCCCCAGTTTACAATTTGTTAACTTTCTGTTACATGTTCTTCCCTTTGTTCTTATTAGAATTTGTTTTACTTCAACAGTTTGCGTTACTTTTCGTAAACTTCTTTCTTTATTTCACTGATATTTTTCTAAGGCTCACAGCAAGTTGTTGCAACGCGCTGTGAATTATATGCACCGTTATGCGTTCAAACAACCGTTAAGCCTCTAGTTGTGCAAAGTCTACACGCGGCAGTGCATTTTTTCTTGGCGCCTCCTACTTTCTTCACTCAGCGTTCCAGTTACGCTACGCTTTGTCTACTTAGCTGACACAATCTGCTTAGACTTGGACGCTTGGCGAAAGTTATGCGCACGGGCGGTGATGTTCGGAAAAAATAATAGCAAAATAAAGCGGAAAATTATATTTCCTGTTACGCATGCTACGCTTTCCACCCCACTTCTTTTCAGCGTCTTCTTTGCAATGCAAAACAAATTAAGAAAAATGTCAAGTCGCCACAGCGCTTTGTTTTTGTTGTGTACGAGTGTTGTACAGGAGGGTGGGTGCAAAAAAGCAAATCTGAAATGAATGTACAGCAATATTGAGTAAAGCAAGCAAAAAGCGTAATAAGTTCACAAAACAGTGGTGAAGAAAAGTTAAAGTTTTCATCATGAAAGCCGCGGAAGTAAGCAGCAGCAGCTGGCACCTGCCGCTGGCTCGCTACTTCCGCTAAACTGATGCGCCCCCAACTGGCGTTAATATCAAAGTATATCAATTTTTTGCAACTGCGGTGTGAGGGTACTATTTGCGCTCTTCCACACTTTCTGGCTGAAGAAAAGACTTGCTTGCTTAGATCAACAGTTTGTTGTTGTCTGTAATGGTTTTCTGTTTGATTTACTTTTTTTTATTTTATCAGGTTCCAAGTTGTTGTTGTTCAGTTGTTGAGTTATCCGTGCTTACCAACCCTCACTCTTTCTCCGTCTCCTAAAACACTTGACGTTTTTCTCCTTGCCATTCATTTTTCCTACACTTCTTTGCACTTAGATACTGCTATAGTGTTCAATTATCACTTTAAAGCCTCAACTTACTTTAATAATACCTACAGTACTACACTTCCCACTCTCCTCTAATATATTTTTCTATTCCTTCTACCCTTTCTTTGTACTTATTGGTCCTTTGTGCTTAGCAAAACATCCATAAATTACTTTCAATAACTTTTTTCGCATAACTTCACATTAGAAATACGCGAACAACAACTGAGTATTTTTAAATAATTCTTCAAGAGCAGCAATAAGTAACCATAACAATGAACAAGCTGCTGAAACATTGCTCGCAACAATAACGTTCAAGAAAAAACTCTACGCTAACAAGAAATTGTTAAAATATCTTTGTGCCATCTTCGACTGCCAAATTAAATGAAAAAGTGCGAAAGCAGGGCTAACAAACAGTGGCGGCAAGCAAGCTTGTTGCAAAACTTTTCCACTTTGTTGAAATAAATGCAAACAATTTTTAAATTATCATACAAGTGTATAGCTACCCTGTAGGAAATCAATGCTGGAGAGCAAAAATGTATAAATTTAGACGCAGACTTAGAGTAAAAGACATTAAATATTTTCAGTCCAGAATGACGCCAGAATCTCTAATCGATGCTCACTATATCAAATTCTTTTTGTATTTTGGCCTGAGAACGATAAGCGGGAAATATCTGGTCATTTAATGAATAGCTAACAGCACATTTATAAACCAATACGATGTCCAGTAAAGCGGAGATTGCGATCTCACCTCCTGCAGACAGCATCCAAAGCTGACGAAACTATTAAATAATTCCCAAAAAGGTAACACTAACCTCAAAATCGTATCTGCTTCCTTTTGAACATAAGCCCATTCGTCGTATTCGCAGTCGCGGAATAAAAGCAAATTTATTGTAGTAATTGAACTGGACGATTTTATTCCTCAGGATTAATCATATATACTTTTTTTTTATCGAAGAATCTTCAAAAATTATGATACGTTCGATTCACATTAGCCGCTAAAGATACACCCTTGGGACCACACCCAAGCAGGACTTGCGGAACAGTAGACCTACGTACTTAACCTTGAACTCTACCGTCGTTGCCTATATGCGGCCCACGAGTCTGCAGTTACATTATACACATATTACATCTTGAGGTCAAGCTTAGCCAATCGGCTCTACAGTCACACATTTTCGACCTCGTTTCTGGACACTCCCAAGAGAATGGCGATCAAAGAATTTCCCTTACTTGCGTGAACTTCCACACATGGTCGCATCTTCCAGCGTCTGCCTTGAAATCCAACGCAGAATAACTCTTGTCAACAGGTGCTATTTCTGACTGAGTAGCCAATTGACAAGAACAAGGACCAAACTCTACAAGTCACTAATCATCTCTGCCCTGCTATATTTTACAGAAGCACGGACAAAGACAACATCTGATGAGTCAGAAAGGTCCTGTGAAATATTTATGGTCCCTTGCACATTGACAACGTTGATTACCGCAGTCTATAGTATGATGAGCCGTTCGAGATGTATGAGACGACATTGACATATTTCAGCGAACAGAGGCTACACTGGCTTAGTGATGTCGTCCGAATAGATGAAAAGACTCCAGCTCTGAGAAAGAGGAAGACCTCCACTCCTTTCGAAAGATCAGGTGGAGAAGGACCTGGCTACACTTAAAATTTGCAATTAGCGTGAAACCGCGAAAAGGAAGAACAACTGGCGTTAAGCAGCCATGATTAATGATCTTTCGTTTCTGGATTGGAGAATAGATAAACTGCCTTTTGATTCCAATAAGACGGGGCTAAATGCCACACAGCCATCGAAAAGACCTATTTATTGACGGAAACTTTTTTCTCTCGTCGTGGGCTTGCGGCATGGCCTTCGAGGTTGCGCAATGAAACACTTCTGGACTATTTTTTGTAAATTTATGTTGTATTATCTACACTGATAAGCCGAGAGACCTGCCAGTTGGTATTTATTCGAACCAGCCCCTGTGGTCACAGCAAAAATCATATTCAAAAGATAATGGCAAGTCTTTGTCTTTATAATAAAGCTAAATTTTTAGCCATAATATTAAATTATGTGCGTTACCAGTTACCTAAGACCTTGACAATACATATAGTTAGTCGTGTGCGGCAATTTCTCTTTGGAACACGGAACACTATCACAGCGGACATATGCGCTCTAAATCTAGCATGCTGTCTTCCAGTTCTACTCACATTCAAATAAAAGTTGTCGCAGTGGCTCCATGACAAAACATTCTTATGGTTTCATATATCACCGGCTGCTCTTGAAATACGAGCTAAACCATCGATCAGTTTAACAATCAAAGAAGCTCAGTCTGGACGTCTATCGAAATGTCGGGGAACCTCCGTCGTGGAGTAATAATCACAAATAATTTTTCAAGCGCCTATGTGAGGTGATCGTGGTTACAACAGGATCACTCAAACATTGCCAAATAACACAAGTATTCAATATTAAACAAACACATTTCTTCCCTGTCCAAACGCATCTTCCAGCACCAAGGTGTTCCACTCAAAAAATATTATTTTCAGAAATCTTTGGCGGTGGCACACAGATGATTTGGAAACAGAGAAATAATTTCTCGCACAGCTTATTTCATTTTATTTATCGCTTCAAAACAAAAAAAAAAAACAAAATACTTGAAGCAAAAACTTTTCAACAACAATAAAGTGCGTTCACCAGAACAAGTGTGGCCGCATTAATTGCGGAAAGATGGCAAGGTGTTGCAAGGAAGCGCTGCTGATAAATCTTCAAGCGGGTAATTTTTCCGTTCTGTTGTTTTTTTTTTTTGCAAAAACAGTTTAAAATTTCTTTCTGCCACTTTGTTTCTTCTCTTTTGCTGCCGTTTCACGTTTACCTGGCGCGAGCGTGCGATACATCAAGCGTAAGAACGGCAATTAATTTGCGTTGATTGCGTGGATCAACCCGACTGCCAACCCTCGATGCGAAAAAACAAACTTGCTGTCGAATGTTCAACACAAAACAGCAGTTTTCGCATGTGTTTGTGTGTGTGACTACATACGTGTGAGAGCGCTGGGTGGGCGTGCGAAGGAAGACAGCAGCTGTCCAACTTAAGTGTGTATAAATCAAATTGTAATGAATTGAACGCCTTTGCACCCGCTTCCAGTGATTCTCACCGACTTTTCACCATCGCTGCGCTCACTTACCGTCATTTCTTGTTTCTTTATTTGTTTCATTTAATTTAATTTCTCTTTATTTGCTGGCATTTTCCGCCGTCAGGCCATTCTTCTGTTGTTCAAGTGGAATTTCGGTAATAATTTCTTAACTTAATTGCCTGCGGTTACCTTTTTAAGTTCGAAATGATACCCTTTTAACCCTTTACTTTCGCTTTTCTTTGCATGAAAACTGAAAATATTTACTTTATCAATAATTTGTCAAACCTTTGATGTTAACTTGCTGACTGCGTGATGTTTTATTTTTGCCATTGTACATACAGTTACTGTTAATCAATTAACAGTCCGCTACGAGATGATTTGGCAACTCTATGACAACTGATTTGCACCCATGTCTCGAAATAAGATAAAAACGATATGACCAGAGATGCCTTTTATGAGCAGCTGGAGCGCGCTTCCGACGACCTCCTCCACCTCGATGTCAAAATCGTGCTTCGCGACTTTAAAGCCAGGGTAGGCAAAGAAGGTATATTTGGCACAACAGTCAGACAGGCCCTGTGACGAAGCCTATCAAAATGGGTTGAGGCTGATCGGCTTCGCAGGTGCTCGACATATGCAAAGCGCGCCTATCACCAAGCATAGGGTACGACGTCGATTTTCTAATCCATTTGCATTCCTGCTCCCTGAGAGCACTCATCAGCAACCCGATATAAAGGAACTGGCATTTCAAGCTTCTTACTTACAGCTGCAAGCAAAATCATTGGTTTTCAAAAAGGTCGAAAAAATAGTTCGTACAATGAGGACTATCGTGTCGCAATTGAGAGAAAGCAGACAGCCAAAATTACATTGTTGCGATCGACCACGCACGGCTGAAGCAGGAAGATACCGAGAGGTGAAGTGGGAAGCGGGACGCATATGGAGACAAAAAAAAGGTGAAAATGTGTAGGAATAGCTCTACATTCTTATACATTATGAGAGATCGAGATGCCGACCCATAGGGGCTGAATATTCTAGGGTTTGTTATATGTAAATGAGATATGAAAACAAGCGGTTATATCCCTTTGCGAAATATCACTTTTGTAGATTTTTACTGGATATTTTTTTTTCTCAAATTCATATATACGAGGGCTGCTATATATATTTCTGGCCTAATAATGAAAATAGGAATATTTATCAACGAAAATGGTTTTATTGTTTTTCAAAATATTCTCCATCAAGATTTATACACTTTTGCATGCGCTCAAACCAATTTTCGAAGCACTTTTTCCACTCCGATTGAGACACCTCCAAAACATAGTTTTTGAATGCTTCAACAGCATCTTCTGGCGACGAAAATCCTTGACCACGCATTATTTTCTTGATGTGTGGGAATAAAAAGAAGTCATTGGGTGCCAAGTCAGGGCTGTACAGCGGATGACCCATCAATTCGACGTTTTGGCCGGTCAAAAAGGCCCTGGTTTGAGCCGATGTGTGAGAGCTCGCATTGTCATGGTGCACAATGATTCGTCTTCTCTTGTTCGTTTTTTCGAATTTCTCCGAAGACTTTAGGCAAACAAATGGTGGTGTACCGCTCAGAATTGACCGTCCTACGTTGCTCAAGCGGAACAGTCGCCACATGACCAGTTTTGCCAAAGAAACTGGCGACCATTTGCTTCGAAGTACTTCTCCCACGAACAACTTTCGTTGGATTTGGCTCTTCTTGGAAGACCCACACGGTCGATTGCTGTTTTGTTTCGGGCTCATACGCATAGCTCCATGATTCGTCACCTCTGACGATCTTATAAACGTCTTTTGAAGCACCGCGATCGTATTTTTTCAGCATTTCTTTACACCAATCCACACGAGCCTCGTTTTGAGCTATTGTCAAATTGTGCGGGATCCAACGAGAACAAACCTTTCTTACGGCCATGTGTTTATGCAATATCGAATGTATGCTGGTGGGAGAAATGCATAGGCTTGCTTCTATCTGAAGGTATGTTACATGACGGTCTTACATTATCAGTTCACGTACGGCATCAATGTTTTCTGGCACAACGGCTGTTTTTGGACGACCTTCACGGAATTCGTCTTTGAGCGACTGTCGGCCACGATTGAATTCGTTGTAACAGTTTTTCACAGCACTATAGGATGGTGCTTCATAGCCATACAAAGATTTTAGTTCATCGATGCACTCTTGTCGTGATAATCCACGTCGAATTCACACGAAAATGTTCACGAGTTAATTCCATTTTTTGGCCGAGATGAATTTTGTAATTCCCTGTAAATAAAAAATAAATGTCTGATTGCACCTGGCAACACTTAGTATTGCCCAGGCCAGAAATATATATAGCAGCCCTCGTACTCGTACATGGAAAATAAGGTTTATTCTTGAAATTAAAAGACTAACTATTTAAATAATTTCTATTTTATATTTGAAATATTCAAGATGTGGAGCAAGAACTCGAACTATTTGAAGTGATGGCTTGAGAACATGAAAGTGATAGACAATAAAGTTTAAATAATTATTTACTGATCATTCGAAACTGTTATGGCTCAAAGTTAAAGAAATATGGAATGCCTTAAAATGAGTTTTCGGTTTCATACCGACATATTCTTATTAGTGTTCTGAAAATTATCATATAAGAAAGAAGTCAGGGTTAAGTTGTCTAACACCTTTTTCATAATTTTGGAAAGCTGGCAAACGAAAATCTATTTTATGAAGTTTTACAAAACCAATTCTAATGAAACCTAACCTCATTCTAATATGTTAACCGAAGGCGCAATAATTTTTCATTCCCTCCGAATCTGCACAAAGCTTTTGTACAATTTATTTTTAAGAAACCCGACTTCAATGTATTCTCCTGTTGCTTTGCATAATTTGACCAACTTTTCAGGCCTATAAATTTTTATTTAAGCAAAAGTAATTTTCTGTGCCATCAAGTTTTCGACTTTCTTCCACCTCACACTGCAAAATGCCATAAAGAACGAGTCCGCTTCACTAGATTTAGCAGAATTTATATGCTTGGTAGTGGAAAAAAGTTCGAGAGTTTGCCATGTACGAGCGGCTCACACCCACATTCACCACACATACTTGAAAGCCTTGTGCAAATCCGTATACATATGGGCGAGTTGTAAGTGGCTATAAAGTTAGGCTGTCCTCTCTGACTTTCAAGTACCTGACCGCTGGAATTAGCTTTTACTCTATGGCGGCGGCCGGTTGTGGTTGTTGAAGCGCAGTGAATTGGAAAAATTTTGTGCGAAAATGAATGCCGCAAGTGTGTGGAATGAAGCGGTAAACGGATGAATTGGAAAAAGTAAATATGGATATCATGTGTGTTCAAAAAAAGGTTTAAATAAATAGTAATCAAATTATAATTTCATATTGCGGTGGCAAATAGAGCTTATGAACCAAACCAAAGTATGAAATATTTATTTTAAGCAAGAGTTTAGTGCCACTCGGCGTATGAGTGATTTCACGGTTAAGTGGGTTTGTGCAAATAAAATGATTGTTTTTTTTTAAGTAAAAATAAGTTTTTGGGTTAATATTTACATATATAAATTTTGCTGAAAATATTTCCTGCAAAAAATTCATAGGCTAACACATTTTCCTTACACAGTTTTTCTTCATATCGGGGATATTTATATTGTAAATCAGGTTAACTAACTCAATTAAATTTATTCATCATATATTATGGTTAAGAAAACCAGGAAAATGGTATGCTAACGTGGTAAAATTAGTACTGAAAACGGTGAACGCAGTAGACGCCTGGAAGAGGTTGTGACCGCCGAAAACATCGCAAATGTTTACAAATAATTTCGGATGACCATAAAGTTTAGTTGCTCGAGATAGCAGGCACTACAAAGATATCAACTGAATGTGTATATTATGTCCTTCAGACATATTTGGACTCTGTACAAAGTGGGTGCCCCACGAGCTCACTTTTGACAACGACGAGTTGTTGATTCGGAGCTGTGTTTGGAGAAGTTCAAGGGTAAAAAACCGATTTTTTGCTTCGTTGTGTGACGATGGATAAAACAAGGCTTCCATATTTCACTCCGAAGTGATGGTTGGCAAGGTTAAAGCGTCTGTATTTTGGAATGCACATGACAAAATTCCTTATTTGAAGTGAAAGCGATACCAAAATTTCATGAATAAAATTCGAATTGCTTCCACATCCACCGTATTCTCTATATCTGGTCCCCGGCGACTATTACCTGTTCTCAGATCCCAAAATAATGCTGTCTGGAAGAAATTTCCGTCCAATAAGGAGGTGATCCTCGAAACTGAAGCCTCTTTTGAAGCAAAATGCTGATTGTACTACAAAAATGGTATTGAAAAGTTAGAGCCTCGCTATCTATAGTCAGTATATCACCTTTGAAAGGAAGTATGTTGATTAAAGAAATTAATTTTGCCAAAAAAAAAGTATTAACATTTCAATTAACCTGTTATTACCCACCTTAAAGAGTATAAAGTCAACCAGAAAAAAGAAAATCAAAATGTTGAAGCAGGATATGAGCTAATTGCTTTTGCTTCTTTCATTTGCCTACGATTTCACTAAGCTCTATACAACATATCGCGATAGTATGAAAACAAGATACTTTAATAAGTATAACAATTATTTACTGGAATAAGTAAAATTAAGGCGAAAGCAACAAAGTATTTAAACTCAACAACAGTTCAACCATCACAACACCACAGCGATGGCAGGCAAGAAGCAATTCACCGGCATAAGGTTGAATGACCAAATTAGTGAGGGTGATGGAGGTGATGAAGTTGCTGTGGAACTTGGTGTTGTTGATTACGTTACGAGAGTGAAGCTAATAAACACCAGTAGCTTTAACAGCAGACAAAATTTTGTAGGTGTGTGTGCAGCTGTCTATGAGCGAATGTAAATGTGTTCGTTGTGCCTTGTGAGGCAACAGCTGTGTTTGGAAACCATCGAATAGTGCAAAGGCCACAAAATAGCACAACACAAAATAAATGCAAAGGCAGCTGGACATTCTTATGGCACTCGAACACGAAACGGCAAAAGTAATCCCGAAAATTTATGGATCAGCAATTTTTTGGAAATTTTTGAATTTTTTGGTATATAATTTTAAAAAAGTTACTATAGAAAAAATTCTTCAAATAAAAAAAAAAATATAATAATAACAAAAAAAAATTAAAAGAATAATCTTAAAATTAATAAAATATTAAAAAAATAATAATAATTTAAAGCTATCAAATTTAAATTAAATCTTTCACATAATCACTCTAAATTTAATTACAAATTATCTTACATAATCATAAACTATTCACGTTTTGTCTTTAGGGATTCCGAAATTTGAACATTATTCCTCAAAGCGAATAATAAAATCCTTTCGAGATGCCGAAGTTTTAAATTTTTTTCTACAAGCCAACCAAAAAAGTATTTCGGGATACCGAAATTTGAAAATATTTCTTCCCACCAAATAACAAATATCTTTCGGGATCCCGAAATTTAAGAATTTTTCCTCCAACCTAACAATAAAAGTCTTTCGGGATCCCGAAATTTGAAAATATTTCTTCCCACCGAACAGAAAGGTATTTCGGGATCCCGAAATTTGAGAATTCTTCCTCCATGCGAAGAACAAAAGTCTTTCGGGATCCCGAAATTTCAACATCTTTTCCCTCAAGCGAACAACAAAGGTATTTCGGGATCCCAAAATTTTAAAATTTTTCGTCTAAGCTAAAAATAAAAGTCTTTCGGGATTCCGAAATTTAAAATTGTTTCCTTCAAGCAAACAAAAAAGGTATTTCGGGATCCCGAAATTTGAACATTTTTCCTCCAAGCTAACAATAAAAGTCTTTCGGGATAACGAAATTTGAAAATATTTCTTCCCACCGAACAAAAAGGTATTTCGGGATCCCGAAATTTAAGAATTGTTCTTCCATGCGCCAACAAAACTCTTTCGGGATCCCGAAATTTGAACATCTTTTCCTTCAAGCGAACAAAAAAGGTATTTCGGGATACCGAAATTTGAAAATTTGGCCTTCAAGCCAACAATAAAATTCCTATTTAAGCAAAAACTCATAGCCCGCTGTGTACAGAAAATAGCCTGAAACCGCGCGCGGCATTTGCCAGCAGCGCCCTTTGCAACAGCAGCCGCCATTCAACGCCAACTGCATCATGTTGCAACTGGCAACAGCTTTGTTAATTTAGAATTTTGCAATTGGGTGGGCGTGTGTGTGTGTGTGGTTGTGCATCGTTGTGTTGTGTTGCTGTGCGCCACATTCCTCAAGTAATCTCGAATTTCTGCTCATTTGATTCAATTACACCTTTGGGTGTTGTAATTCTAACGGAATGCGCCAAAACAAATATTAAAAAAATGGCTGGCGGAAAGCAAAACCACCGCTAGGGTAGATTACCACAACAAATGAGTAGAAAAGCAAAACTCGTTTGCAACGTAATGCAACCCCTGCAGCTTAACCGCTTGCTATGCGAATTTTTCCCACATTTTTTTTTTGGCATTCTCAAAGGTGCGGCAGCGCGTTTATGTGAATTGTCTGCCGCAGCTTTCGCTAATTTGTTTCGCGAAATCTTATTTGCTTTATTTTCTTAATTTTTTTCATCTACTCCCCTTAATTTGGTTGGCGCATATGCATGCCGAGACAACGTGGCGCACCCTCGTATAATGAGATGTTGACTCCAACGTACCCTCACACTTTTCAACTCCCAACGGTCTTGGCCCGTTGGCTTCTTTAATTTCATGCTTGCTTTAATATCGACATTTCAAACCAACCAACTTTTTGTTGTTGCTACCGCTATCACCACCACACGTTCTTGGCTGGCAGCACGCCGCTACTTTCAACGCTTCGCTCTAATTTCAACGCATTGCTCCAATTGCTTTGCTGCTCACCTTCAAGGCTCGCTGCTCAGCTGACTTGCTGACTTTCCCTGCCGCAACGCCGGTTCGTCGTGTACCTGGTTGTGTATATATGTATGTATATGTGTGTGCGTGTGGAACATCTTTAACCTCACTACTTCATTTGCTTTAACAACTTATGGTCGTAAGTTGTGCGTTTGCTTGCGTTCCACTTACTTTGCTTGACTTTAACGCGCTTGCCACAAAACGCCGCAAGTGGCGCCATCTCTCGCATTGCCCTCTGCTGCGCCGATTTCATTGACTTGCTTAAAGTTCACTTTTACAGCTCTAATTTCGCTTTTCGTGCAGCATATTGCCGCTGTGGGAGTGTTGACAGGTGTGGGATTGGATTTTTTCTTTATCTGCCACTTCCCTGTGGTCGTTGCAAATTCTTCTTTACATCTCTGTTAGTGTGTATGTGTGGTGTGAAAAGTTTGCAAAAACGGCAGTAGGAGGAATGGTGTGTAAGGTAGCGTAAACAGCATCATGGGTGTAATTTCATTCATCTTTAAGTTGAATTAATTTGTGGCGGTGAACGAAGATGCTGCTGTTTTCAAGTATTAAGTATGCTTCTAGGCGCTTGCAGAGTAATACCTTAAATATGTGCCTTTGAATAGAGCCGGCAAGCGAAAATTTCAGATGTTCTGAAGAAGCGGTTACAAGAACGCTTAAAAGAACAGGCGCTAAGTAAAATAATAAAACAAGTAAGTAACTTAGTTCGGGTGTAAGCGAATATTTTATACTCTCGCATTTTGCAAGGAATGAAAGAATCCAAACTCAAATCTCTCTTCATGAACTTTTTATATTCTAAACAGGGTCTGTCAAAATACTAAAATAAAGAGGAAACACTTCTCCAACCTGCTGAATGGCAGGAAAAGCTTAACACCAGGAGATAGCGAACCCGATTCCCCTAACGATTACGATGAAGCAAACTTTCCAACTTTGTCTGAAGAACAACAAAGCGGCGGAGCCGATGGATTACCGGACGAACATCAGCGTTTTTGTAGAATATGGTCGGACGAAAGCATTTCCGCCGATTGAAATTTAAGTGTGCTCTGTCGAATCCAAAAAAAGGGAGACGCCACAATCTGCGCCAACTACCGTGGGGTACGCCTCCTTATCATTACATAAAAGGTTCTGTCAAGCGGATTTGGTAAAACATTCAAGCACACAAAAAAATCCAAAACAGACTAAATGCTCACAATGCGATACAAGACGAGCTTTCAGGCAAGGCAAGGCTCTATCACGCAACTTCTTCAATGTACTGCTGCAGAAAATAATGCGAGCTGACGAGCTGAATAAAGAAAGCACAATCTTTTATAAAAGCGATAATATTGATAACATTCTGCAGACTGGACAAGGAAGCAAAGCAAAAGGGTCAGGTGAACAAGGGCAAGACGAAATATCTCCTGTCATAAAACAAACAGTGGTCGCACTCGCGACTTGGCTACCACGTCACTGTCGTAGATTATTTTGCCTACCTTGGAACCAGTATTAACATCAACAACACTATCAGCCTCGAAATCTTATCAATATGTGCTACTTTGAACGGAGTAGGCAATTGAGAAGTAAGGTCCTCATTCAACGAACAAAGATCAAACTCTAAAAGTCGCTCATTGTTCCCACCCTGCTATATGGTGTAGAGGCATAGACAATGTCAACATTTGATGAGTCGACGTTACGAGTTTTCGAGAGGAAGTTTCTGCTTAAGATTTATGGTTCACCACCACTCAGTTGGAAACCCCAGGCGGAGAGGGACCTGGCTACACTTGAAAGCGGTGTCTGCGCCAAAAAAAAGAAGACATGGGAGCAGGGGTAATTCGAAAACCGATTTAGCATAGTTTTCCGTATTATAACTATTGTACATACATTCACTTAATTGCGCTGAAATATCTTAGATATTGACCGTTATATTCGCCATAAATTCAACTGGAAGTTTGAAAATCAATTCGTGAGGGGCTACATAATACATTGATTCGATTTTATCCATATTGACCGATACTTGCGGTATAAAGTCACTATGGAAGTTCGATAACGCAGTTAGGGGATGTTTTAACCCGATTTTACTCTTATTTCAGACAAGGGCATGCATTTTTCATACGGAACAAATTGAATATTTACAAATTTCAATACAAGACCATATTGATTGGCAATATTTCGGTCAAAAGTTTGCCAAAGATAGTGGATTTCACATATTTGGTATATAGAAATTTATGAACCGATTTCGAAAATTTTTAGACTTGAAAAAAAAAATAAAATGTACTATACTGTCTAGTTAAACTAAAAAAATTCTAAAACAAAAAATGTAAAATTTAAAAAAAATTTTGAAAATTAAAAAAAAATGGCTTTCGGTCAAAAAAATTTTACTTTATGTTCTTTAAAAATATGTTAAAACTTCACATTTCTTAGTTTTTTTTAGCTTAACTAGGAGATAATTTAATGCCAAAGATAATAAATTGTGCCCCACATTTTTTGAAGTCTCTAAAAAGATTCTTTATCGAATAAATTGCTAATAAAATTTAAAAATTTAATTACTGAATAAAATCCTTTAAAACACCTAAGCAAAAAAAAAAGGCAACCAAGCTCAACAACCCCACATTTCGCTGGTAAGCGAAAGCAAAGCAAGGAATAACAAATTAAAACACAGAAAATGAGATTTAAAAATTTATTACTTTCATTTATTTACGAAATCGCCGGACACAGACGATGTCCGTACTTTTTCCTTTGCATTTTTGTGGCGGTCACAGGTATGTCCATGTGCCAAAGGTGCGACCACAGACGATTGCTTTGGATGAAAAATTGCCCGAAGAGAGGTTAAGTGGATAAAAAGGGACAATAAACCAAGCGACAAATGAAATGGAAAAGTGAGGAATTAATTCGATTGCCGTTACTAAATAAAAAAATCAGAAGACAAAGAAAGAGTGGAATAGTGAAAGAGAGAGTGTTGACAGTGGTACAAATAAAGGTTAAGAGAGTAGTAGTTTGTGGAGCTTTCAAAAGGACATTGCCCTATAGGCGTCCATTTAATAAGGCTGAGAATTCTACTAGATGCGAACTGCAGAAGCTGTATGGAAGAAGATGAGGAGGAAACAACTCTTTCTTCCTGACTGTGCCGCGTTTGGGAGGTCAAGACCTAAACACTTGGGAGCGCTTACCTTCAGACATCCCACGGAACTGGGCAGAGTGGATATTAAACGTCTCTGCTACTAAGAGTTTTGCTAATTTATAAGTTCGTACACAGGAGTTCTGCTTTTCTATGGCTTCACAAAGGACTACATATAGCAGTGCACATGCGATCTTTGATCAGCCATCAAAACTAACCTAACCTAGCGGCTCAAACAATCTATAGAAACTATAAACTGATGAACTCAAATGAATGTATGGAGAAGTTTGCATCGAGCTTCCGCCAACCACTATAAGACATATTATCAATTAAAGGAATTAGCGACGGAACAAAATTTGATAATGAATATAAACTCTACTTATGAGGTGTGTTCAAAAAGTATCGCGGTTCTCGTACCATAATTCAAAAGATTGTTCACAACAATTTAATATTATTTCTACTATTGGAACTCTTAGTAGTCCTGAAGTTCACCTAGCTTCGCAACAACATGATAAGACTAATTTTGGATATGCTATTTAAATAAAAAGTTCACTTCTGTTTTACGAGTAGTATTTTCAGAAAGGGGTCTAAGGGCAGTAAAACCTCAAAATCTGGATAAAGTTTTTAATAGAATCCAATGTAAAATGTAATGCTGGCTGTTGACGGAAAGTCCAGGTAGTCAGCAAGAATTCCAGTGTGCATAAAGTTATGACTGCTTCGGCTTTTTTCACCAAATACCTCGAATGAACTCACATCTCTCACCACACCCCCTCGAAACCTTTGCACAATTTATATCCGAATCCTTCACCGTCCACATAATATTTTCCCTATGAATAGTTTGCTGTAACAGCTCAATTAAAAACTAGCCGACAAGCTATCAAAATCTGGTGGCAAACAAAAGCCACTAAGGCCAATAGTCCAATTAGGCTGTGAGGAAGAGCAGCGGAAAACCGTTGCGACACACAGAAAGAGTGGCCTAACTCAGAAAGCAAACCAAACGGAAATGACAGTTATTACGAAAGATAAACCACCGAGCACAATACGAAGGGGCGAAGAGTGCTGACTGCGCTGCGTGGGTGTTGACCGCAAAGAACAATGGCGGTCGCTTCATATTTTCACAACTCAAGCAGCAGCATCACTTTTTTTATCTTCTTATGTTTTGTGAGGTTTTGCTGTTTAACCGCAACATAAAACACTTCAAATTTAATTTCACGCTTCACGCACTCATTTTTGGCACAGCAATTGACTGGCTAAAGTGGCGGATAAACGAGGCGGCCAACTGTAGAGAGTAGCTGTAGAGGGCGAGCGCCGGCGGGTGTAAAGCAGTAAATATTTGCCGCTCTAAAATAGAAATATTAAATTTCGCTTGTTAAGTTTTATCGAAGTGCAGCTGAGTACTGAAGACTAGCGCTGCAGAGCTGGGGCATAGATGCGCGATGATTTAAATGTTTTTGCTTGCGCTGGAACTTTGAGTACGGGATTACAAAAAAATAGTGATTGCCATCAACAATCATCTGCAAGCCACAAGAAAAGTAATTAGAAAAGTTCAGGCGACTAATTAATTCAGAGCTTGGACGAAAATTGGTTGTAGACTAGAAGTTGTTGAGTAGAAGCTATGCGGTCATTGTGTGCCTAACACAGAGTTTCATTTACCAAATTCGCGAAACCAACATATTATAATACGAAGAATAATTGATCGCAAAAAGGTGGATCTCACACGAGTTTCAGTAGTTTGATCACTTATGGTGGAAATTTTGGAAAGAAAAGTAGATTCTTTGGTAGGCGGCTAAACCTTCGATGCCGGCCATTACCGTTTAGATATAGGTACCTATACACCTATTTGGGTGAACACTAAAACGCGACAAGTCTTAAAAAAAAGCTGAAATCTTTTCTCTGACAACCACTTTCTCCATAAAACATGGCGTTTTCGAACTTTTTTTTCTTTATTTTCGCTTACGTGGTTATAGCCGAGTTTACAAAAGCGCTCCAGAAAATCCTCCTCTTCGCTGTTTAGCGTCAGTTGGAAATTCCAAGTGTAGCCCGGTCTTTCTCCATCTGAGTGGAAGTCTTTCTCTTCCTCTGCTTCCCCCGGCGGGTTCCACGTCAAATACTCTCAGAGCTGGAGTGTCTTCATCTAATTGGGTGGCATGTCTCTTAATTCGCTGAACTATATCGTTGTCGTGGTATATTACGTACATAACATCGTTCCATCGACTGCGGTATCCGCCGTTGTCAATGCGCAAAGGACCATAAATCTTCCACAGAACCTTTCTCTCGTAAAACTCGTAACGTCGACTCATCAGATGTTGTCATCGTCCAAACCTCTGCGCCATAAAACAGAGGTAACAGGGATGCTGGGTGATCCTTAACACGTTTGCAGCGATCGTGATCAAAAAGAAGTCTCTCATCTGAGGTCCAATGAGGTATTTATTTACGTGACGGGTCCCAAAACTAACGCACAACCCCGGAAAGGGATATTTCGCTTTCTCAATTAAGCTGGCCCTCAAACGGATGCTTTTGCTTTCCCAGAGAATACTTGGTCTAAGACCGGCAGTTATGAGCTGCTTGAGCCATATTTAAAACAATAGTTACTAGTCATTGCCAAATGAATGGGGCTCAGAGAAGTTTTCTCTCTTGCTTAAACATACGGCTCCATCCTCCTAGGAACGGCAAAATATTAGAAAATTTTTCACGTCTCCTCCAATGTTGCATACAGTAGGAACTTTGTATATTTGCCATCGATGCCCTTGTGACCTGACACCAAATAGAAGTGAAGTGGCTTTCTTTCCAGTGAACTCCATTTTTGAACCATCCGTATAAATGTTTAATGTGTTACCCGCAGCTAACATACCTTCAAACCAATCATCTCTATCTAAGTTTACTCTGAATTTGTTTTCCCACTTGAAAAGTGTAATCATGTAGACGGTGCTTGCCAAACCGCCATTACCCACCGAGTTATTCCCAAGGATTCTAAATGTAAATTCTCCTGTAGCCAGTAGTTGTCCAGCCGATTTTGCCGCGCAGTTATCTGCGAAGGAGGCCCCAAGGTGGCAGATATAGCACCGTTCAAAGAGCACACAACGAACTACTTCCACATTGTGCTTCCAAAGCAGTTTGCAGACCAAGACTATACCAAAGTATTTGATGCGGTCCTTTTGAGAGAGTATTTTACCATTTATCGAAGAGAGACTACATGACTACATGAAGGGGTTCTGTATTTTCTAGTGAAAACGAGTAGATCCGTTTTTGTATGAATGCAACCCCAGACCCTGCGTTGCTCAATTCTGGACTGTTTTAAGAATAGTGATCATAATACTTCTACTGCTATGTAGACGCATTCCCGTTGGATTTGATCCATGATTCGTCACCTGTGATGATCTTATAAACGTCTTTTGAAGCACCGTGATCGTATTTTTTCAGCATTTCTTTACACCAATCCACACGAGCCTTATTTTGAGCGATTGTCAAATTGTGCGGGAACCAACGAGAACATAAACCTTTTTTACGGCCAGGTTTTCATGCAATATTGAATGTATGCTGGTGGGAGAAATGCATAGGCATGCCTCTATCTGAAGATATGTTACATGACGGTCTTACATTACCAGTTCACGTACGGCATCAATGTTTTCTGGCACAACGGCTGTTTTTGGACGACCTTCACGGAATTCGTATTTGAGCGAGCGTCGGCCACGATTGAATTCGTTGTAACAGTTTTTCACAGTGCTATAGGATGGTGCTTCATAGCCACACAAAGATTTTAGTTCATCGATGCACTCTTGTCGTGATAATTCACGTCGAAAGTTGTGAAAAATGATCGCACGAAAATGTTCACGAATTAATTCCATTTTTTGGCCGAGATTAATTTTTTAATTCCCTGTAAATAAAATAATTCACGATTAAATGACAAAACGTTCTGAGTGATGTTATGCTAAAAAATGTCAAACTTTCCAATGGAAATGTCAGATTGCATCTGGCAACACTTAGTGTCTAGAAATATATATAGCAACCTACATGCTATTTTGGGGGCTTTGCCCTCTTTACCAATTTATTCACCACTAAAGTTCATAAAAGCGGGGATAGCACTCCAACCTGCAGAGACCCTCTAAAGACTTCCTTGTTTATTATAGAGTCATTCCATCTTTCTTTTATCCTTCTAGAAAGCAACCGCCTTCTGACCCAAACTCACTTAGACACCCTGTTACACTCTGCCATTACAAATGATATATTGTATTTGTAAAGTTTTTTGATATTTTAAGTTTTATCATTTCGGTGTTATTGTTGTTGTTGACAATTGAAAGTACAAAACTTGCAGCACTTTGCTGTGCAACACTGTTTACTTACGACTATTTGACTTGCGTCGCTTTTATGTTGTATGTGTAGTTTTACCGTTATGACAGCTGTCGATATGCAAACACGAGAGCGCCGCGTGTTGACTCGTGTTATTATTATTTTTTTAAAATATTTTTCGTTTTCGGTTTGGCCCTGCAACATTGTACTGTTTATTATTGTATTTGCACTTAACAATTTGCCACTACTGTGCTATAACTTTTGGCGGCCACGCCCACTACCGCACAATCACAACGCTTGACAGCGCCAGACCACATCCGCGGCAGCAGCGCCCGAATTTCGCAAATCACCAAAGAACAAAGTAAACAATCACAACGAAAGCGTAATAAACGCCGGACCGCAACGGCAAAAGTTCAAGTAATAACAGTAACAACAACAGCAGCAAGAACAACAATTGAAAAGTAATAAAGCATAGCCAACAATGTGCAATAATATTTACAATAATAAAACACTACTAGGCACCGACTTGCGGCTCTCCAGTTGTTCGGCGATAAGAAGTGGCAGCGGCGTGTCGCGCCTCAAAATTTACATTGCTCAACAAATTCGCGATTATGAAGTGTTGCGTTATTGTTGTTGTTATTGTAGTTTGAACTTTATTGTATTGTTTATGCATAACGCGTCGAAAGTTTGTGCGCACACACTTCGCGCCAAATCATAAACTCATTCGAAGTTGAAGTTTTCGATGGCGAGCAAAGGGCAGCGAAAATGCCCACAAAGTTGTTGTTGGTTGCTATGAGTGTACGCACGTGTGTGTGTGTACTACTGTATGATTGTAAATATCTAACGGGGTTTTCAAAAAGAGCGCTACAAAGTACAAAAACGGTTTGGGATATCAATAAAATTCTTTATTCCTATGAGAGTATATTCGATTCCATTATGTATGGAACTCGGTGACTTTTGTATGGCCACCGCGGACACGCTAGCAGAAGTCCAGACGCTGAACAAAATTTTATGTTTTCAAGCATAAATCGGCCGATTTTGTTGCACTTTCACGTTCGATATTCGTACGAAGTTCATCAATCGTCGCTGACTTCTTGGCATAGACCATAGACTTGACGTAGTCCCACAGGAAATAGTTTAACGGCGTCAAATCTCACGAACGAGACGGCTAATTGACTGGACCATTTCGTGGGATAACACGTTCACCAAACTTGGTTTTCAATAAAACGATTGTGACATTCTCTATGTGGCTTATAGCGCCGTTCTGTTGGAACCACATATCGTCCAAGTTCATATCATTCAATTCGGGCCAAAAATATTCGGTTATCGTTAAGCCGTAACGATTCTCATTCATAGTAACATGCCGGGCTTGATCATCAAGGAAGAAGTACGGCCCATAAACCTCACCAACCCGTAATTTTTTCGGGATCTAATGGAAAGTAAAGTCCTCTCTCGACGAACAAAAACCAAACTATATAAGTCTCTCATAATTCCCGTCCTGCTATACGGTGCAGAGGCGTGGACGATGACAACAACCGATGAGTCGAACTTAAGAATTTTCAAGAAAAAGGTTCTACGAAAGATTTATGGTCCTTTGCGCATTGGCCACGGCGAATATCGCATTCGATGGAACGATGAGCTGTACGAGATATACGACGACATTGACATAGTTTAGCGAATTAAAAGACAGCGGCTACGCTGGCTAGGTCATGTTGTCCGGATGGTTGAAAACACTCCAGCTCTGAAAGTATTCGACGCAGTACTCGCCGCGGGAAGCAGAGGAAGAGGAAGACCTCCACTCCGTTGGAAGGATCAAGTGGAGAAGGACCTGGCTTCGCTTGGAATATCCAATTGGCGCCACGTAGCCAAGAGAAGAAACGAGTGGCGCGCTGTTGTTGACTCGGCTATAATCGCGTAAGCGGTGCCTACGCCAGTAAAGAAAGAATGGTGACTCATAACCCGTATTTTGCGTATTGACGAAGCCTTTCAGCCAGAAATGAGTCTCATCACTGAGGACGATTTTTTGATGAAAATCCGGATAATTTTCGAGTTGTTCCTCAGCCTAAGTCACGAAGTATGTTACGATGTTTGTGATGGTCAAGCGGCTTCAGTTCTTGCGTCAATTTGATCTTGTAAGAATGTAGGCCAAGATCTTCCAACAAAATTCACCACAACGACGTCACGGAGATGCTCAACGCTTGAGAACGACGTGTGAGAGACTGATTTGGGTTTTCCTCAATAGATGCGCTAGCGCCAGCAATATTCTCGACACTACGGGCACGTCTTTGTCTCACTGGCACGGAAACATTTTCTACTGTACCTGTGGATTCAAATCTTTCCACTAGACGCTCAATTGTTGTTATGACAAGACGACTAATACGACCATAAATTGGACGTAGCGCTCTTAAAGTTGAGACCACTGACTCGGAATTTCGGCAGTAAATTTTAATCTTTTCGACTCGTTGTTGGATCGTATGTCTATTCATGATGAAATGGCAAACCTTACTGAAAAAAAATGTTAAAAAAGTGGAAAAAATATGGCGCCATTTGCTATTCCTATTGGTCTACCTCTGCAGCATCCTTATTGAAAAACCCCTTATAAGAACTTTTGTTTATGGGGTCCACCTCAGTAGCCGCTACAAAAAGAAGCCACAAATCCAGCAGCAGCCGCTGCTACCACCACTACCGTTACAACAACAAAAACAACAACAACATATCAGAATCAGTAAAGATGTAAGTAGCGTCTGGTGTAGCAACAATAGGCTACAATTGCAGTTTGTTACTTTTGCAGAGAGCCACCCGCGACGCCGCAATAACGCGGTCCACCACAGTCACCAGCCGCCAAGAGTCAACAGCAGCAACAACAACAGCAATAAAGCGACTGCTGCCGCTACATTGTCTATCTGTTGCAATAGTTGTTTGTTTGTGTTGTTGTTGTTATAGCATTTTGTTATTATTGCTTCTGTTACCGCCACCGCCGCTGTGCTGTGCTGATTACATCTGCGTGTTCTAGCCACGCTGCTTACCTCACGGTTGCCCGCAGCGCTGCGGTCCTTTGGTTGGCTTTGCTTTTGGACTTTTCGACTTTTCGCCTTTTGACTCCGGCATGTTTAATTTATGCGCGCGAAAAATATTAAAATCGCATGAATTAAACATCGGTTATGTTGCCATGCAGTCAGTGTGGCAGCAAATCAAGCAGCGTAGTTGAAAACAAAAAGGAAACACCAACCATAACTGCAATTTTGAATGCCCTGCAACAATGTGAGTGTTGTTGAAGTATGTACTTTGCATACTTTTGCTACTTCAAGGCTGCCAATGAATTTGTTGTAATTGTTAGCTGTTATTGTTGTGGCAACTCATACAACATACTATCTGCTATTGACCAGCTGAAAGAGGCGTGCGAAATGTATGCACTTTATGCCATATTTTACAGAGATATTGCAACATTTGCAGGCAAACCTATAAAAATGTATAAAGGGTGTCTCAAGGAGACGTATCGTTTTCATTAAACTTCTGTTGAACGCATTTTTATAGTAGGGGGAAGCAGCGAAAGCTCTAAGCTCTCTAAGCCTAACCTACTTCCAACACAAGACTCTCCCATGGAATCAACAGATAAAGTATTACTTCGTGGGACTGACAAGACATATTACGTCTCCTCTATAGCACGGACGGACTGTCGCTTATTCTGCTGGGACTACATTAATTTAGTCATAATGGAAATTACCGCTTTACGAGCAGCTTTCCACATATCAAAGAGCTGACATAACTAGTAAATTTTTCCACTATTAAACTACACCCTGTTGTTTCCTTTTCATTGATAAGGCTTTTTACGTGACGGGTCCCAAACCCAGCGCACAACTCTGGAGAGAGGATGTTTCGTCCTTTCATTTTAGCTCGCCTTCAAACAAATGTTTTTGGGTACCCAGAGACCAAGTATCCCAAGTGATTGGCAATCAGAGAACTTTCCTCACTCGCGTAAACTTCTACACACGGCTTCATCAGAAGAAGAAACTACCACAAAGTGCATTTCCTTACTTTTCCCTTGTGTTTGGAAACCTCGGGCAATGGAAAGCACGTGTTCAGAGTCTTCTATGGAAGACTGAAGTCATTTTAATATTTTATTTATTTATTTATTTATATATATCTTCTGAAGCACCTATGCCTACTTAATATTTGAGGCAGGTGAAAATCCAGGTCGCCACGTATCGATTTCAAGTAAGAATCTGTGGCTGCATCTCCTTTGGTTGAGGTTTGCTACCGTTGCTGCCATATAATTATGCTCTTCGTTCACTCCGCTCTTTTTTGTTTTCTGTAATTGGCGCTAATGGATCATATAATCTCGCAAATTCGTCTCCCTGGATGTTTACGGGCGGCATACTAGTTGCATATAGTTCGGAAAGCACTCGTTACTTTTATTACTGTGAGTTTATGTGCCACATTTATTGGTCTGGCAGACGCTCTTTTGACTAGTGCCGGTATCTATACTAGAGCAGCATATAGGATTACTGAGCTCATCGTTTTTGTGATTACAAGTCGACGCCTGCAGCGCACACAGGCTCTATTTGCCATCATTCTTGATAAGGTATTGTAAATCTTATTTGCTTTATTTGATGTGTATGCTAAGTGCTCCTTGATCTTCAGTTTGGTGTCCAATATTACAGCTAAACATTTCAACTATGTCTCTGAAGTAATCATACACTCTCCTATAGTGCGAGATTTTTTTTCCTCATTTTTCCTGGTGTTTACGAGCAATAATTCTCTTTTGTGCTCAACCAGTTCCAAAGCTATTGAACCCTCGTGTTGATGAGTCTGTCAGAACCTCATTCTGAAACCAAAATTATTGTTAGAATGAAGTCAACTCTTCCTAGAAGAAGTGAGTGTCCAGCAAAGTATACCTTTTCCTCAGGCATTTCGATAATCAGTCACAGTATAATCTTAGGTAGCAGGACGAGTTATCCACTGCGTTTCAAGTGCTCAAACCTGTAAAATATTCCTGACGAAAGACAATAATTTTGTAGTTTCAGAAAATTTCCGAAATTTAATTTTGAAGTTCCTCATTAAAAAAAAAAAAAACAACTATGCGACTACGTAGACCGACAGTCGTGGAAACGGCTGAGATCGTTCCGTAAGTGATACTCCAGAATTGATAACGGAGTTATGACATTACTTGGTTAGTTAAAAACTACTGTCTGCTCCTGTAACATAGACACAACTATCATGGGAACGACTGCTAAACTGTCGTCGTCCGCAGTTTCATAAAGCTTAAGTTAAACACGGACGGCTAACTAAAACATTTTTGAGAAAAAAAGAAGTTATATCAACACAACTGAAGCTGAGTCACTGTCACTTCGATCCAAGAACTAAAAATTCGAACCTGCGGATTATTCCCTCCTGATGCTGCCTGTATAATTTCAATTCTGAACCAACATCTTACAATTCAAAGCAGCGGAACTGTCCGGAGGCCAGTACGTCTTAGTGAAATGTTTTCCACATTTTGAACGTTTGTTTCAGAAAAACGTGTAGAATAGTATTCTTCAAAGAATTGCCCATTTCAAGCTAAAACACTTTTCTATTTACTGGTAAGTTATGGATTTTACTCTAGAAGAACTGTGTGGGCTTGACCACCGAGAACGAATCAAATTAATTGTTTGTACCCTGCTTTTATGTGACCCGTCCTCCTGTGAGGGCTTCTGCATCGATCGAAAAAAATGGTAGTCAGAATAGACACGCCGCCTTATAGTCGGCTCAGGCAAAACATAAAAGTTATTTCCAAATAGGTTTTAACCGGTCTTGGAACATGAGGCCGGGTATTCTCATGATAGAAAATTATTGCCCCATGTCAAGTCGCAAGTTTTGGGTGCTTTCCGATGTACTTCAATTGAAGTGTGGTAGTCGGTAACGTTGATGAATTTATTCGTTTGTAGTACGAACTCACAATGAATCAAGTGCTTCCGGTCCAACCAAATACGAAACGTTGCTTCCAAATAGTTTTTACTCGATCTAGAAACATGACGTCGAACGTTCTCATGATAGAAGAACATTGCTTCGTATCTAGTTGCAAGTTTCGTGAGTTTTGCGGCAACCGCTCACTTCAGTTTGAAGAGTTGTGATCTGACGTTCCTCTTTAATCATTTTAAGTTCAAGCATTTCGATGGAAGCCCTTGAAATTTGAATAAACGCTCACCTACAACAAGCGAAGGTATTCTATTGCGAAACCCTATAAATTGCTCTGTGCGCTCAGCTGCACTTCCACGCGGATAATCAAAGCGCGTTCCACCAACCTTCAAAAATATTAAGCCAAATAGCCGCAAACTTACACACAGCTATTGGAATATATTTATGATGATTGCCTTTTATCGATTTATGCAAATGAAAAGTGAAAATTTCAATTTTTGTGGTAAATTTGCTTGGGCTCCAATTGATTGCGCACACAGAAGTGCATATTACGTATTACAATGTACGGCAAAATTGTTGAAAGTAGTATACATGTTATACTATATAATCGAAGCACGTCAGATTTATCCTTTCCCACACTAAAAATTTTTCATTCGATTTACAGAGTGAGCGCAATTCTCGTCCGATTTAAAAAACGTCAGTCTTATGGTCGTTGTATGGTTTATACAGAAAAATGCTTTCATATAAATTCTTATAGGATAAATAGAGATAGAGCTTAGAGCTCACCTTTGATTGCTTCGTTATTCCAGATTTCAGAGCAAAAGTGGGTAATGAGGCTCTGAACTTTTCTCTAATTGAAATCTCCTGAAGGCAACATAACGTTTAATAAGCGCTAAACCGAACAACGAACCGACTTAAGTCATTAATTGAGGCATGATATATACATACATGGAATTTTTTGGTTCTTTCAGGGCTTTTAACACGAAACAATGTGGGAAATTTTCAAACTGCAAGTTACTTTCTGATCTTACTAGCAAGGCCTCGGACTCATCTAATTGCTACAGCAAATCACCGCTGGAAGAAACAATGCACGCTAATAAGATTTATTGATCATTTCTTTGGTACAGTTGGTACAGGGTAATGTAATCCTGCCGGAGCGGAGATACTGATAACGTACCGTACCCACCCTAAGGGGAAGTTGAAACATGTACTCATCAACCTAAGTGCCTTATCGAAATACTTTCTGATGAAAAGGTTTTACAAGTGGTATTACAAGTTTTCTACGGTTAAGCAATCCTTTTTATACAAAAATTTTCGAAGAGATTGGATCCCATCTTGGAAAAATCAATTAATTAATTATTTAATAAGAATTAGCTTAACCAATGATTTTTATACCCTGAACAATGCATATTCAGTTTGTAACATTTAGAACTAGAAGTCAGAGACCCGCGTGAAAAGCTGAGTTGATTCAGTCATGCCCGTTTGGCTTCATATATGAGAACTAATGCCTTAGTGTTCGCAACATGTTGCTACAAAGCATAATAGTTCTGTTCACTTAAAATAGAGTTGGAATATATAATACTGTGCCCAAAAAGGTGAATTAGAATTTAAACTGCGCGCGTCGAAGAATTTGGAGATTTTTTCTTCTTTAGGTTGGTAGTACTGGCAGCCACATTTATGTCAAAATATTCATTAGTGTCCTTTTGTAAGCTGCTAAAAATGAGTTTTTCGTTTTTTGCGATGTCGAAATTTGTTGAGCAAAGAATTTGCATTAAATTTTGTTTACGGAATCAATTTTCTGCTGCGGATACGTTGAGGATAGTGCAGAAAGCCTTTGGTGTTGAGGCTATGTCTAAAAAAAACATGTTTACAAGTGGTATAGTGAGTTCCACGCCAGCCGTGAACGTGTCGAAGACGAAGAGCGTCCAGGGCGACCATCAACCTCAACCGATGAAGTTCTCGTTCAACAAATCAAAGATTTTGTGTTGAAAAACCGTCGATTAACAATTACAGACCTTGTTGATGAAGTTGACATATCGAAAGGCTCAGCCAATACCATTTTAAAGAATGTTTTGGGCCTCAAGCGCGTCTAATCTCGACTGGTATTGAAAACATTGAATTTTTTGGAAAAAAGGCGTCGGGTTGAAGTGTGTTGATGCTTTCCGACTACCAGGGTATCATGAAATGCATTATAACTGGCGATGAGACTTGGATCTTTGCTTTCGACCCCGAAACAACCGATCAATCGAGCGAATGTCGTGCCAAAAGAGGGAGGAGACCAAAAAAATTGCACCAAAATCGCTTAAAAATCAAGGTCATGTTGACTGTTTTCTTCGATAATCGTGGTGTTGTGCATTATGAATTGCTTCCAACCGGTCAAACAGTCAATAAGGAATATTATTTGAACTCGTTTGTGTAACGCTATCCGCCTAAAAAGGCCGGAATTGTGGAAAGACAATTCTTGGTTTTTATACCACGATAATGCACCATCCCATACTGCTCTCGTAATTCGTGATCATTTTGCAAAAACTCAGCCCATATCGTTCCGCAACCACCGTATTCACCTGATCTGACACCGTGCGACTTCTGGCTGTTCACCAAGCTCAAAAGACCGCTCCGGGGACACCGTTTTTATACGATAGAGGAGATTCAAGCCGCAGCGAAGACGGAGCTGAAGGCCATCCCGGAAAGTGACTACAACCAGTGTTTCGAAGATTGGACAATCCGTTGGCATAAGTGCATTGCATCGGGAAGGGATTACTTTGAAGGGGATGAAATTGATTTGAAAGTATAAATAAAGAATTTTTAAAATAAATATAACATAATGTCACCTTATTTCTTGGGCACAGGTATATGTATATATAAGATGATGATGAGATGAGTTGAAATCCGGTTGACTTTCTGCCCATCTTTCTAGCCGGGCAAACGATACTTGAGTGAAAATTGAGATATCTTGATAATTGCCATTAGTGTTCCTTTGAAGCCAAGATAGAGTCTACAAAACTCTACCTAACTAAGACTAAATGAAGATACATAACTGTAATTTGGTACATCGGATCGCAGTAACAATTGGCAGCTGACCACAAGAAAGATAAGGGAATAGATCTTTTTACGAAGAGGTGTTTTTTTATTTATAGTAAGAGGAAGTATCGAAAACCGAAGAGTAGAACTTTAGACCGCAAAATCTAACCAACTCCGGCTAATGTGTTGTAAATATCTCTCAGTCTTGCCATAGTTAGTGCTGACGCTCCTGACATATGGGAGCAACTCATAGTGGATGATTCCCTTCCAATCCCAAACGCACAGCAAAACTTTCCTGGCCGTCAATTTCGGCTTGGCCACTGTTTGGGACGATTCACCGGCCTTCGACCACAACCGTTTTCGCTTGATATTGTGATCCATTTTTCGTCGCCAGTCACCATACGCTTCAAAATGGGTCGAGGTCGAGCAGCATATCGCAGGCGTTGATTCGGTCCAGAAGTATTTTTTTGCGTCAAATCACGTGGCACCCAAATATCAAGCTTTTTTGTGTATACAGCCTTCTGCAGATGGGTTAAAATTGTTTGGTAACTAACTCCCATCTTCTGCGTGATGTCACGAGATGCCACATGCCAGTCTAACTCGATATTTTCCGTGGTATTCGTCGTCACAGGTCTTCCGCTAGCTGGCTTATCCATGGTGTCGTTTTCACCCGCTGTGAATCGCCGAAACCATGCCTCCGCAGTTCGAAGTGGTAGAGTACACTCCCCCAAACCACAATTAATCTCACGGAACTTTTCTCTAGCGGATTTGCCTTTAACCGAGGAAAACTTTAAAATAGCTCGAATTTCGTCGTTAGTGAACTCCATGTTAACACGTCCTTAACTGTTGAACGCAAAATCCAAACTAATCATGCATAGCGTCGTTTTGTAGGGTATGTCAAGACCTTTCAAATGATGTATTGCCAGATACGAGCTCTGTAACGCTTTATACATAGCCGCGAAATTCAAAAAACAAAAAAAATGGAAGGAGGATATTTGACAACCTAATACGTAACTGTCATATAAACTGGCCGACTCAAACGGAAACTTGTTTTTTGTGACGAGTAGTTTCAGTACAACCGAGTCAACGTTTTCTCTAACAGCAGAAATTTGTGAAGCCAAAACATTCTTTTAACTTTTTTTATGAAAAAAAAAACAATAGAATTTATAGACAATATTAACATAAATTGGAATGGCCTAACTCCTTATTCGAAATAGAGCATCCCACAATCGCTAATCATAAATGCTAACTAAATTTTCATATCACTTGCACCACAGAATGCCAGTAGTGGCTCCATATTCGCGCTGCATCGTCTACTCTCCTCGCGTTGTGGCAATAAAATTCAAAAACTGCGTTCACAAAAATAGCAACAACTGTAAATTGTAAACTGTAAAACTAGCGGTCATAAATGGCTGCCCACAGCAAAGCAATCGACACTTTCCACCAGACAGCAACAACAACAACACATATTAAAGTTGCTCAGGGCAAATGTAAGTGGCAAGGGTGTGAGGAAAAAACGGAAACGGTGTTGCACATACGAGTGTAATAAAATATAAATATGCAACATTTTGCTTCAAATGAGAAGTTGCAAATTTTTAATTTATTTTATGCCACACTAAATAGCGAACGCCGCGCGGGGGCAGCCGGCGTGTAATGGACTTGAAAATGGCCTGAAGGCGCGCAACATTAAAATACGCAAATATTTATGTATTTACGCTCGGAGCGTGTGTGTCGGACAGGAGCAGCACAGCAAAACTATAGTGATAGCTTGATATTTGTGTTGCATGCAACATTTCTCACTCGAGTCGCCGTTAGTGCACATTTTTTACGCGGTGAAATAGAGTCATAAGTTGAGTCAAAGTAATGGCGTTGAAGTGTGGCGCAGCTAGTTCTTTATGCAAAGAATGCTGTAATCAATGTGGCAGCAATGTTTGCTCGATGCTTTAGTCAGAGCTGCGATATTTGTTGCATGTTCGCTGTTGTTACTGTATTACAGTGTGTTTTTGTTCTTGTATTTGTTACTGCATATGTAGTTCTTATTGCTGTTGTTGTCGTTAACCATTATGCGCTGGCGTTTATTGCCACACTCGTTGGTAGTTTATGACACCCAGCAACAGCATTGCTAACTGCCTAACGTCTAGTTCTAGTACACTCTCTCCTCTTCTTTCTTCCTTCTTCTACTTTTCTCCTTATTTCAGCTTTTTATGAGTTTCGCCAGCATCGTTAATTACGCATTTGTTAGCTGCCACACTACCTTTGCATAAATATATTTGCCACTGAATGCATTTTGTTGCATGTTGCATGTTGCATGTGGCATGTATATTGTCATTTCATTGTCTACGGTATTTATGAGTGTTGATTAGTTCTTTCTCCTCTTGGACGGCATTTATGTCCACTTTATTACTCTGTGCATATGCAAATATACTTCCGATTTCTCCGTTAGACGGTTGTCTGTTGCAATGTCCAGGTTACCTCGGTATGGATCAAAGCGATGTTCTTCAACATATCGCGCGCACACCTCGGCGGAAGACAAGGACGATGTGACCAAGGATGCCTTCTACGATTGGAACTCACCTATTACAACCGCCCTCGACATGGTGTAAAATCCTGTTTAGCCACTTTAAAGCCAGGGTGGGCAAAAGAGGTATCCTTGGCACAATGGTCAGCCTCCATGATGAAACGTACCCAAATAGGTTGAGGCTGATCGACCTCGCCAGACCCGAAATATGGTTATATGTAGTACTAGAGTCCAACATAGGAAAATTTATTAAGCTATCTGGCTGCCTCGGGATCGAAAAGTCACCAAACAGATCGATCTTATTGTGATAGACGAAAGACACGTGCAGCAAAAAACGAACGTCAACAAAGACAACAGGAAGATTCGACGTTGAGAAGCTGCAATCACAACAGACAGCCGAACGGTTTTCTAGTCGACTTGCAGTATTGAGAGTTTAAAAGGGAAGTGAGACGCATTCGCAGACAAAAAAAGAGAGAAGCCGAAATGAGTGAATACGAAGAGTTTGACAAGTTGGCCGACGAGAGTAATTCTCGAAGATTCTACGAAAATTTGCGGCGATTAACAGAAGGTTTCAAAACCAAAACATACTATTGTAGAACCCCCAGAGCGGATCTAGTGACTATTGCTAAATATACTAAAATTATGGAGAGAACACTTATCCAACCTGCTGATTGGCAAGGAAAGCAAAACACCAGGATATGGTGAACCCGATTCCCCAATCGATGACGATGAACCAAACGATCCATTCACCGAAAACGAAGAAGTGAATAGCAATTACCCGTCTGAAGAGCAACAAAGTGGCGGAGGTCGATGGATTGCACACACAATCTGCACCAACTACCGTGGGATAAGCCTCCTAAATATCGCATATAAGGTTCTATTGAGCGTACTGTGTGAAAGATTAAAGCAGACTGTCAGCAAACTGATTAGACCTTATCAGTGTGGCTTCAGGCCTGGAAAATCGATAACCGACAAGATATTTAACATGTGCCAACTGTTGAAAAAAACCGCTGATCGACACACACCACCTCTTCGTCGATTTCAAAACAGAATAGTAATAATGAGTGACTTATCGAGTTTAATCTTTGTTCGTTGAGAGATAACTTTACTTCTCAATTGCCTACTCAGTCCGAAGTAGCACCTGTTGACAAGAATTATTCTACGTTGGTCTTGGAGGCTGATATTGTTGTTGGTGCTAATCTGGTATATCGAAACCAGATAGACGAAATTTTCTACAACTTCGAAGTTATGACTGTCAACATTGACGTGGGAGCCAAGTTGCGAGGGCTACGACTGATTGTTTGATGGCAAAAGATATTTCGTCTTGATCTTGTTCACTGCCAGACCCATTTGCTTCGCTTCCTTATAGTAAACTAAAGAAGTCGCACAATAGGTAGTCGCCTTGTCTGAAACCTCGTTTGGTATCGAACGACTCGGAGAGGTTCATTCAACATAAATTTTAGAAGGCATTCAATGAGCTGACTAAATCTTAAGGTCATTAAATATTACAGTCAATATTTTCTTGCAGGTCACTTCCAACTTTAACAATAAAAACAGCCAACACCACAGTTTTACAGGAGTTCATATTTATAAGCTGTTGCTCATTTTTCGCCATTCACTTTTATTGTTATTGGCTTCTACTTTTTCACTGGCTCATATAATTAGTTGTCGCTTTCCAGCGTGGTATTATTTGTCGGGTTTACGACCTTTCAGTGTTTTTTGCCCAGCTACTCATATTACCTTCGCGCTCCTCGTGAAGCGTTTAACACTTTTCTGACCATTGTAAGCATTTCGTAATTCAATCACTTAACTGCAATTGTCGTTAAATATTATTAACTCGCCATTTCGAATGTCGTAACACTGCGACCCTTAATTAGATTTTCTTGTTGGAAAAGCAATTAAAAATGAGATTAATTTTCATATTATAGCTTCGAGGGCAGACGTAAAATGCCAATAAAAAAATTAATATATGTGGATATGGAAATTGTAATGGCAAACACGAGCTTCTGAAGCCATGTGGCTTGGAAACTGTATATCAAAATCAAAGACGTTTCTAAAAACCGACCAAAGTGAAGTCATAATTTAGAGGTCTCTGAAGGGATGAAGTTCCAGAGCCATAAGACTCGGTAAAATACTAAATCCTGTATTGAAATATGATAAGTATATGAGAAGTCTATTTTGAAATCTATTTTTGAAAGCTTAAAGGCCTCGGCCATTGCATATCGTGGAATTATAAAAAAAATATATAAGAAATAACAAACTTTCTGTGTGAATTCCTTTTATCAATTGATTAATTGGCATGAAACCGTCGCAAGAACAGTAAACAGAATGTCTGAGAATCTACTAAATTTCTTAACAAGATTTGGGAACGCATAAGCATGCTCGCTGATTTAAACGCTGCAGATCTAACCTAATACCTTAATAGCATCGCTCTTTCAATCAGCTTAATAAACCGTGGTTTAAAAGTTTAAAGAGCTTATGGGACTCAACAAAAACTGATAACTTTCTGAAAAAAAGACTCGAGGACTGTATGATCAGGCAATATGTAGCACGTTCCCAGGACAGTTGGATCTACGTAACCGGAACGAACCCGGATTTTTTAAACAGGCCAAGGACTGTCAACTCGGCAGAATCCTGCCGCCACATCCACAATATTTAGTCATTTACTAGTCCTTACGAAAGTGCGTTTAAAATACTTTAAACTAGCCTCTGTCCTGAACCAACTGCGAAACATCCCCTCACCTAAAATGTTCGAATACTTAACCGATTCGTATTCATAGCTTTATACGTCGACGTCCTCTGGTAAGATCAGTTTAAAATGAAGAACTTGTGATAATTTCGAAGAACGTCATCCTCGTACAGCCTCGAGAAACTATATATATTTTTCAATAGTCTTTCTTTCACAGATAACGCATGAGTTGTGTCAAGCTGTAATATCATTTTCGTTCAGAATTATTTAGTATTTTATCATGAAAAGGCAAATCGTTCAACCTCATTACGAAAATTCACAATCTGTAAAGAATTTCCTGCGCTTTGCTCAACTTATGGTCAAAACATTCGGCCTACTAAGCGTCCCCCACCATTCATTACTTGACAATATTCTTCCGAATATACCACGTCCAGCACACAGTGAAGAAAATACAGCAGCCGTAGCTGATAGTGTAAACGAAGTCCGTGGAGAGTTGATTCGGCGACGGTCACAGCAATTCGGCAGTTCGGACTGACTTACGATACGACTTGGCGTCTTAAAAGCGTACAAACTTCAGCTCATGCAAGAGCTTAAGCCGATCGACCTTCCCAAACGACATCGCTTTATTTTATGGGTTCTTGAAAACTTCCAAGAAGATCCGACGCTTGTAGCCAATTTTTCTTCAGCGATGAGGTCAACTTTTGGCTCAAAGGAGTAGTAAATTTCACGACTTGGGCCGGTCGATTGGCCACCGAGATCGTGTGAGATCACACCGTTAGGCTTTTTCCTGTGGGGATAAGTAAAGTCTAAAGTCTATGCGGACAATCGCCATTACATTTTAAGTTTCTGTGTTTTTTCTTTAAAGAAGTAGCGAACCTGGGAAAAGAGCAGGCTTTATATTTAAACCCAGCACTTAGTCATCATCATCCTTACCCATCGCAAACCGAAATCATTTATGTAATTTGCCTTGCGGCTTCTTGTGAAGGACATCCGAAAATAATAATAATTTGCGCTAAAACAAACACCGTACCGTTTTTCACACGAATTATCCAACACAAATATTTGAAGGCATTTAACCACAATAAAAAGTCTGCAAAAACATCCAGCAAAAAATTGCCATCGAAGAATGAATGGCGATACTCAAAGTTGTCCTTGCAGTGTGGTTATGCCAGAAGGATCAAACTGCATAACGAAGGCGAATAAGCGAACAAGCAACACAACGCTGTAGAAGCTTCAAAAGGCAAAGTCACAGCTGCAGGTGAAAGCAAAGGATGACAGCTATTATGATTGAAAGGGTAGAAACCGGATAAGCAAGACAGCGCAGAGGGTGCAGAGGACGCAGCTGACGCGAAGGCATGGCAGCCACCACAAACAGCACAGATTGAAAGTTGGAGGGCGACACAGATTAGACTTTACTGCTATGGCATGCATGAGCTATTAAAATTGACCCGCTCACACAGAATCATTCAATGCAGAGCAGCTCGAAGTTAAACGCATACAGGACATCGTTCAGCCGCTATGATTGCGCTTGAGCACATTATTTACTTGGCAGGAAAGCGCCAGGCGACGCAGTGTAGTAAAAGCGGAAACAAAAGCAGCTCGCAGCCGGCAGAGTTAAGCGAAAGGACGATCAATTGTTGTGCCACATACGCGCAGTTGCACAAGTCCCCGACAAAAATGCAAGCATGTTGGCTTAACGCGCCGCCGACACCGGCAACGACGGCCTCATTGGCAGCTCCTGCTGCAAAATCGTGATGCAGCAGAACATTCACCGTACAGCTAGGGGCATTCACAAACTCAATTGTCTGCTGAGTATTATTTATAGCCCAAAGCTAGACGAACCACAGCCAAACGCAGCAAAGTTTGTGCTAATAGGGGTGGGTTTGCTATGGTGCTGGTTTGTCTGAATAAATCAACAAGCAGCTGAAGTAACAAAGACGGACTGACGGTAGCGTGGATTAAGCATCGACAGGCAGCTCTTCTCTGCCGCTGACCTGGCAAATATTGTGCCAAAGTGCAAGCGGAAATTTCTCAATTCACTCCAAAGTGGGTATATAGTAAAATTCGCTTGGAAGAAGCTGCGTTATTGCTTTTACTACTGTCCCTTCCGCTGGTCTTGTAGGTATGCACATGTTGCACAATGGGGGTCAATATTGATGGAAGTTAACAAATTTTATTTTTGGGACCATGAAAAATTTTACATTTCAGTCATGACTTGGCAGTCGGCTTGTAAGTTCTGTCTGCGGATGGTTAGCGCGTGAGGTTTTGATTGAAAAGCGAATTTTTTGGTAGAAGGTTGCAAGCTATTCGAAACTTTTTCAAGTTATTTAACAGCTTAAGGGATAAATCGAGTTGTAAACCAATGTCCTTTTAAGCCCATTGCATCATAGCATAATTCGTGTATAAAAGATAACATACTGCTTGTAACGTTCGATTTTCCCGGCTGGAAGTTCTGTTCCACAGAATGGTTTGTTTAAGTTGACTTACCTTCTTTGCTTTGGTCGACTTTGAACGTATAGTCTCATAAGGGCGTGCGTCAACCCTCGTCTCGACCTCATTACTAAGACAACGTTGGAATCATTAAAGGCGATTCCCTTTTCCCGGGGGGGACAGATAGTGGCTCTGAGTGGAGACCCCATTTTCATAGACAAGCAATAACACGAACGCTGACGAAAAGGTGATGAAGGGAAGTGACGGGATGTCGAAACCGATACCCTGATCAGACCGGTGTGGGAGTGGTGCTACTGGTGCGACGAAATGCATAAGGAAGACCGAAACTTCAGAAGGAATTTCTACATTAGGTCATTCCACGAGAAATAAGATGGGGAAGCCTGTAGAAAATCTGACCCAAGAGAGTTTGGGAGTCTTCGACCGCAGCGGGGGAGGATGCTGCCATCTCTCGCGAGGAATAGAAGAGAGCAATTCCCAGGGACTCCCGGGTTCTACGTACCGCAATTGACTCGGATTTTATCCGACCAAGGGCAGTCCTTTCGGCGATCTAACCCCGTTTGGATCGGTAAGTGTTAATTTGTTAGGAATAGAAGAGAGCGGTGGCCATTATCTTCGCAGTCTTATTAAAGGTGGTCAGAGGAAACCCAGAGCTACCCCCAATGTGTCAGTATGACGCACGGCACCATGGACTTCATAAACTCATTAGATGTGCCGATAAAAGATCGACTGTCCTATATTAGGAGGCAGTTTCTCGGGTGGTGGAGGTATGAAAGGGAGCCAGGTTGGAGCCTGAGGAAAAATGGGAAACTTTTCGCTCCGCCTTGGAGTGGGCGTCTGGTGACCACCTGAACCTTCCTCAGCTAGCGAGTTTGAGGAAATCCTTAGATACGGCAACCCATCACTACTCACGCATGACTGGAGGGTAATAAGGTTGCAGAGAACTGAGAAACCTTACCGGCAAGCGCTAAAAAGGGCCGCTCGTTGAAAACATTCTAGTTGTTTGGCGAGTGTACCTGTCTTAAATTTAAAAAATATCAATTACCTATAGGCTATCCTAGTTATAGATAACGCCAATAGTTTTTGTTTAAAAAATTTCCTTTTCAGCCAAAAACTCACTCAAAGCTCTTTAAAAATCCATAACTTAAACTGAGAACACTCCACCCGCCAAAAACGCTTAACTGTCAAAGACAACGGTATTTTGTCCAAAACATTTTTCTCAACAAATAAATTTTGACCATGCGAGATAACCAAACCAACACGTAAAAATGCAAAAAAAAAACCCACATGTCTATTCAAGCGCATATTTCAACCGCATATCAGAAGGACACACCCACAGCCCGGAGCGTCAGGGAACAAGAGCAAATAAAAAATAGGAATTTGAGATAACCTTGACTACAATCAACTGAAGCAGGTGACTAGAAAAAGCCGCAAAACGAAAAATTTAGACACAAGTGCAAAGAAAGTAAATCAAAAAAAACCCGAACAACAACAACATAAAGCCAACTATTGAAGGTATTTTGGCAATAAAACTACAAACGAATAGGCAGCAAGGCAGGACACACTGAATATGTAAGCTTATATGCACTGACAATCACACATCCTGGCAAGGACGTGGACAAAAGTTAGGCAGCAGGGACATTGCTTGAGGCATAAGCTTAGTAAAATATGCGTACAATACGGAAATAACTACCTGTGTGATAACACACAACCATTTATAGGTGCATACACCGACACACAAATACATGTATGCACTCACACACACACACACACAAAGACACAATAGGTTTGAATACAATTTTACTGTTAAATTCCTTTCCGCTTCACTACAGCAGCTAACAAGTTCCCTAAGTCAACAGCAACAGCAACAACATAAAGAACAAAAACAATGCATTCTTCATATGGCAACTGTAATATATGGAGAATATACCTGTATGTTGGGAGTACGAGTACGTGGCAACATTGACCAAAAACTTCATCTTCCGGCATTCTTATTTGCCGTTTAAACGAAAACGAAAACTTCCTGCAATGTAACCTGCTGCTAACCACAAATATCCATGCGGCGACAGCACACACACAGCCATTATGAGTAGTACAAGACACAAGTGTGTAGCGGACTTCCACATACTTTTGTACAGCCTGCATTCCTCTACACGATATTTAGCAACCCATTGAGTTGACTATTGAATTGTTCGTTCCAGCTAAAATCAGCTCCGCAACTCCAAAGCTCCACTAATCCACACATCCAATAATTTTGTTTGCGCTACCACCTACTCTAGCCACCATTTAATTTCCTGACTACCTTTTGGTTTCCTTACATACGACAAGCTATCGGGAGCCCCGGCACTCCGGCAACCGACTTTCATCCTGTTGCACTGTGCTTGTATGGGGAAGCGGCAAAGGGGCTGGTGCGCTGTGCACATTTTCCTGTTCCCCTGCGGCAGCCATCCGTTTTTCGGGTTTGCGTACGGAACTTGTCAGGTGTGTTGCGGACATTCCGAAAACTATGATATGAAGTATGCGGGCGCTGATGACAGGGTCTGCCGCTGCTGAAAATTCAGCACTTTTATTTTGCATTTAATTCTATTGGCTGCATTATGGAACGATACGAATTTTAGTAATAACTTCTAATAATTCGTCCCAGATTAGTATAACGTGCCGGTCTCTGGTCGTTGACGGTTTTAAAAGCCTCGGCTTCGTGATTAATTTTTTTTCTCTTTTCGTGTAATGGGCATCGGTTCAATCAGCATTACAGTTTTCGGTTCCAGGCTTTGCTGTTGAATGAGCTAACCTAAAGAGTCAAAGATCCAAAGCTTGTCCATCTTGTATGCTATGTACATCGAAAGCAAGCTACAGATTCAGCGGTATTCAGACACATCGTAAGATTAGTTACTTTTCCAGGTAAAACCGCTTCGAAAGCCAATATTACTGAGTTCCTCTGCTTGTATGCTCTTGAACATCCTCGTCTAAAGTGTCGAAGATTCAAAGCAATGTACTGCTTGTCTGCCAGATTCAGCGAGATCCAGACACATCGCGAAAAGATTGGTTAATAATCTTTCGTTGATTAGAACACTGTACCGGCGTCGGTTTCGATGACGGTTACAAGTGTTTCGGCTTCCTGAATAATATTTCTTGATACTTTCTTGTGATGGACGCCGGTTTAGTCAGCATTACAGTTTTCAATCAGTTCCAACCTATGCTGTTGAACGGTGTAACCTAAAGTGTCGAAGATTCAAAGCAATGTATTGCTTGTCTACCAGATTCAGCGAGATCCAGACACATCGTAAAAAGATTGGTTACTTTTTCAAGTAAAGACCACCACAAAATGCAATATTACTGAGTTCCTTTACTCTGGTAGTGCTGGTCAACCGGCGTCCAACAACCTATGTCGATCTAACAGATTCCCTTGGATCTCCATAATCTATTTAAGCTCTGACAACGTAACAGCTCAAACTTTTCGAACCCATTTGGCTTGGTAAAGATAAAAGTGCTGTTCTTACAGTAACAGACAACATATTTTTGTAATCTCTGTTGAACTTCATGGCTTCAAAGTAAAGAAATAAATGGTATCTTTCTTACCACTTACCTTTAGTTACATAATCAGTCTCACGTCCCCAAGGAATACCACCTATACCAATGTTACCATTTACTACTTACTGTGGAATTCAAGGCTCAACTGGAAGATAGAAATAATTAATAATTAAGAGAGGAACTTGGCTTGAAGAGACTACTTCCTTATCCAGAAATTATCTGGATATTTCACCGTAAAAGATAATAACCTACTCCATATCACATTCATTCAATCAAAACGCATTGCTAAATATTATAGCTATCAAGGTCCAACAGACAGTCTCTCACCTCCACAAATTGGGCATTTCTGAGCAAGAAAGTAAGAGTGAAGAAACACCAACCTTTGCTAACGAGTTTGGGCAATCACAAACGACATGCCACAGTGACAATGTGCGCAGTTGGTTGTGCAAACCACTTCGTGGTAAAAGAAAACTAGGAAAAATTGTTTAGTGAAGAGATATGTGCTAGTTGCTCACTTTTGAGGTTAGTTTGAAAGTGCGGTTTATGGAAATTGAGAAAGTATTGCAAGTATGCACATGTTCAGCATTATTGTGTGGTCAACAAAACGTCGAATGTAAAAGTAAAATGTTCAAAATATCGTAAGCAAGCAGAAGAGAATGTAAATACTTGTATGTAGGCGTGTAAGATGTAAATTATTGATAGTTTCTATTAACGGAGAGAGAATTTCCGCACATGTATTTGTGTAACTGTGCTACGAGGTGTGTTCAAAAAGTATTGCAAATTTTGTGTTTTTTTCAAAAATTATTTATTTATTCATGAATATCTATTTTGTCCCCTTCCAAGTAATCCCCATGAGATATTACACACTTGTGCCAACGGTTTTTCCAATCTTCGAAGGACTTCCAAAAATCATTTTTTTTTATCTTCTTCAGCTCCTCCTTCGATGCCGTCTTTATCTCGTCAAAAGAAGTGTAACGTCGTCCTTTCATGGACCTCTTCAGTTTAGGGAACAAGGAAAAGTCACAGGGAGCCAGATCTGGGGAATATAGTATCATTTGAATTCAAAAATATTGCATTTCATTGATTATGTTGTAGCATAAAAATGTCTCTTTGAAACTTTTGGGATCCCCTGTCCATATTTCCAACACCTTTTTTTGGATTCTTTATTATGCTCATCATATATCAGAAGGAATTTATCTATGAAGACCAGGGCATACGAGTATGATACATATTGCTTTATAGTGTTCACAAGGACAAGTTAAGAAAAGTCTACGAAAGGTACAAGTAAAATTTCAGATGTTCTCGGGTTAAGCATTTGGTTGAGCTTCCCTTCCTAGTTATGGTGTACGTCGTGAAAGTATTAGCAAATCGCGTAATCTACAGGCATATTCTCCACCGATCGCTTAAGCAACATGAGTGGCTCTATGTGGTATTATAATATCAAGAATATCCTCAGTGAGCCGCTTAAGCTGGCAGGGTTGACATCAATAAGAAAAATAGATTCAGGACCAACAAAAACTGAATTGTATGAGGCTTATTCACACTTAAGTGACCTTTCTAGTAGTATAAAAACTCCCTGATCTAAGATTACTATTCCATAAAGATGCCGTGTTTAATCCAAACAAAGTTCTTTTATAAGAAGTATTAATATGTGAACTGCAAACTTGTTGACAGCGATAAATGTCTGAGATTGTGTTGCCAGATATGTTTTGCGCCTTTAAGAAGGTAAGTTGTGTTCAAAAAATAATAAGAATATTCGAGTTTTGCAAAAAATTTTTATTCATTTCTCCAAGTTAATGTCCGCATTCGATGTTATGCACTTATACCAGCGAAAAACTTCTCAAACTCGATTTTTGGGGTTGGGAGTAGTCAGAGGTATGAAAAAATAAGAATTTTCAATAAATATATATTTTTTTGCTATTAAATCGTGTTATTTTACAAAAGTATTAATATGGCATTATTATAGAATGTATTGACTTGAAGTTACGAAAATTAAAAAAAGAAAAAACAATTTACAAAGTTATAGTTGTTTGTGTTGACCCAGTTCCAGGGAAAAAATACTTGCGGTGACAACCATAAGTCCTTCGAGATTCATCTAAAATCAATCGGACGAGAAAAATTAGTTTTATAAATAGATAATCCTAGACCTGATCGAAGAACTTTCTTTTTTTTTAAAAATTAGCAAAATGGTCGCCTCAGAAAATTTTTGTCTAAATTTTTGGGAAAAAATCAATAGTTAATTGGTCTTAAAAAATCGAAATTTTTGAAAAAAACAAATCCTTTTTTTAGGCGTTTATTATGTATTTTAAAAGCTGTATAAATTTTATTAAAATCTACTGAACGGTTTTCGAGTTACAGTTGTCGCCAGTTCAAAAAACATAGTTTTGAGAAAAACGCGTTTAAAGTTTCACACCAGCGCTTTGAAGTGCCTGAGGTCTCTTTCTTATTTCTCGAATAACTCAAAAACTAACTATCGGATCAACGTAAAATTTTCGGAGAATATTTTTATATTACACTTAACAAAAATGCAAAAAAAGTAAATTTTTTTAAAATTCTGACTACTCCTAACGCCTTAACGCTCTTAGTGATTTTCATCTAGGATCTAGATATTCTTTAATGTTTTATTTTTGATTGCTTCACATAAACGGTCTTAAATTTAAGATTTGATGACATTACAGTCGAAGAGCACAGTAAGTATAACCTTCACTTTCGAACGCACTTTTCGATCTTGGCAAGCGAGGTTGCTGCCATTGAGACAACCTTAGTTTCCATGTCATCCGTAAACCCATGTTTTGTCACCTATTCTAAGACATTTCAGAAATTCGCTGCTGATTTTGTTCAAAATTCAGCCATGAGCCATCGATATGTCAACAACATTAGTGACTTCTTTGATTATCATTCGGCGATTATTCGTAATAATCGCTTTCACATTTTTAAAACAACTACGTGTTGTAAAACATCTGTTCCAGCATAGAGTCTTTTAGACTACATGTAGCAATGTGTTGTCATTATGAATATCAAATATACCTGATGATGAGTATTAGATACCAAGAAAATAATAGGTCTAGAAAAAAGAGTACAGTGAGAAGGAGAGCGAGATAAACAAACGGAGTCCATTTAAACAGCCTAACAAAGGAGAGGGTTATCAAATTAGTGATTTTCACGCAACACCTTAAAACCCCACAGTACTCATCGCCATGCTTACGCACTTGTTTACATCAATCACATCGGACGGAATAGCGCGACAAGGGTGCCGTTGAAGCTAAACAGTCTGCAGACTAGAAAGTGACTAGTCAATAACAACAAAAGACAAAGGAAGGACACACCACAAAAGCAGATAGTACATAAAAAAAAATAGAAAAGCAAGGGAAAATAACGCAGGAGACCAACAACAAAAGGAAAGCGCTGCACTAACCCACTAGCACCTGGGAGCAAACGCGTTGTACAACAACAACAGGCGGCAACAGCTGAGCGACATTGAAAAACAGTAAAACTCAATTTGAGGTAAACAGCGCAAAAACTAGCTATAGCAACAACAACAACAACCAGTAACCAACAAAAAGTTCCGGTGTTATTGAAACACAAAATAGTTAGGAAATAATGAACCGAAGGTAAAAGGGTCTAAGCGACTGCGGGTAGGAAGTACGCTTTGCTCACCTCAATTGCTTGTCAGTTTCATTGCTTATTGTTGTTGGCCGTTAGGCAGCAACACTCCTGCTGCTGGTACTCACTGCTCCCGCCCTGCTGTTGGCAAAATAATCGATATGCGCTGAAATGAAGTCAAAGTCATCACGATTATGTCGCTTCGGGTCAATGGTTATTTTTCAAACCGCAACAATAACAACAACGACAACAACAAAGAACGCAAAGAACGCTGCGAACAAAACAAAACAATCGCACCGGCGACAAAGTTAATGGCCACATCAGCGCCGCGTGTGACAGCTAACAAAAGCGGCAAGCAACTCAACTACCAACCGGCGAGGCGGCAAGCCAGCCAGCCAACCACTGAAACCTCCAACCAAGCAAGAGTCAAGATTGTTCGTATTATGATGGCATTCAGGGAGTAACGTCGAGCTTTTCGCAGACCCTTGAGCATCACTGTAGTATGATGGCTGATGGCCGAAGCTCAGTGTGACGTTGCGGTTATGGCAAGTTCACTTCGAACTGCAGTTGACTTCATTTAATAGTGTGGCATTGTTGTTGCTTATGCATGTTATTTTTGTTGTTGCGTGCGCTGGCATGACGACAAATTGATGGCAATGATTTATTGCTTTGGGAAATTGGTGAACGCGACTGAGACACGTTGATGAATTGCGAGCGGTTACATAAGCACACATGCATATATTTAAAATTTCAAATGACTTACACCAGCTGCACGTAAATATTTCTGCAGACGTGCATGTAAGCGACCCTTTGGGCCATGTGAGTCGGTGTCTGCGGCTGCGAAAATGCTTTAAAAGCAATCACTTTTTAAACCTTTTAAAGACTGACAGGGAGTAAATTAAAATCTGGAAGTATTGAGTTATTAAAGTCGTTCATACTCACTTTCAAATACCAACCGGTTATATTTTGTATATTGCCCGCCTCAAATTTAAGTTAAAGGGTCAGTTCACATCTGGAGATAGGCCAAACAATTAAAAAAAGCTATGATTTTAGATAAAAATTTATGAAATACCCTTTTGAAAGATCATTTGGTCCTAAGAAAAGCGAAAGCAGAATTAGTTCCAAGATCACTAAATTGTTTCGAAAAACAGTGTCAAGTCCGTGTAACAATGCTTTCCGACTACCAGAGTGTCATGAAACGTATTATCGGGTGATGAGTCCCGGATCTATGCTTATAACCCGGAAACAGACAAACAATCGGCCGAAAATTTTTTTCAATTAACGAGTTGTGATGCAATCCAAATTCCCACCGACCGACAGAGTTTACAAAAGGGGGCTGTTTGGAGATCCCAAGTGTAGTCAGGTCCTTCTCCACATGGTCTAGTCCTGGTTGAACGTTGGGGTGTTTTCATCCATTAGAACGACGTGACCTAGCCAGCGTAGCCGCCGCTGAACTATGTCAATGTCATCGTATATGTATGCCTCTCGAAAGCTCCTAACGCCGACTCATCAGATGTTGTCATCGTCCATGCCTCTGCACCATATAGGAGGACGAAGATGGTGAGTGACTTTTACAGTTTTGTTTTTGTATGTCGAGAGAGGACTTTATTTCTCAATTGCCTACTCAGACGGAGGTAGCACCTGTTGGCAAAAATAATTCTTCGTTGGATTTCAAGTCTGACGTTGTTCTTGGTATTAATGCTGGTTCCAAGATAGACGAAATTATCTACAACTTTGATAGATTTTATAACAGTCAGCAGTGATGGACATGCTTCCGCACGACTATATTCTACAAAGAAGCTGATGCATGCTCTCTATGAATTCTTCGCTTTCATATTTGAATAACTCGTCCGGCAATCCATCGGCGCCTCCGTTTGTTGCTCTTCAGACGTGTAATTGCTATTCAAATTTCTTCGTGGTCTGGCTGTGGAACATTTGCTCGTGTTTACCATCTCCTAGTGTTATACTTTCACTGCCATTCAACAGCCTAGAGAAGTGTTCCGAGCGTTAGTTACTAGATCATCTCTGGAGGCTCTATAAGAGTTAGTCGTTGAATTTTCGAGCATTATCCCTATCGGCCAGCTTGTCGAGCTCTACGTACTCACGAAATTCGGTATCTCCCTTTCTTGTATGCAAATGCGTCTCGCTTCTCTCTTCAAATTTCGGTATCTATCCCAACCCGCACGCTCTGTGGTAGCTGTTCTTTTGCCATTTCCGAAAAACAATGTTTTCGTTTGCAGCAGTTTGCAACAGTTCCTTTATACCGAGCTGCTTTTAATTGCTCTCAGAGAGCACGAGTGCAAGTCGATTAGAAAATCGTTCGGATGTCTGGTTTAATTGAGTTTCTCGGCGTCAAACCTTCCTCATGTTTGTTGAATTGCGTTTTTTGGTTGCTGGTGCGTATATTCGCTGCAACAAGATATTGGGCCGAGTTAATGCTGGAACCACGGAGCGAATCCACGTCTAAAATACTGGAGATGATGGTTTTTCGATCCAGAGACAGTCATGTAGCTTGATGAATTTTCCCATCATGGAATCTAGTGCTAAAGACAATCATATTTCGGTCCCGCCGAAGTCTATCGCCCATTTGGGGATATTTTATAATTAAAGCTGAATTTACCGACCGTTGTGCTAAAGGTAAAATAATCGTTTCTGGCTTCTCAAAAGTGAATCGCGCTCAGAGAAATTTCTTTACGCGACACACCCCGTCTACACTTGGCTTCATCCTCCTTCGTTTGCGAGAAGTTTTTCGTAAAAAGAGGCTTAATTTTTGAGCCGACAACTCTTGGTTTTTGCACTACCATAATACACCGTCGGATACTGCATTGATTCTTCGTGAGTTTTTCGCCAAATTTTCTACCAATATCGTGCCGCAACCACCGTATTCGACTGATTTAGCTTCATGTGATTTCTGGCTATACAGAAAACTCAAACGACCGCTCCGCAAAAACCAATTTGAGTCAATTGAAAACATTTTTCGTGAATCACTAGACTATTCCGGAAATTTATTTTAACAAATGTTTCGCGGATTGGAAAAAACGTTGGAACAAGTATGTTGGGTCTATTGGGATTACATTGACGAGGAAGTCATAGGTTTTGAAGTACTACTGTGCCCAAAAAACAATGTGACATTTGAATTTAAACTGCGCGCGTCGAAGGATTTGGAGAATTATTTTTTTTTAGGTTGGTAGTATTGTCAGTCACATTTATGTCAAATTTCATGTCAAAATATTCATTAGTGTTTGAGATACGTGTCGTTTTGTAAGCTGCTAAAAGTGAGTTTTTCGTTTTTTGCGATGTCGAAATTTGTTGAGCAAAGAATTTGCATTAAATTTTGTTTTCGGAATCAATTTTCTGCTGCGAATACGTTGAGGATGGTGAAGAAAGCCTTTGGTGATGAGGTTATGTCTACAAAAAATGTTTACAAGTGGTATAGTGAGTTCCACGCCAGCCGTGAACGTGTCGAAGACGAAGAGCGTCCAGGGCGACCATTAACCTCAACCGACGAAGCTCACGTTCAACAAATTAAAGATTTGGTGTTGAAAAACCGTCGATTAACAATTAGAGACCTTGCTGATGAAGTTGGCATATCGAAAGGCTCAGCCAATACCATTTTAAAGGATGTTTTGGGCCTCAAGCGTGTCAAATCTCGACTGGTACCGAAAACATTGAATTTTTTGGAAAATAGGCGTCGCGTTGAAGTGTGTGAAACGATGCTTTCCGACTACCAGCAATGCATTATAACTGGCGATGAGACTTGGATCTATGCTTACGACCCCGAAACAACCAATCAATCGAGCGAATATCGTGCCAAAAGAGAGCCGAGACCAAAAAAATCGCGCCCAAGTCGCTCAAAAATCAAGGTCATGTTGACTGTTTTCTTCGATCATCGTGGTGTTTTGCATTATGAATTCCTTCCAACAGGTCAAACAGTCAACAAGGAATATTATTTGAACGATATGCGATATATGGATACCTACATATGAGCTATCACTGATGCTTCCGCTTGCCAACGCTTTAATGCGCCACCACACACGCACTAGAAGGAGATCACTCGCTCATTCACTCACTGCGCGCAATCACTGTAGTTAATTAACCCATTTAGAGGCTTAACCCAGTGCTGCTGTATGCCAAGATTGTAGGAGTATAGAGTAAAAGTTGAAAGAGTGAAGGAAGAAAAAGTAAACACCAAGATTGACAGCAGCGTGCGCGAGGACGCCTTGAAACTGGAGCAATTAAAAATTATGCTAAGAAAATAATACAAAACGCATATACCAAGAAGTTGAAAAAGAAATGAAAAAGCAAAGAATAATACATAAGAAGTGGCAAGCAGCTTGATAGCTTGCACCAATTTAACACAGTCGGTATATGCAGCACGCCACATGCGAAGGCTTAGAAAAGTGGCACCCGCCTGTTGACTTGGTGACTTCATGACAGAGGCCATGACAGAAAGGAGAGCGCTAATAAGAACAACGACAATAAGTACAACAACTGCAAAGGAATAAAAGGCTACAAACTGCAGTAACGGCGGTTATCAACGCAAGCCTCCTACACAAGCAGCAAGCCAAGAACAACACTAGCGCTTGATTTGTTCAGTGAACCCGATTTCTGTTGAAAGGCAGCTACTACTGCACCACCACGCTCCATGGCAATGATAATTTGATTTCCTTTTATTTATCGCAATTAAAATACATTTACTAATTTGATGCCACCAGCAAGTCAGCCAGTGAGTGTGGAGGAGTCGACCAAATGCACAACGTTCAACACCAGCTTGGCGGCAATTGCAGCGAAACGCCTACACACAGCGAGCGCTTGAAGCATTTCCATGGCAGCGAGCGATAAAGGAGGCCAAAAGACAATAGTGTGGCAGCACTGGATTTATAAATACCACTCTTGGTGACGGCTAACGGTGGTAAGCACGGATGGTCCAGTATGGACCCGCGGCTAGGCATTGCTCACGCTAAACGTTTTGCCTCTTGTCGGCGCGTTTTAATGAGCGGAAGTTCATTTTGCTTTGTTATTATTCATTATTCCCATCTTTCAGCTCCCTTTGCTGTTTTTTTTTTATACCGCAGCATTACTGTTTTTTGTTGGTTTTTAGTATTAGTTGCAATTTGTTGGGAGCATCTTGTAGCCTCGGTTGACATTGCGGTCAACTGTGTGATAATTATAATAATGAATATGGCGGTTGCTTCTAATGAAATTAGTGTCATGAGTAGGTCAGTAGAGAAAATTTGCGGAGATTCCATCGAGCTATTATCACGGTTTGTTAAACTTAAAACTTTTCACCGAAAAAAAAACTAAAGGCTAACTCGGCGATCTGGTTACATTACTTTGCTTTCGGATGGATGATGGATTTCAGATAATCAGTTAAGTTCCTCAAACCAAAAATTCTTGAAAAGTTCCGCTAAATATTCCTAATTAAAAACCTTCGCTGCTTAAATGGGGCTTCTTCCTTCTTTATACCTCTGATTAGTTACTTGTAATATGCCTGGTACACAAACTTGGATGCCGAAGCCATAATTTATTCGAAATACTCAAGCCAAACCCCTAAATACTCGTAAAAAGCATGTTTGAATTTCGAGGAGGATGGAGTCGTGTGTAGAAGTGCACGCAAGTCAGGAAAGTCGCCATTGACTTGGGATCTGATCACCATTTACTTGGGAGTGACGAGAAATAATTCTTTAATATATGGCTCAAGCAGCTCACGACTTCCGTTCTTGGACCAAGTATTCTCTGGGTAGCCTAAGAACATCCGTTTGAAGGCGAGCTAAAGTGAGAAGGCGATCTATATTCTCCAGGTTTGTGCGCTGGGCTTGGAACCCGCCACGTAAAAAACGTCCCCAATTAAAATAACACAACAGCCTCGGACGAGAGACCCCGCTTTTGATGACGACCACGGCAAATGCATTAAGATTACGAACTGAGGGCATACACCTGGACTGTCCGGTCCATTTGGGTGGTGCCGCTGCCCAGCTCGTTAGAGTGAAGGCTGACATCACCGCCGTCCAAGAATTGGAATGGACAAGGACTGAGATGAGTAGGTAGTGTCATTTAGTAGTGTGACCATATAAAGGAGCGCAAATTACGTGTTCTTCAACATATCAATGATTTACGCCCATGCCCCGACGGAAGAGAAGGACGATGAGACCAAAGGTGCCTTGGCGACTTTAACCCCAGGGTGGGCGAAGAAGGTATCTTTAGCTCACGCGGTCAAAGCCAAGTTTACAACAGCTCACCAGTTGTTCTCGTTGTTTAACGCAAATATGAGATTCCAAGTATAACCGAGGAGACTGCCTCGGGTGAGATTTAGGCAAACTTCGAGTAGTCTAGCCATTAACCCGACCCGTCAGGACATATAGAGAAGTTAGCAAACAGTTTCGTGAAAAAGTCTTCTTTGAGTTGATAAGCCCAATTTCAAATCGAGAAATTCAAGGTTTTGATAGAAGTCAACAAGCTAAGTCAAACTACTCACAATATACCCGAATATTTTTAATAAAACTTTTTTCTAACAATTTTAATTCATTTCCGTTGATTTATTAAAAATTTCCTACCCCACCTCTGCTGCAATGGCTTGTCATCCACACTAACAACCCACGACAGCTGTGGCAATTTCACTTGCTTTGTTGTTGCCGTTTCATTTAACACTGCTTTCCACTTCTTTGAACTCAACGCCCGCATCGTAGCACTGGACTCCACACATATGTATATACGCCGCCATTTACAGCCAGCTTTTACCGGTATCCTTAAGATAAATCATCCGTTTGGCCCTATTTTTACGCTAATTGCACAATGTCAGCCGGAAAATGGCCGACGGGCTGTGTTCTGGTTTTTCTCCCCTTCCCAAGAGGAATTACAATTAAAATGAAAAATGAAAAGGGGCGAGCAGTAAAAAAATAACTAGGTGAATCGGGCGAGCTAAGCGACACGGGCTTGGATATAGCAGTGAAATGAAGTGAAAAGGCATGAAAGGAAATTGTGCATTTCACAATGAAAATGAAACGGAAGAATGACGAATTATAAAATGATTAAGGCGAAATCGCCAGTAATTTAATTTTTTTCTTTTGAGGGGAGAAAAGTGATTTAATTAAACTACGTATTGTAACTCACGAGAACTCTGCATATTTTGAGGCCGGGTGGTGAGCGAAATAGTAATAGTGGAAAATTTCATATACATTTGATACTAGAAACGATCGCCTTTAAACACAATCTTAAACATCAGATTGGTCCCATCCAACTTCATGTCAAGTTCCAAACAGTTTCTAAGGAATCCTGTAAAATGAATGACTGGGATTACTTAAATTATAGATAAGGCCCCAAATAAGCCCAATATTTCATGCAATGAACGAAAACAGAGCGACCTCTACTCGATTACTGCAGTTTCCTCATAAAAATACTCGTAGGTGAAGTCTTCGGGCATGTCGAAATAACATTGAATAACATAAGTTCGCAACCGTGTAGGTAATAAGAAATATGGATTAGCCATGAAAACAAAGAAGCTTGCAAAATATTTTCCCACTTCACTGGATCACATCTCATGCTCATCTTAACGATTTCCCATAATTTAAATCTCCAAAAAAATTTCATACTCATTTTAATCAAACTAGTCTGCAAGGAAGTAAAATCTCGGAGAAGATCGCGGAATGTACAACTCTTATCCAATCAAATTTTTCCAGTCGGATGACCCTAAAAACCTATTGGTTGTAAGTTTGAACTCTAAATTGAGAAGAATTAAACAGAGGGTCTCGCAGAGCGGGGACTTCTACAGCTCGAAACTCACTAAACCATCAGAGGGAATTTCCATCACGCTGTACGCTGATAAATGTACTACAATGACCACAGGCAATGGAATCTATGGCACTTACTCAAACACAAATCTCTCCAACTATTCCCGCTTCCTCACTGCACGGAACCAAAAACTTTCCTCCACTAAACACACAGCGACAACATTCACTAACTGGACCAAGGAGTACAGGCTTGGCCTTCATATTGCAGTCGATGGTTTTCAAATTCCGACTGTGAATAACCTTATCAGTCACATAGGAGAGTCTGTGCTCCTACACTCCTCACAGGAACGCGATTATTGCCAAAAAGCAGAGCCGCAACAAAATTTTCAAGTCGCTGGCCGGCGGCAAATGCAGAAAAATCAAAGAAACGTTGTGGGCTACATGCAAGGCAATCGGCCGGGCCGGGTCTTTAACTACATCGTACCAATATGGTTGCCTGGATGCGGTGAAATGCAGACGAGGAAGCTACAGAAATGTCAGAACACTAAGCTCCGGACTACAACAGGATGCTTTTTGATGTCTTCCATTGAACACCTGCACAGTGAGGCCCGTAAGCTCCCAGTTAAGGAGCATAATTAACTTCTCTCCAAGCAGTTTCAGCTAGGGTGCTTTCGCAGCTATCATCTCTGCAGTAACCTGATTGGAGCGAAACTGCTTCCTGGGAACATCAAGAGGTCATTCCTTAATTACGTCAACGACATAAAACAATAGGCTGACCAGACTTCGGACGGAGCAAATTTCAGACATGCCCTGAGCGCCATTCACAGTGGAGCCATTAACATCTTCACCGACTTTCTCTTAGTGAATGGCGTGCTTGGAGTCAAACCACTACCCATTGCAGACGAAGAGCTCGAGTTGCCACGAGAAGCTAAAGTAATCCTTGCTCATCTTCATTCTGGATACTGTTGGAGATTAAACTCCTACTTAACCAGAATCGACGCGGGCAATGAGTCCCCGGATGACATCAAGCTGCTAAACCTACAGTCTGACACCCCCCTCGGTATGGTCCAACTCCGATGAAACAGGTTTTCTGAACCTACCGTTGGATGACCTCGATGACAACTTATCCAATCCTTACCATCTTAACGGGGATTAAATAAAGCTTTAGTAAAATTTTATGATTGGACTGGCAGATAAGTAACTGCAGTCTAGAACCCTCACATAAGTAGAAAACTTCTCTGAAGTACGAGGTTTGACAATTAAGTAATGAGACTGATTTTATTGCCGCGGCGTAAGAGTGTAAAGCTGACAATGGTTGTCTCCTCGCGCCCCCCGCCCGAAAAAAGCTCGCATGAGCAAGTCGAAGATGTAAATGATAATTATTGCCTTTTTTGATAGTCGTGGAATCGTCCACAAAGAATTCGTTCCACCGGGAAAAACTGTAAATCAAGTCTACTATTGCCAAGTACTCGAAAGATTGCGAAAATGAGTCAACAGCGTGCGCCCAGACATCGCTCGTAACGAGATCCTTCATCACAACTACACGCCGTGCCACACCACCCTCAGCGTGTCCCAGTATTTGGCCTCTAAAGGGATCGCCGTGTTGCAACAGCCGCCTTATTCGCCCGACATGTCACCCTGTGACTTTTTTTGGTTCCTAAAATAAAATCGGTGGTCAAAGGAACCCATTTTAAGTCGATTACGGACATCCAGTAATGTTACGAAGCATGGAAAACGCGCAGGAATTGCTGTATAGCTACCCAAGGAGACTACTTTGAAGGGGATGGCAGAGTTGTAGAATAATTTCCAAATATACGGTTTTTATGGAATCAGTCTCATTACTTAATTGTCATACCTCGTACGTTCTTTGAGAGATCCAGTTGAGAAAGTTTTAATGATATGATAGATATGGCTTCTGGTTAAGAAAAAAGTCCACTTTCAACAAAATTTATTGGGAAATTTCTTCTTGCTGACTTTTTCTCCGAAAGATGGTATATATCTACTTTATTCGCTTCTTTATCGTTCATAAAACCCTCTATATTTTATACTATTTTTTCTAAAGTACACTCAGCCACAAGGCAATCAGTACATAAAAGCACTTTTAAGTCATATATCCTTAAACTAACTGACACAGTTACTTTAACACAAACACACATTTCCACAAATAACAAAAAACAAATAATAATTACAAAAACAAACAAGTGCAACATTACAACATAGCGACGCCAAAAAATCGGGAGCATTCCTGCAAACAAGCACTCAATGGATGGCGACGCCACAATGTATCACTGTGTACGATATGCGCCAGCTAAATTAAAAATGCTCAGAAAAAACTGAAATAAAAATAAAAAACAAATAATAAAATGTAAAATAAAAACAACATAATATTAAAAAATAAATCGAGAAATGTTGGAAAAATCAGCGCAACGGCGGAAGTGCGGATGTCAATGTTGAAAGCGATGCGGCAACCGGCGGAAACGGAAAACGCTGCAGCGCCGCTGCTGAAAAATTTAATGAATTGCAGCGTTGCCAGATTTTTACGACTACACGCAACAGTGTTGCATAATTTTTTTGTCATTTTTCGAATTTGGTTTTTTTCTTTTTTATGAAGCGCTGGATTGCGCTGTGTTTGCTCAGCTGGAATGTTTTACGAGAGCGCTCGTTCGTCAGTGTGTGTGCAGTTAGATGTTGACTGGCGCCGATTTGCAGCCAGCCAACTGACAGTTCCACTTGCATATAAATAAGTGGTGCAGCAATAAAGACAATCAAATGTGTGGCAGTAAGTATGTGTAGTAAAGCAAAGCAAAACAAAAAAAAAACAAAAAAAAATTGTGTAAAAAAGCATGCAACATTTAATTGCCAACAAGCAGCACACGGATTTTTAGTTGTAAAATGGCATAGCGATGAGCTGGTGATCGCCTAAAAAATGCTTACGTGTAGCACTCACATACACACGCTCACCTACGGCCATGCACAGCACTCACTAGCTCAGCGTATTTGCATAAATTGAATGATTTTCATTTTCATTTGTTGAAAATTTGTGTCAGCGCGCATTCAGAAAAGCAAAAGCAACAGCGAACCTAAAAATAAAAAATAAAAATCGGAAAATATAAAACTAAAAATTAAAAAATGAGTGCGAAATTTTAAAAATTCACATTTAATAAATGCATATACGTAAATTAGAATTATTGAAAGGACATAAGTTCATTTTGTGGAAGAATGAGAAAAAATCACATAATCACATAAATCAAACAACCTATATTTAAGATTAGATGACTGATCTCTCAGCACCGCAGCCAGTTCGAAATACCAAGTGCATCCAGGTCTTTCTCCGCCAGATCTCTCCTATAGAGTGGAGTTCTTCCACTTCCGCTGCTTGCACCTGAATCGAAAACCTTCAAGGCTGGAGTGTTTTCTTCGATCCAGACAACATAGCCTAGTCAGTGCAGTCTCTGGCTCTTGATTCGCCGAACTATGTGAACTATGTGAATCTTTTATGGCTTATCGTCCCATCGACTACGGTACTCTCTGTTGCCAATGCGCATTCATCACCGTAAAACCTTTTTCTCGAACACTCCTAAGACCGAATCATCAGATGATGTAATGTTCCATACCTCCGAACCATATAGCAGGACGGAAATAATGAGTAACTTGTAGAATTTTGTCTTTGTTCGTCAAGAGAAGACTTTACTACTCAATTACCTACTCAGTCCGAAATAACACCTGTGGGAAAAAGTTATTCTACGTTGGATTTCAAGGCTGATATTGTTGTTGTTGTCGATGCTGGTTCCAAGATATACGAAATTATCTCCGACTTTCTTTACCATTTCAAAAGGATTTCTAAAAGTATGAAATCCGTGGTGGTTTTAACTTGATCTGGCGAAAGCGTTTATGGAGGTAGACGGTAGGTAGATAGTCGATATGATTCCATTTCATCTTCTTCGAAACAGCTGACCCAGTTGGTGGGGTGTTTAGGCTTACTTTGTCCAATTAGAACTCCTTCAACTATTGACAGATGGAACTTACTTAGGAGAATGAGTTCCCAAGAGCTTTTCTGTTTTATCATGGGTCAGAAGGACTTTGCGACTGCACAGTTACTGGTAGTTATCAAACGTTTGCTGTGCAGGTCTGAGGTGTAGCGATACAGTTGCAATCCGCAATGGGCTAACCTTAAACTGGAGTTTGTGGAAAGTTCCCGACCTTGTACTCCTCCACAGACAGTACCCAATACACGGTACTTTTCACAAAAAGCAAAAACATAGCTAGAAGTGCCACGTCGGAACGGAGAGAACACAGCCTGCCTATCCTGCAAGGTTACAATCGACCACAACACCTGCGGAATGGGATAGATACCGGGATTTGAAGAGGGAAACGAGACGCATTTGCAGACAGAAAAAGAAAGAGGCCGAAATGGGTAAATCTGAAGAGCTTGACAAGCTGACCGGTAGGGTTATGTCCGAAAATTCTACGAAAAGATGCGGCAACAACAGACTCTTGTAGAACCCCCAGAGGTGATGCCCAGATCATACTAAAATTATGGAGAGAATACTTCTCCAACCTGCTGAATGACACTGAAAGCATAACACCAAGCGATGATGAACTCGATTCCCCAATCGATGGCATTGGAACGGTCCATGAAGAAGTTCAAATAGCAGTTACTGTTCTACACTAATGAAAAAGAAAAAGGCGCTAAAGCCAACATAAATATATAGCATTATTCTTGGGGACTCATATGAAGAGGTCGTGTTCCAAAAAATATTGTCTTATTCCGATTCGAAAAATGTCATTGATAGATTCATACTTTTTATTAATATAGACAGATATTAGATAGAAATAACAGTTTTTCATTTAATTAATCAATAGATAGTGATGGCGATGATACTTAGAAATGTTAAACAATCTGAGTATATAATCATGGAAATCGATTTAAGTCATGTTTATCAATAATCTAAAACAAGGCTCATTGAAAGAGTCTAAAGTACAGATAACAGAAATTTCTTTCGATTCCACGAAGGAATGGAAAAGTAGGTGAAATAATAAGAAATATGAATAAATACAGTTTTTCCGCTAACTCGGTTATAATAGCAGAGAATCGGTATCAATACGAATTTGCTGTTACAAAATGACATTAAAAGGTTAGAACACTTCTGCAGTAGTATTTTAAATTGCTTTACCTATGTTGGAATTGGACTAAATATTTAATAAAAAAAATTGAATTTAAAAAAAATTTAACTTTTTGCCTTATGTTAAATTCAAAACTAATATATATTGAGTTAACCCATTTTCTATGTTACTCCAGCAAATTTCCAGCCCTGTGTGTCTATTTCATCTATTATTTGTGTATTTCATCACAATTCATCAAAATGTAGAAAAGAACCCAAATATGCAATTATTTTTGACTAAAATTATTTTATTATGAAAGCGCTGACCCAGTTTTGAAATGTATGCCGTATTGACAGCTGCTCTCCAGTAAAAAAAAGGATTAATACTTTTTCGTATTTCAGTGCTGACAATTGCTAAATCGTAAATATGTTTGCGCGGCAAAAGTAGATTTCCCAAATGCCAATTTATATGCTGCCATAGCGCTTTTTAATTGGCACGGAAATAAATTTTTCAAAATGGCCAAATTACTTTTCGCACAATTGCGGTTATCCAAACGAATCACTGATTCAGAATATTAAGGTTATTATTTCATTTTGATTGATGCGTGCATTTTTTGTGTTATAAAAAATAAAAAAACGTATTTTCATTTCACTATAAATTTGTAGATTCTTAAATATGTATGGCAGAAGCTTTAATGGTTTGCCGGCAGGCGCCAACATTTAAAGAAGATCCAGAGCAATAATTTGAGAGCTTGCACCACCAATGTTAGAGGCTTAAATTGGAAAGCGTAAAGGTATATTTCGGCATCCAAGAATTTAAAGAAATCTGGAATCCTGGAACCACTAGATAAATTGTGAGTAAAGTACTAAAGATCTAGATATAAGGGAATGACTTCCTTCTGGATTCCAGCAAACCGTGAAGGATTAAAAATTCAACCGAAGAAAAAGAAAGTCCGCAATCGTTGAATGTCAAGGGTTGCAGGTACTGGCTAAGGGATAAGCCAGGTAATGTTAGATTGCTGATCCCTAACACAGTAATCTATTATGTACAGTCCTTTGTACAGACAGATGAAAAACTCCTTTAGTTGGATATTCAGCTATTGGCAAAGCTCCCTGAAGCAATTATAAATCAGCTTAGGTGCTTCATTTCACTTTCCTCGATTTCATCTGGATATCTAAAGGTATGAATACGAGATGTTTTTGCTTTGATCCACCAAAAATGGGATATTTGAAGAGAAAATATTGATCAACACTATCTATCTCATCTTCTTCTACTCGTAAATAGCAAATGCCACGGGCATCCGACAAAATGTTCAATCTTACCGCTTGAAACCTAATAGAACAGAGCCCAGTTTGAACTCCTACAACCAGTAACAAGAGGACTTTTCTGAGAGCGAAGAGTTCACAAAAACTCTTACGATTTACCCTGAATCAGAAGAACCTTGCGACGGCGCAGCTGCTAGAGGTTCACTAACAATAATCTGAGGACCAATAATCTAGCAGTGAAATACAAGAATCCAACGAAGCTTCTAACCCTGCTCATTCCGCAGTTGCCAGAGATAAGGAATTTAGGCAATAATCTTGAGTGCACAATCAGCGAGCTCTGGAGCAGTGGATCTTTTGCTATCTTTATAGCAGCTACTTCCACTTAAAAGACACAGCAGTGGTCATGAAGCTTAAGGGGGTATTCTAGTCTAGAAATCAAATTTTGGACAGTTTTTTGAATTTTATTAAAAAAAAAAAATATTTTTACCATCTATTTTTTATGGTGTTTTTATTGATATCTTAAGAATACAGAAAAAAAAATTTACAAATATAAAATACAATAATAAAAAAAAATAAAAAATTAAAATAATTAGTGGGGGGAGAGACAGATGTAAAAAAATGGAGCATCCTGGTGACATTGATCCTGACTCTCCTGGTAGTTTGAAAAAAAAAATCAAAAAAAATTCTTAATCAGTAAGGATGCTGTTATAGTCCCTACCTCAGGGAACACGAAAAATTTTTTTGAAAAATTGAAAAATCATTTTTTACGTTTTTTTTTTTGAAATACCTGATTTTTTTTTAAAATATTGAAAACAAAAATTTTGACACGATGCTGGTAGGAACGATAAAGGATTATATAAAGAAGGTTCACACAAAATTTCAAGTAAATCGATTGAACTTGAGATCATGCCGGTACCGTGTGGAAAAAAGTAGTTTCGAGAAAAACGCGTTTAAAAAAGTGAGTCTGGGAGAGAGAGGCTAGGTACTGCGTCACTAAAGTAACTGTAGCTCTTAAAATAATTTTAATTTTTAAAAATCCCTTGGAGGATATGTTCTTAAGAGCCTAAACTTTAAATATATGAAAATCGAATTTTTCAAAAATCTAGAGTAGAATACCCCCTTAAAACTGGAGCAGAATGGATAGTTGCACATAGTGTACTCCTACTTCAACCTTCTTTAAACTCAACTCCATTAAATATCTCACCGCCCCTCTCCAACACCGAGTTCTCTCCTCCCTTGCTTCTCTTGAGTATATGAGCAGAAAATAGACAACCAGAGCTGCGAAAATTCTAGAGTGCCCGGGCTAAAAGTCATTTACGTATTCAGATTCTCTAAGTATGAGAGCAGCTTTCGCGGTCATATACTATATGTGACCTGGTCTACGAAAAGGGGGCTTAGGTGTCAAAAAATCAATTAAAAAAAAAAATTTTGTTTTTCAATTTTTTTTTTTTTACACCTAAGCCTTCTTTTCGTAGACCAGGTCACATATATAGAATGACTAAGGGAAAGCTGCCGAAAAAATTTTATCAGAGAGTCTCCTATTTTGAATCCTGTATTAATTTCATTAGACCTCTGTACATTTTCCAAATGGAACCACGGAATTAGACAAAAGAGTTTATATTTGAAGTTTTTGTGAGTCTTTCCTTACACTTCACTGTTTAAGCTCTAATTTTATAAGATATTAACGACACGATTAGAGGAGATTTTTTTTTTTTTTTTAACGAATGCCTAAGGCATGTTTTTCGCTATTCACGGCTCGCCTTGCCGTAAAAATAAGCAGTCTCCATTTCATGGTGTCATACATCACGAGTAATCAGGACAATTCAAGTACGCTGACGTCACTTCTTCCGCAAACTCGTACCCGCCGCATACGCATTTATCAAATGTGACAAAGGAGCACTTAGATTTGGCGATATCACGGTACAAAGCCTGCAACTTATCCCCAGCGAATGTGGATGCTTTAATCTGGCTTTCCGCCTTTCCAATCGCAGTCACATCACGCATTCATCTTCATCAACCAATGCGAGTAAAAACTATTTTTGCATTTAAATTGGTAATTAATGTTCGTGACTGAGTAACAGATAAAACAAGAGTGGCAAATGAAACGATTTCAATTGAATAAAGAAATATAATAAATAAAGTGCAATTGAATAAGGCCGGCCAAATATGTAGAGCGTAACATTGAAGCTTAATGGAAAAATAGAAATAAATTTGAAATTGCTATGGATTTGGAGAGCGAAAGAGCTTTGCTGGTAGGACAGCGGTAAAAAAGAATCTAGAGAGCGTACGGTTACCGTTGATTGATAGCGTAAGGCGACAGACTGAGAGAGATAAGGACAGAAATTGTACGCGAGAGAAAGTGGAATAAAGCCAGGGCAGCTACAGCTTAAAGTGGCATAATGCACTGGATACGCTGAGTTAATTAAATTAAATCGGAGTAAATTACAGCTCTGACATTTTTTTTGACAAGTTCATTGAAAAGATACCCCACAATTAGATGAGAAAAGAAAATTGCATAAACAAGAATGTAAGAAAAATAAGACATTTTAAAGAAGGATAATCTTCGAAAATAATCAGACCATAAATAAATATTTCAAAAGATTAATGGCATAGACAAAACGCGATTATAGCAAAGTTTACAGGAGCGCGCCAGTTGGTTTTCCTTTCGCTCTCGGGCGCCAATTAGAGATTCCAAGTGTTGAGGTCCTTCTCCACCTGGTTTTTTTCAACGGAGTGGATATCTTTCTCCTCCTCCTTTTCTTCCCTCGGCGTGTACTGCGTCGAATACTTTCGTATTCGTCTATACGGACGACATGACCTAGCCAGCATAGCCACTGTCTCTTAATTTGCTGAAGTATGTCAATATCGTCCTATAGCTCCTACAGCTCATCGTTTCATCGAATACAGTATTAGCTGTGGCCAAAGCGCAGAGGACCATAAATATTCCACAGAACTATTCTCTTGAAAAATGTAACGAAAAAATAGACGAAATTCATATACCTGGAAAAATACAAACGAAAGTTTTGTAAGCTCAGAGCCTGAAGCTGACATTGTAGGGCCTTCAAGGCAAAAATGCTCTACGAAATACATTTATACATATATAGTAAGCTTGTAAATGTTTATGTCCATGTCTATAAATCTCACTTTTAAATGCCAACAAGGCATGAATAATAATGTTGCTTATTTCGTTGTTGCTTATTTCGTTGTTACTTTCAATCTTCTCTCCACGCTTCAAAGTGGCTGCATCAATCAAGTAGCAGCATTTCTATTCTACAATCATCACTTCTTTAGCCTTTAGTCATTAAGTTTTTATAGCATTTAGAATGTCTTATTTCTTTATTCTAAATTGTATTTTGTATTCTCTCCGCTTGTCGCTTGTAATATGTTGTGCCTACTTTTAGGCGTTACAGCCGTTGACTTGTAAATTTCATTTGGGTGATAAAACATTTAAATGTGTCCAAGCATGTAATTTATCTTTCAGTCGCCAGTGGCTTGAATGGCTCAGCTGCTGTGCTGTTGCCTTGTAGGCTTTGATTAATGTTCATGGCCATTGTGAGAGTATTCACATAAATATTTGCCAACATACATATATACATGGATACGAACGAAATGTGACAAGAGGTAGAAATTCATACAGATATCTAATATACGAGCTATTGCTAATCCCGTATGGCTGTTAATAAGGAGAGAAATGAACGCCACCAAAGTAAGTGACCTACAATCTCACACGAAAGAACTTTAATCCACAGAGAAACAGAGAAGAAGATAATTGGTCAAAAATAGACTAATTGTTACCAATATACTACTGTGTACAAAAAAAAAGTGATATTAAAATTAAAACTGCGCGGGTCGAAGGATTTGGAGAATTATTATTTTTTTAGGTTGGTAGTACTGTCAGTCACATTTATGTCAAATTTCATGTCAAAATATTTATTAGTGTTTGAGATACGTGTCGTTTTGTGAGCTCCCAAAAGTGAGTTTTTCGTTTTTTGCGATGTCGAAATTTGTTGAGCAAAGAATTTGCATTAAATTTTGTTTACGGAATCAATTTTCTGCTGCGGATGCGTTGAGGATAGTGCAGAAAGCCTTTGGTGATGAGGCTATGTCTAAAAAAATGTTTACAAGTGGTATAGTGAGTTCCAAGCCGGCCGTGAACGTGTCGAAGACAAAGAGCGTCCAGAGCGACCATCAACCTCAATCGACGAAGCTCACGTTCAACAAATCAAAGATTTGATGTTGAAAAACCGACGATTAACAATTAGAGACCTTGCCGATAAAGTTGGTATATCGAAAGGCTCAGCCAATACCATTTTGAAGGATGTTTTGGACCTCAAGCGCGTCAAATCTTGACTGGTACCGAAAACATTGAATTTTTTGGAAACAAGGCATCGCGTTGAAGTGTGTGAAACGATGCTTCTCGACTATCAGGGTGTCCTGAAACGCATTACAACGGGCGATGAGACTTGGATCTATGCTTACGATCCCATAACAACCAGTCAATCGAGCGAATATCGTGCCAAAAGAGAGCCGAGACCAAAAAAATCACGCCAAAGTCGCTCAAAAATCAAGGTCACGTTGACTGTTTTCTTCGATCATCGTGGTGTTGTGCATTATGAATTCCTTCCAACCGGTCAAACAGTCAATAAGGAATATTATTTGAACGTTATGCGTCGTTTGCGTAACGCTATCCGCCTAAAAAGGCCAGAATTGTGGAAAGACAATTCTTGTTTTTTACACCACGATAATGCACCATCCCATACTGCCCTCGTAATTCGTGATCATTTCACTAAAAGCTCAACCCATATCGTTCCGCAACCACCGTATTCATCTGATCTGGCGCCGTGCGACTTCTGGCTGTTCACCAAGCTCAAAAGACCGCTCCGGGGACACCGTTTTTATACGATAGAGGAGATTCAAGCCGCAGCGAAGACGGAACTGAAGGCCATCCCGGAAAGTGACTACAACCAGTGTTTCGAAGATTGGAAAATCCGTTGGCATAAGTGCATTGCATCGGGAGGGGATTACTTTGAATGGATGAAATTGATTTGGAACAATAAATAAGGAATTTTCAAAATAAATACAATGTCACCTTATTTTTTGGGCACAGGTATATGTATTGTCAACATTTCAACAGTAAAGCGCAAATGTTTTTAATCCATTTTAAATTCACTTCCATCCAAATTCGTATCGATTTAGTATGCAAATTTGTTATTGTAGATGTTTTCATTTCACTTCTAATACCGAAATGACAACAATGTTTACAACAACCGAACTGAACTTGAAGGTTGTGCCAACAATTGTTCCACTTGAATGAATTCATGAATATTATATGCCATTGATTATCTGATAATTAATTCAAACCTAACCTAGATTGTTGAAAGTTTTCCATCAAAAAATGGCAAAATAAAAGTTCTGTGAATTTGTGTGTTATTATTTTTGTATATAAGTATGTATGTATACATAATTTTGTATACACAACTGCCAGACGCTGTGGATCTTGGTACTTAGCTATGAAAGGAATACAATAGCACTTGCATGGTATGAGTACATAGTAGGGAGAGTCAAAATGACGCATATTTTTTACACTTTTTACCCTGAAAATTTGGTTGTTAGATCCCTCTGGGAGCAGCTCTCCAAGTATGAGCTCTGACTTATAACCGAAAAGTCCTCGGGCAAACGGATTTCTCAATTTTTTCTTATTATCAGATAGAAAACTTCATATCTCGCTTCTAACTATATATTTGAAGACATTCTTCATTTTATGGACTTTTTAAGAAATAGAATATTCTACAGAATGCTCTTTTACGGTTTTTTCATAAACCTAACAGTTTAAAAAATATCGCGGCTGCGGGGTAATTGTCTATGCAGACGATGTAGCGCTTATAGTTAAAGAGAAGTTCCTGATTACCGTTTTACGAGGTGATGCAGGGGTACCTCAGCGTTGTAACAAGTTGGGCAGTCGTAAGCGGTCTCGCCATCAGCTAAAATATAATCGAGATGGTTTTATTCACCAGAAGATATAAGATCTCGCAATCAGCGGACACAATTAAATATCTAGGGCTCAAACTGGATAGGAAGCTTTCATAAAGGCGAATAACGAAGACAGAGCAAGAAAGGTATCCATTTCCTTGTACTGTTGTAACGTAGGCATAGGTGGTATATATATCTCACCGAAAGTAGTCTTCTGGCCCCATGACACCGTAATCAAGACCATTATGTTCTATGGAGTCTTTATGTAGTAGAGGGCTCTAGAAAAGACCACACTTGCAAAGAAACTCAGGAGTTTTCGACTAACCGCACTCATCAACACGTGTCGTGCCTTAAGGTCCACTGCAACCATAGAACTCACGTCATTGTGCGCATATTGTCGTAAACATCATCGGAAGGTGTATGGCTGCGAAAGTTGCTATCAGACTCAAAGAGTCTGGGTTCCTAAAAGAACACGTTTCTGAACACTCGCATATCCTCACTCACGTTGACTACATACGGGATCACTTGATTGATGGATTCAACAAATCAAAATCTGGTGGCTTATTCTCTACCCATATACCGGCGAGGAAGTTGTGTGTTGGAAGAAGCCGTTGGAGGGTAGTGAGCTTCTTTACGCATGGATCAAAGCTTGGGAGGAAGGCTGGTGGAGCGTTTTATTGTCAGAAGCTCTCTATCAACTCTTGACTATTGCAGAGTCTTCCAGGCCGAGATTGCAGCCTTAAGGTAGCAGTATGTTAACTGGTGCAGCCGCCTTCAGAGAAGTGAGCATCCCCTCAGATAGCAATCCTTTAACTCACTAACGATGCGTTCAGGGCCGGTCAAAGAGTGTCTAACCTCGCTGTCAATATCTTCGAGTGTATTTGTGATAAAACTGGTTTGGGTGCCAGGCCACAGCGAATTGCAGAAAACTCTAAAGCTGGTGAACTAGCAAGAAAAAGCACCGTCGGTACATGCGCTATCGCAAAAGCCTTTTGACCCAAAATCGATCGCAAAACATTTAGTAATCAATAAGGCTAGCCTATTCCTAGTTGTGGGACTTTTAATAGGCTCTTGACCTTATTGACGTCTACGCAGTAATTGAAATCAGTAATTGAAATTGTAAGGCTCCAACCATTAATATCTTAACCGTTTAATTATAGTTATTTACGAAAAAATCGTAATGGACCTTTTTGAAAGAACATTCAATCAGACGGAGGACCTTCATGTTAGAATTAAGAGCTCATTCTTGAAGAACCTATCTTAGAGGTGTCTATCAAATAGTCTTTAGCGTAAGAAGCGGATCAAATACTTTTGTTATATTTGGCCCTCCCTAATACATGACCACAAACAACTTTGAACCTCAAGCAAAGAGTGCGGCACTGCAATCGAAAATCGAAAGGTTAATAAAATATTTAAATGTTCATGACATCAGTCTCAAATTAAACTCAGCAAGGTCCATTTAAAAATGCATTTTCACAGGCATTAGTTGAGATTTCGTTTAGATTTTGAAGCTTTTTTGCTTTCAGTTGTTTTGCTGTTTAAATTTAAAAGCTTCGAAGATAAACTTTTCTGCTTTAACACCATCTGAATTAAAATTATATGAATAAAAAAAGAAATAAAATGATAGAGGATTTTAATAAAAATATTGCGTAAAGAGAATATATGCACTTTAAGACACTTTGGACAGCTTATCGCCGATCCGTTGTGGCACCTAAAACTCCTATAAAATTGATCATAAAGTCGCTTATAAATCGACAAAGCGCTTTGATCCGATCACAAATCCGCTTTGTCTGCAATTTCGTCGAAGTTTTGACTGCCGAGATGTTTCAACCTCAGTCATGCAAAATCTGGACAATGGAGGAGAAATTGTCTGGATATTTCCAGCTCACCTGCTTCCATACAATTTTGAAAGTTTGCGTTCGACTCGATTTTTAGCCAAAAAATAAACTTTGCTGAGAATAAATACTTCAGTAGGTGTTTTCTACCCGCTATCCTGGTCTACATGTACAGCGCAAGAATTCAATGAAGCCAACCCAAGTCAATTGGATCCAAGTCGTTCATATTCCGATTCGAATTTATATAAAAAATTTTTCTATCCCTAAATAAATAAAACCTTATCAGTATTAGTTGAATTGATGGCTAAGCCGTTTCTATTCTCGCTGCGGTAACCTTGGTTTAAGTCGCACACGGTAGTTGTAAATTTTTCTTTTACCATAAAAGACTAGTTTATAACACCCAGAAGACAACGTCGACGACTTATTATAGTACATATACATATAAATAATCAGTGATAAGAGCTGAATCGATTTGGTCCGCCTGTCTATTCGTCTGTATATACGCGAACTGCCCCTTATTTTCTGAGACATCAACCTGGAATTTTATGAAAGAAGCTGCACATTTACCGAAGTCACCTATATCATCATATACTCGTACATAGTTCCCATATAAAGTGACTGATAAAAATGAAGATAAAGATCTTTTTATAACCTTTTATACTATAAGGAATACATATGTGAAGCAGGACCAGTCATTCTTCCTTTTCGCTGCTTGGCGTCAATTGAAGATCTGAAGTACATCCAGACTCTTCTTCACCTGGTCTCTCCAATAGAGTGAAAGACTTCCTTTTCTTCTGCTTCCCTTGCGGGTACTGCATCGAATACTTTTAGAGCTGGTGTGTTTTCATCCGTTCTCACGACTAGACCCGGCCAGTGTAGCCGCTGTCTCTTAAATCGCTGAACTATGGTAATGTCGTTGTATATCTCATCGTTCTATTAAATGCGATATTCGCCGTGGCCAATGCACAAAGGGCCATAAATCTTCCTCAGAACCTTTCTCTCGAAAACTCGTAACGTCGACTCATCAGTTGTTGTCATCGTCCATGTCCCTGCACCATAAGCAGGACGGGAATAATGAGTGACTTATGGAGTTTGGCTTTTGTTCGTCGTAAGAGGATTTTACTTTTCAATTGCCTACTCAATCCAAAGTTGCACCTGTTGCCAAGAGGGATTCTGCGATGAATTTCGAGGCTGACATTGTGGTTGATGTTAATATTGGTACCAAGATGGACGAAATTATCTATGACTTCGAAGTTATGACTGTCAAGAATGACGTGGGAGCTAAGTGGCGAGTGCGACGACTATATGTTTGATGACAGGAGATATTTCGTCTTGTCCTGATTCATTAACAGGCCCATTTGCTTCGCGTCCTTGTCCATTCTGGAGAAAGAAGAACTAACAGCGCGTTTGTTGAGGCCAATTATATCAATATCTTCGGCGTACGCTAGCAGCTGTACCCTTTTATAACGGGTGATTTTTTTGAGGTTAGGATTTTCATGCATTAGTATTTGACAGATTACGTGGGATTTCAGACATGGTGTCAAAGAGAAAGATGCTCAGTATGCTTTGACATTTCATCATGAATAGACTTACTAACGAGCAACGCTTGCAAATCATTGAATTTTATTACCAAAATCAGTGTTCGGTTCGAAATGTGACAAATCGACAAATTTTGTTCAGCGATGAGGCTCATTTCTGGTTGAATGGCTACGTAAATAAGCAAAATTGCCGCATTTGGGGTGAAGAGCAACCAGAAGCCGTTCAAGAACTGCCCATGCATCCCGAAAAATGCACTGTTTGGTGTGGTTTGTACGCTGGTGGAATCATTGGACCGTATTTTTTCAAAGATGCTGTTGGACGCAACGTTACGGTGAATGGCGATCGCTATCGTTCGATGCTAACAAACTTTTTGTTGCCAAAAATGGAAGAACTGAACTTGGTTGACATGTGGTTTCAACAAGATGGCGCTACATGCCACACAGCTCGCGATTCTATTGCCATTTTGAGGGAAAACTTCGGACAACAATTCATCTCAAGAAATGGACCCGTAAGTTGGCCACCAAGATCATGCGATTTAACGCCTTTAGACTATTTTTTGTGGGGCTACGTCAAGTCTAAAGTCTACAGAAATAAGCCAGCAACTATTCCAGCTTTGGAAGACAACATTTCCGAAGAAATTCGGGCTATTCCGGCCGAAATGCTCGAAAAAGTTGCCCAAAATTGGACTTTCCGAATGGACCACCTAAGACGCAGCCGCGGTCAACATTTAAATGAAATTATCTTCAAAAAGTAAATGTCATGAACCAATCTAACGTTTCAAATAAAGAACCGATGAGATTTTGCAAATTTTATGCGTTTTTTTTTTAAAAAAAGTTATCAAGCTCTTAAAAAATCACCCTTTAGAAGATAGTACCTTCTCTATTTAGTTCTGCAGCTTGAATTATTTTTTCCAAAAGTAGAGTGAAGAAGTGGCATTAAAGGAACTCGCCTGGTTTGATATCGGCTGAGGCTCGGAGAGGTTCTTCCCGATGCTGATCGAGTACTGCTCAACGTTGGTTTACACAGTCGTATTACTTTTGTAGTCTTTGTTAGTAACTATTAATGCTGGCTGCTATTAAGCAGAGGCAATATAAATAGGAAGGTTGAGTCAACAATAATTACGCTCACAATGCAATATACTCCTTTCCATAAAATGTGTAATACACAGATAAATAATTGACAAATTTTCAGATGCTGAGGCTTTCGACGATGCCTTACGAAAGTCGCTCGATCTGTCAGTAGTTTATTAAAAAATCAAGCATGGGGTCATGGGGTATTCTCAGTCTCAAATTTTATTAAACAGATCACTGTTGCTTGTGGCTGTATCTTATTAGAACTGACCGCATTAGAAGAGGTTTCATTCATATGAAGATGTCCTCTATCATTCTCTTTATGCCTATCAGAAAGAAATTTGTAATTCGCTTCAAATACGTCTAACTTATCCATCAACTCTCGTATCTTTGGGATATTGACAATTACTATTTCCAAACAAAATAAAATACATCAAAAATTTGTGTAAACAAAGTGAGCTAATAGGGGACAGAGAAAGTCTAAACTAAATCTCCGCACTTCCAAGGCAAAAAAGAGGGAGAAGAGAATGCGAGTGATGTAAATAAACAAAGTTAATGAAAAGCAGAGAGAATGCAATTTTTGTACGCAAATAGACAGCTGAAATCTGGAGGAAGTGCACACACAGGAATACAAGTAAAAACAATCACATATTGTTCATATAGTCGCAGCAGCACTAAGGATAAGAGAGACGAGACTGCTGCTGAATAAATGCATAAGGCGGAATGCATATTGAATAAATGGAAGGAGTCAAGTAGAGCGATAAGAATGTCGAAAAAGCGGAAGGGAGGCGAAGCCGTTGACAATAATTTGTATTTCCTCACTTATTGGGATAGAAGTCATGTCTTCATGTGTATCATATCAGTGGCGTCCGAAAGTTTTCAGTTTCAGTCTGTTTTGCCAAGAAAATGTTGGAAAACAGGTTACCAACTATTTTAGAAATTTTTAAAAGAAAAAAATTTAACAAATATAAAATACAGCGGTGCTGCCCAAAAGAAATATGAAGCTGCAAGATTATATACATCACACCCCGGTCAAGTACCTTTTAGTATGGGAGCGTAGGGTAACCAACTGAATTTTTCTGTCAATTAAATATTAATGAAAAAACCGCACTACGTTGGTAATGAACAAAAAATTGATAAATTAAGCAAAATCAAAATGGTTGGTTTTAAGAATAACTTCAACGGCGACTCTTGAACTTGTGCTAAACCAGCCACTTGTAGACTTCTCCGTTGAAAACTGCGCAGCAAAATCGGTGGGACGACAGTTTACAATAGAACCTTCAAGTGAAACTCAGTAGGTAATGGCGATTGGACAAACATCGATTACATGACCCCACTTTTCAACTGGGAAAGGAAGTTCAAAGTAAACATAGAAAAAGATGCCTGACGTAAAGGTGTGTTAGCTACACGGAACACTCTAAACAACTATACGGAAAGCTCGAAAATGGACGTTGAAGTTGGGGCGGGAATCCAGAGATATGCCTAAAGCAGCCTTTTAAGGTGCCGGAGCACTACAGTATACTTCAAGCTGAGGCCTTTGCTATTGCGAAAGCAGCCGAGCTGACCTCTAATGTACCTGAGGCGATTCCAGAGTTAACATCTACGTAAACAGCCAAGCAGCAATCAAGGCAGTAACCTTGTAGCGCATATTGGCTAGAACTGTATTGGGAAACAGGGCAACCGTGGAAAATTTTGCCAGAAGTAAGCAGTTTCACTTCTACTGGGTACCAGGATACGTCGAAGGAAGTGAATTAGTGGACGAAATTGCCAAGAATGGTGTGCAGCTAACATCCGTAAATGTGATCAACATTGGGAAAGCCATGCACTGTCGATGACACGAGCAAAACCTGGGTGCAAAACTGAAATAGTCATATGAAAAACGGTAAATCGGAAGTACACAAAATTCCTATTGACACTCGGTTAAAGAGACTGTAGGAACATGATGGAAATACTAACTGGTCACTGTCTGATGGCTACACACGCCCACCGAATGGGGCTAACAGATCAAGAGGACTGCAGGAAATGTTTAGAGCAAGGCACCAGGGAAACTATGGAGCATCTCTTGTGCTATTGTCCCGCATTGGCAACACTACGCTGTAAAAATCTGGTCCTCGCGGTATGATACACTGGAGGAGGTACCGATATTGAGGCTACAGAGTCTGTTGAAATTCGCGTCAAACGCAGACATACTACACGATGACTAATCTTCTATGATTTAGCAAGTGAATTCCATTTGGTATCGCAAAGGACAAAACTGGTCTATGCGTGGCTTAATAGCCTACCAGATTAACCTAACCTAACCTTATTGAACTGTGCCTTAACTGAAAAATTTCTTCGAGGTTTCTCTGGGTTCAAATGCATGCTAGAAAAGAGCTCATCAGAGAGACGAAATATAAGGATCGATAATTCATCCAGCTACGTGACATAAGAGTGAGACGCATTTGAACTTTACAACAACTTGTGAGTTAATTACTTATGGTTAGCTATTGGATCGATATTAATACGCTAAAGCTAATTTTCATAAAAATTTTTTCTCAAAACTGTGATCACGCCAGAATCAAAACCCGGCAGACAAATTGAAAGGAATATAAACTTTATATGCTGCCGCCTTGTAGAGAAGTCTTTAACAGAGCACACAAGCCAAACTTGCCACATATTTGCTCTGTTGCGAGTGTATGCAGTGCCAGAAGAGGCACACATATTTCTATTTGCTGAGCACACAATGCAAGTTGTTGTGTGTTGAACACAGAATAAAACTTTAAATAAATAAATACAATTTTCTAAAACTTTTGACAAATGACTTAACAACAAATGCAACGGAGAGACAATAGCTTGCAACACAGCTTGCACGAAGCAAGCATTCTTCCATAGAAACACAAAACAAAAAAGCAAAAAAAAAACAACAAAAAGAAGTAACAGGGGCACAACCAGTTCCAAGCCTTACGTATGTACCTACGGCACTCAGTTATTTGCCAAGGGCTGCGAAAGCTTCTCCAGCAAATTGTTCACATCAACAGGCGGGGAGCATGCAACATGCAGCAGCAAGTGAAAATTTCGCACAATTTTTGACAAATTGCTTCAAACAACAACAGTAATGCCGAATGCTCTTGCGAAATGCGGAATAAACAAAAGAAAATTTCGAAGCGAAATCTGTGCGGTGCGCAGTTGACGATAGTGAAAATGAAGAGCAAACAAAAAATTTGCATGTGGAATGAGTTTGCTTATTTGCTTTCATACACACGCATACACACACACACACACTACTCGGTCATACGTTTACAGTTGTGTACGAACATTCACATGTGTGTGATCGTGTGAATGGATGCTTGAGCGCGGCCTTTAAATGTAGGCCAACAAGCGAAACGCTGCTGCACTGCGCTCCGCCTCTCAGCAGCAGAGAGGAGAGAAATACAGTTTGGGCGGGTGGCGCTGGAAATTAATGAGTGTCAACAGCTTTTGACAACAATACAGGAAATCAGTAAGGGAAATAATTTTCACAGAATTTTAACGAAGTACTGTAGAGCCGCATTGTCATACGCATACATACATACAGGCACTTGTCAAAAGCCGGCGCTGCTAATGAAAATGGGACCAAATATTTTATAAGTGCATAAAAAAGACAATGGAAGCATTAAGAGAGAGCACTAATAGTCCATTATTGAATTCGCGCTGAAAAGTAGGCTACAGAAATCGAACTCAAGGACAGTTCCTTTCCTTGCGCCAATGGAATAAAGTGTGGATAGAAAGGTGGCTAAATGGATCATTACCTTTGGGTAATGATAGCAAATGCTTAAATTGACGAGAAATCCGGTAGTGCACAGAAAGAATTAAGAATGGGCTCAAAAATATTTTTTATTAGCGAAAGAGCCAGAACTTAAAATTCAGATACAAATACTACGTACTCAAGTGACGAAATTAAAAGAGACGTAACATCAGCACCTTATCGGCTTATCTAGCTGCTTTTCAGCTATGGCAAAATCTGGTAGAATCTTCAAATTAATGTATCACATTTTACTGGAATGATGAAATAGCTTTATTCAGGCCAGTTTTCCGATGGACAGGCACGCGCCTCAAAATCTTAACAAGTTCACATAGAGCTTATTCTACGACAAAAAGTGTCAAAACATAGATGCTGAAGTACATCTAATATATCATTGAAGGGTCTATGTTTGAAGCGGCTCGCGGTATATGTAGAAGAACAGACTCTGGTAGTTCTCATTGACCTTCACTGTTAACTATGATGAAGCCTCCGATGATAAGTTAGGTTGGGTTAGATGGCTGATCCTCTGATCAGGATTAGGCTTAACTCCTACAACCCTTGAAAGGTGGATCTTGCTGAGAACGAAGAGTTTACTAGATCTCTTACGATTTACCCAGAGCTAGAAGAATCTTGAGACTGCACAACTGCTCATAGTTTACCATCGCCTGCTGAGCTTAAAGTCCAACTGTCCAGTACTGAAAAACAAATCAGCCAACGGAACACCTACCGTGGCAAGTTCCGAAACCAGCTCACAACCCTGGGAAGGGATCGCCTTTAAGCAGAACCGGAAGTCGTGAGCTGCTTGAGCCATATGTAAAAGAATCGTATCTGGCCACTCCTAAGTGAATAGCGCTCAGCAATCTTCCTTCATATGCGTGAACTTCTACACATGGTTCCTTGCTCCACCCCAATAAAGAAGAATCTTGATTACACAGTCAGCAAACGCAAGGCTAAAACGGAGTGCATAATCACTACTCTACACTTCAAAGTAGTGGATCTGCTGCTACCTTTGTGCCATCTACATTCGCTTGAAAGACGCTGTATTGGCCAGCAATCTAAAACTGGAGCTGATGGAAAGTTCTAAAGTTCTAAACTTCTCCACCAATTCACCAAAGCTTTGATCTATCCGTCTGAACTCACCGCCCCTTTCCTCCAACGAGTCCTTCACTCCCATGCCTACCTCAAAGGTATATGTGGGCCACTGCTAGACACGGCGACCTGGTATTCTAATTATTTGTAATGCAATAAAAGTGCGCGCGGAATGCAGAGTGCCCACAAGGAGTCTCTGAGTCTGAGGGTGCGATGTCCTTAAAAGTCGATTTCTTAGAATACGTACTTTGAATACTATTTCCTAAGTTCTGATCAAGCGGGCCAAAAGATAAAAATTAAATATTCAACGTTCTCATAGAATTTTTACTCCATTCCTAAAATATTGCAAGTCCTTCGCTTTTCGGAAGATCAACGCAGGATGAAACCAATACAGCTATAGAGTGAAAACTTGTATAAGACTCCAAGTTTACAGACTTCTTGAGATGAAATTTGACTACATAGATGGTCACTATATCACGAAGAAGAAGAAAAGAAAGAAAATGGTTTAACTCCAGTCGGCTTTGATAGTGTCACAGACTTTCCGATCATTGCGATTGCCAAACAAAACGAACTGTTAAAATTGTATGGGCGTCGTGTACAAGGATCACGCTAGGAATTATGGAGTCAGTAACAGAAAATTCTTCCCTTCATGTCTTTTTGTCTAAGAATACAACATCACACATTAATTTTTAAGCTCACAATTGTAGTAGTAGCAATAAGTCTGAGTGCAAATTCCGCACATTAATCTTAAGTTGAAATATGTATATTCGTATATTTAGCAGTACTTATGTTCAATGAGAGTATTTATGTAATCACTTGCATGACAAATATTGCAATTAATTTGAAACTCCTTCCGAATTGAATAAATGAATATATTTACTCTATGGCAATGCAAACAAAATATTTCAATATTACTATATAATTATGTTAATTAATATATTGCATGAGTGATGTTATTTCAGAAATCATACATCCCATTCTCTCTATCTCTCCCTCATTTCATTTGGACAATTATGTAGTCGCTGTAGGCATCAGATAACATTTTGGGTTGAAATTTCGTTTTAATTATAGAACTCACATTTTAGTTACATATCTATGCATCATTTTACGAGGGTCATTCGATAGGTCAGAGAGTGAATTTTACAATGTAAAAATCGAATACTGAATGAAGAGGGGACTTTTAGCTGCCGTCTAATGGATTTACGTTAGATCTAGCAAGTTATCTAACCTTCGGGTTGTTTAAAACCCGTCAATAATGGTAACAAGGAAAGTTGGAGATGACGTGAATATCTTTCAACTATTGCTGAGACTGACTATATGACAAACAAGTTGTGGGCTGTTAAAACAATTGCATGACAATTAAGTAATGAGACAAATTCCATAAAAACCGTATATTTGAAAACCAACCCCTGCCATCCCCTTCAAAGTAGTCCCCTTGGGCAGCTATACAGCGATTCCAGCGCGTTTTCCATGCTTCGTAACATTTCTGGAACGCTTCGACTGGGAGTCCGCGAGTACCCTCGTCACAGCCTGGATGTCCGTAATCGGCTCAAAATGGGTTCCTTTGACAACCGTTTTTATTTTAGGAAACAAAAAAGTCACAGGGTGACATGTCGGGCGAATAAGGCGGATGTTGCAAAACGGCGATCCCTTTAGAGGCCAAATACTGGGGCACGCAGAGGGCGGTGTGGCACGGCGCGTTGTCGTGATGAAGGAACCAGTTACGAGCGATGTCTGGGCGCACCCTGTTGACTCGTTTTCGCAATCTTTCGAGTACTTGGAGTAGATTTGATTCACAGTTTTCCCCGGTGGAACGAATTCTTTATAGGCGATTCTACGGCTATCAAAAAAGGCAATTATCATCGTTTTCACCGTCGACTTGCTCATGCGAGCTTTTTTCGGGCGGGGGGCGTGTGTCGACAACCATTGTGAGCTTTGGCGTTTGGTTTCCGGGTGGTATTGGAAAAATCAGCTCTCATTGCCTGTAATAACTCGATCAAGCAGCGTGGCAGAAAGAACCTAAATTCAAAAACATTTTATTAACACAGGTGATGCAAGACGAATCCGCCAGACTCCTCGAAGCGTTTCTTTAGCACAACGTGGAGTTGTACTCGTAAGCCAGACCATACGTGAAATGTTCGAAAGCGGTGTAATCATACCATCAGCGAGTTTATGGAGTCCACGTTGGACTCGTTGTCAGGCATAAAATAGTTATCAATACTTGATTTGAAAAGTGGTCATCATGTTTCGAAGAACATCTTAGGGCTACAAAGGGCATTTACGCAGTTTATGAAAAGATAGAGGCAGTAAAAGGTTGGTCTACTCCTAAAAATTTGCATGATTTGCACAGTTTCCTTTAACTGTGTACTTATTATCGACGGCTCGTTAAAAATTTTCCCTGCGTAGCTAGTAGTCTACAAAAACTCACGAAAAAGAAAAGAGTCATTGAGTGGAATAATGAACAAGAAGTGGCTTTCCAAACTCGGAAAACCATTTCCATGGTTCCAACACAATTAAGACCGATTAACAATTTTTTGAAAGAATCTGCTAATATTCAACTAGAGTCACATTTTAGGTCGTGATTTCGGCGACTTATGGTTCAACAAGACGGCGCCACTTCCCACAATCCCACCGACCAATGCATTTATTGAGAAAACACAACTATGCGCAGATAATTTCTCATTTTGAACCTGTCGATTGACCACTTTGCAATTGCCGAATTTTTGAGCTAAATAGCTTAATTGAGAATGATGATATTTAATATGATTGGCCTCAGCATCCGCACCATTAGTTCTGCTTTTTCCAGATTGCTTAAGGTATCATCTGGTAGGAAACGAGGGCAAGACGAAATATCTTTTCTCATCAAACAAACAGTCGTCGCACTCGCGACTTGGCTTCCACGTCACTGTTGACAGTCATAACTTCAAAGTCGTTCATAATTTTGTCTAACTTGGAACCAGTATTAACTCAGTCTCTTTACTGTATCTACAACCCGAAGGTTGGAGCTGATAAGTTGAGCGCTTAATATTCGACGCTAAACCACTGTCGTAAATACAATATCATTTATTTCAACCAAATCAACGACACTTTAACTTTTCTTTAACGGAAGCAGTCAAACTACTAGATCTCACACAACAAAAACAAGAAGATAACACACAGCAAAACCACAAAATCAATAACAAAACTTCGATAAGCCACAAACACAAATTTAATAGAACCTGCTAAAAAAGAAGAATGACAGGCGAAATTGGTTGTCACAAAAGCAACGACAACAAAATAAAAAAAACTGAAAATAAACCAAAAACGAAAGAGAGAGTAATTGCTGCCTTGACATCGAAATTGTTAACAAGGCTAACGTCAGCGCAGACAACTGTAGGGCTGCAGCAAAAATAAACCGAATATCGAAGGAATTGGCAACAATAACAACAAACTGCACTTCTTGTTGCAAGCTGTCAATAAGCTCGTACCAACAGCATACATAGACAGCTATCTGAGTCGCACTGCAGCTCAATGCCACCACGGTTGCCGTTACGCTCCCCCAAGAGCGCTGTCTTCCAGTTTGGCTGCCAGATTTCAATGTCAACTGATTTACTCGTAATTTAATAAGTTCGAATTTAGTTGTATCGCCTTTTTGGTTTACTTTACCTTAGATTTGTTGATACTTATTGTGGTTGTGTTGCATTTGTACAACGTGCTCTTCATGTTCTTTCTGTCTTCGGTGCTTAACGAGAAGTCAGTAGTCGTAAAAGTAGAATTCCGGTATTTTTTGGGTAATTTATTTCTCAATGCCAGTTGATTATGCTACTGGTGGTGTATATAGATAAATCATTCTGAACATTATGATGTCGGAAATGTCATACTTCCTTCTCAGTTATAACAAAAGGCTTGCGGAATATCAGATTGATAGAAAACTAAGTGAAGGGTGATCCTTTTCGAGGTTCTCTACAGATCAGATGGTCCATCAGTTCAGTCTAATTTTCGGTGACTCGTTCGAGCATTTCGACTGGTAACTGACGAATGACACGCGTGATTTTTTTCGCCAAGGCCTGAATGGAAGCGGCATTGTCCGCATAGACTTTAGACTTTTCACTTCCCCACAGTAAAAAGTCTAACGCTGTAATATCACACGATCTTGGTGGCCAATCGACCAACCAAAAACTTTAAATTACCTGCTTATCGAAGTATTCTCTGAATAAACCCATGCGATGTATAGGAAGTGGCACTGCCTTGTTGAAACCAAATATCGCCGAGATTACGAGCTTTAATTTGAGGCATCAAAGAGACGGTTACGTTCTCACCGGCATCTTTTTTAAAGAAATATGGACCGACTTGTTGCTGACCCACAAGCAACACCAAACCGTTTTTTTTTGGATGAAATGGCAGTTCTTGGATCTCTTCAGGTTGCCTTTTGTACCAAATGTGACAATTTCGCTTTTTTACATACCCACTGAACGAGAAATGGCTCTCATCGCTGAACAAACTTTGGCTTGAAAACGTCGGATCTTCTTGGAACTTTTCCAGAGCCTATAGAGCGAAGCGATGTCGCTTGAGACAGTCGAACGGCTTCACCTCTCGCACAAGCTGTATTTTGTACGCTTTCAATTTAAGATCTTGACGTATAATGCTCTAAGTCGTTTCATACGTCAGTCCGAGTTGCTGCGAACGGAGTCGAATCGACTCTTCACGGTCTTCATATACACTCGCAGCACCGGCTGCTACAGTTTCTTCACTGCGTGCTGGGCTTGAGTTATTTGGTCAAATATTATCCAGTAATGAATACTAGGTCTCAAGATGGGTGATGGTGTTACGAATAGTACGCTCAGTAGATCGATCATGTTGACCATAAGTTGAACGAAGCGGGCAAAACACGTTCTTTACAGAACCTGAACTTTCGTAATAAAATTGAACGATTTGTAAACGTTGTTCATTTGTAAGTTTTTTCATGATGAAAGTCCAAACAATAATAATAAAAATAACATGACAGCTTGATACGACTCACTCCTGATCTGTCAAAAAAAGGCAATTGAAAACAGTACCTCTATTAGGATAACCTTATATATCAGAACAAAAAAAAAATTGGTTTAAAGTTCTTGCCAGCAGAGTCCATATTAGGATAGTAAAGAACAACAGACGGGCATCCTATGAGCCTGGCTGACCAGTTGTCTTTCTGGTAATTGCGCTAAGGACATCACACAATCCCTAAGAAATTAAAAAAAATACTGTGAAGGATATAAGTTCTGATTTGCTTGTGGTGGAAAGCGTATCGTCTCTATCTTAATTTCTACCATGATGTACTTTGTATAGACCTCCTTTAATAGGACTCCAATCGAACGTATATTTAAGGGTCTTTAATAAGGAGTTAAACAGAAGGAATTCATACCATACTTCCTGTGTATAATAACCTAAAAATAGATATATTTCAAACCATCTTAAGCCCGCATAACTTAGCAACGAACTCATGACCGACCAAGTGGTGGAATATTAACTAATATCACCATATCGGACTCATAATCGCATTCAATTCCCGCATGGCTTATTTAGCGTCGCCATACTGTAGACAGCAGTTGTCGTAAGTTTTCGTCTTTTATTTGTATTAAATCTTGTGTGGAAAATACGCCTTCTGTCTGACCCTTGTTACTGTTTTCAATTCGATGTATAGAACTGCATTTATTTGCTTGTGGGTATATGATTTGATATTTGTTGTAATGCCAGCAACTTCAGCTGCATTTCTGCGGACCAGAGCTTTCCACCTGTTCTGTCCAGCCGCTCACCGTGTCAAGCAACCACGCCAGCAGCCGTGGGTTGATACATTTCAACCACTTGCCAGCGACGAAACGCTGTCGTTCGCCAAGTGAATTATAGTTTTAGCCATAAATTCATTATTTTTCTTTTTCATCTACGGCGTTTTTCACCGTTGCTCGTTACACTTGCTTCGCTTGTTGCTTATTAGTACTTTCTGCTAATCCGTGGCAATTAGTTGTTGTCAGCAACAACAATGGCAACAAACAAAGTTGTAATTATAGTCATTACACTTGTAATTGAGTTATTTATTGAGTACAACTGCGCGAATGACACTCTGTACATATGTATGTATTGTATGTATGTATTGCTTGGCATAGATATAGTTGGAAACTTTTCTATAACTACTGAAATCAGCAGATATACGCGAACAATTAAGTATGTTACTGGATACATTTAGTTGCCGAACTAAACTTTTAGGCGAGTTCGGCTGGCGGTTGTGGAAATTCATTGAGACTTCGGTTAATAAATCCATGTTTTCATAAATGCTGGGGTTACTATTTTCGGTGGGATAAGTGGAAAAATAGTGATGTGGAAATTAATGAGGTTTGTTAATTTTTTCATACTTCCTATGATGTTATGAAAACCAACCATGTTGCTCTCATATTAAAGGTGAAAATTGGCCTACTTAACTTTGCTAGTGACTACTACAAATATCTCTATAGAGAAAAATAGGGCTAAGATCAAACTTTAAAAGCGAAGGTGGTAGTCTTAACTGTTTCTTCTGCAGAAATTTTCTTCATAATGAAGGTTCCTAGTGAAACCTCTGAAACTTTAATTTAAGAAAATCATTAAAAACTAACTGCAGCTGAAAGGAAACTCAATTATATTTGGAACTGAAGCAACTGAAGATTTCACTGCTTCCAAGTGTATGAGCGCCTTCCACAGAGTTTCTGTTTAATATATGCCCACACATTTTCAATAGGGCATCGGGCGACTGCGACGGCCAATCCAATGTAACGATGCCAGATCGAGTTTTCCATTGAGTCCTGCAGAATCCAATCTTCATTTTTTCTGATGAACCATCGTTTGGCAGATAGCAGTAAAGCCTTTTGTAGATTTCTATAATTTTCTCGGCATTTAGGTTGTCAGTAAAGAGGTACAAAGTGCCGAATCCCTGCTTTGAGAAGCAGCCCCAAAGATGCACCTTTATTCCATGTTTTAAGGCCCGCTGAACAACCCTATTGGTGGAAGTTGACCAGGCTCGCGTGAGAACAGAACGTGCCCATATAGAACATCATTCATCAGTAAAAATGACATTTTCAAAATCTCTATCAATATTCCCATGCGCCCAAGCGAGTGGTTTGTCACAAGTTTTTCAGTCAACAGAGGCTTCTTCATTGTGTTGCGTCATTTCAGATCATGAGTATGAAGAAGGGTTCGGTTAGTTTCGTAGGATATATCTAAACCTTTTGCCATTAATTTTGCTTGTCCTTGCCGCAGTGTTAAGGCAGGATTCCGCGATAACAGATTCACTATTCTTTTTTCATCTTTTCTGTTCACTTTTCCTATCGAACCACGTTCTGGTAAATCATCGGCATTTTTAGCAACTATATTTCGCTGTATCCACTTCTGTACAAATGCTTTCGACTTTCGGCCGCTGATTGCGATATTTTGGGACCTTTCGGGTGGATGCAAATGAACACAGCTTCGTAGCGCGACGCGTACTTAACACTCATGGCGTTTAACGTGATTCTCTTTCAAAAGATCAACGACAACTGAATCTTTGTTGAGAATGTATCAAGGACAAAGCTTCCCTCTATCGGCTCGTGAAGGAGTTAGAGCGAAATTTTTCATAAACTGTCGGTAAAGTCGACCACGCTCTTACTTGACAAACTGTAACTATCTAGCTGCAGCTGAAAGGTATGCATTCACTATGATAACTGCGGCTGTAATGGCTTTAAGCTCGCTGACTGTAAGCTCAAAACTAGTCTCGTTAGCAATAACATCAAGGTTATTTTGTACCCCAATTTCATCCGTTTGGAAGCGAATCGGGTTTCCAATGTCCTCTTTCATTTTAACGCAACACCTATGAGTGTTCAGTTTCATCCGCTTGGAAGTGAATCGTGTTTCCAATGTCCTCTTTCATTTTAACGCAACACCTATGAGTGTTCAGTGGGCTCTGGATGCGCTGTATGAGATTGTTCCGGCCCAGAATGAACCGAAAAGGTCCTCCGAACTAATTGCAAAATCAATCTTGCTGCAATTTTAGGTATTCTGACTGGACACTGTTCAATAAGTGCACCCAATGTGCGGCTAAATATTTTGTCAGACGCCCTTTACTAGAGTTTTATGGAGGTAAAGAAGTAGAATCATCTTGTCGTCTATTTCACAGAGATTGATATTAACTACTTTAATAAATTGATGGTAACCTCAAAACGGTTCGTCAACCTATTAGGATATGGTGATCCAGTGGGTAACAGAAAGGACGAACATCTGTCCAAGTGAATTCTATTGCTTAGGATTAACCCTCGGATCTAACTAATTCAATATATATGTATAATGCTCAATAAGAAAATATTCGATATAAGAAAGCTACTTTCGTGGTTTTGATATTTTTTTCTAATCAGAGAGATTGCATTCGAGTAGTTATTCATATTTTGACTTGCTTACTATCAACAATTATCCGACAAACGACGTAAGATCTTATTATCTGTAAAGTTTACTGTAGTAATGAAAAATTATATAAAAAATTCGTTATTATATTCAGTAACGTACCGTTATTCAATAAATCAGAGAAGTTTTACATCAATACGGAGCATACTTCAGTAGAACCTCTACAGCTGATCTAGTGACTGATGCCCAAAGCATACTAAAATAATGGAGGGAACGCTTCTCCAAAATGTTGAATGGTTTGCTCCGTACAATCCACAAAAAGGGATACCCCACAATCTGCGCCAACTACCGTGAGATAAGCCTCCTCAGCATTGGATATAAGATTCTATGAATGATACGGTATGAAAGATGAAAGCCGCCACCGTCAACAAACTAATTAGACCTTATCAGTATGGCTTGAGAGATGGACAATCAACAACGGACCAGATATTTACTATGCTCCAAACCTTAAAAAGAGGATCGACACACACAATCTCTTCGTCGACTTTAAAGCTGCACGTAAAGGAGCTACCTTTATGCTGTTTTGTCTAAATTTGGTATCCCCGCTAAACTATACAGCTGCTTAAGCTGACGTTGAGCAATACCAAAAGCTCCCTTAGGATCAGGAAGGACCTCCCCGAACCATTTCCAAACGAGGTTTCAGACAAGGCGTCTCCCTATCGTACAACTTCTTCAATCTAATGCTGGAGAAAATAATCAAGCTGTTTATGGTTCTTTGCGCATTGGCAAGGGTAAATACTGTAGTCGAGGGAACAATGACCTGTAAGAGATATACGACGTCAGGGAAAGCAAAGGAAGAGGGAGACCTTCACACCGTTGGAAAAACCAGATGGAGGTGGACCTGACTACAATTGGCGCTTAAGCGGTAAGACTTAGCTTTAAGTATTTATTACTCTAAGAAATATTTATATCTACTCTGTGAGTTCGAATGCGATTAACGAAAGTTCTTGTGGCGGAGTAGTCTTATGTTATACGTGGTTATCGAACTCACTCATATATAGTCACATATTATTCTCTACTGCTAATGTTGATTTGAATCGATTAGTCATTTGCACGACAGGTGAGTCTATATAATTAAAGTGGATCATCGAAGAACAGTCAACACGGGAACATTTGTCAGCATTGTGAAAGCTTTAGCTATTCTTCTTCTTCTTAGTTGGCGTAGACACCGCTTGCGCGATTATAGCCAAGTCAACAACAGCGCGCCAATCGTTTCTTCTTTTCGCTACGTGGCGCCAAAGGGATATCCCAAGCGAAGCCAGGTCCTTCTCCATTTGGTCCTTCTAACAGAGTGGAGGGCTTCCTCTACTTCCCCCGGTGGGTACTGCGTCGAATACTTTCAGAGCTAAAGTGTTTTCGTCCATCCGGGCAACATGACCTAGCCAGCGTAGCCCTGTCTTTTAATTCGCTGAAGTATGTCAATGTTGTCGTACATCTCGTACAGCTCATCGTTCCATCGTATGCGATATTCGCCGTGGTCAATGCGCAAAGGACCGTAAATCTTTCGCAGAACCTTTCTCCCGAAAACTCTTAAGATCGACTCATCGGTTGTTGTCATCGTCCAAGCCTCTGCACCATATAACAGGACGGGAACTATGAGCGATTTATAGAGTTTGGTTTTTTTTCGTCAAGAGAGGACTTTATCAAAAGGGGTGTCACTCATCCGAGGCTTGTTGTTCCTTTTCATTGGAATTATTTTTTACGTGGCGGGTCCCAAATCCAACGCACAACCCTGCGGAGGGGATTTTTCACCTTCTCACATTAGCTCGCCTTCAAACGGATGTTCTTGGTCTAAGCCCGGTAACCGTGAGTTGCTTGAGTCATATGTAAAAGAATCGTTTCTGGCCACTGCCCAGTGAATGGCGATCAGAGAACTTTCCTCACTTGCGTGAACTTCTACACGTGACTCCACTTTCCAAGCCAATACAACAGTAATAACCACAAAATATTTCCAAATTCTGGCCTCTGCTAGTGATAGATTTGTGTTCAAGTGCAGCAGTAACTTAATTAGGGAAACCCTGAAAAATTGCTCTCAGTCGACTGCATAGACTCTCACAAATTCATAGCTGTTTACTGTAATAACACCGTCAACTTCAATCACTTGCAAGGCAATCGCTTTTATTGTGATTTTCAAGCACCGACTCAATTCAGCGAATGAAGCGCTTGAAATTAACACTTCAACTGACAGCCTTCAGCGCTTGATTATAATAATTATTAGCAATAAGTCAGCGTTGTTTATGTTGATATGTTTATTACCTAAAGTATTACGACGAATATGCACATAAATATTACGCCTAAAATAATTTATTATATTTATAGGTTTGTCTGCGTGTCTGCCACATATTTGCATGCCAAGACAGCACAGCCACCCACCTGCCTGCCTCAATGTGCGTCAAGCAGGCGCTCGCCGGCAGGCAGCAGTAGCGAAATTTATTAACATTTGCGCGCAGATGCATGTGAAAGCAACAGCATGTATGTATGTATAGCTGCTTATATATTCATGCATGTAGTTGTGTGTGTGATGTATGTGTTGATGTATACAAATATAACTGAACTCTGTTGTTTGCTGAATTTCTCTAAATGTTATAAATACACACACGTTATCTATGTGTGTACATATGTATGTATGTTTATAGGTAAATGTATTTGCATATGTCCCGTTGTGTGCACGCTCATCATAAATGTCACTTGTCGCCTTTGGCAATTTCAGGCAACATGTCAAAAATTATTGTTTCTGGCACCGAGCAACTGAATGTGGGCGCAGGCAGCGTTGTTGGCGCATGGCAATGCTGACGTATTTCGTTTTCTTTTTATTTTTCTTTATATATGCAAGTATGTATGTAATAACACGAAGTTACTCATACAAATATGCGAAAGTTTTTTTTTCTACATACATACATATGTATATCAAAGGCATTTTTGTATTTATGTGTTACAAGTGTATTTCCGCGCCTCATGTGGCATGCCTGTAGTCATTGAGGAAATATAAACATCAAGGAGTGCGAGAAAATGCGCGTGAAAATGTGTAGCGCTGGAATTCACATGTAATATATGAGCGGATATTAAACGAGTTGTCTTCGCAAATAAGCGACTTGCTTTTTTCTTTATTTGGCAGTTTACTCTTTAATTTTTTTACAAATGTAGGTTTGAGCTACCCAAAATATTGTTTGGTTAGTGCAGCAGTACCATGCTTTGCAGTCCGTCATATCCATCCAAAGAGAATTCGAACGAGATTTTGACGGCACTCCACCGAGTGTATGGACCGTTCTGAGGTTGATAAACCAGTTTTGCAAAAATCCAGCAATATCGAAAGAAGCGTGTACCAACGCGATCCGTATGTTTGTGTTCTAGAAACAATCGCGTCTGTTGCATCGTCAATTCAGCTAAATCCAAGAATTTCGACTCGCAACTTATCGGCGCAAGTTGGAGTTAGAAGACGGTCAAATTCATGACGACTTAAAGCTATTTCCATACAAAGTTCAAATAAGAAGCCTTTTAAATACTGTAGATTTGGCTATACGCCTGGAATATTGCCAAAAATTGATTGGAATGGCCGAAGAAGACAATAGCTATATACTACTGTGCCCAAAAAAGGTGACATTTGAATTTAAACTGCGCGCGTGGAACGATTTGGAGAATTATTTTTTTTTTTAGGTTGGTAGTACTGTCAGTCACATTTATGTCAAATTTCATGTCAAAATATTCATTAGTGTTTGAGATACGTGTCGTTTTGTGAGCTGCTAAAAGTGAGTTTTTCGTTTTTTGCGATGTCGAAATTTGTTGAGCGAGGAATTTGCATTAAATTTTGTTTACAGAATCAATTTTAGGTTGCAAATACGTTGAGGATGGTGCAGAAAGCCTTTGGTGGTGAGGCTATGTCGAAAAAAAAAATTTTACAAGTGGCATAGTGAGTTCCTAGCCGGCCGTGAACGTGTCGAAGACGAAGAGCGTCCAGGGCGGCCATCAACCTCAACCGCCGAAACTCACGTTCAACAAATCAAAGATTTGGTGTTGAAAAACCGTCGATTAAAAATTAGATAACTTGTTGATGAAGTTGGCATATCGAAAGGCTCAGCCAGTACCATTTGAAGGATTTTTTGGGCCTCAAGGGCGTCAAATCTCGACTGGTACCGAAAACATTGAATTGGAAATTGGAATTTTGGAAAAAGGCGTCGCGTTGAAGTGTGTGAAACGATGCTTTCCGACTACCAGGGTGTCATGAAATGCATTATAACTGGCGATGAGACTTGTATCTATGCTTACGACCCCGAAACAACCGATCAATCGAGCGAATATAGTGAGAAAAGAGAGCCGAGACTAAAACAATCGCGCAAAAGTCGCTCAAAAATCAAGGTTATGTTGACTGTTTTCTTCGATTATCGTGGTGTTGTGCATTATAAATTCCTTCCAACCGGTCAAACAGTCAACAAGGAATATTATTTGAACGTTAAGCGTCGTTTGCGTAACGTTATCCGCCTAAAAAGACCGGAATTGTGGAAAGACAATTCTTGGTTTTTACACCATGTTAATGCACCATCCCATACTGCCCTCGTAATTCGTGATCATTTCGCCAAAAACTCAACCCATATCGTTCGCAACCACCGTATTCACCTGATCTGGCGCCATGCGATTTCTGGCTGCTCACTCCGGGGACCCCGTTTTAGAGGAGAGCGCAGCGAAGACGGAACTGAAGGCCATCCCGTAAAGTGACTACAACCAGTGTTCCGATGATTGGAAAATCCGTTGGCATAAGTGCATTGCATCGGGAGTGGATTACTTTAAAATAAATAACAAAAAATACAATGTAACTCACAGTAGTCAATTGCCTATTTACATATGTCTGATGAGACACATTTATATCCAAATTGACAACAAGTTGCAAAAGTAAAATACTCTAGATGAAAAAGAAACTCATTGTAAATTGCTTTTTCTCTTAGACTAGATCACAACCATTATTTTCTTAACGTATTTTATAACTAGACTTCCGATAACTACTTAAATTAATTAATTATTATTAAACAATAATATTATGCACATTTAAACCATTTTGAAGAACTGCTTAAACATTTTCTTAACTACCTTTTAGTTATAGTCTTCTTCTTCTATATTTCACAATCCTTAATGCGTTTGCAGGGGTCGTCATCAAAAGAGAGATCTCTCATGCGAACCTATTGTTTCCTTTTCATTTAATTTTTTCATTTTTTTTACATGGCAGGTCCCCTTTCTTTGGAGAGATCCTCCTTTAGTTAAAGTTACCTGTGTCAAAAACTGCTTAGAAGCTCTGCCGCGCCATTTGTCTTTTGTTGCCAGCTACATATGATTATGTGTTTGCGTCAAGTCTATTTTCTGATTTCAGCCAGTTTGGCTCATTGCTTGTCTATCTCTCTGTCTACAGTTATTCATAATGAATATGTTGCATGTCAAATTTGTTGCATAATAACGCAAGACAGTGCCGCGTTTAAAGTCGCCCAGTGAGGCTGAGCAACACATGTGGATATATAAAATAAAACTATTTTGGGACACATCTGTATGAAGATTATTCAGATGGTGATCTATTTCCAGGTTTTCTACTTTTTTTAAAGAAAACACATAGAAACACCAAATTTAAAGGGAAATGATTATTATGAAACGAAAGAGCATTCTTTAATATTAATTTTTGCAGGTTATCTCTTTCACATATCGGCCGCGGTTACGTCTCAGATGGTCCACCCATGGAGTCTGATTCTCGTTGACTTACTCGAGAGTTTTAACGATAACTGGCGAATGATACGCGTGTTGTTTTGCTCCAAGGTCTGAATCGAAGCGGGAATTTTGACTTTACATATACCCATAGGAAAAAGTCCAACGATTTGATACCACACGATCTTGGTAGCCAATCGTTTGTCCGCTCGAATGTTTTTGGTGGATATTTTGGGTATAAGACGCGTTATTACTCGACTCGTCTCGATAAAGCGGATTATTTTTCAAAAAGAGTACAGTAAACAGTTCTCTTTGGACATGCTTGATCGTACGAATTCCGATCCCACATTCATGGAGAGCATTAAAACTGCCCATGGGACATGAGTTTATGAGTTTGATATGCAAACAAGGCAACAATCATCGGAGGGAGCTCTATTTGACCGTATTGAGGCGTTTACGAGAGAACATCCGTCGAAAACGGCCAGAATTGTGGAAGACAAATTTATGGGATTTACGTGACGCATCGAGCCAAGATTGTGGCCGAATTTAAAGCGAAAAACGCAATGAATACGATCGATCAATCACCGTATTCACCAGCTTTTGCTCCATATGAATTTTTCTTGTTTCCCAAACGGAAATTTGCGCTTGTGGGATCCTTTTTCAGTTGATCGAAGAAATAAAACAAAATTCGCTGAAAGTGGTGCAGGCCATTCCAAAAACTGCTTATGAAAAGTGTTGCGAGAACTGGAAAAATCGTTGACATAAGTGTATTACATCTCGTGAGGAGTACTTTTAAGGATCTGGTGGGAATGACTTTGAAAGCGACAAAATAAATATTGATGAATAATTAAATATTTTGCGTTTTATTTACAATTTCCTGTACTTTTTTGTAAAAATATAAGTTAATAAGCTTGTTTTTTTGTGAAAAAATCCTGAAGTAACTTTTCGACTAGAAAACGATTCTTATCAAAAACTCTTCACTTTGCCTTTTGTATCGCACATTACAACATTAACTTCTAAGAAAATACGAAGAAGTAGCTAGATTTCTACTCCACTCTTATTTTTCACAATGTGTGGGTCTAATACCATAATTTCATGATTTTTGCCAGCTAACCCACGCTGTGCGCGTTCAGCAACACTGGCAACATCACGCCTGGTTTTTACGAGTTCTATGCTAACATATTTTCTCTTGTTTCTCCTTTTCACGCAAATATGCAAATTCGCATAAATAATCACAGTAGTCATTTATGCCATAAACGCAGTCACAAACTCAAACACCATATGCACTAACATATGCAAAGATACAGTTAAACACGCTGCAAACCATTCGCATGCAGTCAACCACGCACACTGGCTTAATGCAACCTACACGCTGACAGCGCTCTTTCGCACATAAAAAATCACATAAAAGTGAAAATAAATAAACGAAATATTTTTATTTACGCATTTTATGTTTAAAAGTATTATTAATCACTTTGTGTGTATTTTTTTGTCGCGAATGTGTTGTCAAGGATTTAATAAAAATTAAAGAGTTTATTAGTTGGTGGAGGCGCTGAGCTTGTCATCAATGAGAGAGCAACGCATAGTGAAATGGAATGTGATTTTTCAACACAGTTATTTATTTTTTTAATGTGATGTCATTTCGGAATGAAAATGCTCTTTCGTGGACTTTAAATGTGGTATAAAGAGTTTATGAAAAGTAATAAAAAATCCTGTGGAGTTTTTATACTCTTGCAACCAGTTGCTACGGAGTAACCTAACGGTTGTACGCCTCACCTAAAACTAATTGAAATAGAGACAGGGTAATATGATATATAATATAAATGATCAGGGTAACGAAATGAGTTAAAATCCGTTAGACTGTCTGTCTGTCCGTCCGTCCGTCAGTCCGTGCAAGCTGTGACTTGAGTAAAAACTGAGATATCTTAATGAAACTTGGTATGTAGGTTTTATAGCACAAAAAAATCGAGTTCGTAGCTGAACGTAATCGGACCACTGCCACGCCCACAAAATGACATTATGCGAAAACATATAAAGTGCCATAACTAAGCACTTAATTAAGATATAAATCTGTAATTTAATACAGAGGATTGCTGTAGCAAGGGGCACCCGTGGGAAATTTTTTTTTTGAAAAAGTGAGCGTGGGCGCGTTCTTTTATATTTTTAATGCATATATCTCATAGACCACTAAAGGTACAACAACTAAATTCGCCCAGCACGAGTATTACAGGAGTTCCTGCCGACGGTGTAAAATGGTATAACGGTATTTTAGAACTACTAAAAGCGCCAGAAACATTAAAGCAGGGGTAAAAATTGTATGATATGCCTGGCACCGATCATTCTTTGTTGAAATCTCATATCTCGGGACCCGACTCACTGTTCAAACCCCTAGGCACCAAATATTTACACCCTAATACATATAGTAGGCTTTTATCGAAAATATCGGTCATTGTGTGAGATATACAAGATGCTTTCCAAAATAAACAGGACTAAAAAAAAATAAAAACAGAACAAATGGTTTTTTCGGCAAAATCAATTTATTTTATTCAAAATAGTCTCTTTCTACGTCAATACAGCTTTTTTCACGGTCCAAAAGCATGTCGAACAAGTGTTTTAGCTCGTTGGCCGGTATGACAGTGCAAGCCTTTTGAATGGCCTTTACGTCTGCATAACGCTTTCCTGTAATGGGCAAATGCATTTTTCCGAAAATGTGTTTATTTTTTTTTTTTTTTTGTCAAATAATCGGTCAAAATGATGTCCTTCGAATATTGGATTCCGAGCAATTTTTGGTCGTCAGTCAATTTGTGCGGAACAAACCGTACACATACCTTTCGTAAGCCCAAATATTCGATGAAAATGTGATAAATCGATGTTTTGGAGATGTTCAATTCCATTTCCATGAATTTCCGTGATGATTTCATCTGATTTTTGATGAATTTAAGCTCGGTGGAATTTTCGGTGATCGCGGATTTTGATTGATCGTCATTTATTTGAAAAAGTTGAAACCACTTGTGCACTCTGCTATGGGATAGGCAATCATCGCCATAAATTTGCACAACGAGAGTTCTTAGAACCAATTGGCGGCTCTTGAACTGCTGCTAAACCGGAACCTAAAACCTTTAGACGTCTTCGCTGAAAACTAACACCGAATTTTCTTTAGGAATGAAGATTCACTGTAAACTTAGAAAGAGATGTTTGGCGAAAAAGTATGTTAGCTGCGCGCAAGATATTAAAAAAAACGGATGGCTCGAAAAGAAGGACGGAGAAGAGTTTGAACCTAAACAGATGAACCACTTGAGGTCAATTGAAGCAGAGGTTACTGTACTAGATGAAAAGCCGCGGTGTTAGCCTCTAATGCCTCAGCAACCAAGGCAGCCCTCATCTGCTATCGCTAAGGCCAAAATTCCTATGTGTGACTTGCCAGCCCTGCATATTAACCTAATTAATTTCCCTCCTGGTCGTGGAGAGGAAATATACATTTAGTTTCCCGATTCAAATACTTAGTATCCTAAACTTTCGGCAACTGATTGGTGTGCTTAAATCTTCTCTACCTTAAACCCCGACGGATTCGCAATTCAGCTCTTATATTTGCTTTTAAGAAGCGATATTCTATATAAGTAAAGAATGTGGACATTAAAAAAAATGATTTTATTGCCACTGCTGACTTATTGAAGAGTTGAACCAAACGACCCAAGATTTCGACTATTACAGCGCTTATACTTTAAACGAAATAATTGTAAAAATTTTCGATTCTTTTAGCTTTCGGAGCCGGTATTACTAAATTACCCTTTTCTTTAATATCTACCCATCTTCACTGTCATCTTATTTGCCAAATAAATTCAAAAGTTGAACTGTATTACATATAATATTTTATTTTTTTATAAGTTCGTAAATAAATATGCCTGGGATACGACGTCCACATTGAAGCCGTGAAAATGTTTGTAAAGACACTTAACGAATTTATTTCCACAAAAAAATACAAAATTAGGCAAATTATAAACAACATATGCCCTTAATAGTTTGTCATAACTTAAAACATGACTTGCCAATAACAACAAATAACACACGTAACAACATGCAAATGAAAATATGTGGCAATTATTCAAATTTGAAAAATTACATTCAGCCAAAATTACACAATGTCCTGCTGGGGGCACTTAAAAATCACGCACACAGCAAGCAATTACAGTTATGTGCTAATATGCGCCTACAAACGCATATAAATAATTTTATTTACTTTTGCACAATACGTTTACACGCACATAATGTGCCACACTTAATAACAATTTCAACAGCTCCAACAGTGCGGGCATGTGGCATGATTGGCAAGGAGTGTAGCAGGATTGGCAAATATCCTGCTGCCAAGGAGGAAAAGTTTGGAAGCAAGGCAGCAATGGGCCGCTGAAAAAGCAGTTGACTAATGAAACATTATGAACTGTTTTGTTTCGAGCGGAAAATGAGAATACTCCATCTTAGGTGTGCAATGGGTATGAGAAGAAGTGACCCTGTGGGCCAAATTTAACGAAATAGTTTTGCATAATAAGTAAAAATTTTTAATTTTAAGAACAGTTGTCATATGTATTTTATTATTCAAGCGTTATTTTTGGCCTCTTAATTACTTTCGGACTAACTGATCCTCCTGACTCCTTCTTCTTTATTGTCGTAGACTGCTCTTACGCGGTTGTAGCCGTGTTTACAGCAGCGCGCCAGCTTTTCTTCCTTTTCACAGTTTGGCACCAATTGGAGATTCCAAGTGTAGTCAGGTCTTTCCCCACCTGGTCTCTGCAACGGAGTGGAGGTCTTCCTCTTCCTCTGCTTCCCAAAACGGGTACTGCGTCGAATATTTTCAGAGCTGAAGTGTTTTCATCCAAACATACGACATGACCTAGCCAACGTAGCTTCTGTCTCTTAATTCACCGATCAATGTCATCATACAACTCGCACTGATCATAATTTTTCTTCAGAGCCTTTTTCTCGAACACTCTTAAGGCCGAATCATCAGATTATGTAATTTTCCATGACTCCGAACCATATAGCAGGACGGGCATAATGAGTGACTTATAGAGTTGGATCTTTTGTTCGTCGAGAAAGGACTTTACTTCTCAATTGTCTACTCAGTCCGAATTAGCGCCTGTTGTCAGGTGCTATTTTAGGTTGGATTTTGAGGCTGACATTGTTGATGGTGTTAATACTGGTTCCAAGATGCACGAAAGTCTCTATGACTTCGTGCCAAGTCGCGAGTGCGACGACCGGTTTCATTGAGATACTGTATTTCGTCTTTTCCTCATTATATCGATTATTCGATTATTTTATCCTGCAATATACATATATTGAAGAAGTCGCACGATGGAAGTCGCCTTGTCTGAAACCTCGTTTGTCTGAAACCTCGTTGAACTACTCGGAGAGGTCCTTCTAGACCCAAAAGGAGCTTTTGGTATTGCTCAAGGTCAGTTTGCACAGCCGTATTAGTTTTGCGTGAATACCAAATTCAGAAATAGTGGCGTAAGACAACTCCTTTTCGTGAAATCGACAATGAAGTGGTGGATGTCGATTCTCCTTTCACCGGTCTTTTCCAAGATTTGGCGCGTGGTGAATATCTGGTCGGTTGTTGATTTGCCAGGTCTAAAGCCACACCGATAAGGTCCAATCAGTTTGTTGACGGTAGGCTTTAATCTTTCACACAATACATTCGATAGAACCTTATATGCAATGTTGAGGAGGCTTATCCCACGGTAGTTGGCGCAGATTGTGGGGTCTCTCGTTTTGTGGATTACACAGGGTAACTTAACACTTTTTTAATAGCTCGGTCGGCAATCCATCGGCCCCTGCCGCTTTGTTGTTCTTTGGACGAGTAATTGCAGTTCGAACTTCTTCATAGTCAGGCAATGGGACGTCTGCTCCATCGTCATCGATTGAGGAATCGGGTTCAACATTTCTTGGTGTTATGCTTTCACTGCGATTCAGCAGGTTGGAGAAGTGTCCCCTCCTTAACTTCGGAATATTCTGGGCATCAGTCAATAAATCAGATATGAGGGTGCTACAGCCTTGAAACCTTATATTGGTCGCCGCATTTTTTCAAAAGAAAATTCGAGCATAAACCTTGTCGACCAGCTTGTTAAGCTCTTCGTACTCAGTTATTTCGGTCTCTCTTTTTTTTTTTTTTTTGCTTGCTAAGGCGTCTTGCTTCTCTCTTCAACTCTTGGTATCTATCCCATCTCTATGAGCAAAATTTCAGACCGATATATCAAAAACAAGTTCACGTGTATACAGAAAAACTGATGGACAGATGGGCAGACCAAATTGGCTCAGCTCGTAACGTTGATCATTTATATACGATACATACTTAATTGAGGCTCCGAGGTTTCCTTTCGGTTGTTACAAACTTCATGGCAAAATTTATCCTGTTTCCCGTATAAAAAATTAGTGAACATATAGAAAGGCGAACCTAACCTGTTGGAGGCACCAAGTCAAAAACGTTTTCTCTGTACTTCTCACTCCCACTTTTCTTGAGAGAAGGTTTCGTGAAAGACCGTTTAGAAAATAAAAAATATCACTTTTGAATCCTAAAAGTTGTATAATGTCTTAATAAATTTTATTTATATTCATCTTTAATCCATCCGCTTTTAAGACTATTTCGAAAATAGTTGGCGGGTATTATTGGATTGGTTTTGTTGGTCATTATCAGCTTTTTCTTCTCGATAAGCTTAGGATTATTCATGTCTTATCTGAAGTTTCATATCTTACTGTGTCGGCGTATTCCTCTTAAGGAAAGCCTCTAAGTGACCTTGAAGGCCCAACCTATATTTCAAGAGTCCAATTTCTACTAAATAAGTTTAGATTATTTGATTGTTAGGTTCTATAAAATTTAGTACTAAACTTTTATCAGCTGTATGACACAGTATCGTCTAAAGTTCCAGCAGAAATAAAATAATTAGTTATCCGTCATACAATACAGCCCTAGAGTATTAATATTTGACTTATCAGTCACAATTAAGTCTCCTATAATATGGAATAAAATAGGAGTCTTTGACCACAGGTGAAATTACGAAAGAGCAATTTTCAAAACATTTATCTTACGAAAAGGATGTTCGAAGGTGTCTTCAACTAAATCTCTGGCTCCAAGAACAAACAGAAAAACATCAAAACTCGAACTCTTTGCGTTCTGCTCGCCACGAGTCCCACAGGGTTGTATTTATTTTTAAGATTTATATAAGCTTATTTGCATAGTAATGACGCGCCTCCACCGGCTTCTCGGCCCACAGCCAAGCCTTTGCCACGCTAAATTATAAGGAACTCGCCCACTTTATTACCAAATGAACGGGCAAATGACTCGCGAGTAAAATGGCCATAGGGAGGTCCATGCAATTGATGGACCGTCTGTGCGTTCGACACTGTACAGCAATTGGGCGACAAACTGCACGTAGCGCGCTGTTGGCGAACGCCTCGCGGCTCTGCGCTGTAGCTAGCAGTTGGTGGCTCAATTCATTTGCATACGCGCCAAATGTATTTATTTCCGGCCAAAAGAACATTTCCCGTCAATTTTTAAACATTTTTCTTGTCGTCCCTTACAAACAAATACAACAACAACAACAACGGCAAACAACGTTTAGCTGCACACAAATTCATCAAAAGTCCATTTGTTTAGCTGTCAGTCGAAGCAATAAAGCGGTCGCGTAAGAAAAACGAGCATAAAATAATACACAAACAACGACAACATAGAGGAAAAAATACCATCAGCTTACTATACAACAGTTGTGCCGATTGTAATATATTTAAGTGTTGTTTTAGGCGTTTGGACTGGAGCGGAAACACGCTGCTCTAACCTCAAAATAATAATGTACTATCACGAGTGAAAATATATAAAAGAGTATTTACTTATTTGTTTTGTTTTTGTACACATAAATTTTTTGAAACCATTATTTTCGCCACCAAACTAAAGCTAAAAAAACTGACTTCCTCACCGACCATTGTTCTGTAATTAAATGCGAAATTCGTGAAACAATTTTCGTACTCCATACAAGCACACGCACAGACGGTGTGTATGTGTGTGGGTTTACACGCACAACTCATCAAATGAGTGATTGACCGAGTGAGCGAGAGTTCGTGGAAGCCATCAATCACAATTGCGTGTTTGTGTGTGTGAATTCATTCGAATGACCGACTTTCTGGCGCAATATATCAATAACCGTATTGTGCGGCTTAAAATATGCCATAATAAATTTTTACATCAGCCTAGAGTTATTATTGCGCTATAAAGTGGAATATTTAAAGGAAATATGGTTGCACTTTAAGTAAACGAGCACCTACATATATTTTTAAGAGTTTAAAATGTGGCTTTAGACGCCTAAAAGCAGACTAAGACTTGAATTGAATAATTTTCTTAAGCAAACACATGCATTTTTATGCGTTTAAAATCTGGCTTTAGGCGCCTAAAAGCAAGTTAAGACTTCAATTATTTAATTTACTTAAGAAAAAGTGTCAGTGCATTGACTTAATCCTGAAATGATACTAGTGCAATGCAAATTTACCACGAATAAATAAAAAAATTTTAAATACTTTGTGTATAATCTCAAGTAATCGCGAGAAATATATACCCTTTAATGCATGTATGTTTGTAGTATTGCAATTTCTTTCACCCTCCAGCTTAATGTCTTGTAATGTTAACGCCATTACTTTTTTGTGTGCCTTCTCGGTGATTTGTAATGACGTGAGTTTTGACAGCAGCGGTTGATCGGGCGCATTGCGTCGCGGCTCGTTATTTATGCCACACACCCGCAAAAGTACGAGCGCTTCATGGTCAATCCACGAACAGTGTTTTGTTGTCACAGAAAAGGTAGAAATAATTGATTTTCGAAATAAAATGAAACTCTTTTCGGAAAAGCTACTTTAATTTTAACTGTTAAACTTACCGATGACTAGTTACCAACTTGTTATTATCTGTTACCACTCTTTTCGGAAAGCTACTTTCATTTTAACGGTTAAACTAACCGATGTATTAGTTACCAACTGGTTATTATCTTTTACCAATTATTTGAAGATATAATATTCGGTTTTGAAATAATTTGTAAGTAAATCAATAAAGTGTTAATATTTTGTCCCCAATTTTATCTTAAAGTGTCTTCAGACATAGGATGTTCTCAAACGGACGCTACAAAAGAAGACCGATAGGGACAGCAAACCCGTCATATTTTTTCCTGCTCTTTTGATATTTCTTCTCAGTAAGGTATACCATTTCATCGTGGAAAGATATACGATCCAACAACGAGACGAAATTATTAAAATTTACCACCGAAATTCGGAGTCAGTGGTCTCAACTATTAAGAGCGCTACGTCCAATTTTTAGTTGTCATAATCGTCCTGTCAGATCAACAATTAAGCGCCTAGTGGAAAAATGTTTGAATCCACATGCATAGTGAAAAATATTCCCGTGGCAGTGAGACAAAAAGTATCCGTAGTGTCGAGAATATTGCTGCCGCCAGCGCATCAATTGAGGAAGACCCTTATCAGTCTCTCACACATCGTTCTCAAGCGTTGGACATCTTTGTGACGTCTTTGTGGATCAAGATCAAATTGATGCAAGAACTGAATCCCCTTAACCACCAGAATCGTCGTAACTTCGTAAATTGGGCTGAGCAACAACTTGAAAATGATCCGTAATTTCGTCGAAAAATCATCTTCAGCGATGAGGCTCATTTCTGGCTGAACGGCTTCGTCAATAAGCAAAATATGCGTTATTGGTCAGGCAACAATCCACACGTACTCCATGAGTCACTACTACAACCTGGAAAAGTTACGGTTTGGTGAGGTTCACGGGCCGGCGGCGTCATTGGTCCGTACTGCTTCCGTGATGATCAAGTTACTGTGAATGGAAAACGGTACCGCTCAATGATAACCAAATATCTTTGGCCCGAATTCGATAATATGGACTTAAGCAATATGTGATTCGAACAGGATGGCGACACAAGGCGCACAGCGAATGTCACAATCGATGTATTTAAACCCAAGTTTGATGAACGAGTTACCCTCCCGAAATGGCCCAGTCAATTATCCGTCTCTTTCGTGCGATTTGACGCCTTTAGACTATTTTCTGTGGTGACTAGTGCTGTCAAAGAACTCTGAACTTAACAAAGATATTCAAATTCATTTCAGTTTATGGCGAATAACTGAGACCACGGGTGTAACATACACTCCAGTCCACCCTTAATACCCACTGTACCGCCTTTGGCCTTCACTCCACGCAATTTACTATCAAAGTCAGTCATCTATTGAGTTAATGAGACATTGGAGGGTGTTGGTGGCACAGCAGAAAATTGCCAACTCGCCCACCTCGACCTAACCTGACTGCCAAATGGCAACGCACGCGATTTCGGTGGGGTACAAGCAAGTTGACGACCGAGCGGTGGGAACTACGACGGCCAAGTTGTTGTTTATGGTAAGAGGAAGACATTATTTTGGCATTAAACATGGGCGGTCTGCACTTGCAACGCTAAAATGTATGTAGAGAAAATGTGTGACGAGTTGCTGCCGGCAAAATGAGAGTGGAAAGAAGGCAAAGCTTGGCGGTAACATTCGTAAACGTCATTAACAGTTGTAAGTAGCGTAGGTATGAGGCTTCAAAGCTTTCGTCGTTTATATAGTTTTCAGTTGTTGTTTTCTGTTTTTTTTTTTACTTCTTCGACTCCTTCGTACATCATTGGGGCTCATTATTTTACTGCCATTGCAGCTTTAAGGAGGGTTTGCTCAAATTACCATTATGTTTTGACATTCATCATGCCATACCACTTATGTAGGTCCATCTAATGGCTGACGATGGCTGGCGTGGCGTGCGAAGTGTAAGTCGTTAACTGCGCTAAGTAACAACGCGAGCTGGAGTGGGGGTTTGGTGCTGTAGAGAAGATGAAATTAGAAAGGTAGTAAATGTCCTGCAATATTTCGTGCATTTCCACAACTCCCGCTGCCGTGTCATTTCCCTTTTCATCTTATCATTTCACAATTCAGCAGCACTAAGAAAAATGTCATAAAATTGTCAAGAAACACACACCAACATACAGATAATAAGGTATCATAGGAGCTTGGACATATAAGAAAACCAGCCCTTAAAGCAAAAACTTAACGGTGTGCTTTGCAAAGCTCATTAGTGCTTGGTAAAAACAAATATGTGTGTTTATGATTTTCAGCTAGTCACACTGTCAGTTTGTGGCTTGAGAATATTTATGCCGTTTTATTGCCTTTTTGCACTTGAATTTCTTCTTGATGCTACCTTTTTTATTTATCTCCCACGTAGCACTAAGCACGATAATCACACAGGTAATGCGAAAATTTTATGCATCTCAACTCATCCTAGGGGTGCACCCGGCCGAGCAGCGCTTGAAGTCATTTAATTTTTGCTTGAACGTGTTTGTTTCATCATTTTCGACTTTCATTTTTTATATATGTCATATTTTTTAATATTAACTGAGATTATCCGCAATTTTTACGGATTTCATTTTAAGTTGACATTAAATATTTGTCTGCAGGAATTCATTACTTCGTAGCGCCATAAGTTAAATGATAGAATCATTTAAAAGTTTCTTCAAAGATTATTCAAGCTGTTCACTGGAGACGATGCTGACTGAGGGCAAACCCGCTTCTAATCAATCCCGTTAATAACCCTTGTTTTTTTCTGGATAAAATGGCAGCTCTTGAGTCTCTTTAGGTTGCTCTTCGTCCCAAATGCGACAATTTTTGCATCTTAGTGTCCCAAAAAGGATAAAATCGGGTAAAAAAATTATCAAAGAACTTATCAAAGTCCCAATATAACTAACATCTGCATTATCAAATATCCTGATGACTTTACTTCTTATGTATTTTTGTTGATATATCAGGTATTTTAATGAAACTAATAGAGCATATTTTTGGCATTGTATTTATTTTGAATTCTCCTGATGCAATGCACTTATGCCAACGGATTTTCCAATCTTTCAAAACACTGCGGCTTGAATCTCCTCTATCGTATAAAAACGGTTTTCCCCGGAGCGGTCTTTTGAGCTTGGTGAACAACCAGAAGTCGCACGGCGCCAGATCAGATGAATACGGTGGTTGTGGAACGATATGGGTTGTGTTTTTGGCGAAATGATCACGAAATTTGGTCTCGGCTCTCTTTTGGCACGATATTCGCTCGATTGATCGGTTTTTTCGGGGTCCTAAGCATAGATCCAAGTCTCATCGCCAGTTGTAATGCGTTTCAGGACACCCTGGTAGTTGGAAAACATCGTTTCACACACTTCATTTCGACGCCTTTTTTCCAAAAAATTCAATGTTTTCGGTACCAGTCGAAATTTGACGGGCTTGAGGCCCAAGACATCCTTCAAAATGGTATTGGCTGAGCCTGAGTACTATCAACCTAAAAAAAAAAAATAATTCTCCAAATCCTTCGACGCGCGCAGTTTAAATTCAAATGTCACCTTTTTTGGGCACTGGAGTAAATTTGCTGAATGACAGTTCGGAGTATTGTTCACAAGTGTACAAAAGCGTTTTGCCAAAAATGAACGCAAAAGAAGTGATCAGCGATGGAATTCAAACATAATAGTGGGATTGCTTTATATTTGGCTGGAAAATCACAGACAGCAATTGTTCGTGAGCTCAAACACCTTTTTTGTTTTTCGCACCATCACTCGTTACAATAATGCGGTAGCATCGCAAAACGCAATGGAGGCGGTCACCAAAAGACTGCAACGTCACGTGAGATGCTTCGGAAAATGAGGAAGCAACTTGAGCGAAACCCACGAGGAAGTGCCAATCAAGTGGCTAAAGAACTGAAAATATCCGACCGCAGCATCCGAGGCATATTGAAAAATGAGCTCAAGGTAATGCCTTACAAGTTCCAAAAGGCCCATGATCACGAAAGCGGTAAAATCCCGAACATTGTGTTTTCTGAAGAAAAAATTTTTCCAATTGAGCAATTCGTAAACTCTCAAAATGATAGGGTTTACTTGTCCGACCGTTCATACGAGAATCTAAGTCAACGGTTGGCCCCCCAAGAGTCAGCACCCGCCACAAATAACGGTTTGGGCCGCTGTCACCGCAGATGGGCGCTCTCATCGAGCCTGGCGTCAAAGTAAATGCGATATATTATCGATAAAGTGTTCTGGAGACTGCTTTGAAGCCGTGGGCAAACAAAAATTTCGGTTGCGAACCATGCACGTTTCAACAAGACTCAGCACCGTCTCACAAAGCGCGACTGAACCAAGAATGGCTGAAAAACAACGTTCCGAGCTTCATTACGACGACACAGTGGCTCTCGAATGCACCAGATACGAATCCAATGGATTATTCTCTCTGGGCCTTTTTGGAGAGCAAGGTCCGAAGTAAAAAATACACCAGCCTCGAGATGCTTTTGAGGTCACACGGCACCAATTTGACACAGTGCAACCCACAGTAATACCCAAATATTCATTCAAAATATATCCAACTAGCCCTTGATATCTTTAGAGTCTCTGCTAACCATCTCGAACAACTTTCCCTCACGGTCATCCAAAATTATGTTGTGAACTTTTTTGATGTTTTCGAGGTCTAATGCTCGCATCGTCCTCAGGTTTAAACGTACCAAAAGTAGCTCCTTTCTCATTTAAAAAGATACCGTAGTATGTGAGCACATTTTGGACAATAAATTTAAAAATTTTCTCTCATTTTTATCCTTATTTTTAACCAACACAAGTTGCTTCACTGAAAACCTATAGCTAATAACTCGACAGCAGTCAAATTCATACACGTTTCATTAAGGAGGTTTTCTAGTCTAGAAGCATGAATTTGAGGTAATTGTTAAAGTGTCGAAAAAAAAGGCAATTAATATTTTTGTTAATTTTAGAAGAGTAGAGAAAAAAATTAAAAAATAAAAAAAGTAAAAAACTTCAAAAAATTTTCCATGATTTCAACCCTCCTAGTTATCTGAAACCAAAAAGAAAAAAAGATTATTAATCTAGAGTAATGTGCCAATGGCCGGAACTACGGAAAAGTGGGAAAAAAAAATTTACAAAATGGCGACTGCCTAAAAAAAAAGATTTTTTGGATCACTTTTTCTGACTATTTCGAATTTTTTAAAAATAATAAAATAAAAATTTGGGGGTGGGGCTAGTTCCAACCATAGACAAGCCTATAAAGAAGTGAATCGGTCCAGTAGAACCTGAGAAATCGTGGATATCGTTCCGAAAAAGTCAGTTTTGAGAAAAATGCGTTTAAAGTTAAGGCGTTCCGGCCGAACCAGTTTTGGGTGCCGGGTCAGAAAAATGCCTATATCTCCGAAAATAATTTGAGTTTTGAAAAATCCTCTTGTACACATATTTTTGAATAGTTAAACTTCGAAAATATAAAAAAAAGAACATTTTTTTTAAATTTCTAGACTAGAATACTCCCCTTTAAAAGGGAAGGGCTGACTAATACCACTAGCGCCATCAATGTGTCAGACAACGAGTTTTTCAGCCCACAAAGCTAACAGAAGTTTTAGATTTCTCCACTCCTCCACAGAAGTTTTAGATTTCTCCCCCTCATTTTCATTATCGGAAAAGATGGTTTCTTTAATTAGCATGTGAACATAAGCAGCTGCCGTAATTCGAGTGGGATGGCTGATTAAATGTCAAATGTCGATGTAAAATGAACAAATGAAGATCAAAGTAATGTGAGTGTTTGTAATGGTCGCGGAATGTTACGAGCTAAGTAGCGGCATAAAAATTAATAAGAGAAGTAATCACTAATAGATTGAAGTGTATTTGTTGAGTCTTTATATAATTGGATTTACAGGTTTAAATCGACTCCAAATATTTACAAATTTAGTTTGAGTCTGCTCTAAATAGACCGATAGGGTATTGTCTACCAATAGTAGACTGTTATTACATAAATCTTGTTATGATGTTGCTTGATCTACTTTTTCAAATTAATAATTTTGATGACTAACATACGTCATCTGTCAGACCACCTTGCCATTTCCTGCAGGGCGCGTTCATAAGATACGACTGTGCTTATGCCTCTTCTCATAGCAGTTTATTTACAAAACCGTTTATTTGCTCGCTGAAACCATTTCGACGAGAGTTTTTGAACAATTAACAATTTAGACACATTGTGCGGGCAAAGCGCTGTCGAAGTGAGTACGGCACTTAACGTAAGTATGGGCCGACTGGGGGCAAACAAAATGAGCAAGTTTACAAAGCTGGGAACATTTGGATTTTCGAATTTTTCTATGCATTTGAATCAAAGCAAAAGCACTGTCGCAACATAAATAAGCAACAACAGACAGACAACAAGACAAAACATCATTAAAACACTTGAAGTGAAATGCAAACAGAAATTTGCAATACCACAAAAAAATGTGAGCAATGACAAAATAAATCAAAGCAAATGCAAATTTCGTTCATCAAAAAATCAACAACAAAAAAAGCTGAAACAAAAAAGCAAGTGACAGCAAATGACAACAAATGATCGCCAACGCAATAAAAGAGAGGCTGGAAAATTGTAAAATAAACAACCTCTTTAGGTTCAGGCAAAATGGTGGGTTATTGTGGAGTGGTGGGAGGGGGCGAAGTGACAACTAAGCAAAACAAACCGTTTTTGCGGTAAGTCTGATTGCTTAGAACTATAAGTGGAGTAGAGCAAAACGGAAAGTAAAACAAGGAAAAACTTAACTTTGGTTGCACCGAAGACGTAATACCCTTCACAGTTACAAAAGAATTCGAATACTTTCTTCGGACGGTGGTTTGCAAAATAGGCCTCCGTTAGGACCATCTGCAAGAGTAACTGTGTCAATTTTCACGTCTTTTCGTGCTATGGTTCGAAGAGTCATCCCGAAGTAGAACATTCTTACAGAATAATGCATTTCGATGACTGAGAGTGAAATATAGGTATCTCCGTTCACTCGACCATAAATAACAGTTAATTCTTTCGATCCGCGTAGATGAAGCAGTCCCACACCAATCTATCAACTGGCTATATAGTACATAGAAAGTATATTTTCAAATCTTCGGCTCACATATTGGATACCATCCGCTCCAAGGAGGTTAATCCTCGCTTCATCCGAAAACTACACTTGCTTGAGAGTCCAGTTTACATGAATTTTGACCCATTAGAATCGTATTTGACGCATTTTTGCATTCAGAAACTGATTTTTTCAGTATGTCTTCCCACAAGTCCGGCATTTATCAATCTCTTACCCACATAATATGAATCTATTTCGAAGGCAAATGCATCCAAGAAATCTTTCCTGATGCCTGGCGAAGATTTGAATCAGTCCTGAGTATGCATCTGCTTAATCATCCGGTCTTCAGCAAATATCATCTTTTTTCGTCGTTCAGAACCTTTTTTTGAAAACCCTTTTTATAACAATGGACAACAGATAATTTGGTGAAACCAACCTGAAGAAGCTAACTACATGTCGCTAAGCATACTCAAGTTATAGAACTTTAAATTGAGATAATTTAATTGTCCAATTTTTTGCACAGGTCTTTAGTTTATATGGTCTCCGAATTTCTTTCTGGGTATCGCAAAGTTCATGTTAAACTTAATATACCCTGTTCAGGGTATAATAAGCTAGCCTAACATCCGATATGAAAAGCAAAGAGCAGAGTAGGGGAGGAGAACGGAAACTACATGTTGATAGCTAAAACATGAGATGTAAAGCCATGCGACTTGAGTTGAATGCCCGTCTGGAGTCTCAAGTCCATTTAGCCAAGCAAACAACGTGCAAATTACTCCTTAGTTGTTACATACTAAATACATTTGTTGTTGGCAAATTTCTGTTTGGTAAAACAACTTTATTTGTGGTTACAATGCACGAACACAACAAACTGCGACAGTACTCGAGATTAGCAAGCCGTGAGAACGGAGTAGTTGGAGTAATTACACTGATGTGGAGAAATAGTAAATGAGTGAATACGAAAAAAAGAGAGAAAAAATCGAAATGCACAGAGTGTAACAAAATAGAAACGGATTAGAAAACATTTCAGCTCGAGATTGAGACCAATTTTTATTATAAAAGGCCAAGAGCTTCCCAAAAAATTAAGAACTTACACACCCTCAGTTCAATCTAAAACACGTTAAGAACGTTCTTACTACGGAGGTCACTTGAAGTCATATGATTGTCGGAGAAATCATGCCCAACTATTGGAATTAAAGTGAGATCTGCCCTATCCACAAAAAGGGGACCCCACAATCTTCACCAACACTGCATATAAGGTTCTATAGAGCGTATTGTGTGAAAGATTAAAGCCCACCCTCAACAAACTGATTGGAGCTTATCATTGTGGCTTCAGGCCTGGAATGAATAACTGAGACCAGATATTCACCATGCTTCAAATCTTGGAAAAGACCCGTGAAAGGAGAACCGACACACACCACCTCTTCGTCGATTTTAAAGCTGTTTTTGGCAACACGAAAAGAGCTGACTTTATGCCGCTATGTCTGAATTTAGTATCCCGCAAAAACTAATACGGCTGTGCAAACGTTGAGTAATAACAAAAGCTCCAGCCGTTCGATATGAAGTGAGGTTTCAGATGAGACGAGCGAACTCCATAAATCACTCATTATTCTCGTCCTGCTATGCATAGTGTAGAAGCATGAACCCTGACAACATCTAATAAATCGATTTACGATCTGATCTATGAACTGTCGACTTAGAACATCCTCCTAAAGCTGTTCTAAAATCGGAAAAAATTTATTATATCTTTCCCTTAAGCTGCGGGTATAAAAACTGTAAGAAAATAAAGTACAGAAGCTCTGGTTGCAATATTTGCAAGCGAATAAAATTTACAAAAGTAATGACAAAGTAAACTATTCAACCACAACAAGGCAAACAATGTCTCGACGCTGTAAACCTAGCACGTCCGAAGAACACTTCATTCGTATCGTCAGTGTTGCAGACGGGAAATTAGAAACAAAAGCAGCTACCACTACCTTAAAACGGCGGAGAAGCAAGTGTATTTAAAACGTGCTAAAGCAAAATATATGTAGACTAAAGAAAGCTAAAACAGACAAAGCAAAATGAAAGCAGTTGAAGAATTGGAAAGTGTTTTTTTAATGAAACTTAGATTGACTGGGGCATTTTGTGAAATACATAACACGTTCACCATACTTGGTTTTTAATAAAACGATTTTGACATTCCCTGCGACGCGCCGTCCTTTTGGAACCACATATTGTCCAAGTCCATATCATCCAATTCGGGCCAAAATTATTCTTTTATCATTGAACGGTAGCCATACCCATTCACAGAAACGTGCCGGTCTTGATCATCACGGAAGAAGTAGAGCCCAATAACGCCGCCGGTCCATAAACCGCACTAAATTGTAATTTTTTTGGGATTCAATGAAGACTCGTGGAGTACGTGTGGACTGCTGCCTGACCAATAACGCATATTTTGCTTATTGACGAAGTCATTCAGCCAGAAATGAGCCTCATCCCTGAAGACGATTTTTCGATGAAAATCCAGATCATTTTCAAGTTGTTTCTCAGGCAAATTCACGAACATACGACGGTTCTGGTAGTCAAGCGGCTTCAGTTCTTGCGTCAATTTGACAGATCTTTTCGCAATATTCACCACGACGACGTCACATAGACGCCCAATGCTTGAGAACAACGTGTGAGAGACTGATTTGAGTCTTCTTTAATTGATGCGCTGGCGGCCGCAATATTCTCGACACAAAGGGCTCTTCTTTGTCTCACTGGCACGGAAATTTTTTGT